>CM072511.1:154651550-154959050 GCA_036898135.1 Oncomelania hupensis
TAGATCCCCACCTCCCCTAACCTCCTTTCCGTGCAACTATGTGTGTGGGTCTGGTGCTGGCGACGCGTGTTTAGCTAGCAAGATGATGTGTTGATGCCTTCTGTCATCAAGGGGAAAGAGCGGGAGCCCACTGCATCAGAACTTCATTAATTTCCCGCCCCGCTTATCCTGCCAGCACGGCTCTCGCTCATCATTCCTCCTGGCCTTTCTTCACCGCGCGCGAAATGTTCTCCTCCTCCTCTGGCTGCTCTCATTCTCAAGTGTACGATCTGAGCCAATCTCCTCCTGGGAGATCCGAAAACCAGTCCAGCTAAGCCGGGCCATGTTTAATAAACTGCGCAGGCGCGAGCGAGAGTGGTTTCCGGTGGCTGGGCCGAGAATGGACGAGATTTTGTCTCATGACGTCCGATAACGAATAGACGTAGGAAATAGGGTTGCTAATGAGTGAGCAGCGTATGAATAAATGTTTTGCTTTTGCCCGCTGTGTGGCCGGCCAGGCTGCTCAGCATACATGCAACTTCCTCTGTCTCCCGGTGCAAAACTATTTACAATGGAAGAAGAAGACAAAAAAAGAAGAGGAGGAAGCCTATGCAGGAGGCATAAGACCTTTGATACCCAAAGAATGTGTCCACTGCAGACCTTACAGCTGCACAAGAATGCTTTCTAGAGCTAGCGTGTCCCTTCAGAATGGGGATTGGATTAAAAATAAAAATAAAAACAATTAAAAGAGCGAAGAGAACTAGAGGGCTTCCACAGCTTCTATTCAGCATGTGTATTGTGGAAACCCTTCTCCGGATGAAAGTATAAACCGAGGTTTAGTATTGCCCACACCCATTCCGTCGCACTAACTTGAAAGATCCGGACGCTCATGTCCTAGACGGGTGAGTACCAGCTACACAATTACACCCAGCACTCATTAGGTCCTTTCTGCCCTCTCCTCCTCCCTCCCATTCCCGGTGACTGAGGATGGTGCTCAATTGTGTGGGATGTCAGACAATGCGCCTTGAGCGGCTCTTGAGCTGGAAAAGCGCTATTTAAGAACGATTAGTTTAAACATAGTAATATAAAACCCTTGTAAAGTGTGATTGATGACTTCTGCAACGCATTATCAGGGCTATATTTCACATCAAAGGCTGGAGCAGAAACAACACTTGCACGCATTTAATAAATAAAGATAAGAAACTTGAAACTGTTGAGTCTGTGCTGTAATTGCCCAACATTTCAAAACAACTTCATAATTATGCGATGTTTCTTATCACTCTTTGTATATTGTACTTGCAATATAAACATTAGATCAACTTGACTAAATAATTGAGATCCTGTATTCATGTTTTATACTTGCTCTCGGATTATTAATAATATGTTATTGTTATTTCTTGATGTCCTGTTTACATTAATGAAAGAGATTATTATTTATTTATTTATTTATTTATTGTTTGTTTGTTTGTACATTTCTGTGTTATATAATGTAGTCCTACCTTATTTTTCTTAGGTTATTAATTACTTTGCATTATAGTTCTTTTGGATAACAAACAAAACAAAATACATATAAAATAAATCAATAAGGTACAACATTGTACATAAATAATTGCATAAATACATAAATAAATAATTATTTACATCCATACATAAATACGTGTACATAAATAAATAAACTTATAAAATAGTATTTGTGCATTGCTTCTTTGCGGTTTTTATCTTTGGATATTTAAAACCTAACCTCATACAGAGTAAGGAATGTTTATTAAAGTATAATACTTAACCAGGCACCAAGTGCGGTTGAAAGAATGACCGGGTTATTTTAGCGTGCCGTTGAGGCGAAATTGGGATAGCCAGGACGTATATTCCAATAAGTCGTGTAGAAAATATTATGATTGCAGTGGCGTCGGAGAAGAAGAAGGTCGGAGAGAAAGGGAAACGAGTGAGGACCATCTTCACGCCAGAGCAGCTTCAACGACTGGAGGCCGAGTTTGAGCGACAGCAGTACATGGTCGGCACTGAAAGGTCGGTTGAAGGTCTCCAGTGTTAATTATTTGTTTAACTAAGGTCATGTATATTTGTTAATTACTTAATTTATGTTATTTATTTTTGTTCTTTATTTTGTTCTTTATTTTTGAAATTAATTAATGTATTTAATATTTATTTATTTATACTATTGATGTTATTTCTAATGGTTTTTTCTTCCTTTCTTTAATTTCTTGTTGTTTATTTCTGAGCGGCATCTGGACGGGCAATAATCCTTTTGAAAGATCGCCCCTATTGTAGTTGTGGGATGTAAACAAAGGGCTAAGGGACATAACTGCAAATAATTCGACCAATACTGGGCAACATTTGGACAGGAGATAATCTCCCATTTGCGACCTTGCTATAGTGAGCGGCTATATCGATAATTAATTAATTAATGTATTTAGTTATTTATTTGAAATTTGTTATTATTTGTTAATATTTATTATTTTTATTATTATTATTTATTTATTATAATTCCTGAATTTTTATAAATATGTATTTGTTTTTGGTTTTGTGTTTTTGCTTGTGAAAGATACTACTACTACTACTACTACTACTACTACTACTACTACTACTACTACTAATACTAATAATAATAATAATAATAATAATAATAATAATAATAATAATAATAATAATAATAATAATAATAATGGGAAATGCGCGTTACTAGAAGTATTTCTTCTTCTTCTTGTCGTTGTTGTTGTTTTTGTTGTTCTTCTTCTTCTTGTCGTTGTTGTTTGTTGCTTTTCTTCTTCTTCTTCTTCTTCTTCTTCTTCTTCTTCTTCTTCTTCTTCTTCTTCTTCTACTTCATCATCATCATCATCATCATCATCATCATCATCATCATCATCATCATCATCATCATCTCTTCTTCTTCTTCTTGTTTTTCTTGTTGTTGTTGTTATTGTTTTGTTGTTGTTGTTGTTGTTGTTGTTGTTGTTGTTGTAATTCTTCTTCTTCTTCTTCTTCTTCTTCTTCTTCTTCTTCTTCTTCTTCTTACTCCTTCGTTTATTTTATTTTATTTTATTTATTTTAAGGAACAGATGGTTTCATTATAAACATTATTATTTTTGAAAAAAAAATTCTTTTAAATGTTATTATTAAAAAACTCATTGTTTCACCAACACAAAAACATATTTTAACACACACAGTAAAAGCAAAAAAAATGGGCCTCCAGTACCTTATCATTATTATTATTATTATTATTATTATTATTATTATTATTATTATTATTATTATTATTATTATTATTATTATTATTACGTAGCAAATAATTTTCGACTTGTGGGGTAAAATATAGACTACATCATGTGTGTTTGACCTAAGGACGAACAAACCTTAGCAAACAAAATACTTATTCTTATTTAGCAAGCTCATACCTTGGTTAGAACCTGTCAACGACCGAGTAGTCTTTTAATTAAGAAAGGTATTAGTGTGCGCTATAATACTTTAGACCGGACTAAAACACTGAAAAATTACATGGAACTCGGAGACTATCTTCACTTCTTCATTTTCGTTTACCAAAAGGTTTGTATTACTATTAGAAATCGATATTTATTGTCTCCATCGTTTGAAAGTTTGGTTCCCCCTTTCTTTGATCGTGTGAAATTAGTAAGACTTTTAAAACTGATGGCGTACAATTTATTTTAATGTTGGCGGAGATAGGACATTCTAATTTCCAGAATTTTAATGTTGGAGGAGATAGAACATTCTAATTTGCTGTTTCCGGTCGGGAGCGAAATGCGCTTAACTTAATGTTTCTCTTCACGGTCTTTAATAGCAACTGGGAAGGTTTAGAGTCTATGTAATGTTGCTTAATCCTGAACGTAGCTATAGCTGTCCATTTCCGTACTGGTTCGAGTGCTCGGGTTAGTGACTATAATCTTGGTAGTGGAAGCTACTTTGGATAAATGATTGTTGGAAGTAGGGATTGCATTGACAGATATCGAGAACAATTTGTTTGTACACCTGTGTAAACTACTAAACACTACGAGAGAGGGCTCGTAGGAGTGGCTTCATTGGCACTTTGACCCCCAATCGTCCACCCTCGTCGCGTTCCTCGCCCACATTGTTGATAATGAGGTCTTCTCAACAAACATTGATCCGTGTGCAACGTGGTATTTAGATAATAATTATCACTTCATTGATGCGTTCGAATCTCAATCCATCCTTCACCCCTCTCTCTCATCCACATTCTTCTTACGAAGGCGTTCCACTAACACATACCCCCTGTGCAAAAGTATAGCGGGTGGAATTTGAATAATATAACATTTGTATTATAAAATATAATGGAGGTTGGTTGAACCTGCGCCTCCTTGTCCGGGTTGGCGCTGCATAGTGGGTGAGATGCTTTTGTAGTAGCAAAAGCTTGATATATCCTTGGGAGACCTAACAATTTTCCCAAATCCTCAAATTAGTATCAAAACCCAGCTATCAAATATTATTTGTTTTAGTTGAGTTAAACATGCCTTAAGTCCCAATATGAACCTTTTAATTAATTAATTTGTTAATTTATTTGTTAGTGATTTATTTAGTAATTTATTTGTTAGAGATTTAGTGATTTATTTAGTAAGTTAGTTATTTTTCACACGACATTCAGAAGTATCTACAAAGACAATGAATCTTGGTTTCGCACATACTATTTAGGCAAGTTTTGCCGAAATCAGCTATTTGGGTTTTAGTCAAAGCGACAATAGTTATTTAGGCCACTGTTGTCCAAACTTGGACACACATAGGAGACAACACGTGCCTTTGATGATAGAGTCGTTGTTCCTGCCGTGCCACAGACAATGACGACAATAGCTGCCGGGCATTTTATGTGAATTTAACGCGATTTGTCAATGTCCATCTATGAAATTCTTCGTGGCCGACTGCGCTACATTTGACTTTGTTGGAATTTAAATCTTCTGTTGTTAAACGTCATTCAACCGTATGTTGGAATTTAAAGCGTCATACTTTGGACAACACGATGACATGCTCATAGTGGCGAAAAAACATAAACTCCGATGGTATGGCCACGTCACCAGAGCCTCAGGACTTACAAAGACCATCCTGCAAGGCACGGTGCAAGAAGGCAAAAGAAGAGGGAGACAGAAAACGAGATGGGAAGACAACATTCGAGAATAGACTGGCTTGACACTGAGCGAAGCCTTGAGGGTTGCTGAGGACAGAGAAAGATGGAGTACGCTGGTTAAACGATCATCTGTGGTGTCCAAACTACTTTTGAGTTACGGGATAGGATAGGATAAGATAGTTGTTAAACGTCATTCAAGCTCATGATAATAGTGCCTCCCTCCTATCCCCAATTATATTACCATCTCTTTAATGGTAGACAGTTGTGCAATAATAGTCATTTTAGTTTTGTGTTCTGTATATATTATCGAGGTAATGTGTGTTAATTGCATAAGTTTAAATAGCTTTTATTACCTAACTATGTGAACAGATTGATTTGATTGAGTTTGGTAGTGAGCTGTCTTGGATTTGTTGGGTACAGCTTTCTCACTAGTATTATAGTCAAGAGGTCAAATTGATTCAATAAATATATGGATATAATATTTGTTTAAAAGGACCAGCTTAGACCACGCCCATCGATTGATTCGTTTAACAATTACAGTAAATGTTGCCCCTCCCCCCCCTTCTCTCTCTCCCCCACCATCTCTCTCACCCCCTCACTCCCCAAAAAAAAAAAAAAAAAAAAGGAAAAAAAAGAAAGAACTCTTTCGAAAGTATTGTTATTTTGTAAAGAAAGAACTTCCGTAGATTTCGCGACTCTTAGTATTAACAGCAACCTCTGGCTACCTTTATAAAGCAAAAAAACATAAACTCGTCTAGTACATCGTAGAGCGCACTGCTGTACCGTTAAACACGGGAAACCACTCCCTCCTGCATATCTGACGAGAATTGGAAACTACTAGGGGTTGGTTTGAGCAACGAAAGTCCCCTCTTGATCATTATTTTAATATAATAACCATGCGGCCAAGGTCAAACGAAGTCTTCGAGTTGGAGCTGTTGAATGAAATACCGAATGAACTTTGTGACAGGATTACCTCCCCTTCCAGATGTAATACTCAGTACTGTTTAGAATTAGCGGCTCTTTTCTTTTTCACATGTTCACGTCAAAAATTTGATTGATTATATAGTTTAGTAGTATCGCAGCATTTTTTCAGTTATTGCATGTTGTGTTTTGCTGCTTCTTTTTTTTTTTCATTTTAAACCACGAGATTACATTAAGGGGACGCTACTCGAGAGTGACCAACAGCCAATTTGAATATTGTATTTTAATGAATTTATTACTAATGAAGTTGTTTTTAAAATAATGTTTTTATTATGGTGTGCATGTGTGATAGGTGCGTGTGAGATGTTTGTTGGGTAAGAAAAATGAATGAATCTTTAAAATAATGTTTTTAATAATGTGTTAGCTTTTTTTTTTTAAGAATTGTGGTTTATTTTGCATGCCTTTGTCTATTAAATTCGATAGCAATGGTTGTACATAATTCCTTTAATTGTGACAAAGATTTATGGAATTTAATTGAATTTAATCTATATAACATTGACCCTAATAGGTAGATAGATAGAATAGAAGATATATATTTCAGCAGCATCGCGCTGTCATCCTCAGCTCCAATAAAATTGTATGTAGATTATTGTAAGCTTAATAGTGTTGTGTGTGTGCTTATGATGGGTCTTTGTTGTGTGCTTATGATGGGTATGTGTGTGTGCTTATGATGTGTATGTGTGGTGTGCTTACGATGGGTAGGTGTGGTGTGCTTATGATGGGTCTATATGGTGTGCTTATGATGGGTCTATGTGGTGTGCTTATGATGGGTCTATGTGGTGTGCTTTCAGGTATTACCTGGCGGCGCAACTGAGTCTGTCGGAGTCGCAGGTGAAGGTGTGGTTCCAGAACCGTCGCATCAAGTGGCGTAAGCAGACCATCGAGCAGCAGCAGGCTCACCTGGCTGCCTTGATGGCCAGGCGCCACGACGACGAGGACGACGACGAGGATGACGAGGATGGCGACGACGGAGGCGCGGCGAAGAGAATGCGCCTCTTGTCTTCTGCCATGCTCGCGCCGCCGTTCGCCGCGCCCTATGCCGCAGTGACGTCATCATCTGCTGATGCTGCAGTTCTTAGCAACCCAAATAATGTCAACGACGACGACAACATCAACAACCTGGACAACTCCAGCAACTACAACGGCGACAACACAAGCGACATGGGCAACGTCTGTCACAACACCATCAACAATCATGATAACAACAACAGTAAAAACGAAAACAGCAATGCCAACAGCTTCGCCAACATCAGTAACCAAGGCAACATAACCGGGAACAACAACAGCAATAACAGCAGCAGCAGCAGCAGCACCAGGAGTGAGGCGACAGGGGCTAGCTCGCTCACAAGCAGCAGCGGCGTGACCGGAAGTTGCGTCACTGAAGACTTGAGTGACCTCAGCGGGGACGATGGTCAGACTGTGCGTGACGTCAGCACCGTCATGACGTCCCCGACCCTAGAGGAAAGCGCGCAGCGCAGTATATCGTGAGGCGTTTATGTTGGTGTCCGCGCCTTGTGTTGCAGCGCCCTGAGTTTGTCTTCATGGCCTGGAGTTGTGCGCTCTACTAGTAGTGGACAGTGGGATTTTATAATGGCTTTGCTGAAGAACAGTGAAACAAAGTGTTGAACTGCAAATGATTTTCTAGACCCACCGCACCCCATACCACTCTGTCTTTCTTTCTTTCTGTCTCTTTCTTTCTCTCATTCTCTCTCTTACTCTCTCTCTCTCTTTCTCTGTCTGTCTCTGTCTATTTTTTCTCTGTTCTCTCTCAGTCCATCTGTCTGTCCGTCTGTCTTTGTCTCTGACCAGTGGCGGCTGCAGCCATCCAGACATGTTCTTATTATTTTGTTGTTTGTGTTTGAACACAAAACACATGTAGACACCAGACTGGAATTGGTTCCAACGACTCAGATCTATGAAAATGTGCACACGGAAGAGGTATAGAGATATAATTATGATACATCGCAAACATGTTTGTTTTGACATGAATTGTTTGTACACGTTTTCCACTTGCCATTTCTTATATCTGTTGACCAATTGTGTACCTGCTTGTGAATCCAAATAGACCTACTGCCTGAAATCTGCCTTTATTTTCTAGTTTTAACCACGTCATATTTTTTCTGCGTTAAATTGACAGGAATTGAATGTTCCGTTTTACAGTGGACTGACACGCACGACCAAAAAATGTGCCTGAAAGCGAATAACCGCGACAAAACATACATATGTAGTTATAGATCACGATTGCTTCTAACTCAAGTTGGCCGTATAAGGTGAGAAGAAGAAAAAGAGATGCTATATCATGTATATGTGTGCTTTAATTTAAATCATACTCGAAACATGAACCTCGCAAACATGATGGTGTAAACGCAGGGAGATCGCTATTAGTATTGTGATGTATACTGAGTTTCTTTTGGTTTGTCCTATTATTATTATTATTATTATTATTATTATTATTATTATTATTATTATTATTATTATTATTATTGTTATTATTAAATAAACACATTAATTATTATTATTAAATAAACACATATTGTAAAAATGATATTTTATAGGTATTGCAACCGTTAACGTTAATTTTAACCTTCCCGGGTGATAACAAATTAACAGTCCTGTACATAGACTATAGACATAGAACGTTTCCTTCAGAAGTTTTGTACATAATAATATACAACAACAACGACCCTAACGGCAACAAAACCATAACGGAAAGTTTGTAAGAGATAGAGCCTGTTCGTGTCAGTGGTCCAGCTATGACCGCTAAAGGTTCACTAGCACTGGACCATACACGCAAAAAATCCTATTCCTATAACCGAAAGTTGCAGGTATTTTCCGACCACCTTACCATAGCCTCCTCGCCTTCTATACATGTAAAAAGGCTTATATATAAGTTGCTATCTTTCGAATATATTTGAAATATTAAAAAAAATTATATATAGCTTCTTTCTGGCCGTGACCGAAGTTCGCCGTGAATCATAAACAGAAGCATGCGTAGTCTGTGACGCCATGGAGAGAGAGGGGTAGGAGCGATGTGTTGGTTTACCTACTAAGCGTGCAAGAGAGGTAATAGCTTCCGCAGTCAATGGCATTATATTATATTATATTATATTATATTATATTATATTATATTATATTATATTATATTATATTATATTATATTATATTATATTATATTATTATATTATATTATGTTATGTTATGTTATGTTATGTTATATTATAATTAGTATAGTATAGTATTGTATAGTATAGTACGGCTGTCTAAATATAGATGCCTTATACATTCTCCTAAGCGTCTTCCATGAACGTTTTGCAAGGGAGCTGATATCCGACGTTTAGATTCAAATTTCTCAAACGTCAAGACACAAAACTATGACTAGACTATTTAAGGTAAATAGTCATCGCATGGCGTGAATGAGAAATTTATTACTTGAAAAAAAAATTAATCGTTTGTTATTTGTTTGTTTGGTTGTTGTTTTTTTTAATGCATTTTTATGAAGGTTTTACACTCACTTTAATGAAAGGGCAGTTGTCGCCTTCTGAGAAGTCTGGACGTGCTAAGAGATTGCGATATGTTTGTGTTGATTTTGTTGACAATAGATTTATGTTTATTATATCGGAACAACCCAAATATCTGGGCAGAATATAAAGAACAATGTAAATAAACACAAGAAAATCAATAAAAATAAACAAATATATAATTATGTAAAGAAATAGATAACATAATGGATCTATAGATAACTACATAAAGATATATTTAAGTGAATGAATACATAAATTAATTTTTTAATTAATAAGAAAGAACTGGAAAGAACAGAACAAAATCAACCAATTAATTAATTAGTAAGAAAGAACAAAAGAAAACAAAATTAACTGGATTTTAAGAAAAGAACATAAAAAAAAAAAAAATAATAAATTAAAAGAAAAGAAAAAAAAAACTCAAAAGAATTCAGAATTAAAATCAAAAACAATTAAGTAAAAGAAAAAAAAAAACGAAAAAAAAAGCTTTTTAAAAATTTTTGATCGAAAAAAACGTCAAAGAATAAATCATAAAATTAAAAAAAAAAATCATAAAGTGCACTATTTGAAATTAAATAAATATTAAATAAACAAAATATTAAGCTCAAATTAAACAAATAATATATTAATCTTAAAATATACATTTAAGTAAATAAAATTACATGTCCAAATTTTCTTTAGTTTAATTTTTTTTATGTTTACGAATATATATTCCTCTCATTTTTCCAAAAACATATTTCTTTGTTATCATGCTATACCTTTATGTCTTTAATTATAAAAAAATTTGTTATAAAATATCTATAAGATTATTTTTATACATAAAAATATAATATGTGTATTGTAAAAATAAATAAAAAATTATAAATAAATATACTCATAAATATATTTATTATTTAAAAAAAATGACCTTCAAATGAAATATTTATTTCACAAATCATCCATTCCTTAATAACCAATAAACCCATTTTTGTCAAGCTATTTGACTAGACCCCAGAAGCCATTTTTAAAATATTTGCTTTCCATACTGATGAAGAATATCTTTGAGAGAGAGAGAGAGAGAGAGAGAGAGAGAGAGAGAGAGAGAGAGAGAGAGTGAGAGAGAGGGAGTTGTGTCTGTGTGTGTGTGTGTGGTGTGCGTTGGGTGACGATGTTTGTAAACCTAAACACGGGTGCGCCTCAATAACCTGAGTTAGATCCTGTGTCGGCCAGCGCCTTAAGCAGCCTTGAGCTGGAGGCGCTATATAAGAACAACTCAATAATAAATAATTAAATTAATTTTTTGACGATGTTGCCATACGTAGGCCATCCGGTCCATGCATACAGTTTTTGATGCTGATTTTGTGTCGTTTTTTATATAGTATTATTTTATTTTATATTGACTATAATGGGGGAAAACATTCACTGTCGGATCGACGTTGAAAATCAATGACTTTTTGACTTTTTGTTGTGGGTTGTGCGGGTTTGATGATGGTGTTTGATCGTTTTTGATTGATGTGATTTGATCGTGTTTGATATGGGTTGCTTTTTTTCTCCGCTTTATTGGAATTGGCTTACGCCCCTAAATTTTTTAATTTAACAAATAAAAATTAATTCAATATGCCCAATTTTGTAAATAATATAATGATAAATACGTGTAGCCCATATATACACATTTTACATGCGTGAGCCCTTGAGGAATAAATAGTGGCTTAGTTTGCAATTTACTAGGGAAATTGTGGTTGTTGCATGCAGCATAGCTTAGACTCACCAGAGTACATTTACTTCTCTCCTTTGTTAGTCCCAGATACGTGAGCGTGCTTGGTTTTGTGGTGAGAGAGAGAGAGAGAGAGAGAGTGTGAGAGAGAGAGAGAGAGAGATGAGAGAGAGAAGGAGAGAGGAGAGAGAGAGAGAGAGAGAGAGAGAGAGAGAGAGATGCTGTATGTTTTTCCCACGCGTGTTTTGCCCGATTGATTCCAGTCTTGCTTGCAGTTCTATACTTGTTGTGATTTTGATACCAACGTGTTCGTATTATATAGGCCTAATCACTGTAATAAAATGATATTTTTATTTCGTGGGTTTGTATAGAAAACTGGTCATTGGAGGAAGGGGACAAAATCATAATAATTATAACCAAGCGAAAAGAGACGAAGTAATGATCACAACAATTTCCTACCACTTTTCTTTATAAACTGGTGACTTTGATTGACCGATATTGCCATATTAATCCGCATGGTTTCAATGGCAATATCGGTCAATCAAAGTCATATATATATATATAATTTTGTGCGATGAAGTAATTACTTTTTAAATAAGTGAAATATGGTGATGTTGTTAAGCTAGTTTTTTCATGTTGTAAGTGCGACGATTACACGACCATCGTTGTCTACATCATGACCTCCATCAAATTTTTTTTTTCGTTTTGTTTGATGACCCTTCCAACCCTCTCGAAGCTCTGGTCTGCAGTTTGCAATAAAACATTTAAAAAAGACTTGAACAAAGAAAAGTGCATGTGTTTTGTTTTGTTTTGTTTCTGGCAGACGTATAATAATAATAATAATAATAATAATAATAATAATAATAATAAGAAGAAGAAGAAGAAGAAGAAGAAGAAGAAGAAGAAGAAGAAGAATAGTAATAATAATAATAATAATAATAATAATAATAATAATAATAATAATAATAATAATAATAGTAATAGTAATACAGGTAACGAGGATTATTCTAATTTAAAAAATAAAAATTTAAAAGATTGGGAGTACTATACGTGCCTTATTTGTAAATCACAATCAAGGCGCGGTGATCTGTAACCACATACACGCACACACTCAACATAGACAACAAACACACATATTCATCACTCAAAACTTTGGTTTAAAGGGAAAGTCGTTATTAGAAAGACGGAATGGAAATCGAATTTTTATTTTTGCTTTTCTAAATTTGACTGCACGCTGTAGGCCTACCATTATTGAATTATTTCTCCGCCTGTATAACCTTCTGAATATCTTTTCAGACTAAACTAGAAAATGTTAAACTTCACTCAACTGTCGCAGAGGCGCATTAACCACTAAGAATAGACCTTCGGCAAGAATTGTATGGTCCCCGATAGCGGAAGGGTACTCTCTCTCTCTCTCTGTCTGTCTCTGTCTTTGTCTGTCTCTGTCTGTTTCTCTAGTAGTGCGATATATATATACGTACTACTGCGCTACCCGTTCGCTATCCGGGATCCTTAAAATTCTTGCCGATGGTCCATTCTTCTTGGTTAATGCGCATGCGGTTGGATCTTTTGGGCGAAATTTAAAACACAATTGTTATCTTTTTACACGCCTTGTGATTATCTGTCTGTCCGTTTGTATGTTTGTCTGTCTGTTATATACTATGTCGGGCGAGGAGTTTCAACTTGAAAAAATTGTAAAACGCGCGGCTAAAATCATTGGTCACGATTTACCATCCCTCGCGTCTATATACAGCACGCGTTTGGTTAGAAGCGTCAGAAACATAATTGGCGATCCATCTCATTCAGCCAACCACCTGTTCGAACTCTTCTCGTCAGGCAAACGCTTCAGAGCATTACAAGTTAAAAGCTGTCGGTTTAGAAACAGTTTTCCACTATGTGCAATAGTGTCCGGGGACTTTAACCTTTTTAGACACAGCTTCTTTCCCGAGGATGCTCTTTCAGTATCAGTGACTTCAGTTGCCCACAGAGCATGAGTTTGGCACAATTTATTGATATTTTAATGCACACTATAAGACGTTTATGCCTCAATTTATATACCCATGTAGAATTGTGTACGAGTGAATGTGTGTATGTGGGTGTGTGTGTATTTGTGGTTGTGTGTGTGTGTGTGTGTGTGTGTGTGTGTGTGTGTGTGTGTGTGGGCGTGCGTGCTTTACTTCTTAAAACAACTTTTTCTCTTAGATCATTCAATGTTTTAAAGTCGCGTGGAAGCATGTTTGGTGATGTCTGTAGAGTGACTGATTATTGTACCGCATCCCCAAAACAAAACCTATGTATTTTGAATTCATTGGATAATAAAGTGTCTTGATCCTTGATCTTGATTCGTATGATTTTTATTCTGTATAATTAGTTTCGCTATCACTTTCGGTCAATCGGCAGACAAGAGCATGAATATTGTTGTTGTTGTTGTTGCTGCTGCTGTTGTGGTTGTTGTTGTTGTTGTTGTTCTTCTTCTTCTTCTTCTTCTTCTCCTCCTCCTCCCGAATGTACGTCAAGTCAAACTCACCACAGAAAATTCGTAAAGCACAATTTGCGTTTAAAAAAAAAATAAACAAACAAAAACAACTATCAAGTCAAACAAAACAAATGCGTGAAACAGTTTTGTCGTTTTTTCAAAGACTCATATCATCTGACTCACTTTTTGACCAATCAATTAATCGGTCATCTGTCCTTTTCTGCGCACACGCATGCACGCCCATACACTTTTCGTTCTTCTCTTAGCAACTTTTTGTACCCAATGTATTAATGCACGGATCAGTAACAATGTATGTTTATCCCCGGTAACCGTTATACGCTGGAAACTGCTTTGTTCATTTTATTTTATTTTCATTATTGTCGGATTATTTTTATTTATTTTTTTACTCTATGCTTTGGCCTTCTGTAATTAAGTCTGTTTTTGAAAATCCAGTGTCAAGAGCGAATGAATGTTCATAATTGCCTGTTCTATTGCAATTTGTTTTAGTACTGGTCAGCAAAAAATGTCTTCATCTCTCTGTTTGAGATTATACAGTAGTCTTGAATGTCGACTATTGAATGTTGGCTTTGGTTGGTATGCGTTCTGTTGGGCAGTGAAATCACCTTTTTTGTTCTTTTCTACACCCTCAATTACTGTGACTGGTCGCAGACTGGACACACTTGGACAAAGGCCAGGACTGACCACCACCACGTACAGACGTCTAAATTGATATTGGCTGACCAAAAGACAGATCAATGAAAAGGTCATTTAGGAGAGGCCTGTCAGCTAACCGTGGTCCGGATTGTGTACAAGCAGGAACTCCGGCAATAAAAGGAGATCAAAAAGGAGAACTTTGGATATTTAAATTCTAGGTTTAAATTATTATTATTTATTATTACTCTGATTAACGTTCTTCTACGAGTAGGACGGGGGTTGGGAGAGAGATAAAGGAAAGGGGAGAGTTACACTATTTTGTCGCACATTCATTTGTTACTAGTTTAAGGGGTGTTGTATGTAGATTATAGTCACACGACACTTTCGCATATAGGTGACTACTGGACCGATTTATACTGACACCAGCGGGCCAGTTGTTGGTAAAGGGGAAAATAATATGATCACACGTTGACCAATCCGGTGTGACATCGTCACAGTTCCTAGTATCTTAGCTGGGCTGGGAGCGACTGGGAGCATTCTGATTGGTCGACGCGTTACAAAATTCGACGCATGCGCACAGTGCTATCTTAGTCTTAGTAAGGATTATGGTTATGGTTATGGTTAGGGTTTATGGTTATGGTTAGGGTTTGGGTTAGGGTTAGGGTCAGGGTTACGACGCCTAAGAACATCGTGAAAAACCCCGCCCGACATAACCTGGCGCATGCCCAAATGCGCCCGGATAAACTAGGATACCCGGAACTTGGAGGATGTGACACCGGGATTCGAACCAGCGACTTTTCGGTTACTAGCAAGACGCTCTTACCAACTGAGCTACCCGGCCCCACAAGGGGTGTGCTTGCGCGCAGACAGTTAAAGCACTGTGCGTCAGTCTTTCTTGTGTGTGCTTTGTACTCTAATGTAGCGGCGCTGTAAACCTTGGTCTGAGCACCGGCTATACGTCTATTGTGACGCTGGGCTGACCGCTAGAACAGTATGGGCAGTGGTAGGGATTTGTTGTCTCAGTCTTCAGACAGCTCGCAGGTGTCCTGCGACACCAAAGGGCCACCCGGGAAGACCCGGGTACGTGGTTGTTGCTTCTCCAAACAACACCCACCCGCATCCTTCATGGTTCAGAGGTATCCTGGCCGGGTAGGTTAGTCAGTCGGTGGTCAGCGCGAGTCTCATCCGCATTGCATGGACTGATCCGCATTAAAACCAGAAACCTCAAAACTGTTATTTGTTGGCCACGATCAACTTTCTGCTAAGCCTGGCTGGGTTGTATCAGGACTGGCGTATGGGTGGGGCGAGAACAAATGGCCGCTCTCTCATGCACTAGCACTGTCCGCTATGGTCATGCAGTTAAGGTCGGGCTGGACGGTACTCTACTCCACTCACTTAAACAACATCCACAAGGCATTGTCCCCTATACGCATCTGTGTCCGTGGACGTTAAGCCTACTCAATCAATCAATTGTGGGCGGTTAGTGATGAAGAAGAAGAAGAAGAAGAAGAAGAAGAAGAAGAAGAAGAAGAAGAAGAAGAAGAAGAAAGAAAGAAAGAAAGAAAGAAAGAAAGAAAGAAAGAAAGAAAGAAAGAAAGAAAGAAAGAAAGAAAGAAAGAAAGAAAGAAAGATATAAAGAAAAAAAGAAAGAAAGAAAGAAAAAAAGAAAGAAAGCAAGAAAAAAAGAAAGAAAGAAGAAGGAGAAGAAGAAGAAAGAAAGAAAAAAGAAAGAAAAAAGAAAGAAAGAAAGAAAGAAAGAAAGAAAGAAAGAAGAAACAAAGAAACAAACAAAGGAAAAAAGAAAGAAAGAAAGAAGAAGGAGAAGAAGAAGAAAGAAAGAAAGAACAAAGAAACAAACAAAGGAGGAAAGAAAGAAAGAAGAAGGAGAAGAAGAAGAAGAAAGAAAGAAAGAAAGAAAGAAAGAAAGAAAGAAAGAAAGAAAGAAAGAAAGAAAGAAAGAAAGAAAGAAAGAAACAAACAAACAAACAAACAAACAAAGAAACAAACAAAGGAGGAAAGAAAGAAAGAAGAAGGAAAAGAAGAAGAAGAAAGAAAGAAAGAACAAAGAAACAAACGAAAGAGGAAAGAAAGAAAGAAGAAGGAGAAGAAGAAGAAAGAAAGAAAGAAACAAAGAAACAAACAAACAAAGAAACAAAGGAGGAAAGAAAGAAAGAAGAAGGAGAAGAAGAAGAAGAAGAAAGAAAGAAAGAAAGAAAGAAACAAACAAACAAACAAAGGAGGAAAGAAAGAAAGAAGAAGGAGAAGAAGAAGAAGCCATGGCAGTTGGTTGTACTGGTGGTAGTTTGTTTTCCAAACAAGAAATGTGGTCCTTCAGGTGGACAGTAAGAGACTTATCCTCCTCATTTGACATTTGGCCATGTTTGTTCACTGGACTCGCGACATAATTTCATTTCCCTAGACCGTATCCACTGAAGAAAAATGGTGGCGACACTCACACAGGTGTGCTTGGTACACTATTTCTTTAGCATCATATCATTTTATATACTCATCTTTTTTCACCACAAAGGTACTTTAACATACTTGTTCCTTTAAGGATTTAATTTAAGTTTCCTCTCAGATCGGACTCACCGAAGAAGAATGGTGACACGACACTCACACATGTACTTAAAGATGAAGAATGAAGCTGACCTCGTAGTTCAGAGTAACCCATCAAAATATAGAAGATAAACCAGGACAGATCTTTCCGATGTACCCTATAAAAAGGTAGCTTGCTAAGCAGTTGGTTAGGGTACTAATTTCACATGCCGACTATTCCGCATGCGACTTAAGCACGAGAATTTCAGGCTACCGAGGGTTTTCTCCGGGTACTCCGGTTTCTTTTTTTTTTCGTCAAGAATGGAATTGGATGCGGTCAATCTAAAATTATCACACACACACAACAACAACAACAACAACAACAACAACAACAACAACACCAACAACAACAACAAAAACAACAACAACTAAAACTAAAAACTAAAAATTCGATTACCTTGCCGCTTTCTAATAGCGCCGATCTCCTTGCCTACAAACCACCTGTTTTTATGATGGATGTTTGTGAGACTGAGTTTGCGCGTACCGTGTATGTTAGTAAAGATCGTCGCACTTTGAACTCCTGCAACTAGAGGTAAACGATTAAAGTAAAGGTGATCCCTTAATATTTTGATCGAGAGAGAGAGAGAGAGAGAGAGAGAGAGAGAGAGAGAGAGAGAGAGAGAGAGAGAGAAGCTGTACCATGGGCCAGCTTAATGATCTACAACGAAAAATACAAAGCATGGAGATAAGGTGATACAAAAGACTTCTTGGCGCGGTGGCCGAGTGGTTAGAGCGTTGGCTTGCGGATCTGAAGGTCCCGAGTTCGAGCCCAGGCCGGGCATTGTTTTGCGTCCTTGGGAAAGACACTTTACTCCCGTTTCCTACTCCTTCGGATGAGAGTATAAACCGAGGTCTAGTCTGCATTCTATCAAAAAGGACTTTAAAGATCCTGACGCTCATGTCCTAGACGGGTGAGTGCCGGTGACAAGAAAACACCCAGCATGTACCTTGGGTAAAGCGCTTGACTTGGGGCTGCTGTACTTTCGAAATTGAAAGTGCCCGAATTTGAGTTGTTAAAATAAAATAAAAATAACAAAATAAAAAATTGGCATTTTCTATACCTAGCACATCACCAATAACGAAGTCCGACAGACCGTCACACAAGCCATTGGACAACACGATGACATGCTCACAGTTGTGAGCATCAGGCTTTGCAAAGACCATCCTGTAAGGCACGGTACAAGGAGGCAGAAGAAGAGGGAGACAGAAAAAGAGGTGGGAGGACAATATTCGAGAATGTACTGGCTTGGCACTGAACGAAGCCATGAGGGTTGCTGAGAACAGAGAAATATGGAGTACGCTGGTTAAACGATCATCTGTGGTGCCCCAACACGACCTTTTGGTTACGGGATAAGATAGGATAGGATAGGATATCTTAATGAGGGCGGTGCCTATCTCCTCTTCCTTGCTGCCATTACCTTTTCAAGTTCAAAACAGAGCTGTGGGTACCCATTTACAGCTGGATGGATTGATGTGCGTTGTGTGCTAGGTTCATTCTTTATGTCCTGCAGTGGGTTGCATCCAAGTATGGTCACCCATCCGAGTACTAACCCTGTCCGACCTTCCTTTCCATTAAACATTTCTACCGTGTGCCCCAAACCGCTACGCTAGTGCTGCAGCCAGAAGTAGGGGGCGTAATCGTTGATCGCAGGTAAGGGGCAGGTAATAATTGCAAAAAGTAAATGTAACTGCAATAGGAGTAGAAATGTGTTTAACACATCAAGAGCCTCGATTTCACCCATTGTATTCACAAGTCAACGACCGTGATTTCTCTTGCTGACGTCTGATCTTTCTGCAAGCGCGGTTCCCCATCAGCCACAGATTTAGCGGCAGAACAAACTGGAAAGGGAGACAGCAGCGGTAACTTTTACCTCATCGTGATGTTCAGAGATGGAAGGATCCCCTCCCTCCTCTCTCCTCCCCTAGTTCACTCTCTCTAGCAGGGTGGGTAGACTATCGACTTGCAAAACAGTATGCATTCGAAACAGTCTAAAATGGTGGTTTTTTTTTTTTTTTTTTTACAAAAGTATAAAGACAGGCTAAACACAAACACACACACACCCACTCACACACACACACGCCACTTGTCTGCTCCTCCCCTCCCCTTCCCCCATTTTTAATTTGTTGTTAATCTTCCTCCTCATTCTCTTCCTTCCCCTCCTCGATCTAATCATTACAATCCCTAAACCCTTCAAACCAGATATCCTAATCACCGCTATTTACCATAGCCTTGATCATCATGATAATCACCACCCCCACTCCCACCCCCAAAGCACCCCACATTCATCCTCCTCCTCCTCCTCATCGTCCTCGTCATCTTCTTCCTCCTCCTCCTCGTCGTCGTCATCCCAATCATCATCATCATCATCATCAAAACATCATCATCACCATCGTCGTCGTCGTCATCACCTTCATCGTTTGACTCTGTCGGAGCAAGCAGATTCGTGATGATCTGCTTGTATTAACCGCCATCACTCGGAAGCCCCTTGATGAGCAGGAAATAGGCCAGTCACAGAGCAGAGCAAGAGCCACCCGCCCTCACGCCTTCCTGTGGCGTCACCACGCCATCCTGCGCAGGGTGGGACTGCAAAGTGGGAGTCTGGAGAGTAAGTCTGATGATCTAGTGCAGCCGAGCAAGCCGAGATACGGAACGGAACGCTCTGCTCATGACTGACTGACCAACCACACCTTATAAACTCCGTCATTCCATGCTTTAGTAATACTTAATGATTGTCTCCCATTGTTTTGTTTGTCCAGTATGAAGAAAATGGAATTAAGGGTAAATAATTTGCTTGCGTGCTTGAATTTAAAAACAAACAAATGCAAAAACTACTTTTAAAAAAAACTTTTTGTTTTAATCGATAAAATTAAACTTTAGATTTTTAATTTCTAGTTTTTACAATACAATACAACAAACATCTTTTTATTACCTCGAAAAGAATTTATCGCAAGCACAATATCACAGTTTAAAACCATATGTATTAGCAATACACAACTATCGACTTTTCATGCACCGTATAAACATCATCCGGTGTGACATCGTCAAAGTTCCTAGTATCTTATTTTTGGCTGGGAGCGACTGGGAGCATTCTGATTGGTCGACGCATTACAAAATTCGACGCATGCGCACAGTGCTATCGTAGTCTTAGTAATGGTTAGGGTTAGAGTTAGGGTTAGGGTTTAGGGTTACGACGCCTAAGAACATCGTGAAAAAGCCGGCCCGACTTGACATGGCGCATGCGCAAAGGTGCCCGGCTAAAGTAAGAAACCCGGAACTTTGACGATGTTACACCGGCATACCTCTCTCGCAATACTGGGAATCTCACTCGCAATACTGGGAATCTCAAACATAATAGTACAAGTACCACACATACACACACACACGTACACACACAAACACGCGCACCCTCCCTCACAAGCACACACAAACAATCCAATGAGTGAGTTAATCTACATGTCACAACGTATCATTAAACATTGAGCATGTTGCATCATCTTTTATAACTGTGATCTTTGCAAATATTTTGTTTATTCTTCCTTTCCCTTTGAACTGAACTAAAGATTTCTTCACATGACCTGACTTATTTTCTTTCTTGCCTGCACACCAGGAGCGAAGCGAACAACTGGGCAATTCCCGATGCTCAACTGCAGCAGACGTGAGCCTATACAGGGTTGCTACAGGGGCACGAGCTAACAGAATGGATCCGTGATAACAAAAAAAATTGGATCCTCGAAAACATAGCAATAGCAGTAGTAGCGGACATCCCACGCATCCTAGATAAAGGTTTCTTCTTTGGGCGAAACGAATCGGCCGCAAAAGCGGTTTATTCCCAAACTGCGTTCCAACGAACCCATAGGTAAAAGGTAAAGGTAAAAGTGGTCCCATAGCCTTGTGGCCTTAGGGGAGCGTGATGTTGGAGATCACACTTATCTTGGGCCAGCGTAATGAGGGTGATGCCCATCTCTCTCCCTCGCTGCTTTACCTTCCCCATCCTTAAGAGAGTAGGCACTCAGTCACAGTTGAGTCAACTGGGGGCGTTGTTATTTGTCGCTTCACGGTTTGCGGTCACCCATCCAAGTGCAAACCGCACTGGACGGTGCTTAATTTGCGACACAGTAGCGAGTGCTCCAACCACTGCGCTATCCGACACCCCATAACGAACCCATACTATCTTCATTTACATCGAAAAATACAGTCTTATGACTGGGAAGACACTGATATAGACCAATTTTATTATGCAGAACTGGCTAGATCGTTTCGATGAGGGAAGCGTAGGTTACTTTCGCCTTCTTACGCGGTTTGAGAATAAACCCTTTGAGCGGCGCGAACGACACAGTCTGATCCCGCCCTTCCTAGAGAGATCCTATTTACAGTATTTTCAATACAAATGGCTGTTTGTTATCTTCTTCTGCGCGATCGAGGACCCACTTTCTTGTTGCTATCGCGCATTCATTCTACTTCGTTAATGCTAGATCCAGATGCTCCTTTAGTCTTAGCTACGCCACGAGGTCTCGCCTCGACTAGTCTCAGCAACGCAGTATGGCATGAAACGATGCAAACTCTCGCAGTCCCCGATGGTCAGTGTGAAGGCCAGGCGTCAGTTTATAAAAATAACAAAAAAATTGAAAAAAGAAGACAAACGGAGGACAATACCAACGGATGTGATGTTACAGTGCCTGGTTGCTATCCCAGCCCTCTCTGTTACACAGTTTACCCTCTACTTCCTCCCTTTGTTAGCTCACAGAGTAATGTTATACTCTGTGGTTAGCTCCATGGGCTCTGTTCACTTCCATTGCGCCCTCTTCTGCCTCCTCGTAATTAATAAACCGTGCTGTGATAACAGCGACACACCCACAAGGAGTTTTAACCCTTTCCGTGCCCATGGTGGTAGCGAGACATCCTATCCTATTCTATCCGATCCCGTAAATCAAAGGTCGTTGGGGCACCACAGATGATCGTTTAACCAGCGTACTCCATCCTCTGTTCTCAACAACCTTCAGTGTCAAACCAGTCCATTCTCGAATGTGTGTATTCCCACCTTTTCTCGGTCTCCCTCTTCTTCTGTCTCCTTGCACCGTGCCTTGAAGAAGGGTCTTTGCAAGGCCTGATGATATGGTGACGTGACCATACCATCGTGGTTTCCGTTTCTTCACCCCTGTGAACGTGTCATTGTGTTATACAATGGCGTGTGTGATGGTCTGTCGGACTTCGTTGTTGGTAAGGTGCTGGGTATTAGAAAATAATGCCCAGAAGTCTTCTGAAGTACCTCATCTCCATGCTTTGTATTCTTCGTTGTAGATCTACTGTACTGTGGGGGTCCATGTTTCGCAAGCATATAGGAAGGTGGAGGTGACAAGGGAGCGCAGCAACCTTACCTTGGAATGTAGACTGATGGTCCGGTCTTTTCAAATGAGCTTCAACCTTGTCAGGGCAGCAGTTGTTTGAGCGATCCGGGAGAGGACTTCCTGTCGGGACTCCATTGTCTGATACAATGGCTCCTAAATATTTGAAGCTATGCACTGTGTTGAGGGATTGGCCTTGGACTTTGATGTTCTTGGCCATCACTTTGGTCTTCTCTGCACTTATTTTCATTCCATAGGCTCTGGAGGTGGTGTCAAGACTCTGTACAAGCTGTTCAAGTTCTTGTTCCTCTCCAGCCAATCCATCAATGCCATCCACTAAACGGAGGTTGGAGATTGCTGACTGTGCCTTCGTGATCTGCAAGGGCATCTGACATGATGCGCTCTAGGAAGATGTTGAAGAGTGTTGGAGAGAGTTGGCATCCCTGACGCACACCAATTGATGTTCTGAACCAGTTCCTGATAGCGCTGTTGTGGAGGACTGCACTGGTAGTCTTGTCATACAGGCTTTTGAGAACTTCAATAATTTTAGGGCTGATGTACAATCTCATGGTTGCCCACAGAGCTGCATGCCAGACTCGGTCAAACGCTTTCTTGAAGTCTGCGAACACATGATATATATATACATATATTGTTGGTGCTGTAGGTATTTCTCGCAGATTATTGAAAATCTGTTCAGTGGTACTTCGCCCTGCCCTGCATGAATCATGCTTGTTTTTCATCTATGATTTGTTCAGCTTGGGGTTTCAACCTGTTGAGTATTATTTTCAGGAAGACTTTGCTGGAATGGTTGATGAGGCTGATGGTGCGGTAATTTTCACACTCCTGAAGATTACCTTTTTCGGGAAGAGTGATGACAAGCGATTGGGTCTATGGTGTAGGCCACTCCCCACTCTGCCATATCTTGTTACAGATAATGGTGAGGGCGTCAATCATCACTTCTCCTCCTGCTTGAAGCAATTCCGCGGGTATGTTGTCCACTCCCGCTGACTTCCCCTTATTCAGTGACTGCACTGCTGCCTCAACTTCTTCTCGGAGAATTGAGAGGATTTCTTCCTCCTCTCTGTTCTGGGGAAATGCTAGAACTGAAGGGTCTCCGTTTGGTGTGTGGTTGTAAAGGTCAGAGCAGTACTCTGTCCGTCTATTCAAGACTTCTTGTTCTTATGCAAGGCATATGCCAGACTTGCTTTGGATCTTGGATACCCTATAAACAATGAATAACTGTGTGTGTATGTGTGTGTATATGTGTGTGCGTGTGTTTGTGTGCGCGTGAGAGCGCTCGCGTGGGTGTGTATGTGTGTGTGTGTGAGTGTGTGTGTGTGTGTGTGAATAAACTTTACAATGGCACCGCGGATGTTCCAGACTTAGCTGGATGCAAAATGGGCCTGTGTTTTAACTCTTAACGACCGTTCACACGCTGCTTCCAAGGAGCGATTTGATTTGCGAGAGGAAATTTTTTTTTAAGCTGGGAAGAGGCTCATTCAAGCTTGCTTACGCCACACAAGTAGAGTTGGTGCTGGTGACTTTGTTGATGGCTCGTATAGCGTGGGGTAGTTGTGTCTGGCGATGGGGATGGATTGTTGAGGATGTTGTTGTGTTGTGTTGTGGTGCGGCTGCTGCTGCTGCTGCTGATACCCTCTTAACAACTTGGTCTAAGCTAAAATAAAAATTAAAAGGTCTACACACACTGAACATCAAGAGACTATTGAGGGTTATCCCAACACATTGTAATCAAGCCTTGCCAGATCACTGACGGACACTCTGTGTTTGATTCTCCCTCCTCTGTGAATGAAATGCCATGCAGAATAGCCTATAAATAGCATGAGAAATGAAAGCAGACGCGCCATCTGCTCGTTGGAGTTCTTGCACTTCGTGAATGGGAATGGCCCCCACTAACCAGGTTAGAAGAGAAAGAGAAAGAGAGAGAGAGAGAGAGAGAGAGAGAGAGAGAGAGAGAGAGAGAGAGAGAGAGAGAGAGAGAGAGAGAGAGAGTGAGAGATATTATTGCGTTTTTATTTATTGATTTTATTTATTTTATTTCATCATTCTTATTTAGCGCTTTTCCAGCTCAAGAGCTTCTCAAGGCGCTGGCCGATACAGGGTCTAACTCAAGCCGCCCGAGGCGCCCGCTTGCAATCTTTGGGCGCACACAATCTGACGCCCAGACGACTGAGCCCAATCTTGGACGACTGGGGATGGGGAGAAAGAAAACAATGTTGGTTGCAATGTGAGATGGTCACAATGTGAGATGGTGACAATGTCAGATGGTGACAATGTGAGATGGTGATAATGTCAGATGGTGACAATGTCACATGGTGACAATGTGAGGTTACATTACATTAAATGATTATTGTTTTAGGTCTAGCGGACTCTTACGAGCCAAATCAGGACCAACAATGTGAGGTGGTGACAATGTCAGATGGTGACAATGGGATTACAATTAAGCTTAAAACGCAGCACAACAATTTACTAACATAATATACTCAAAAGTAAAACATTTCCTAATTAAAATGAAAATGAGTTCCATCAATTAACGCATGTTCGCTGTTAGGATTTCAAAAGTAAACTGTGATTCATTTTAAAAAAAAATAAAGATTATATGTAACTAATTGGGTTTTACCATCATTACACCATCCTCGGACGTAAACGTATAATTGCTAGTACCTACGTTAGCATTAAACACGATTTAATGTACATGTTAGAGCTAAGCTTTATTATAAATCGAAGTGGATTAACATCACGTCATTAAACACAGAACAGCCGTCGATTTTTACTCACAACTGGCGAGCGAGCGAGAGAGCGAGATAAAGAGAGAGACAGACAGACAGACAGAGACAGACTGACAGACAAACAGAGACAGACAGACATATAGACAGACAGAGAGAGAGAGGGCGAAGGAACACAACTGCAGTTCTTACGACCAATACTGAGCGAGCGACATTTGGACAGGAGATATTCTTGTGAAACTTTCACGCTACTGTAGCCAGCACCACGGAGTGGGATAACTGCCGTCAATTTCCTCACTCAGGTTAGCGCGCGTCACAGTGCGAGCTGCCGTGATTGTGGGGGAGTGGTGGTGGTGAGGGCTTGTGTTGTGTTTGAAGAATGGGAGTTGCCAGGAACAATTAACAATTACATTAGTTGACGTCAATGATTACGTCAACGAATCACGGAGGGACGCCTCTGTGCGATTTTTAAAGTCCTCACCGAATGAGGCATGTTATGTTTTTTTCTCCAATTATGACGGCATACTAGCGCCAAAACCTGATAATTACAAATATCACGAGATAATTACAATTATCATTAAAAATTATAAATATCTTCGCGTGATCATGTTTAATTTTCAGTTTTGGTTCTAACAATCCGCCAGAACCGAAAATTGTAATTGGTTTAAACAATGGTTTATTCCGTTAATTTCTGATATGACAAATACATAACAAATACAGTAACAGGAATACACAAAAGGCAAAGCTTAAGTGAGGGCATACCTGGACGAGTTACAATAATCTGTGTCAGTTTAGGCGGAATCATTACATCATTGAGATACAATTACATTGCCATCAACACAAGAACAATAACAAGAACAATAAGGAAAGCATAATCATAAGCAACATACAAATAAATTGCAAAAGATATACACAGATATAATGACAAATAAATACAGAAACAAATAGAAAAAGATAATGAAATAATACAAAATAATAGCGAGAGATTCACTAGGAACACAGCTTCAGCAAGTAGTTTGCGGAAGGTAGGTAGGTACCATGGATTAAACAACAACAATAACAACAAAAACTATCTTTAATACAGTATACTGGACAAAAAGGCAAGTTAACTTGTTACTATTAGTGAAAGCGGCCTGACAGTCGCAGAAATTCGTGAACAACAGCCACAATAATACTATTCTCCTGCACGGATTCGTTGCCATGAAGTAATATTATAACATCTTGAGATTCAAGATTCAGAGTATGTATTGTCTGTGTTCTTGCTTTAATAAATAGTGGACAGGAGAGAAGAAAGTGTTCTGATGTCTCGGCTGGGTAATTACAGTTACAAGTTGGATCGTCCAATAAATGGCGGCGGAACAAGTCATAATTAAGGTCGCTCATACCAATCCTCATTCTACAGTGCAGAGCCTGTTGGTCGCGTTGGCCATAATAATAATGAAGTGGGACTACAGGATCATCTCTGGACAAAAATCTGTTCAAACTAGTAGTTGATTGACTCGATTGGAGATTTTCAGGCAATTCGTTGAATAAGATGGTTGCATAAGGTATAAATGATTTCTTGTACCTTTCGGTTTTATGAGTGGGAACTCTTCTTTCGAATGGTCTTCTACGTTGATAGGGATTGATACTTCTTACAAGCGGTGGTAGCATAATAATTACAAATTTCACTTCATAATTACAATTTTTACATGATCATGCTTAATTCTGACTAAGGCGGGTTACTAGCATTTAAAGGTATTAGTGATAATAGTAATTAACACGTGTTTAGTGTAGTTCACATTATGAGGGACTACTAACGCCAAAACCTGATCATTACATACATCAACGACATATTTACAATTAACACGTAAAAATTGTAATTATCAAGTGAACATGATAATTTTCGGTTTTGACCCATTTTCAGACGGATTGCTAGAGCCAAAACTTATAATTGAACATGATCAAGCGGAGATATTTGTAATTTTTCAATGATAATTGTAATTATCCGTTGAATATTGTAATTTTTTCTATATTTGTAATTGTCTCATGATATATGTATTAATCATGTTTTGTTGCTAGAAAGGCGTGGCAAATACTGTTAGTTATTTCTAAACACTGTGGATTACGGGTATCTCTGTAAATTACACAGAACACGTGTTAATTTCCATTATCTCGTGATAATGGTAACTCTCGGTTTTGGCGCTAGCAGGTCGTCATAGCCAATGGCTGTCTGGTTGGTTGCGTAAGCTGCGAAGAGAGGAACGTGGGATCGTAACATGTGAGTAAACTTCTGACTTCTATTTCGCTGTTCCAGAACCACACTGCGAAGCAGGGACTGTGTCACGTGGGGTTTATGGGCTCTGCACAATGGAATTATGGACCCTCACGTTTATTCGGTGGGAACTGCTAGTAAGTCACCCTATGAATTACTTTAATAAATTTATTTGTTTAGCTCGTTCTGTGTTAAGGTTGGGGTACAGAGATAGATAGAAAAATGGTAAAAGATTACTGTCACACTAGCTTTCACACGGCTATGAATCATATGTAGTCCAGCCACTTGATAACAGTTAAAATCACACATTTATTCCTTCCACTCTATACAAGGTTTTCTAGGTACTAATCTAACTTAAAAAGTCTCAGTCAATGCTAATAGTTCGATCGCTGATAGTCTAGGCAGCTGTTTTTTCTTCCTCGGGCACTTGCTATTATATTTCATGTAGATTGGACTACTGTGGTCCGTTTTACAGTTTCTGAAGAGTGGACTACTGTGGTCCGTTTTCGATCAGTTTAAGTGCACTTTTGTGTATACACTTAACTGGCGGATGGTGCGTTCGAAGTCCTTCTGTGAGGTAGCTTCAGGTGCACCTGTGTAGTTGTGTAGTTGGGTTCCCTTGCCACGCTGTGGGGTCTTGCAGGGTGTTGTTCCAGGTTATCTCTCTCCGACTTGTGCGGTAGAGGCTTCGCAGACAACTCGTCGTTTCTGAGGAGTTGGGCGCACGGGATAGCTCGCCTGCTCGTCTGTAATATAAGAGACGAAATTCTGCACAACCCTGAATAATCGGTTTGTGCAGAGCGTCTCACTGAAAGCCAAAGTAGCCCTCAGTGATAGCTCCACATCCCTATACATAAGCGACGAACATTCTGCTACTTCCGGGGTCCACTGGAATCTCAACTCTAAATTCCTATACATACATAAATATCAATCGTGTCTAACTATACACATACAGAATTAATAATAATATAAACATTCACGGGTACAGCCACTGGTCTGCAAACATACATATAAGTTAACCAACAGTGGTTCCGTATGGTATACAACATGGCGGCGCTACCGGTCGTGTTTCGCCTCGTGGTAGGCTCTTCCACGTGGTACGGCAAATTCGGATTAATAATTCACATTTATGCATAGCAAATTCTTCAAACATAATTTCAACAATAATATAAATATATCACGATGAAACAGAAGGGTGTTCATTTACCTGTCTGACAAGTTCAGGCCTGTGGCGACTTAATAGAATTCTAAGATTCTTAAGTCCTGCTTCCTGGTCTATGTGTGGAGAGATTTCTCTGCCAGCTATGTAGCTGTTAACACTTCGGTGTCTTACTCTCAACTGACCAAAACTGTGCGAGGCTTGGACCCAGTCAAACTGGCTCCAACCGCTTTGCCTGAGCTCTCATTGGTTAAAACGGTCAGATTCAAAGCTCAAGTGCTGCGTCACTGCGCTGTGGGTGGCCGGCTTGCAGTGTGTACTTTAATTGCTGCTGTGTAATATACTAACTCTCTAATGTTACAAAGGCTACACAAGGCTAAATAGTCAACAGGCAGAGTTAAAACTAGCCAGTTCGTGACAGACTGCCATGAGGCTTACGTACGTCGCATGGTGGAGAGGCGACATAACCCTCGGGCAGTCTCTTCTACGCAGTGTGTCCCAAGAACACAACGGCCATGAGACGTATTGCTTTTCTGTTCTAATTGTTTTTATGTGATGATGATGATGATGATGATGATGATGATGATGATGATGATGATGATGATGATGATGATGATGATGATGATGATGGTGTCGGTGGTGGGGGTGAGGGTGGAGGTGGTAGTGGCGATGTTGACGCTGATGACGCTGATGATCATTATTGTTGTTTAGAAAATGGAGAATTCTTTGATCACACGTATGATTTGGGCCTCCCACCCCACCCCACCCCTCCACGCTCACCTCCACTATACATGGACAAAACCTTCTTTGATATTATCATCATCATCATCATTATCATCATCATCATCATCATCATCATCATCATCATTAGTAGCAGAATCAGCAAAAACAGCAACAACAATAACAACATAATTATATCATCATCATCATCATTATCATCATCATCATAATCATCATCATTAGCAGCAGCAGCAGCAAAAACAAGCAGCAACAACAATAACTACATAGTTGTTGGCGTAATCGTCATCATAGTCATCATCGCAGTCATGATCTGTTAGCGTTGCATTCGTCGTGAAATGATCATCATCATCAACAACAACAACACAGTGACGTACCTGTGATTAGGCTATTTATTGTATCTATAATAATTAATCAAAATAATGATTATATTCGAGGACGGAATGAGAAAGGAAAAAAAGAAAAGGCTTTGTTCCTATGCCAATGTCTATTTTGACTTACTCCTTCTTTCAAGAAGATAAACGAAAATAAATAAATGTAGAACAACAACAAAATCTTAAATTTAATAACTGAATCCATCCATTTAAACGGAAACAACTGAACCGTGAAACACAATTTATGCTGCATTGCACAGTGAAAATTCCTCAAACAAATTGAATTCAAAAACGTTGTCTCATACAAATTGAACCTAAACAGTGCCAGAAAAAGTCAACACAACCTTAGTTTGCGAGTATGGCTTGACAAGATTATCTCGATTTGAAATAATACTCGTAAAAAGTGACAAGAAAAGCACATAGGTTACATCCGTTAGGACAAACCATCCGTTAGGACAAACATGCATCGCATTCAATAACAGCAATCTCTCTCCTATGTACCACAGGACAAGACTTGCAGAATGTATAACACTTATGTGGTGGACTGTTTGCGGCAAGGCAGAACGCGGCTTCTTTTCACTGGAGGATTGAAAGTTTCCAGTGCCGAATGGAAAGGCGTGAGTTCGATCCGCGCAGGGATCGAAATGTTGGAGTAGGTATGAGGCTTACCAGGTTACGGAGGGTTTGCTCTGGGTACTCCGGTAAATGGTAATTGTAAATTTTAGTCACACGACACCGGAGCGTATAGGCGACTACTGGTCACATTATTCTGACTCCAGCGAACCAGTTGATGGTAAGGGGAAAATAATATGGTCACACGTTGGCCAATCCTGAATTCCTACCAGGTACTTTTCGGTTACTAGTAAGCCGCTCTATTAACTGAGCTACCCAGCCCTGGTACTCCAGTTTCTTCAATAAAATGGCATATACGCGATAAGCCTTTTAAAGTCTGACTAACCTTTACAAAAACAGTGCGATGTATATATGGATTTGGGTACATTCGCAAGTTCCCGGATCCAAAGCTGGGTTCCTAAATAACCGGTGGAAGACTATTAAACCTTGTTTCTGGGTACATTTATAAAAATATATATATATTTTTTAATTATTATTTATTTATTTTTTTTTTAATTATTTTTTTTTTCTTTTAGTTTTCGGATCCACTTCAGTCCTTTTCTTTTCGTTTTTTTTTTGGGTCGAGCGTTTGCTCTCTTCATAGGCTTTTATCATATAATATGGTTATTCATACATCAGGCATATACATGGATTGAAATCTGGTTATATCTCAAGACAATTCTTCCTAATTTTGACTTCCAAGTCAAACAAAATACAAATATCAATTTCAGTACCATATTTAAATTTACTAATGACCATTTTTGTAATCAAAATAACATGGTTAACAAATTTAATAAATTTCATTGATATTCTTTGAGGGTTGTATCCCAAAAGTACTTCTGTCTCTGACAAAGTCACCTTGCGGTTTGTTTTTATATAAATATAGTATATGCAGTGCGTCCACACTTTTTTACCTTTTAAAAAAGAAATGTTCAATATAATCATTTACGTTGCAATATTTACAGTTTTTAGTATCCCTTAGTCCCATCTTATTAAGAAGTAGGCCTATAGTTGTGGGATAGATATTGTGTAGAATTTTCCAGGGTAATAATTTTAGTCTTTCTTCCTTTGTGGATTCATTTGCTATTGTCCAATGTGACCCTGTCAGTGAGAGATCGTACTTTCTCAACCAAAAATTAACCGAACATGGTTGTGTTGTTCCAGCCTCGGTTAGCTGGATTCTCGGCCTGTGCAGAACAACCTCGTTCCTCTCTAACCTGTGTATACTTCGTCCTCAGCGTCGTTTAGAGAAGAAACACACTTTCAGACCAATCTGATTTGTTACCTTCCCGAACAGCTACTCGTGCTATTGACAGCGCACTTTGAACCCAGTTCTAATGCACAGTATCCGCGGCTGCGAAGGAACGATCAGCAATGGAACAAGCTGTGAAGGCGAGACGAAATCTCTACCATTCATAATGCTCGGGGTCCTTCCCAGGCCTTTCTGCTCTTGGCTGGGTTAAGAAAACAGAGCGATGAGCGATTTGCGTGTGTTCGCTTTTGTAGCATTTGATGACGGATGCTGTTCTAACCCGATAACCCCCTTTTAGCCTTAAAACAGAGTTCCTTCCCCTTTCTTTATTGAACATATTCAATCATAACATACAATGATGCATGCAGTGCCCGTCAAGGTTGCCTGAAGGACAGGTTACCTGTTCTTCCTGTGCCCTCGCACCCATCCCACACCCCTCTTGGTCACAGGAGAAGCGTTCAACGCCGCCCGCAATTAGACAAGCAATCTTCAGTTACACACCACGTTTCGAATAGACTGATCATCGAATTATCCAACACTTCCTCGCTTCTGAGAAACTTTCCACTCCCGAACACTGAATCGGTATGGCAAAAAATTACTGGTTGCGGTTACTTGATAAGACATTCACACGCGCGAGCGCACAGAGAGAGAGAGAGAGAGAGAGAGAGAGAGAGAGAGAGAGAGAGAGAGAGAGTGAGAGAGAGAAGATAAGATAAGATAAGATAAGATAAGATAAGATAAGATAAGATAAGATAAGATAAGATAAGATAAGATAAGATAACATAACAATTTTATCTTGCAAGGGTAAAAAAGTAAGCGCTGGATGCGCTTTTTTACATCTTGCCCTTGGGGCTTTAACAATAACTATTAAATACAACTCAAGGTTTTAACATTCACATCATGGAACAATAACAAAAAAAAAAGTTATTATTAGATAAAATCATTTTCAAACAATTGAAATCAAATAAATGTTGTTAATCTCAATCAACAACATTAACAATTAACGTGTATTTAATTTTTAATGTGTTTTAGGAGACGTGTTCTAACTGAAGTAAATTTAGATGCTGGAGTGCGGAGATCTTCAGGAAAATTAAGAGAGAGAGAGAGAGAGAGAGAGAGAGAGAGAGAGAGAGAGAGAGAGAGAGAGAGAGAGAGAGAGAGAGTTTGCCGGCGTGACAATCTCATTAAAGTTTCATGTTTAAAAAAAAAAAAGAAATAAAAAACAAACAGTACGATGATGATATCCTGGTGTTTTTGTCGACACAGTCTGTCCTTATGCAAGATGGGTGAAGAGGTGGGGACAAGGGAAGTGTGGAAGATGGGGGGGAGGGGAGGGAATAGAACTCATGTAACTCCCGTCCAGACTCTTGGGTGTTGATGCTTGCAGTCCTAAGCGTCAGGATCTTTAAAACAAACAAACAAACGTCCGTGATATAGAATGCATGCGTGCACAGATTAGACCTCGGTTAAATACTTTCATTTGAAGAAGTGAGTGACCTGATATACCTCATATCGAAATTAGTAGGCCCATGTACCTCAAGTTACCCCATCAAGGGAAAATGATGCAAAATAAAATAACAATGATATGCGCTATTAAAAAAGCCATGATTGCTTACTTTGAACTGACGGTATAGTTTGTGTGTTTCCATTCACCGAGAGTATGTATGTAGGCACAGTGCAAGGAGGTAGAAGAAGGGGGAGACCGAAAAAGATGTGGGAGGACAACATTCGAGAATGGACTGGTTTGACACTGAGCGAAGCCATGAGGGCTGCTGAGGACAGAGAAAGATGGAGTATGCTGGTTAAACGATCATCTGTGGTGCCCCTACGACCTTCGGGTTATGGGACAGGATAGGATAGGATAGGATAGGAGAGTATGTTGTTCTTTTTAAAATTGTATTTCTGAAAATACTTTAAAATAGTCGGGGGTGGGTGGTGGGTGGGTAGGTTATCAGAACGAGCCTAGTGTCTATCTATCTTTTTGTCGGTCGACGTGTCGATCATTCCATGCTTTCAGTTTTGCTTGTGTAGGTTAAAGCCAGCCACAACATCGCCACGAAAATCAGCACTTTTAACAATGCTGATTTTAAGCTATATGTGTGCCAATTTCTGAAAATACATTTGAATGGCTTGCCAATTGTTTGTAAAACTCCTGAAATTAATTTTAGAAGAACTTATTCTCCTTTGAACTTTAAATTTGTTGGACCCTCGTTGTCCAAATGTCTCCTCGCACATACAGAACGAAAGTAATAACGTTATTAAATTCTTTTGTATACAGATTATTCATTGCACAGATGCCGCAGTCTTCTTGTTAAATAGTAGAGAAAGAATTAATCGTTGCAATCCTTTCAGTGGCGCGCGCGCGCATTTGTGTGTGTGTGTGTGTGTGTGTGTGTGTTTGTGTGAGAGAGAGCGTGCGTGCGTGTGTGTGTGGTGTGGTGTGTGGTGTGGTGTGTGTGTGTGTGTGCGCGTGCGTGCGTATGTGTGAGTGTGTGTGTGACTACAATTAAATGTGAATATGCAAAGAGAACTATCACATGAAAGCCAAAGTAATATCCAATCGCATTTTCCCCCATTAATGACACTTAATGGTGCAGAACGCAGACAAACAAACAACAATCGCTTTCTGACGGAGCCAGACCCGTCTTTGAGCAGTCTGAGTGTCAGCGATCTGTCCTTTACAAAAAGTTTGTGGTGGTTTTTATTATTATTATTATTATTATTTTTAAATATAGAGGTTTATTTTTCTTCTGCCTCCGATACTCAGATCGTCCTACGAGATCATGGACTAATTGCCTTTGCTTTCTGTTTACGGAACAGCATGGATCCGGGTCTAATTCGTCTGGGGATAAAGGCGGTCTATTGTCGTCATGTCGGTAACAAACCTTTTCTTCCTATATTACATCGTCATGTCATTTTGTGGACATCATCAAAAATTGAACCTGGCTCACAAACATTCATTATCTCCCAGGGGTTAGTTTAGATGTAATTGGCCTCTTTTCAAGACGTTGATGCGCCTTTGGGCTGTCAAACTTTAACATCGTTGCGGCTTCTTTACACTGAAATTTGCTTTGCGATTTCAAACCAAGCGTTTAATTACATTTCAACGAGGAAAGGTTGTTTTCTGAAGAATTAAAGTCCTGACTATAGCGCATCCCCGTGAATAAGAGAATCCAATGTTTTAGAACTCGTTTAACTCCTATTAATTCCAGGCGATGTAATAAAGACGCCACGTGCTGTGTGTAGTACGTTTTGCATCCTGGATATTATGTACAGATATCTGAAGATTTGAAAGGTGGCACAAGACCGAGTGTCAAACTTGCAAACGATAAACGTGAGCACTGTTTCGCACTCTCAACCACAGATTACCAATGCAGAGAGGACGATATTTTGGTGTTGCTAGAATAGAACGAATTTGTTGTAAATGTGACATAAACGAATTAGGAAAGGAATTTCATTATTCTTTTTTTTTCATGATTACCGTAAAGAATTAATTACACTTTATTTTTGGAGACCTCCCTACGCACCCAAATTTAATTAAATTGTTGTTATACTCTCGTAAGAAATTTGTTTTCTTAATATTATCAAGATATTTAAAAACAGTAATGTCTTATATGTAAACTATGTTTGTGCATGCATTTGAATGCACACATAATTAATTGCGTATTTTGCGCCCCCTCCCCCCCCACCCCCCACCCCCCATTCTCTTAATTTTTTCTTCTTCTGTAAAGCTGCAAAGGTAGATTAATGTGAAATAACGTCTTGACTATTATTTTTAAAGAAATCTCTGTAGATATAGTTTGTAGTTTCTCTTTTGTGTGTTTGTGTGTGATGGAGTGCGGGAGGGTGGGGTGTGCGGGTGTGGGTGTGGGTGTTCGCGCGATTATGGGTTTATTATGAGTATATGTGCGTGTGTGGATGTGTGAATTAAAAAAGAATTTTGCTTTACTTTGATTTTATTTTTAAGGTATCCATGTGCATTGAGGAGTTTTATTGCACTAAACCTCGCTTTGCCAAACCACAGTGACATTCATTACAGCTAGGCTGAAAGTGGATCCTCGGCAAATAATGTGGTAAATAGCATTTAACCCTGTGTATCACAGATACGCTGAAAATGGATCGTCCATAGGAAAGCGGCATATAAAAGCGTACCTGTCTATCTCTATCTAGCGTCAAATAGCGTACCTATGTATCTCTATCTGTATAACAGCACATAGTGGCATGTAGTGTACCTATGTATCTCTATCTGTCTAGCAGCACATAGTGGCATGTAGTGTACCTATGTATCTCTATATGTCTAGCGGCAGAGAGCGGCATGTAGCGTACCTACGTATCTATTTTCAGCGCGCAATGCCCCTGTTGTCAGATGCTAGCCATTTTATTTCAGTAGTGTAAGCCTACCTATGTATCTCTTTCTGTCTAGCAGCACATAGCGTCAAATAGCCTACCTATGTATCTCTATCTGTCTAGCAGCACATAGCGGCATATAGTGTACCTATGTATCTCTATCTGTCTAGCAGCACATAGTGGCATGTAGTGTACCTATGTATCTCTATATGTCTAGCAGCAGAGAGCGGCATGTAGCGTACCTATGTATCTCTATCTGTCTAGCGGCAGAGAGCGGCATGTAGCGTACCTATGTATCTCTATTTGTCTAGCGGCAGAGAGCGGCATGTAGCGTACCTATGTATCTCTATCTGTCTAGCGGCAGAGAGCGGCATGTAGCATACCTATGTATCTCTATCTGTAGCGGCAGAGAGCGGCATATAGCGTACCTATGTATCTCCATCTGACTAGCGGTAGAGAGCGGCATGTAGCGTACCTATGTATCTCTATCTGTCTAGCGGCAGACAGCGGCATGTAACGTACCTACATATCTATTTTCAGCGCGTAATGCCCCTGTCGTCAGATGCTAGCCATTTTATTTCAGTGTCAACGAATTCATTACATCGCGTCATTTATGAATAGTTTATGAATGTAATAACAATTAGGAACGGTTAGTCTTCAACGCCAAGTTCTTCCATCTAATTAGTTCAGATTCATCGATCTTACTCCATTCTTATAGAAGTGTTGGAATACACTGGAGACAATTAAAAGCCAAATGACGATGAAAGCAATATTGTGAATAATGGTACAGACAATGACATACAATATAAAGGGGGAAAGTTAAAAGAAGGAAGCGAGATTGAGAGAGAAAGAGAGACAGAGAGACTGTCTGTTTGTCTCTCTGTCTCTGTCTCGACTGTCTGTCTGTCTCTGCGTCTCCGTCTCTCTCTCTCTCGCTCTCTCTCTCTCTCTCTCTCTCTCTCTCTCTCTCTCTCTCTCAATCTCGCTTCCTTCTATTAACTTCCCCTTTTATACTGTATGTCATTATCTGTACCATTATTCACAACATTGCTGTCATCGTCATTTGGCTTTGGCTTTGTCTCAGTCCCTCTCCACTGTCTGTCTTGTCTGTCTAGTGGACAGGGACTGAGACAAAAAGAAAGAGAAAGAGAGGGGGGTGACTGGGAGAGAGAGAGGAAGGATAAACTCATAGAGAGAGAGAGACAGACAGACAGACAGACAGACAGAGAGTGTGTGTGTGTGTGCGTGTGCGGGCATGTGTGTGTCTGTCTGTCCCGTCTATATCTGTCTGTCTGCCTGTGATTGATAGAACAGATATTGACACACTGGTCGCTTCATAGCTTACCTTGTCATCCACATGTGAAGTGTTTGGCTCACAAGTGGAGGCAGATTAAAGGCGCGATGTTGCCCTTGAGACAGCACTTGATGATTGCAATCAATATAGCCGGTCTGTCTTTACAATACACCAGTTAGCTAGGCGTTTTGTCATTGAAATGGCGGGAAGCTCCAACATTTCACCTCAGCATTGCATACATAGAGTTTCTGTGGACTGGGGGGGGGGGAGGGGGGGGGAAAGGAATCTAAACTGAAGTCGATATTAAATTCAGAATAAATTATATTTGTTAAAAACCAAAACAACCAACCAATGTTTACATTTTAAATTTTACATTTTCAGTTTTATATTCTAAAATTTTCAATTACACATTCAAATTTTTGGCTTCAAAAGCCAAAAGTGGGACTGTCAACCGGACCGTTTGACAGTCCCACTTTTGGCTTGTTCCGATTCCCTCCGACTATTTCAATGTCTTTCCAGATAATTCTAGGGGAAAAAAAAAGCATGTATCTAAAGTCAGGTAAAAAAAATAATTTTTTTTTACGGCGTTTGTTAAAATGCTAACATTAAGTCTTGTTTCTACGACACTGGAAAAGAAAAAAAAAAGCGTCGTCACTTTTAAACCACTTAGCTAGCTAGAGATAGTTACGGCCGTGCGAGTTCCTATTACAAATCGTTTAAGAGACACTTCATGGTTTATAGACGGAGGTACGAGAGCTGTAATAGGTCAGGGTACAGTTTCATTGGGGGAAAGGCACTTTAGGCCTGCTATTGCCGGCACTTAAAATGATTGGATCATTTGTATTGCACCACATCTTCGTCCCCTATACGCTTAATGTGTCCGGGGACGTAAATTGTACTAAAAAAAATGTATTGCGCCTTCTGATTTGAACAGTAAGTAATCTGTGGTAAATTATTGCGATCGGCAAAGATGTTTCCACATTTTTCCATTTCCAAGAACGGAAGACACTTGAAGTAAGGTTTTAGACTAAAATGGGTCTATTTTTAGCAAAGGAAGTATGATATTGGAATATATGTTTATTCCACTGCTGGGTTTCAATTTTAAAAAAAAGGTACATGACGATTTTTCCTTCCTCCTTGTTCTTTTTTCACATTCTAAGATGACACAGGCGCTTGAAATTGAAAATAATATTACTTGGCACTTTACAAAACTTTCAAATAGGATATTCCGATTGTATCGCATTATTTTGATGTTTAAGACGATGAAGATGATGATGATGATAATAATGATGATGGTGATAATGGTGGTGGTGATGGTGATGATGGCGCTGCTGTTGCTGCTGATACTGATGATGATGGTATGTTGATGATGATGAAGGGCAAATAGGCTTATATTTGAAAGGACTGGATCAAGCATAAAAGAAAAATGGGAGGAGAGAACAAAAGAGCACAAATTTAATACCTGAAGGCACTGGCCCTTAAATAAGGGTCACAATTCAATACATGAAAAACAATAAAAGCAAAACCGAATGCAAACAGAACAAATACCAAAAGTCCAATGTCATGGCGACGATGACACTCATCCGCGCCTCCTGTTCCAAATGAGCGCCATAATTACGGTAACTTAATGTTTACATATAACGCTCTACAAAATATGGTCGATATACGTTTGCCTTTGACGCAATGCGTAGAAAATATTAAAAGTCAATTTGCAAATCAATATAAAAAAAGAACAGGACTAAGAATATAACCCTGTCTCAAACCAACTGAACATTAAAAAAAATCTGCTAATCTGTTTTTAACTTTAACACAAGACAACACAAAGCTATATATTGCATTAACTGCCTGTATTAATTTACCGTTAATGTTGTATCTCAATTAAAACATCAAAAAGTGCTTCGCTCTGCACAGAGTCAAAGGCCTTTTTAGGTCCACACAAAAAAACACATAAAATTTACCTCCTTTTTTAAATAAACATTTTTCTACAATGGCATTTAGAGTAAATATATGGTCGAAAGTTGAGTAACCTTTCCGAAATCCGGCCTGTGACTCTGTCAGTTTAGGGGAGGAGGGAGAGAGAGAGAGAGAGAGAGAGAGAGAGAGGGAGGGAGGGAAGGAGGAAGAAGGAGAGAGAGAAAGAGAGAGAGATTCAGAGTTAGTTTCAGTTTCAGATTCAGATATTATATTCAACAAGGATACCCCTTTTAGGCGGGAGCCCAGGCTTGGGTGTGTTTGTGTGTGTGTGGTGTGTGTGTATTTAGATTCAGATATTATATTCAACAGGGATACCGATTTTAGGCGGTAGCGCAGTCTTATGAGAGAAAGAGAGAGAGAGAGAAAGAGAGAGAGAGGGGGGAGGAGAGGAGAGGGGGTGGGCGGGGGCGGGGGTAGGGAGAGACCAGCAAAAAGTAACAAGTTATATTGTGTGTGAAAACACAAAAGGGAATTATCAACACTCGAGCCTTGGGCTCAAGGATTCGGCTTTCTTCCTGTCTCAGCCACATATAAAGACGGCATAGGATGGGAAGCGATGGGCGATGGGAATTCAGCAGCTGGCTGTGTTGATGCTGCTGCTGCTGCTGCTGTTGCTGCTGCTGCTGATGATGATGAAACTGAAAATATGCTAAGGTGGTGGTGATGATGATGAGGAGGAGGACGACGATGCTGCTGCTGCTGATGATGATGATGGTGATGATGATGAAGATGATGATGATGAGGGTGATGGTGGTTGTGGTGATGATGATGATGATGATGATGATGATGATGATGATGATGATGAAGATGATGATGATGATGATGATAATGATGATGATGATGTCACAACGATGACGTCACTCGAAATGCGTAAGTTTGGTTGTAGGTTCAAGACATAAGTACACTCTAAATACATACACCAATTGTAACAGAAATTTGAAAAACAAAACCCCAAACAAAACTAAACAATAACAACATTTTGTTACATTACGTCACCACAATGAGTCACTCGATTTACACAAGTTTTGTTTTAGGCTCAAACAACAAACAAACAAATATATAAACAAACAACAGCTTAATCTATAGTTGTACTGAACTAATATCATTACAATACACAGAAACTTTATTATCTCGATAGCTTTTTCCAGTGACAGAAAAAACTGAAAGTATACTGAGGTAATGTGGTGTAGTCGACAGCAACAACAACAACAACAACAACAACAACAACACACAGACACATACACGCACACACACATACACGCACACACGCACATTAGTCATGTACTGAACCAGTCAAAAATAACATTAATACGAGACACACAAACCCATTTTCTCGATAGCTTATCCTTTCCAGTTAAAGATCAACTGAAAGTATATTATAATGCACTGTCCCAGACACTGAACTATGGACTGAAATATCGGTAGGTCTGTACTAAATGTAGGTTACACAAACCGAAAGCAGTGGAAGTAGGAGCAGGTGAAATTCAGTTTTTAAGATAAGAGTCGAACGTACAGAGCGAGAGAAAAAGAAAACTTTGTAGGCTATAATTATGCGGAAAGCCGATTTTCCCGATTGTTTCTCGATTCCACGAACTTACAAGTAAGGTAGGTAGGTAGGTAGGTAGATTAAAGTGCCACGTCACATTATGTGACATATAGCGAATATGGGACTGGGGAAGGAGGGGGAAAAGGGGGCCCTTACAAGTAAGCTGGTCCTTAAGCTGGTCCTTAAGACTATTTATACTATTTCAGTCCTAACGTTATTGACTCAGCTCACGGATCAAAACTTCTGTTGCCAAGGGCAGGATGTAAAAATGTGTATCGAGAGCTTACTCTTTTGCCCTTGGAAAATACAATTGTTATCTTATCTTATCTTATCTTATCTTATTTTATCTTATCTTATCTTATCTTATCTTATCTTATCTTATCTTAAACTCTTACAACACTTTACCAACAAGTGCAATTGTACGTACTTTCACCGTTCAAAGATACGATATTCGCAGAAAGCAGAAAGCGCCCAACAGCAGCAGCAGATTAAAACATTTAACATTAATTTTTAACTTGTTTACATATGTATATATTGAATGCTCTAGTAAGCCGTCCTCTGAGCTGCTAATTGGCGATTATAGGCGTTTATTACAGGCGCTTGTTCTAACCAAAGGGAGACGCGTCACAGGTACAGGCGTTCGCGTGTCCAGATACAAGCGCCTGAGGCGCTCGCGTGTCCAGTTACAAGCGCCTGTGGCGTATATAGTGTAACTCGAAAAGGCATCGAAATTTGTAAATCGAGTTTTGATTCAGAGATCATTCTGGCTTCAACTTCCCAATATAAAGAACATGGAATGCGTACTGATTTGAGTCATATTTAAGCTTACGTTATTATCATTTTTATGTTTAATTTAATTTAATTTATTGTATTTTTTAAAAGTAAAACCACTTTGTTGCAGTAGTAGTAGTAGTAGTAGTAGTAGTAGTAGTAGTAGTAGTAGTAGTAGTAGTAGTAGTAGTAGTAGTAGTAGAGGCATACTCCAACGTTTAATATTGTTCGCTACCAACTTCATTTTGAAAGGCTTAGTTGTGTGAACGATATTGTTCAATACCCTCAGCGGTAAGGGTAATTGTAGATTATAGTCACACGACACCGGAGCGTATACGTAATACTGGTCACATTATTCTGACACCAGCGAACCAGTTGATGGTAAGGGGAAAATAATATGGTCACACATTGGCCAATCCGGAATTCGAACCAGGTACCTTTCGGTTACTAGTAAGACGCTCTACCAACTGAGCTACCCGGCCCTACACCTCAGCGGTCAGCGCTTTGGGGCTGGTGAACTCGCGACCGAGTAGTTAAATAGATTTACGTCCCCGGACACATAAGCGGGGACGGTGGTTTGTGACCGAGTATACAGGCGGTACGTATACCGAGTGACCGAGTATACACAAACAGGCCTACTTATTAATAGGTCAGGTCACGGTGTGACATCCTCACAGTTCCTAGTATCTTAGCTGGGCTGGGAGCGAATGGGAGCATTCTGATTGGTCGACGCGTTACAAAATTCGACGCATGCGCACAGTGCTATCATAGTCTTTTTAGGGTTTACCTTCGTAAGGGTTAGGGTTAGGGTTTGGGTTAGAGTTAAGAGTTTAGGGTTAGGGTTTGGGTTAGGGTTAGGGTTATGACGCCTAAGAACTTCGTGAAAAAGCCGGCCCGACATGACCTGGCGCATGCGCAAATACGCTCGGATAAACTAGGAGACCCGGAACTAGAAGGATGTGACAACGGGTTAGATTGTCCCGATTCCGAGAACGGGATTGCCCTAATCATTTATGTATCTGACTGCTGTTTCGGTTTTACTTTCAGCTTCATTTCCTATAAAAACAAATCTGCTCGGAACTCCATTTAGACTCTATATCTGCCTCGAATGATCGGTTCTGTGCAGCCTACAAGTACAGCTTGCCACTGAAGAAGGTAAGACTGATCCATTTTACTTCCGAATTAAATTTATTTTGAATCGGTTGTTGAATCTATTTATATTTGGAAATAATAATAATAATAATAATAATAATAATAATAATAATAATAATAATAATAATAATAATAATAATAATAATAATAATAATAATGTGTGTGTTTATGTATGTGTGTATTTATTTATTTATAATAATAATAATAATAATAATAATAATAATAATAATAATAATAATAATAATAATAATGTGTGTGTTTATGTATGTGTGTATTTATTTATTTATAATAATAATAATAATAATAATAATAATAATAATAATAATAATAATAATAATAATAATAATAATAATAATAATAATAATAATAATGTGTGTGTTTATGTATGTGTGTATTTATTTATTTATTTATAAAAAAAAATAAACAATCCGTAAATAAGTTCAGCGCCTTAAGCAGCTGTTAAGCTTTTGAGCTGATAATTAAGTGCCACATAAAAACAATTAAATTAAAGAAAGAAAGAAAGGCAGAAAGAAATAGATGGAATAAAATCAATCAATCAAGCAATTAATTAGTTAATAAGCGTAGGGAAGACCATAGAACAGAGCAAAACAATTAAAGCACCAGAATTATTATTATTATTATTATTTTTAAATTATTGTTATTGTTATTATTATAATAATAATTATTATTATTATGAATTTTTTTATTATTGTTGTTTGATTATTATTATTATTATTATTATTATTATTATTATTATTATTATTATTATTATTATTATTATTATTATTATTATTATTATTATTATTGGTTATTGTTGTTGTTATTATTATTATTATTATTATTATTATTATTATTATTATTATTATTATTATTATTATTATAGAAATGTATAAATTGTTAATACAGCAAGAAGCACTGGCTAGTTGTCCCCATGAGGGTTTATAAGGACAGATAAAGATGGAGTATGCTGGTTAAACGATCATCTGTGGTGCCCCAACGATCTTCGAGTTACGGGATAGGATAGGATAGGAACGACATATTTATAGAGTGTGCCCAAACCACTACACTGCTGCTACTACTTCTTCTATTTCTACTGCTGCTATTGCTACTACTATTACTTTACTGCTACTATTGCTACTAAGCTACTACCGACTTATTTGTTGCAGAAATCCACAATTATTAATACGACAGGACACAGCCTTGAGAAACCCAAAGCGAAAGTTGCCACAACTGAACAACTTGACACTGCAGACGATTTCCGGGAAGGGTTGAACCAAAAACATGAATCGGAACAAACTACAGAGACGCTACGGGTTTTTTCGCTGCAGTAAATGCAAGAAGCAGTGGGAAAGCTCCCATGTCTATATTGATCCCAAAACTGAAGAGGTAAGAAAACATTACATGAAAGTGTTTAATTATTTCTCTAAGTGAATATGGTATTTATTAAGATTATTATTATTAAATTCTAAACTTATTACTATAGGCTAATTAAACGTATACATCTTATAACAAACTTTATTTATTTAGTTAGTTGGGTAGTTATCCCGTTGGGGTGCCGGGTGTTTCAGTATAAATAGTATCCCCACTTTCTGGAAATGTAGTGCTTTAAATTCCCACTGTCGCTGTCTTTCTCATTTGCTCTTTCTCATTCCTGCTCTGTTCTATCAATCTGCTATACTATCTTCTTCTTCGCTAGACCAGTCACCTACCTTTTTTCTTGAAAACTCTTCCTGGACAAGACTTCTTATTTGTGTATGAGGTCTGTTGGATCAGCTTGGGAATATTGGACGCTTTCTGCCAGGTGGTCACTAGGGCTTCCTATGATGTTATTATTTAGCAATGTAGGCATTTTATATGTAGCCTATGTGTTTTGTTGACTATTTATAATGATGTTTGTATTCTATTTTATTTTTGTGAACGGGGGTTCGATAAATTAGAGTACAGCCTCAGCGTCCCCTGCGTGGGATGTCTTTATTGTAAAGTGACTGGCTGGTGGAGAGCTTTCAGTTTTATTACTAGGGTTGTTTCAGCAGATCTTTTATGCGGATTAGGGGTTGTCCGGTCCGATTTGGCTCGGAAGAGTCCGCTGGACCTAAAGCAATAATCATGTAATGTAATGTAATGTAGTTGGGTAGTTAGTTATTCCTGTAGCGCCCATTGTGATATTTGGCAAGGGCAGCTAAGAATGTAACAGATAATCTTTCACAACGCTCGGACACGAGCTTCAAGTTTCACAAATATCAGATTGAAAATAAAAGTATAAAAATACTTAAATTTATGACAAAATATGAAAATTATTTTTTTTAATAATTAGACGTGTAGGTGTGTGTGTGTGTGTATGTGTGCGTGTGGGTGTGGGTGTGTGTTTGTGGGTGTGTGTATGAGTGTGTGTGTGTGCGCGCGCACGCTGTCATTTTAATCTAGGGTTTAGACTCACTTTAAACAGGGGAGACGAAACGTTTTAGATATAGGCAGTATACCTGTATCTCTTCAGAAAGTATTGAATTTAAAGTGGAACAAAGCAAGTTAATTAGTCTCAGCACAGGCGCATTACCCAAGAAGAATGGACCTCGCCAAGAATTTTGTGGATCCCCGATAGCGGTCTGGTAGCGCCTGTAGTGTCAGTGAATGCTTCGTTGCATAATTGTCGCTGTACTTTTGAGTATTCAGAGGTCTTGACTTGACTTGTTGCAGGTGCTATATGGTCAGAAGTGCAAGTCGTGCTACATTACCTGCAAGCCGTACAAAGTCGAGAAGATCAAGTGCTCGGAATGCGGCTTGACCGGCACAGACTGCACGTGCCCCAAGAAGGATCACCACATCGACCTCAATAAGCCACACCGCGCTGATCTCTGCCTCAAATGTCAGGCTGGGATTCCTTGCCAGTAAAGTTATTATTAATGCAGGATGCCATTAGTGGATCACGCGCTTTTTCTTCAATGGAGCTGAAAACAGCGGCGGCGCGAAAAGATCGCTATTTAGGAGGAAAAGAAATCAAGTTTTATATTTCAAATGTATAGTAGATTGACGGCATCCAATACAGTTATTAGTGAAGAGAGGAAGGAAACCGTAGTACCCGGATACAAGACTCTATGACCTGAAAAGTCTCGAGCCCGTTACCTTCCGGGGTACTATTTCTGATTCGGATTATTTCTACATTGAAGGATTGGGTCTGCATCTTGATGGATATTATTTCTGATTCGCTCTTCCATCACCCATCACGATCGCAGAGTTTAAGAACCAAAAGATTGACGATGATTGTCCCGGATACCATGGTGTACATGCTCCAGGGCATCTTTGTTCATTCTCAATTATTGTGTAGCACAATAGTCATTTTGCCAGTACATGCATGGGCTAATTAAGGATAAAGAAGGAAGAAGGGAGAACAAAAAAAGTAAACTTGTCGTTTCAGTTCGGATGATGAATATAATTAAATGGTACAATCTAAAGCTATAGGGCCAACGAACAAATGTTTCTTTACGGTAACATAAGGGAAAAAAGAGGGTCGGTAGGTCGGCTTCTTTTTTCTTTTTTCTTTTTTATTTCAAAGCCTTTTTCACCGCGATCCCAAATAAAGTTTAGGGTCTGGCCATAAAATGAGGGTCGTTCGGGATATCGTAAACATAATTTTTTTTTTGGGAGGTGGGGGGTGGGCTAAGGGGAGGGGTAAGGGACACCTTTGAAAATGATCAAGCAGGGCTGTGATTCCTCGTTCTCGCAAATGCGGCCAAATTACCCGGTCTGTGTTATTATTATTATTATTATTATTAGTAGTAGTAGTAGTAGTAGTAGTAGTAGTAGTAGTAGTAGTAGTAGTAGTAGTAGTAGTAGTAGTAGTAGTAGTAGTAGTAGTAGTAGTAGTAATCATTGTGTTCATTTTCTCTGTACATATATACTGGCTTTAATTCATCAACTTGCTGATCAAATCGATCATTCGGATTTCATTGTGTTATGTGCCTGTGATCTGATAGCATTGTATTGTGTGTGTGTGTGTGTATGGGTGTGTGCGTGTGTGTGTGCGAGCGCGCGCCTGAGTATGTGTGTGAGTGTTAAGTGCTTATTTGTGCGCGGATTGAGTGGTGATAATTTCATACTGCAATTACCTGACTAAAGAAACATTGTGTATGTGACAATGGTATGAGGCGCCGTATGAGTGGTGGGAATTTAATAAAATTATACGTACAGACCTGTGAACAGACGTTCAGGTTTCATTTCCCCCTCATAGATCTCTCTCTCTCTCTCTCTCTCTCTCTCTCTCTCTCTCTCTCTCTCTCTCTCTCTCTCTCTCTCTCTCTCTCTCTCCCTCTCTCTCTCTCTCTCTCTCTCTCTCTCTCTCTCTCTGGCCTAATCTGTTTCTCTCATAGGCCTACTCTGTCTCTGACGCTCTGTCGACCTCTCTGTCTGTCTGTCTTTTTATTAGTCCTCTCATAGCCTAAGAGAGACGGATAGAGAAAGAGTAGGCCTATCATAGGCCTACTCTCTCTCTCTCTCTCTCTCTCTCTCTCTCTCTCTCTCTCTCTCTCTCTCTCTCTCTCTCTCTCTCTCTCTCAACATTAAAAACAAACTAGACATTCCTTATTTGTCTACAGAATTTGTACATAAAGCACTTTTAAAAATAACAAGCAAACAAATTCAAGAGAAGTTGATGAGTTGGATAGTAAAATATTAACATTGTCTCCGTCATTTATTACTGACACACAACCTATGCATAGACAAAACATATTTTCCTATAATGTTAAGAAAAGCTAAGGTTATACCCCTTTTCAAGAATGGTGATAGCACTGACCCATCGAACAATAGGCCTATTTTTATTCTTTATACTCTCTCTAATCCTCTCTAAAAGCACAGGAATAATAATATTCTTGATCATTTCATTGAAAACAGCCTCTTACTTGAAAATCAGTCTGGTTTCAGAGCTAAGCACTCTTGTCACACAGCTCTTACATCAATGATCGAGCAATGGTTAAATAATATTAATAAGGGACAATTTTCTGGAACATTCTTTGCTGACTTCGCAAAAGCTTTTGATGTAATAGACCATGACCTTCCCCTAAATCTTTTGAATTTCTTAAATCTTTTATTTTTGACAGAGAACAGTGCGTTTATGTAAATAACCAAAAGTCACAATTTGACATTGTTACAGCTGGAGTAGCGCAAGGATCTGTTTTAGGACCTTTGTTATTTTCTAATCTACACAAATGATCTCCCCCTTCATATTTCTACTTCTTGTGAACTCTTAGCTGATGACACTACATTACATTCTCAAAATACAGACTTTAATAATCTCTCCTTCTCATTACAAAAAAGGGGCTAGTGAACTCCAGAGATGGACTGAATACAACCACATGGCCCTCAATCCAGACAAAACAAAATCCATGCTAATTACAACAAGACAGAAAAGACAAAATGTATCTATAAAACTTCCTCCCTCCATTTAAAACTTGGCAATACAATAATTGCTGAAGTACAATGTCATAAGCTTGTTGGTGTAACTTTAGACAATGACTTGTCCTGGGTGAAACATATTTCAAACAGTAGTAAAACTACTTCTAAAAGGACTTACCAATTATCAAGGATACAGCATTTAGTAAATTTACATTTTCGTAAACTGTTTTATTCCGGTCATGTTCAATCATTTATTGATTTTTCCTCTACTATTTGAGATTCTGCTAGTGGCAATGCATTGAAGCCTTTAATTAGAATTCACAAACGTGTAATTAAACAAGTTATTTTTAAACAAAAAATCTCTCCAGAAGACTATAGACGATCAATATTCTACCTCTTACCGACAGACTAAAATTTAATAAAGGTGATTTCATGCACAAGGTCCTTTCTGGCAATGCACTTTCCTATCTTTCATCCCTTTAAAAAAAAAAAAAGACCTGCCAGATCGTCCACAAAATTAAATGTTCCAATTCCAAGATATGATCTCTTCAGAATTGTCTATCTTATTCCGGTTCCACTTTATGGAATAACTTTCATGAAGATCTCCGCACTCCAGCATCTAAATTTACATCATTTAGAACGCGTCTCCTAAAACACATGGACAATTAAATACACATTCATTTTTAATATTGCTGATTGATAGTAACAAAATTAATTTGATTTCAATTGTTTGAAAATGATTTTATCTAATGATGACTTTGTTTATTTGTTATTGTTTCATGATGTGAATGTTATAACCTGAGCTGTATTTAATAGTTATTGTTAAAGCCCTAAGGGCAAGATGTAAAAAAGAGCATCCAGCGCTTACTCTTTTACCCTTGAAAAATAAAATTCTTATCTTATCTTCTATTTTCTTTTTTCTCTCTCTTCCTCTCTCTCTTCCTCTCTCTCTCTCTCTCTCTCTCTCTCTCTCTCTCTCTCTCTCTCTCTCTCTCTCTCTCTCTCTCTCTCTCTCTCTCTCTCTGCCTCTTCATAAATTGTTTAACTTTGGCTGTTTGAGTGTAGGGGCCTACTGATTGAATTTGTAGACTGACAGCCGAATAAAAACCCAAGGATTCTTCAATAAGTTTGTACTTCCGTTAAAAACCAACAAACACACACAACAAAAAATACATGATTTTGATGCATAGGTAAGCTCACGGCCACTACTGTTACGGAAGAGAGTATAAACCAAAGTTTGCGCACGAATGCACTGACTTTAATTTTAAATTAAAAGTGCCAGTTACACAAAAACACCAAGAAAGCACCAGGTCCTCCCTCCCTTCCCTCCCCCGTCCCCATCTCACCACCCCTATCATTGCTCAGTGGTCTTGTGCGTTGGACGATGATACGCATATAGCAGCAATTTAGTGCCTTAGCGGCTTGAGTTAGTTCCTGTTTCGGCAAGAGCTTCGAAAAACATTTAATAATAATAATAATAATAATAATAATAATAATAATAATAATAATAATAATAATAATAATAATAATAATAATAATAATAATGTAGTGCTTTTTCCAAAACTACTACTACTTATTATTATTATTATTATTATTATTATTATTATTATTATTATTATTATTATTATTATTATTATTATTATTATTATTATTATATAGCACTTTTTCCAATTTAAAAATAATCTGTTCCAAGCGCATTTCTTACGCATTAAAGAAGTTAGTTAGTTATTCAATGCTTACAGAGTGCAGCGGACTGCAAAGAGCCGAATCAGGACCACAAAATCAAGACAACAACTTGGCTGAAAGTGTCACGTGGGGTTTAGTTGTTACTGGGCTCTGCACAATGGAATACGGTAACCTTCACGCTTTATTCGATGGGAACTGCTAGTTAGTCACCCTGTGAATTACTTTAATAAATTTATTTGTTTAGCTCGGTCTGTGTAAAGGCTGGGGTACAGAGAAAGATAGAAAAATGGTAAAAGATCACTGTCACACAAGCTTTCACACGGCTATGAATCATATGGAGTCCAGCCACTTGATAACAGTTAAAATCACACATTTATTTCTTCTACTCTATACAAGATTTTCGATGTATACTCTACCTTAAAAAGTCTTAAGTCAATGCAAATAATTCGATCGCTGATAGTCTAGGCAGCTGTTATGTCTTCATCGGGCACTGGCTACTAAAGTTCTTGAAGATTGGACTACTGTGGTCCGTTTTACTACAGTTCTGAAGAGTGGACTACTGTGGTCCTTTTGCTATCAGTTTGGGTGCACTTCTTCCGTGTCACTTAACTGCAGTATGGTGTGTTTGAAGTCCTTCGTTGAGGTAGCTTCTGGTACACGCGGTGTCGTCGTGTAGTTTGGTCCCTTGCCACGCTGTGGGGTCTTGCAGGGTGTTTTCCAGGGTTGCTTCCTCACCCTTGTGCTGTAGAGGCTAAACAGCCAACTCGCCTTCCTGTGGAGTTGGGCGCACGTTATAGCTCGCCTGCTCGTCTGTTTGACAAAGTCAGGCCCCGTGGCTACTTGATAGAATTCTAAGATTCTCAAGTCCTGCTTCCTAGTCTATTCAGTGGAGGTATTGCTCTACTCAGGTGTAGCTGTGTACCCTGTGGCGTCTTACTCTCAACTGACCTAATACCTGGTTGGGACTGAATCAGCCAGAACTGGATCTAGCCGCTCAGCCTGAGTCCTGATTGGATAAAACGTTTTCGATCCCACGCAAACAGTGCTGACGTCACTACACTGCCTGCGTCAAGCTCGCAGTGTGTGTACCTCCGTATACTGTAATCATCTGCTGTGTAATACACTAACTTTCTAAGGTTACAATGACTAAACAAGGCTAAATAGTAAATAGGCAGGGTAAACTGGTCTGTTCGTGACAGAAAGAGGACTCACCCATACTCCGTATAAGAGATCTGCTGAAACAACCCTAGTGGTAACACTGAAGGCACTCCACCAGCCGGTCACTTTACAATAAAGGCATCCCACGCAGGTGACGCTGAGTTTATACTCTAATTTATCGAACCCCTGTTTACAAAGACAAAATAGAATACAAAAATCATTATAAAATATCAACAAAACACATACATATAAAATACCTACATTGCCTAATAATGATATCATAGGAAGCCCCAGCGACCATTTGGCAGAAAGCGTCCAATATTCCCAAGCTGATCCAACAGACCCTACACACAAATGAGGAGTTTTGTCCCTTAAGAGTTTTCAAGGAAAAAGTTAGGTGACTGGCCTAGCGAAGAAGATAGTATAGTAGATTGATAGAACAGAATAGGAACGAGAAAGAACAAAGAATAAAGACAGCGACAGTGAAAATTTAAAGGACTAAACTTCCAGAAAGTGGGGATACTATTTATACTGAAACCCCCGGCACCCCCACGGGGGGAAACGCACTGAAGAAAATCATTACGATAAAAAAACGAAGAGATGCATCAAAAACCCACAAATATTTATACACTCTGGCAGATGTGGGTTCGTAGAGACGATGCGGAACAGACCATTGTTGTGGAAGATGGTTAATGAGCAAAGTAAGACGAGAAGAGATTCGTTGTTTTGTTGTGTTCTGTTTGAAGGAGGAGATTGAGAGTTTGCTCCGGAGAGAAAGTGGGAAATGATTCCAAGCAGACGGTCCAAAGGCAGAGAACGTGCTGGATCCGGCAAAAACAAGTTTGGTTCGAGGGACTTGGAAGAGTCAGAGGATTAGAAGCTGAGCGGAGGCTGTGTGATGATGAGTACAGATGGATGCTGTCTGAAAGGTAGGAAGGAGCAGAACCGTTGATGCACTTGAAGCAGAGAATGTTAACTTCGTAGAGTATTCTGTGTGAGACAGGCAGCCAGTGAGGTGATGTGATCATACCTTTTCTTTTTCAAGATCATGCGAGCTGCAGAATTTTGAACGCGTTGATGGAGGTTTTTGGATCACGCAGGCAAACCAAACCAGAAAGAAGAGAGTTGCAGTAGTCCAGTCGTGAAAATATGAAAGATGTAAATAGTTTGATTTAGGTGTGTGTGTGTGTGTGTGTGTGTGTGTGTGTGTGTGTGTGTGTGTGTGTGTGTAGCATCAGTGGTGAAATACTTACGAATAAGGCCAATACGGTGAAGATTAAAGAAACATGATTGACAGGTTTTCTGAACGAAGTATGCCCCGTTGGGGTGCCGGGGGTTTCAGTATAAATAGTATTCCCACTTGCTGGAAATTTAGTGCTTTAAATTCCCACTGTCGCTGTCTTTCTCATTCTTGCTCTGTTCTATCAATCTGCTATACTATCTTCTTCTTCGCTAGACCAGTCACCTACCTTTTTTCTTGAAAACTCTTCCGGGGCAAGACTCCTTATTTGTGTGTGAGGTCTGTTGGATCAGCTTGGGAATATTGGACGCTTTCTGCCAGGTGGTCACTAGGGCTTCCTATGATGTTATTAATTAGCAATGTAGGCATTTTATATGTATGTTTTGTTGATAATTTATAATGATGTTTGTATTCTATTTTGTTTTTGTAAACGGGTGTTCGATAAATTAGAGTAAAGCCTCAGCGTCCCTTGCGTGGGATGTCTTTATTGTAAAGTGACTGGCTGGTGGAGAGCTTTCAGTTTTACCACTAGGGTTGTTTCAGCAGATCTTTTATGCGGATCAATTAGGGTTGTCTGGTGCTGATTTGGCTCGGAAGAGTCCGCTGGACCTAAAGCAATAATCATGTAATGTAATGTAATGAACGAATTAATCCATTAAAAGGGTTTTTTTGTCACTGGTGACACCAAGGTTTTAGATTTTTTTTTTTTTGGAAGGAGACAGGGGGTGATTGTGCTGTGTCCAAGAGAAATTGAATCAGTAGAAACAGAAGAAAGCTTTTCATTGGTTCCAATGAATATGGCCTCAATCTTGTCAACGTTGAGTTGAATCTTGTTGGCAGTCATCCAGTTTTGTATGTCAGTCAGTCAGAGGTCCTTTGAAGAAGGGTTGGAAGATTTTCAAGAGTCACGGTCGTGAAAAAGATTGTACACTCATTCAGCCTCAAGGAACACTGTTCGTTTTACGTCATTTGTCGCTCTTTAATACATCATGTACTCGTACTTGTACGTCACCGATTATTCCTTTTTTTTAAATTTTAATTTTTAAAAAATATATATTTTTTTTAAATTATATTTTTTTAAATATTTTTTTTTTCATTTACGTCATCCCCGTTTTTCACATCCACAGAATGAGTGAGGCTATTCCCACATTAATTTGGCAGGTAAGATTGATTTCCCAAAACTGTGTATGATAATGCAAGAACTTCTTTATAAATCTTTCACTCTCTAATTTAATATAGGTCTAGATTTATGTATTACATTTATTGCTTAGGTAGTGTATTATTTGAGCAAGCAGTCAAATCACCCAAAACCTCGATCAAATTGCATGCCGACTCACCCCAACACGAGCCATCGCAGAACGACCCAATAGCCCGAGATGCTCAATCATGAAAGCGTAGAAAAATATATAGCATTCCCAATCGGAAAGTTCCCTCGCATGACTTCGACACAGTATAATGGCCTCCCCTCACCCCTCTCCCCCCATCCGTCCCTCCCCCGATAAATGTTGACAGAAGCAGATTGATGTGCAGCAATAATTACAGCTGAAATAAAAAGCCACCTACTGCAAGGAAAACTCACAAACACAAACGCATCTTCACAAAAACAAACTGCAGGCAAGGTTTCATTCCCTGCCAATATATGTCGTGTCATGCAATCTATCAGGTGACGGAGAACGAAGACGAGACACCTAACACTAGTTAAAGTTCAAGATGGACATTGCCGTGGAGCCATCAGAAAACTGGATCGTCGAGAACCATACCCAGGGTGAGTGTGGGCGCATTCTCCGTAACCCTATTTCAGTATTTTGTTCTTCAAAATGATGATGATGGTGATGATGATGATGATGATGATGATGATGATGATGATGATGATGATGATGATGATGATGCTGAAGCTGTTGCTGTTGTTGTTGATGATGATGGCGATGATGATGATGATAATGGTAATAGTGATGATTTCAGAAATGGAGCAATAGCCACGTGAGACAGAGAACGCATGTATCATGTCACAAATAAAGCAACATTGTGAGGGAAAAGCTCATTTGTTGGACACCACTGTCTTCAAAGAGGAGCGCTTAGAGAGAAACATTACTGTAGCACAGTCACCACCTGCCGGCTTGCAGATACAGAGAAAGTATTTCAACAAAGTTAAGGAAACGACACATCATGCCGAAGCTAACCCAAACGTTATTGGATTGCAGATACAAAGCAGTATCATAGAGGAAAATGCGAAATTAGAAATGTTCCATTACTATGCCGTCAAAGCTGAGCAGGAGAGACAATGTAGTGAAGAACAGTTGCCACCAACAAAGCCTGACATGCAGGAGTCACTAGCCAAACAAGCGCATCAGACCACCTCAACTTCTGTAAATGCCACATCAGTGCCTGCAGAGGATGGGACACACAAATGCTGTGTGTGCCACAACAGTTTTGTTGATATATGGGACTTGAGAAGACATAGTCTGTATGCAGGACATACATGTACAAATCACAAGCGTGATGTTCGTGGTCAAGCTTTCTGTTTCACTGCAGCTGACAACTGGAAAAAACGTAAGCAGAAACACACAAAGCTGAGAAATTACAAGTGCGAAGTGTGTGGCAAAGCTTTTCCTCACCCTTCATCTTTAAAAGTGCACGAATTCGTTCACTCAGGCAAGAAAAATCAACAATGTGATGTTTGTGGTAAAGCATTCGCAACAACCAGTCATTTGAATGAACACAAATTAATACATTCAGGGGAGAAACACGTGTGTGACATCTGCTGTAAAGTTTACAACACAGCTGCATGCTTAAAGTCTCACAAATTAATTCATTACGGAATGAAAAATCACAAATGTGATGTTTGTGGTAAAGCATTCACTCGGGCCTACAGTTTGAACCTACACAAAGCAATACATTCTGAACTGAAAAATTACAAATGTGACGTTTGCAGTAAATCATTCGCTCGCCCCAGCAAATTGAAGCAACATAGTTTAATACATTCTGGAGTGAAAAATCACGTGTGTGAAATTTGCTGTCGAGGTTTCACGAGAACTGGAAACTTAACTAGACACAAATTAATCCACTCTGGACAGAAAAATTACCAATGTGATGTTTGTAACAAAACTTTCTACCGCGCTTCAAACTTGAAGCAGCACAAGGACATTCACACTGGGCAGAAAAATCACAAATGTGGCAAAGCATTCACGCATTCTGGCGATTTGAAGAAACGCCAAATAAAACATTAAGGACAGAAAAGTCAGGTTTGTGAACTTTGTGGTAAAGCATTCGCTAGATCTCGCACTATAAAGTTACACAAACTACTATACACTGGACAGAAAAATCACAAAATGTCAAATCTGTGGCAGAGCATTCACTCATGCTGGCGTTTTGAAGAAACACCAAATAATACATTGTAAAGAGAAAAGTCAGGTGTGTGATATTTGTGGCAAAGCTTTATTTGCGACCGTACGGACTGAGGAATCACAAGCAGAGAGTCCACGCAGGATAAAACCCCACAAATACTGGACTGCCAGGTCCACCCCACAAATACTGGACTGCCAGGTCCACCTTCTTGGTCATTCTAACGCTGTGTCACTAGAAACGTTTTTCATTGGTGACGGGACGTTAAGACATTATTATGTGACAGTTTTAGATGTTTGGGTGTTAGCCAAACCGACTTAACTGAATGCGCAATCTGTGACCCGTCGAACTCTGTTCCCAGATAAGAATATGTACAGAAAAATTCCATAAAGATTGGTCCAGTTATTTCTGAGAGAAAGCGACAAGACTGTTTGAAATAGAGAACTGACAACTCGGACAACTGGTCCACCGATAGGCATAGCGACCAACAGAGGGCCATAGAAAGACGGGCCACGTGTTAGCGTTTCCGCAAACCAAAAATAATAAAAACTGGTTAAGCCGTTCTTGAGTTATACAGCCAAACGTGTTAGGCAAAGAATTGACCCCAGCGGACTTGTTTTTTGAGGTAGACCAAACTTACCAATGATGGAGCAGGAGGCTGACCACCAACTAACCCAGATAATATTCTTAGGAAGTTTGTACAAAATGTGTTAAATGATTCGATCTTGACGTATGGGATGGTGTGTTTAAAAAAAAAAAAAAAAAAAAAAAAAAAGATCCACAGACGGACGTAACTTTTGCACTTCTCATGACATGCGCAGTTCAGTTATCTAACTAAACATTTAGTTTCATATTCGAAACAGTCCTAATCTTTCCTCCCCCCCCCCTCCCCAAGTCGTTGTCACAACGGATACCTACAAAATCCTCGTGCGCGCTCTCATTGGTGGCCTAATAATACGTTGGTTGGTTGCGTAGAGTAGTGTCCCCGGACACCTTGGCGTATAGGGGACGTGAATACAAGGCATAATGATTAAGAAGTCAGGTAGTGCGGTGCGCTCGTGGCGGTACTCTGGATGAAGAAGCAGACGCGCAAACCTAATAATAGCCTACTCGCTCTTAAGGCCTAATGTGTTAAGGGCCAGCTACTCTACACAACTAAGTAATTTAGCAACAGTAATTTTATCCTAAATTTGAATGTTGCTCTTGTTATCAGGCAAGCTCGAAGAAACAGTGCCACAAAGTAATTGAAACGTTTGGTTTATGTACATAATTATAGCCTGAAAACATTGGTACAATATAATTTTTACAGGACAACATGATTACGAAAACAACATGATTTAACAGGACAACATGATAAAAGGACAGATTAAGACTGAAAATACGATTGAGGTGAGAGGGGTGGAGTTTTTTGGAGAGGGGTGGGGGTGGGTGGGTGGAGGGATGGAGTACAATAAGGAACAGGAAAAGATAGAGGCTGTTAGTGTAGCTCAAAATACGAATTTCATTAATGTTCATGAATTATTTCGCTTTCATTTGTTTTGTGTTTAAGAATATATTGATCAGAATACATTTATTTTTGTTTGGAAAAGGACGTTTGTGCAATGAATCTCTCTCTCTCTCTCTCTCTCTCTCTCTCTCTCTCTCTCTCTCTCTCTCTCTCTCTCTCTCTCTCTCTCTCTCACTCACATTCGAATGGAGAGTGTTCGCGCATGTGCGCGTGCGTGTGAGCATATGGGCCAATGGCCAAAAATGCAATAAATTGTCAAATGTCAAATCTCTCTCTCTCTCTCTCTCTCTCTCTCTCTCTCTCTCTCTCTCTCTCTCTCTCTCTCTCTCTCTCTCTCTCTCTCTCTCTCTCTCTCTCTCTCTCTCTCTCTCTCTGTGTCCATATTTCATGTTTGTCTTCTTCGATATTTATGAAGTTCTTCTCCATCGGCATCCATCAACAGCGAATGAACATTGCATTTTATCGTCTACACCCACCTTTGGCGATCTGGATAACCATCCCTGCCGAGGACAGAGGTAAGGACCTAAATTAACGCTGAACTACCAGAACAATCATACTGCTACCTACGAAAGACAGTGACACATCTACACTTTTATTTTTCGAACCTGGATCTTCGGTATGCGAGGCGAACGCTCTACCACTGGGCTACCGTGGTGGAATCATCATCGTCGCGTCATCATCTTTGCATCATCATCATCATTGTACATGCTATCCAGGCATGTTGGCTGACCGCGTGTTGATTTGTGAATTTGTGTAAATTGCAAAAGAGATTTTTTGGAGAAATTGTTCTGTCCTCGGTTTCGGTGGTGGATCAATGTTATGTTTCCCCCTCCTGTGTTTAATTAGATGGTGTTCTTGCTTATTGCATGTTTTGTTTAAGTTGTATGGTGTTATGTGCCTGACTTGACGATCATTCTGGTTCATCGACCCTTGACCTCATTAGACATTGACTTTGACTTGACTTGTTCGTTGTGTTTGTCTGTTATGTCCCTTTCCTTCTCCCCCCCCCCCCCCCCCCCCGACCCTTTCCTTCCGTGTGTGTGTGTGTTTCAATGTCAGATTGTTTTGCAGTTTTGTCCCTACTTTAGTCTATGCTAATTGTTTGAAAAGGTAATAGTGTAAAGTATTTACTTATTTTAGTTGATATTGAGTGGTTTTGGATGTTTAATGTTATTAAGGGCAGTTTGGTTATTACGTCATGCACCCTTCACGTGACGGTCGTGTCGTGAACAATGTTCACTGGTTTAATTCCCCGCTAGCACTATTGGCTGGTTGGTTGTGTAGATTAACGTCCCCGGACACTTTCGTATATAGGGGACGGAGATAAGAAATCTTGCTGAAGTAAGAGTTCATGATGAGTTGCCACAGGGCTGTTCGCAGGATGTCGTTCGTTGCAGAGGTGCCCGCTCAAGGCGGAAGTACAAGTATCGTGGCAGGGGCGCAAAAAGTGTAGGAGGTGGGTCGAAGCTGCTCGAGAGGCGTGAGGAGATGTGGCCGTGGTACCAAGGGGCCTACAAGGAGTACTACACTGGTAGTCTCTGGCGATGCATAGCAACTGCTGTCCGGAGGACGCCACCCTCCACAGGAATCCCTGCGTCGCCCAGCAGTAGAGAAAGAAACAGGGCTGCCAGCGAATGGAGCGACGGCATCAGAGCGACGTGAGGTCAATCGCCGATCCGCAACCGCCGCCCAGTCGATGGAGCCCTACCGCGGTGAAAATGAAGTTTGAAGGTTGGGGTGGAGTATCGTGTCGGGATCTCCCACACGACGCTGTCGCAGGTTCGACTTCATGGTCCAGGATCTCGACCTCAGGAATGGCAAGTGATCGGGCTACCGTCCCTCTCCGCCGCTAAGGCGCGTGTGGGTGTGAACGCCTCCTAGAGCAGGGTTGCCGCCCCTGCTCGACTCGCTGCCACCGAGTGAAGTGGGTTATTGGCTGTGCCTCAGTAGGCCTATATAACTGGTTCCCTGTGGGGGTGCCGGGGGGTTTCAGTATAAATAGTATCCCCACTTTCTGGAAATTTAGTGCTTTAAATTCCCACTGTCACTGTCTTTCTCATTTGTTCTTTCTCATTCATACTGTTCTATCAATCCACTATACTATCTTCTTCTTCGCTAGACCAGTCACCTACCTTTTTTCTTAAAAACTCTTCCGGCGGGACAAAACTCCTTTTGTGTGTGAGGTCTGTTGGATCAGCTTGGAAATATTGAACGCTTTCTGCCAAATGGTCACTGGGGCTTCCTATGATGTTATTATTTTGCAAAGTAGGCATTTTATATGTATGTGTTTTGTTATTATTTTATAATGATTTTTTGTATTCTATTTTGTTTTTGTAAACGGGGGTTCGATAAATTAGAGTATAGCCTCAGCGTCCCCTGCGTGGGATGTCTTTATTGTAAAGTGACCGGCTGGTGGATTGCCTTCAGTGTTGCCACTAGGGTTGTTTCGGCAGATCTTTTATGCGGATCCGGGGCGAGTCCTCTTTCAGCGAAGTTGTGGTTTTGATTTTGTGGTCCTGATTCGGCTATTTGTAGTCCGCTGGACCCTGTAAGCAATGAATGACTAACTAACAAATTCATCATTAATTATCATTCAGAATGTTAGTTTTCTCTCCTCGGCAAGCACAATCATCATCATCTTCTTCCTCTTAGGCTAAAAATAATTATACTAAAATCGAGAATCGAACTTTCGTCGATTCAACTTGCCTGCCACTATTAGCCTACCACAAGACTTCGTTAATTCGATATAAGACGCGAGACCGCAGGAGGGGGCCAAGGCTAGTAGGAGAACCAATGGGGGCAATATTTTCCCATTTCGCCGTCGAGTACCAGCTGATTGATAATCTAATATTGCCGTTTGAGCTAATTGACCTCACAATAGAAACGCGCGCCGCTCTGCTGACTGGGAGGAACACGACATTGTTGTCTGCTGCGGGGCGCGTGGCGATTGGAGCGCATGCGCGAAATTTCTTTGGGCGAATGAAGACTCAGAAACGGGAAGGTCGGAGTGTCAACGATGGGGGCTCACTGAATATCCGACTGCTCTGGCATATGCATGGACCAGATTAGGTTTTCAGGAACGTATGTATTGCTTGAACAGTCCTTGATAGCGATCTTGCGATGGGATGTAGGGATTTGTGCTTTGAAGCATTGCAGATGCCACGCTGTGGAAAGTCTACCAGTTTTTACTATAAAATGACCATTTAGTAGTTATTATTCTCAATATGGCTTGATAATACTAGTGGTAGTTTGATGAAAGGTGGGGGGTGGAGGGAGGAGCTTCGGTGAAACAAATGAGTGTGTTTAACGTTAGCCGGGCAGTGATTGACGATTCAAACCTTGCATTTTCTCTGACAAGATTGAGTGAGATGGGGGAAGGGAGACAATGCTGCTTGCTTCATGGAGTGCAAATCATGGATCAGCAGTCACGTCTTTTTCCTTGACTCGCTTCTTTCCTGCTAACTAGTTTTCTGATTATTTGATCAATTCTCTCCCCTTGTATTTAAACATGAGCGACTAAAGTCATTCTTCCGATTCCAGCACCCACCTCCAAAACCCCATCTCAAACTCTTCGGGTCCTATACAATACCCATTTAGATCGCTATTATACCTTTTATAAGAAGAAAGAAAGAAAGAAGAACAGAAAAACGATGCAGTTTGAGAAAGTGATAGGCTAAATTATATTACACGTAGTTCCACCAAAATAGTGAATTCGTTACAAATTTGGTCCCGCCAAATGTAAATCATCGCCGATGGTTCTGCGCATGCGTGAATTTCTGTTCGGTTCTGCGCATGACTGGAAAACGAAGGGACGACGAATTACGATGCATAAGGCATCAAAGAATGCCCAGTTATCGTAAAATGTTCCCTTCTTCTTCTTTCATTCGGGGCTGCCAACCTCAACTTATTGAGGACGCTGCAGCCAACATTAGGGGAGAGGGTACATCGCGCTTATAAAAGTACGGCAGAGAAAAAAAAAGGGGGGGGTGGGTGGGTTAGGGTTGGGGGGTAGAGTGCAGGGTGGGGAAGGTAGGAGGAAGGGGAAGGAGGGGTTACAGCTGGGATTGAAGCTCTCCAGCTCAGGGTCTAAGACTACATGGGCAGGGAGCTTGTTCCACTCGTTGATTGTTCGAGGGAAGAAGGACTGTTGTCGTACGACAGGATGGGAGTTGGAAAGTCATGGGGTACTTCTGACGTGTGGTCCTGCGCTGAGGATTTGGGTTTGGTTTGTTTTCGAGTAGAATTAACAAGAATGCACTTAAAATCTTATACCCGGTGCAAAGTAGGCCTTTAAGACAGTTTCCCAAGCAGTTTGACAAGCATAAGAAACGAAACCTAGCCAGCAATTTCCGATTTTTGGTGCACAGAACCCAGTACCTACCGTTTGTTTACATTCAGTGCGCCGTTATTTTGAAATTAATTACATGTTTTACAATCGGGTGCAAAGAAAATTGTGAATACAGTTATGCAAAGTTGAGAGGGTTGAGCAAGTCTTTTTACTGCAACGGCCCTATTCCAAATAATAATAATAATAATAATAATAATAATAATAATAATAATAATAATAATAATAATCGCCTCTTACTTTGCAACAGGAATTTCACAGAATCCACGCTTAGCTTGAGCCTGTTAGAATACGGCGAATTACCGAATATGCTGACTTCCGTTTCCGACACATGACCTCCGGAAGTTCACGCATGCGCGGAACCATGTATCGGCTATTATTTATATTTGGCGATGCCACACCGAAAAACATATATTCCAAACTATAACGATGTTTCTCCACAGCTGCAATGATGAGACGGGCTGGTTAAGCACACAGAGTAGACCATTTTGAGCCTGCTAAGGAAAACGCCACAATACTATGTTATGCCATGCCACGTAAGGCTGGGTTCTATCTACCAGCTGTGCTGTCGAGGATCCGGTACAGGCACTGCAGTTGAGAGATGCCCTTGTGGTTGGCCTAAAGCCTCGGTGGGCTTAGATACTCTGTGTGAGTGGTAATGTGGCTATCTCAATTCACCCTCCCGTAGTTTGTGAGGACAAATTGTTTTTACCCTCGCTCTCGATTAGCCCCCATTTATCTCCTTTTTGTCAGGCGTGCTGCAATATGTTTGGGCGCTTAGTGGCTGAGGCTAACGCCTAATATTCCTTCTCTACATCACTATCCGCTCTCATCCAGCCCCAGACAGGCTAGACCATCTCCTCTTGTATCTTCTCTCAAAATCACCCACACTATCAATCTACCCATTGGCACCCTCCCTCCTTCCCCCCCCCTCCACTCCCCACCTTTCTCTCTCTACCAATAATGTGCTTTATCGCCCTTGAGGGGAAATCTTCCGGAAGAGGAAAAGGAGGAGTAAAAATCAGCAGGCAATGAATAATCATTCAGTGTTCAGGCAAGTGAGAATGTCTGCTCAATGTACTGAGAAAATGGGCTAAGAAAGAGCAATACCCTTTTCCAAACCCAAAGCTCTATTTAACTAATTCACCAGCAAACCAATAAGGATTACATATTGAGTTTTGGATCATTTCGATGAGCTTTTGGGCCTAGCACTAATTTGAAACATTAAAAATATACAAACCAATCTTTGAATACATTACATTATACAGCCAATCTTTTTCAATCATAGCAAAGAACAACCGAGACCACAAATTGCTTGAGCAAAGATTGCATTAATTTAAAGAACAAGATGGCAGGTCAATCAAATAAATTTCCAGACACTCGCACTCATAGAAAAAACCCACAGCATTTTCAATTGCATTTTCTTGGCCATTGACACCACTTGGCTTTATCCTGACACAGCAAAAGGAAAACATGGAAATATAGGTCAATTAACCTGAACTATCTGCAAACAAAAAAAAATTACCAAAACCGGCTGAGTCAATTTTTATATACTGCTCAAAATGTGTTTATAAAATGGTGAAGCCAAAATGACCTTGACTTCTGAGAAAGTACAAAATTAATACGACTAATCTACCATGCTTAGCTGTAGTTCAAGTATCCACAAAGTAAAAATTATGAATTTCAGTTCAGTTACTGTCGAGATAAGCCAAAAGTGAGTTTTCCACACACACAAAAAGTGAAATTGAAAGCTATGGACCAGACTGAAGGATGGATGGACCATTGATTGATTGATTGATTTATTGTTGCTTTAGGTCCAGCGGACTCCTCCGAGCCAAATCAGGACCGGACAACCCCCAATCCGCATAAAAGATCTGCTGAAACAACCCTAATGGGAAAATTGAACGCCCTCCACCGGCCAGTCACTTTACAATAAAGACATCCCACGCGGGGAACGGCTGAGGGTTTACCTCAACTACGCTAACCCCCGGTTACAAAAACAAAATAGAATACAACCATCATTACAAATCATCAACGAAACATATACATATAAAATGCCTATATTGCTAAATACTAACATCATAGGAAGCCCTAGTGACCACCCAGCAGAAAGCGTCCAACACTCCCCAGCTGATCCAACAGACCTCATACGCAAACAAGGAGTCTTGTCCAGGAAGAGTTTTCAAGAAAAAAGGTAGGTCATTGATCTAGCGAAGAAGAAGATAGTATAGCAGAGTGATAGGACAGAGCAGGAATGGGAAAGAGTATATGAGGAAGATAGCAACAGTGGGAATTTAAAGCACTAAATTTCCATAAAGTGGGGATACTATTTATACTGAAAACCCCGGCACTCCATACTGTTGCTGCAGTGAATCTGTCATGCCTACAAAGGCAAGACAGGTTTTCAACTGGGGCTTTCACTGTTCCCTTTATAGGTTAGAACAATCTACAGTGGCAAGATTGCGGATGGACCATGATTTGAAGTAGACAAACAACAAAATTGCAGATTTGAGATGTTAGCAAAACATGTTTAGCAACTAAATGGCTCCAGTGACCGTTACCTTTAGAGTAAATATGATGGTACGGAAGGCAGGCCACTAACAAAGGTCATGTTCCTATGAAGTTTGGTCAAAATCCATTCAGTGGTTCTTGAAATATGGCGTTGAACCAAAGAATATGGGTATACTACAAAGAAGAATCATCCGAGGCTTTCCCTATATAAAAAGTGAAGACGTTTTAAGAGCAGCGCCGTCAAGCGGTTGCGTGGCGGAGCAGGTCAAGGGAGGTTGATTGATTGATTGATTTATTGTTGCTTTAGGTCCAGCGGACTCTTCCGAGCCAAATCAGGACTGGACAACCCCCGATCCGCATAAAAGATCTGCTGAAACAACCCTAGTGGGAAAATTGAATGCCCTCCACCGGCCAGTCACTTTACAATAAAGACATCCCACGCGGGGGACGGCTGAGGGTTTACCTCAACTACGCGAACCCCCGGTTACAAAAACAAAATAGAATACAACCATCATTACAAATCATCAACAAAACACATACATATAAAATGCCTATATTGCTAAATACTAACATCATAGGAAGCCCTAGTGACCACCCAGCAGAAAGCGTCCAACACTCCCAAGCTGATCCAACAGACCTCATACACAAACAAGGAGTCTTGTCCAGGAAGAGTTTTCAAGAAAAAAGGTAGGTCATTGATCTAGCGAAGAAGAAGATAGTATAGCAGAGTGATAGGACAGAGCAAGAGTGGGAAAGAGTAAATGAGGAAGATAGCAACAGCGGGAATTTAAAGCACTAAATTTCCATAAAGTGGGGATACTATTTTTTTTTTAATCGTTCTTATATAGCGCTTTTCCAGCTCAAGAGCTGCTCAAGGCGCTGGCCGATACAGGATCTAACTCAAGCCGCCCGAGACGCCCACCCGCAGCCTTTGGGCGCATGGTCTGACGCCCGGACAACTGAGCACAATCCTGGGCAGCCAGGGATCCGGACAACTGAGCACAATGCTGGGCAGCCAGGGATGGGGGAGAAGGACCTAGGTGCATGCTGGGTGTGTTCTTGTCACCGGCACTCACCCGTCTAGGACATGAGCGTCAGGATCTTTAAAGTCCGTTATGATGGAATGTATGCGACACAGACTAGACCTCGGTTTATACTCTCATCCGAAAGAGTAGGAAAACAGGAGTAAAGTGTCTTTCCCAGGGACACAACACAATGGCCCGGCCAGGGCTCGAACCCGGGACCTTCAGATCCGCAAGCCGAAGCACTACCATTAGACCACAGTGCCTCCATACTATTTATACTGAAACCCCCGGCACTCCAACGGGGGTACTGTTGCCGCATTGAAACTGTCATGCCTACAAAGGCAAGACAGGTTTTCAACTGGGGCTTTCACTTTTCCCTTTATAGGTTAGAACAATCTACAGTGGCAAGATTGCTCATGACCCCAAGGGGTGTCAAGGGAGGTAAACAGACCACATAGTAACATGTAAAAACAGACGATATTGCTCGACTGTATCGGCGTGTTTCTGATGAATCCTGAACATATTTGTCAACAAAATTACTGTGTAATGTGTAGGAAAATGACTCCCTGCAATAATGCTGGTATTTTTGCACATTTGTTTTTCGTCAATATTGTGATATAAAGCTTACAATTTACATGGAAACGCTAAATGAAAACAGGCTCGCAGCCTGCGTACCATGGATAGGGATGCTTTCAAGCAAGAGCTTACCGCTAAAGTGACCCCAGAACTGTGCCCCACTGTGGATCAGCTGAATAGTAAGCATACACTTCATGCGGTGCTTGATCGGCACGCTCCCGTGGCCCAGAAAAGGTCAAAGCAACACGCTCAGCACCCTGGTACGAGTCTATTAAGGATGAGCTCTCCGAGGCGAAGAAACACCGACGCAAAGCAGAGAAAAAGTGGCTTAAATCAGGTTTAGAAGTCAGCAAGCAGATTTTCACCGCTGCAAAAAAAACCAGGTCACTAACATAGTCCAGACTGTCAAAACCCGGTACTTTAGCGACAGAATTAGCAGCAGCGAAACTTGTAAACAGTTGTTCGACATTTGCAATCAGCTAAGGGGTAAGAGCAATGCAACATCGCTCCCATCCACGCATCCACCATGTCAGCTCCCAGATGTATTTTGTAATTATTTCACACAGAAAGTGGCTGACATAAGGGCCGCTCTTGATAGCCATGAGATCCCACTCATTAACCCATTCTCACCTTTCCTCACTACCGCAAAGCTGGAAGTTTTTCAACCAATAACAGAGCAAGAAAGTCATCTTAAGCTCAAAACCAACATCTTGCTCTCTTGACCCCATTCCTACCCCCATGTTGATAGAGAATCTTGACCCTCTACTCCCGACCATTACCCACATTATCAACGAGAGTCTGTCCTCTGGTGTTGTTCCAACTGTGCTCAAAGCGGCTGTCATCAAACCCCTCCTTAAAAAAACAAGTTTAGACAAAAATATTCTAAAGAACTATAGACCTGTTTCAAACCTCTCCTTCCCGTCCAAAGTCATAGAAAAAAATTGTTCTCAAACAACTGTTTGCCTATCTATATGATAACGCTTTACTTTGCCCCAACCAGTCTGCCTGGTCCTGATTTGGCTCGGAAGAGTCCGCTGGACCTAAAGCAATAATCATGTAATGTAATGTAACCAGTCTGCCTACCGACCCTTCCACAGCACTGAGACAGCCCTCCTAAAAATAACCAATGATCTGTTGCTTGCCTTAGATAATGGTAAAGTCTCCATTCTCACCTTATTAGACCTCTCAGCCGCCTTTGACACAGTCGACCACCACATTCTCTTTAACACTCTTCAACACTACTTTGGAATCTCTGGCTCGGTCCTGGCTTGGTTCCACTCATATCTTTCTGACAGATCACAAGCAGTCACTGTCGATGGCTGTTTCTCCAGCATAGCAGACTTGGTGTGCGGCGTGCCTCAGCGTTCCATTTTAGGGCCGGTGTTATTCACTCTGTACACCAAGCCACTGCTTCTCCTGCTCGGAAAGCAAGCTGTTGAGAGTCAGTCATTTGCAGATGACACACAACTTTATAAATCCACTGCCCCCTCTCTCATTAGTTCCACTGTTCAGACTTTGGAGAACTGCATCACAGACAGTAAGTCATGGATGACACTCAACAAGCTTAAGCTTAATGACGATAAAACCGAAGCCCTCCTCATTCACAAGCACAACACCTCCTCCTCACTCTCGCCTCTCCCAACATCGCTTACAGTAGGGACAACAAACATTCAGTTCTCATCCTCAGCGAGAAATCTCGGCTACATTCTCTCCGATGACCTGTCCCTCAACAACCACATCTCCAAAGTCTGTCGCTCTGCATACACGTCCATCCGCCAAATAAGCTCCTTTCGCCACTATCTTACAGTCACTGCCACCAAACCCTAGTCTGCGCTCTCGTCCTTTCTCGTCTTGACTATTGCAACTCTCTCCTCACTGGCTCCCCAAAACAAATCATTGACAAACTACAAAAAGTTCAGAACTCAGCAGCTAGACTAGTATTCCGAGCAAATAAACGCGATGACATCACACCTCTATTACATTCCCTTCACTGGCTTCCTGTGCAAGCACGCGTAGAGTACAAACTCTCTGTTCTCTGTCACAACTTCTTCACAGATTCTTGTCCTTCCTACCTTGCTGATCTACTGTCTGTCTACTACCCTTCACGCACTTTAAGATCTTCTGTTGACACTCGCACACTCATTGTTCCCGTCACCCGCACTAAGACATACGGCCAACGTGCATTCGCTTACTCCGCACCCAAGCAGTGGAATTCACTTCCCTCCCACATCCGCAACATACTATCAACACAGGCATTCAAAAAGGCCCTCAAAACCCACCTCTTCAAACTGCATTATTCAGACTGATTTGTATCCCGCTGCCATTCTCTCCTCTTTTGTCTCTGTCTGATCTGTAAGTGTATACACCGCTGAAAATATTTATACTGTTTTTCCTCCTGGGTCTAACCGGGCATATAAATAGCTGTGATTAGGTTTTTGCTATTCTATTTCTGTCTTTTTTGTCATTTATGTACATAGTTGTAAATAGTCTATTTCTGTCTTTTTTGTCATTTGTGTACATAGTTGTAAATAGTTCTTACCTGTACTGTTCCGTCTTTTGGTTGAACTGAGTGGCAAGACTGATTGTTGGCTCAATCTGATTGCCTACTTTTTCAAGTATTTCCAGAAATAAATTTCCAGCCTTTTTCTTCACCATTCCAAAGTATACAAATTTCATACAATTAGGTTAAACTAGAGCAGACGACATAATATTTTTAAACAAATAATTTGCTCATCGTCTTATGAAAAAAGTACCAAAAGAAAATGGATAATTTCAAAACAAAACTGCCTTCCTTTGATTTGAAGTAATTTCTCAGTTACCACTGATGATGTTGATGACGATGTCATGAATGATGATAATGATGATCACTATGATAGTGGTGGTGATGATGACCAGTACGATGGTGGTGATGTCTATTTGTAAAGCAGAGAAATTAATTGCTCAATCATGCTTCTCAAGACATGCCAAGCAAGGATGAAATGTCAAAATCTTTCCATTTTACTGTGCAGTATAAATCTCAAATATGTCATGACAAACATATCATTTTATTCCGTACACAATTTAATATCGGCCTCAACAAGCATGTCTTTACAACGGTTTTCACTGCATACTTTCATACATATTCTTTGAGTATAGATATCACACATCACTCTCGTTTTTCTTCAGTTCTAATACTCATGTAGTTAATGTCAGAGTTCATTTAAAAATGCGTTTAGTTGAGATTTTGTTTTGAGATTTAGTTTCATTAGACCTCAAACCTTATTCCAAGTTTTACATTCACAACATCTCCAGCAATAGCGTCAAAACTACATACATGCATGCATTTACAATACGGCCAAACCGCACTAGCTAATTTCAGTCAAAATCGTGCATCAATATAAACTTTTCCTCCTCATGTTCTTTCATATACTGCTTCTCCTTTTCCTTCAAATTCTACTCTTCATACTTCTTCACTTTCTACTTCATCATCATCTTCATTCGTTGCTATTCATATTTATGGTTAATGCTGCACAATCTGTTCATCGGTTCATTGAAAGAAAATAATTACGTCATAAATTCATTCTTACAAATTCTTTCATTATACTTCACACACTTGCGTAAAAAGAGATTTTTCACTGTTCTTCAGACATGGGTGTTTAGTTCTGCACAATCAATTCAAACGTTTATTGAAAGCTATTTTACTTTTGTTTTTAAAAGCCGACAGGACTGCGTGATTGTAGCATTTTTATAAATAAAATTGTTAGTAATTGCTATTAAGGAAACACCCGTGTGATGGACATCCGCCACAATTGTTCACCTCTTCCTTCCTCTTCTGTTGTTAGGCCTGTGATTATTGTGTCCGTTGTCAGAATCACTCTCCTCGCCCCTCTGCCCAGCCTTTCCCCTGTTCTCAGCCTCTGCGCTAAGCTGCCACTCTTCCTGCAGCTTGGCCAACATCTCTGTGGTGATCAGGCCATCCTTGATCAGCCGCGTCGCTAAGCGCCCTTGACCTACACTGACCCCACGACCCTGCTGAGGCTTCTTTCCAGAGTTCTTGGCTTGCAGGAAGGAAGAGGCCAGCATACTGTCGTTGGGTTTGGAAAGCGGCGGCGACGCCTGACCTCCTCTTTCCCCTCCTCCTGGGATCTCAGACGTTTTCTTGACAGGCAAGTCCTCCTCATCACCTACTTCCTGGTCAAAGCCATTCTTTCTCTGCTGGAGGTGCTTGATCTCGAAATCGTCCTCGTTGTCAATGAGCAGGGCCCCAGGGGACCTGGCTTCCGCTGCTCGCAAGAGTCTGGTAATGTTGGCCACGCCCACTTGGATGATCTGGTCCAGCTCTCGCTGCATGTCACGCACATGGTCAGCGTCAGGGAACATGTCTGGGAAACGGTACCTGAACACACAAGACAAAAATCTGTGTTGAATCAAGCAATAAAGTTGTAATGCACTGTATCCCCTTGTGTTGTGTTACATCACACCCTCTACTATATCTAGTTGTTTATTTTCCTGTACAGTTTTGTCGCATTGTCATCCACAAGTACAGTTTTGTCACACATGTATAGTTTTATCACACTGTCATCCACAAGTAGAGTTCTGTCACACTGTCATCCACAAGACCAATATTCTTGGGCAAACGAGAGAAACCCGTTCCTCAACCATTTAAACTTGTGGACCAACATACTAGTATAACTTACAGCCAGATTAGCCAAGACAGATAGTGGCTTTCCTACAGACAGAGTAGCCAAGCAAAAATAAATGGGGAACATGGACAAGGCTGTACAAACTTACCCCAGCCATAGATACAGGTCCAAAACATCAAAGACACCCTCCAGATGAACCAAGTCTGCGATGACGGAGGGTGTAGCAAAGGGCCATCCTAGCTGACGGTACAACCAGTCCAAGGTCAGCGGCTCATTGCGGCTGAACTGGCGAGCAAACTGCACAACGAACAAGTTTTGTTGATGCATGAATAATAATTTTTTTTTTAAAAGAGGTTATAATAAATACGACAATGATGATTACCTCCAATTAGAATAAATACACAAATAAGGAAAATATCCAATAAGGACTATGTATAAGATGTTTTTGGCAACCCAATCTGCTTTGCTCAAGTGGGACAACTTACTTCCCTGTGTTCTATGCAAATTTGTGTGTCTCCTAAAGAAAGAAAGAGCAAAAGCAAAATCAACATGCAAATGACAAAAATTTTTAATAAAAATAAAATAGAAAGGCAACCCTATATGACTTACATGTTCCTTATGGAACTCACAATATTTAACATGAAAGTGAGTGCCCAGAAAAAAGAGATTGAAACGGTGGTATTATAATGCAAATACTGACTTTCTTCTTTCTATGCTCTTGACCTTGAAATGGCCTTGACCTCAGGCTCAAAATACACTCAAGTACTATCAAATAAAGTACAGCAAAAGTTGTATTATGCTCCGTCCCACCCACACTCCCCCCTTGTCTCTGATGACCTTGACCCACAGTGACCTCTCATGTATCTCTGCTAGTGCACATAATGGGTTAAATAAATGGCCATTCTACTGTACAATGATCTATTTTTTGTATGTTTTTGCAAGACCTAAAATGACCTTGATCTTCAAGATAACGCAAAAAACGAAACTTATATGATCTCTATATACAACAAGTTTGGACTTTATCTCTCTCATATTTTAGGGTCAAGTCATTTCAAAGTACCTACACTGACTTTGGACAGCTCCAGTGATCTTGATCTTGGAGTGAGGTTAACCAAATTTGTATAGTATGTGTGTCTCATTAACTCTTTCCCTGCCAATCGACGATATATCGTCGATCTGAGCCGCCATGTTTGTGCCAATCGACGATATATCGTAGTATTCCGTTTCGTTCCGGTTTTTTGCGCAGTCCAATCCAAGTTTTATTTTAACCAAAGAGAGATAGCTCTTTCTTCTTTCGTTCCCGATCGACCTGCGCGTGGTTTCTTCAAATTGATTTGTTTTTAGAGTGTTTTTTGTGCATTTTACTAAGCATATGTGATGGGCACTATCGACAGTGTGTCAAACTCTGCTAATAATCAATATAATTTCAAACTGTAAAGTGTATTTTGATCCTAAATAAATTTTCTTTCTGGTGTGTGAAGCTGATTCAGTGATTGGAATTATTCCTCCTGATTTTTTTTATCACTGTGGTATGTAGAAATATTTTTATTTTATTTTATAATTTCAAAAAGATCAACATGCTTTCAAAACACATATTTCAATAACATAATCAAATTAACATTTGTGTGGTTTTTTTTTTCTTATTCTTCACCCTTTTACCTTTAATTTGATATGAAATATTTCTATTTAACAACTATTATTGAAAGAACAGTAGCTTAAATGCCTAAGGTACTGAACTTTCTTTCCGGTGCCAGAGAAATGTCTGGCACAAACGTGGAAACATGCCTGGCAGGGAAAGAGTTAATATCTAATAAGCACTAAAAAATCATAACTTCAATATTAACTCTTTCCCTGCCAGGCATGTTTCCACGTTTGTGCCAGACATTTCTCTGGCACCGGAAAGAAAGTTCAGTACCTTAGGCATTTAAGCTACTGTTCTTTCAATAATAGTTGTTAAATAGACATATTTCATATCAAATTAAAGGTAAAAGAGTGAAGAATAAGAAAAAAACCCACACAAATGTTAATTTGATTATGTTATTGAAATATGTGTTTTGAAAGCATGTTGATCTTTTTGAAATTATAAAATAAAATAAAAATATTTCTACATACCACAGTGATAAAAAAAATCTGGAGGAATAATTCCAATCACTGAATCAACTTCACACACCAGAAAGAAAATTTATTTAGGATCAAAATTCACTTTACAGTTTGAAATTATATTGATTATTAGCAGAGTTTGACACACTGTCGATTGTGCCCATCACATATGCTTAGTAAAATGCACAAAAAAACACTCTAGAAACGAATCAATTTGAAGAAACCACGCGCGTGTCGATCGGGAACGAAAGTAGGAAGAGTTATCTCTCTTTGGTTAAAATAAAACTTGGATTGGACTGAAAATACTGGGTATATGGTTCACACTTGACCTTAAGAAATGTGTAGAGATTAATTTTCGAGAAAAGTTTTTAGAAATTAAGAATATGTTTAAAGTCTGGTTAAAACGTCAGATTACGCCTTTGGGGCGTGTGGCTGTTCTAAAGTCACTTATTTTGTCGAAACTTGTTCATCTTTGGTTGCTGTTGCCAAATCCACCAGATGATATTGTGAATGAATTACAAAAATGTGTTTATTGCTTTGTTTGGGGAAGAAAAAATGATAAAATAAGTAGAAAAGTTTCTGTAAAACGTATTGATTATGGGGGAGTTGGAATCCCAGATGTGAGGAGGTTTATGAGTGCTCTTAAGGTAACATGGCTAAGGAAATTACAATCGAGTAATCATAAATGGACAAACATTGTTAAAAAAACATCAAATAAATTTGAACTCCTTGATAAACTGGGTACTATAATAGATATGGATAGAAAGGTAAATCAGTACTGGTTAGATGTAGCGAAAGCGTATAAAGAGTTAGGAACAAATATAAAAATTAAGACAAATGAGGAACTTAGAGGAGAACCTATCTTTTGTAACATTAATATTTTGATTGGAGGGGAGACTATTTTTTTTTCCAAATTGGATAGAGAAAGGGGTTTACAATATTGGTCATTTCCTAAAGGAGAATGGGTTGTTTCTAGATTTACAAACATTTAGTGAGAAATATAGAATTGCGGTAAATTTTCTCACTTACTCTGGGTGTGTAAACGCTATTAAAAAATACATACGTACAACAGATATCGATGTGGCCGGTGAGCATTTGCAAGGGTATGAACTTAGCAAAGTACTCAGACTTGTTTTGTCAGTGCCCAAAGGGGCAGGAATGTTCTATGACATTTTGGTACAAAATGAACATGAGCCAAATTGTTGCAAAAATTGGGAGCAACGAGTAAATATACAGATGTCATGGAAAAAAATATTTAAAAGGATAAAGCAAATAAAAGACACTAAACTTAAATGGTTTCAAATCAGGGTAGTTCATAGAATATTAGGTACAAATACAATTTTACATAGTATGGGATTAGAAAATAGTAATAACTGTACCTTTTGTGGGATGGCAAAAGAAAATATCCAGCATCTTCTTTGGTCATGTAATTCAGTGCAACAATTTTGGAATAGTTTCCAAAATGCATTAGTTAACAAATGCTCACATGTCACATCACTTAGGTTCAATGAACATTTAATTATTTTTGGTTGCGACAAGGCGACAGTAACCGATGATGTGATGGATTTGATGATTTTGTTAGCAAAAACATACATTTACAGGTGTAAAATGAATAAAGAAATGCCTGTCTATGAAGCTTTTTTATTCACTCTGAGAAACAGATATGAAACGGAAAGGTACATTGCTAGTACACAGATGAGTCTAAATGTTTTCCGTACAATGTGGCAGCTGTACTTGCCCCTTTTTGATAATCTGTAATAATTTTGTACACTTTTTCTTATCCTGTGTACATGTACTCATGTATATTTTTGTTTAGGCTTTGCTTGCGGATGCTCATGTACATGTAGTATAAAACCCTGTGCATTTTCTCTCTCATTTCCTCTCTCTTATTTTTTCTTCTTTCTTATAAATATTTATTTTAGTATTCTTCTAAAGAATATTTCTTGTATGTCTATCTATATATATTAAAAAAAAGCCTTATATTTGCTTGTATGATAACATAAGTATGAATATTTATGGAAATACTGTGGTTTGTTATGCATGCATGTATTTGGTGAATAAAAATTTCTTTAAAAAAAAAAAAAAAAAAAACTTGGATTGGACTGCGCAAAAAACCGGAACGAAACGGAATACTGAAATCGACGATATATCGTCGATTGGCACAAACATGGTGGCTCAGATCGACGATATATCGTCGATTGGCAGGGAAAGAGTTAATAACCTTGACGGCAACGGCCGACAGACAGACAGACGGAAAGCCTTTTTTTTTAAAAAATGCCATTTTTAGACTGTTTAGGACTCCTCTTGCAAAGATTTGCAAAAAATTTGGATTTTTTTTTTTGGGGGGGTGCAGGAGGTGAGGATGAGTACATTGACTCACATTGCTATGCCTGCGAGTCAAGAAGAGTTTCCAACACAAGGGAGATAACTGTGTCAATGCAAGCGAATGGAACAAGAGCTGTTTTCCACCTTTGAACTCATTTGTTGGGCTTTAAATGCATTCATAATACTTGGTAAACCAAATGCTGATGGATAGGATAGGTTAATTAGATAAGAATATTGCCCTAAATTATACTGCAGTGTACTGTACTGGACTGAACTGTATATAGATGTCTATTGTATTATAATGTATTTTATCGTGTATGTACTTCATTGCATAAATAAATACATATTGTACCTTGAGAAACATGGTGCACACGAATGGCTGCTTCTTGGGGATAGGGGCACAGCAGAAGACGTAACGCACACGCAAGTTGAGAGGTACGTGTTCGATCATGTCGGCCAGAAATTTGAAGTCATCCACGTTGCACATGAAGTACTTGTCACTGTCCAGCTGAGATAGCGTCACAAATATGTCCTTAGAAACAAAATCATCAAACAACATTAAAGAATATTCTTAATGCCTTTCATAACGTTTTGGCATAACACACACACAAAAAAGTTAAAAAATGAAATTGTAGACTGGAGTATTTATTATTTAATCACTTTCATATAGCGCTCTTCCAGTTCAAGAGCTGCTCAAGGCCCTGGCTGATACAGAGTCTAACTTGAGGCGCTCACTTGCAAACTGTGAGTGCATAATCTGATGCCCGGACGACTGGGCATAATCCTGAGCGACCATAGATGGGGAGAAGGGAACTAGGGTATGTTGGGTGCATTTGTGTAGCTGGCACTTATCCATCTAGGACACGAGCGCCAGGATCTTAAAAGTCCATGCGATGGAATGCGTGCATGTACAGACTAGACCTCGGTTTATACTCTCATCTGAAGGAGCAAAATCCTGTTCAGTTATGTCACACCAAAATTTCTTGTCATCTATACTGCGCATGAAATTAATGCTTGTCGCTGTCCAGTGGAGATAGTGTCATGAAATGATAAGACCAAATAAATACAGCTTCTATAGCTAAGTTTACTGCTGTTGCTAAACCTCTCTATATTAGAGGGCTTCTCATGAAGATACTGCACATGCAATAGATTTCACATGCTAAAGATTGTTTAATATTAACAACGAAATGATATGAAATACTTGCAATGAGGTTGGACAACGTAGCATGTGGAAGGTGGTACGCAAACAGCTCAATCTGTTCTGCAGTGGGGTGCAGACCAGCTTGCTACAAAACACAAAGAACAAGTGAAAATTAAGCGAAATATAAATATCAATTATTTCCGCACTCTTTCACTCTATCTCTAAGCCTCACTCTCTCATCTCCCACTCCCTCTACCTCCCACCCTCTTTCTCTCTCTCTCTCTCTCTCTCTCTCTCTCTCTCTCTCTCTTCATCTCTTGATACCTCTCAACATTCATTCACTCACCGACTCGCTCACACTCTCTTCCCTCTTCTCTCTCTCTCTCTCTCTCTAGCCATCTCTCAATTTTGTATAATTTTCACTTCAATAGGATATATTTTGAAACAGTGCGGCGCTTAAATAGTCTCTTAATACTCCAGAACAATTTAGAACACGATAGATGACGCACTACCACCAATCAAAATTAATTTCATCATCACGTGACTCACGTCATACAACCTCATTTGGAATGGAAGCTTCTATGGTAACCAACAGAACAATCCACATGTTTCGATCGATAGTAAACAACCATTTCCCGAAAATTCTCAAACAATATCGAGCAAATAAAAACACAAACGGTACACAAAGCCTCCACTAATAACAACGCAAAATCAAATCAAAGACAAATACACTCCACCACTGCATGCGCCGCAAAACAAAACGAACAGATCTATCGCGCGCGTCACACACAAGCCTACCATTGCACGCGCTTCACACATAACATCGTGCGCATTCCACACGCACCATCATGAGCGTCTCAACGTAACAATATTGAATAACTGACACTGATTTATAGTTTCTCTCGCACTCTTCTTCTCTCCATCATACCCTACTGCCTCTTTCTCTGTGCCTCTTTCTTTATCCATCCCTCATATTCTTTATCCCTCATGTCAAAACGGTCTCTAAACACTCAATTCATACATTCTCACAACCCCTTTCTCTCTCTCTCTCTCTCTCTCTCTCTCTCTCTCTCTCTCTCTCTCTCTCTCTCTCTCTCTCTCTCTCTCTCTCTCTCCCTCCCTCATCATCTCTCCATTCCCTTTTTTTCCCTTACCTCAATAGGATCTATCGGACGGCTGACGATATCTTTTAAGAGGTTCAGGTCGTCTCTCCTGAAGGTCGTGACCTCTCCATTCTCGTAAACGGTGTTGTAGCGACCTGCACGTCCACCAATCTGCAACGCCTGCGAGGTACTGATGACGTCCATCTCTTTCTCCCCGCTCTCCGTCAGGTGGGGCTTCATCAGCGAGTAGAATATGATGCGCTTGATTGCCCTGACCATTACAAACATAAGAAATTTTTTTAAAGCGAGTTATATAGGGATTTTAATTGTGTGTGTGTGTGTGTTTGTTTGTTTGTGGTCGCTGTGTGTACATGACTTATATAGCGCCAGAAAATAATCCTCAAGCGCAGCACACCGACTCAACCAAAGCTTTTAGGTTTTGAGGTTAGTTCAGCCAGGCTAGCTATAAATAGCTTCGCCGATAGCTTCGCCAGTGCTTCTTTCCTTTCCTTTCACTGGAAGGGAGGGTGTAGGTAAGCTATAAATAGCCCTCAGCCAGCAAAATGTGAGGGAACCTAAGAGTGCTGCTCACATAGGCAATGAGCTGGTGTGGCAGGAAAAAAAGAAAAAAAAAATATTCAAGGAGACACTTACAAGTTGAGTCCCATTCCGATGGCATCAGTGGCGACCATGATCTTGCAGGGATCATTAGGATCGTTGAACTTGGCAGCTTGAGCTAGCTTTGTACCTATCACACACAATAACACGTATTTTAATATTGAGAGGAAGACAAGTATAAAGGTTGAAGGAGATAAATAAAACAACCTACTGGGTGACTTTGTCCTACTTTTCCCTGTATACTGGCCATTTGTATTATTTAATAACAAATTCATTAAAAATAAAGCATTCCACAAAAGAACATAAACATTTCAGGAGTTAATGTTGACATATTGGTAAACTATAGTGCAAATGTTTACAGTGGAAAGTACTTGATTTAGATGAGAAAAGAGGGAAAAAGGAGGGTATAAATGACCCTATTTTTGGTTGAAGTAGATGATGCCATTTGGGGGAGGGAGGGGGGGGGGGGGGGGCAAAAATCACACAAAGCCAGTGATTACGAAATTAAACTCTGCTGCCTCATTTCACAGCTGAAAAACACTTTTTAACAGTGGGCAATAGAACAAATTTGAAAGGTAGAACTTTAGTTTCGTACAAAAATTGACGTTATTGAAGCAAAAAAACCCAAAACACTTCTCAGTTGAAAATGTTTGTGGGGAAGCGATGGGCAAGGGACCACTATGATCGCAGTGGTTAGTAGCGAGTGAGTAAAAAGGTTCTCTATATATTTATTTCGCTAAAATGCTTTATCAGGAGTTGCAACCCATCTGTTGAAAAAAATGTTCTCCATTTTATTCTATCCTATCCTATAACTCAAAAGTCGTTGGGGCACCAAAGATAATCGTTTAACCTGTGTGCTCCATCTTTCTCTGTCCTCAGCAAATCTCGTGGCTTCACACAGTGTCAAGCCAGTCCATTCTCGAACGCTGTCTTCCCACCTCTTTTTCTGTCTCCCTCTACTTCTGCCTCCTTGCACCGTGCCTTGCCGGATGGTCTTTGCAAGGCCTGATGCTCTGCTGACGTGGCCATACCAATGAAGTTTCAGTTTCTTCACCATTGTGAGCATGTCATCGTGTTGTCCAATGGCTTGTGTGATGGTCTGTCGGACTTCGCCGTTGGTGATGTGCTGGGTCCTCTCTTTCCAAATGGGTTTCAACCTTGTCAGTGTAGCAGTTGTTTGTGCAATCCTGGAAAGGACTTCCTGTCGGGACCCATCCTCTGATACAATGGCTCCTAAATATTTGAAGCTATGCACTGTGTTGAGGGATTGGCCTTGGACTTTGATGTCCATGTTGATGCCATTGGTGTTGTTGATCATCATTTTGGTCTTCTCTGCACTTATTTTCATTCCAAAGGTTCTGGAGGTGGTGTCATGCCTCTGTACCAGCTGTTCAAGTTCTTGTTCCTCTTCAGCCAATCCATCAATGTCATCCGCAAAACGGAGGTTGGACTGTCCCTTAATTAAGTGTTATTAGCTCGAAATATTTTGGGTTTTTGATCAATGACATATTATTTTGTGTTAAATTTTATTTTAAATATCCAAAAAATATTATTAGCTCTAAATGTTTTTTGTTTTTGTTTTTAATTTGTATTGATCATTTATTATTTGATGATAATAGTTAAGAATGTTTATTACAGTTACATAATGATACAGTGCACGGTCATAAAAATCAAACTGCTTGATAATCGTCATGCAGAAAGAAGGCATTCTTTATTTCTTTATTTTTTTATATTTCCTTCTTCCTTCCATTCTTTTCACTCACTCTCTCTTTCTTTCTCTTTCTCTGTCTCTCACACACACTCGATCTCCCTCTCTTTCTCTCAAAATAATTCAATGGTCAACAAAGATACAAATGTGAGATTTTGTGCAAATTGCAATAACACCTAAAGGTATGTGTGTATTGATTGATTGATTGATTGATTTATTGTTGCTTTAGGTCCAGCGGACTCTTCCGAGCCAAATCAGGACCGGACAACCCCCGATCCGCATAAAAGATCTGCTGAAACAACCCCAGTGGAAAAATTGAACGCCCTCCACCGGTCAGTCACTTTACAATAAAGACATCCCACGCGGGGGACGGCTGAGGGTTGACCTCAACTACGCGAACCCCCGGTTACAAAAACAAAATAGAATACAAACATCTTATAAATCATCAACAAAACACATACATATAAAATGCCTACATTGCAAACTAATACAATCATAGGAAGCCCTAGTGACCACCCGGCAGAAAGCGTCCAACACTCCCAAGCTGATCCAACAGACCCCATACACAAACAAGGAGTCTTGTCCAGGAAGAGTTTTCAAGAAAAAAGGTAGGTCATTGATCTAGCGAAGAAGAAGATAGTATAGCAGAGTGATAGGACAGAGCAGGAATGAGAAAGAGTAAATGAGGAAGACAGCGACAGTGGGAATTTAAAGCACTAAATTTCCATAAAGTGGGGATACTATTTATACTGAAAACCCCCGGCACTCCAACGGGGGTACTGTTGCCGCAGTGAATTTGTCTTGCCTACAAAGGAAAGACAGGTTTTCAACTGTGGCTTTCACTTTTCCCTTTATAGGTTTGAACAATCTACAGTGGCAAGATTGCTCATGACCCCAAGGGGTGGTATGTGTGTATAACTTGCAGAATACCAAGTTTCTTCACTAAGGTCAAATATGCAGAGAAGAGTAAGGCTTACAAACCATCTTATTCTAGCGATCGAGTGCTCCTTGTTGCTTGTGAAACTCAAAATCCTGTTCCTTGCACAACAGGAAAAGTGTCACGTTGCAGCGTAAACCACTCTAAGGGAAAGTCTATAATGATATTGTTCAACAACAACAACAACACAACTATGAATAGAATTAACAACAGACAATGATAAACAATACATTTGTTTCTGACCTGGAGGTAAACCACCGTAGATTACGGCACACTCTTTATTCATACTCTCCAGCTGTCTGCTGATGTAATAGATGTCGTTCTTGCTGAAACACACGATGCAGTCCCCTGGGCGAACGTTGTCAAACTTTTCTGAAAACCAGAACCACAGACAGACTGATGTAATAAATGTCGTTCTTGCTGAAACACACGATGCAGTTTCCTAGGCGAACATTGTCAAATTTTTCTGAAAACCAAAACCACAGACAGACTGATGTAATAAATGTCGTTCTTGCTGAAACACACGATGCAGTCCCCTAGGCGAACATTGTCAAATTTTTCTGAAAACCAAAACCACAGACAGAATAATGTAACAGATGTCGTTCCTGCTGAAACACACGATGCAGTCCCTTGGGTGAACGTTGCCAAATTTCTCTGAAAGCCAAAAACACAGACAGACTGAAAACTGAAACAAACACAAAGAAGTATGTGATTGTTATACACATCATATATATTTATGATCATTATCACATTATTACCTTTATTACCAGTTGCCCTCCTTACGTTGTATTACTTTAGTGTCTTTATTATTTTTCAAACAAATTGACATTTATATTTGACTTTCCAGTTCAAATGCCAGACTGGCCAAGATAACATGTCATTACAACCTCATATATATAGGTTGAATGTATACATAACTTGTCAGTCACTCGAATTCCAACAACTCAAGAACAAAGTTATTGAAAATTAGTATGGGCAGGTGCCAACCCCCCATTAACACCCCTTCCCTCCCTCTTCCCCCTCCTCTCCGCCCTAGCTCCCCACTCTCCATAATCTACCAAAATTCAAATAAAAATCAATAATTCAACAACTAATCACACAATCGATCAAACAATCAACATACCGACAGCTCTGTCAAGGTATTCAATCTTTGTGAGACGTTTGTATCGTCGTACCTGCGGACAGAACAACACTATTTTTGAAATCTTTGTATAGTGTACATTCAATGAAAGAAAAAAAAAAGAAAAGAAGTAAAGTTTAAAAATCGAAACGTTTAACACACAAATGGATTTATTTCCTGTCTTCTATAATAGCGATCTACAAAGATCACCACGCTGTGAGTTTAATTCAGTAAAATAACGGTGTGGACAAAAATGTCTCAGGCACTACCTCCATTTCATCGCCTGTGGCGTTGATGATCTCCTGAACAATGTCGATTGTGGATGGCTCTCCACACAGATGAACTTCATGAGCACACACTCCCAGCAGTGCTCGAGTCCAGGCCCAACCTCGCTGTGTGTCTCGCATCATCTGAATCTCATCAATCACTGCCACCTCATCTGAAGACCCCAAATGTCAGAAAAACCAATCAATAGTCAGTCAAAAAAAGAATCAATTGATGTACAAAGGCTGAATAGGCAACAGTAAACTAAAATCACAACAGATTTCACCAATAAACACTATCAATAACGTTAAAATGAGGAAGAATGAAAACTATGATAATGAAGATGATAATAATAATGAAGAAGATGATGAGGAGAAGAATGATGATGATGAAGATAATGATAATATTCGAAATGTCATGATGATGATTATGATGATTTTGATTATGCTACTGATTGATGTTGACTGTACTTGATTAACTGAATTAAAAAAATAAATTAATTAATAAATTAGTAATTAATAAAATAAGTAGATTACATGCTGAGTTGACGCTAGCCATTTCCACAGTACAGGCCACATGGTCGGAGGCTGTGTTGTCCTCTTTGGCGTACCGTCTTTCTTCCCCAGTCACAAGATCACAGGGGGTGCCCTGAAAATGAAGAACAAAGAAAGGAACGTAATTTAAACTGTTTTATTTTATTTATAAGACAACAACGGTAGCTCATGGGTACAGTGTACAAACCACTGGAACCTCAACATGGATTCAATCATAACTTTGTGCATGCTGTATTTTGGTGACCAGCACCATGGTTGCTGCAACTGTTGAAAAAGGATGGCTATAGTTACAAAGTTTAGATAAGTTCAAGTCAGATCTTAGGCACCCAAGCTATTGAAAAATATGAAAAATACCACTGTGACATCTAGCTGCGGTCGAAACATCACATCGCACAACATCAGTAATACAACGCAGCATGGCTAGTAGGTTGCTTTCCGTGTCACGTCCACAACCCCGTGTGTGCATTGTACAATGTGATATTTCATTCCATTCGATACTATAGTACACGTGTTTTAACCTTTGCCCTTAGCCATTCCCCATTGAAATGAACCACAGTGAAAAGCGAGTGAGCGTGTATATGCAGATGTGAGACTATAGCTGAAAGTATAAGCTGTTCACGTGCAAACGCGCAGTCTTGAACTATTTCTAAATATGTGTGTGTGTGTTTATTTATTTGACTTTATTTTTTACTTGCACGTTACTCTTTTTTTTTTTTATTTCCCCCGCCTTCAAACTGACGTTTTATCATTGTTTTAGATGTTGGGGTGTCGGATAGCACAGTGGTTGGAGCACTCGCTACTGTGTTGCAAAGTTAAGCACCGTCCAGTGCAGTTAGCACTTGGATGGGTGACCGCAAAACGTGAAGCGACAAATAACAACGCTCCCAGTTGACTCAACTGTGACTGAGTACCTACTCTCTTAAGGGTGGGGAAGGTAAAGCAGCGAGGGAGAGAGATGGGCATCACCCTCATTACGCTGGCCCAAGATAAGTGTGATCTCCAACATCACGCTCCCCTACGCGTATACGGCCACAAGGCTATGGGACTACCTTTACCTTTTTAATCGACAGCTACTATATTGTGTAAAGGTTATCTTGAGTGCATGTATCTGTTTCTCGTTAGTTAGTTCATTCATTTTATTTCCTTATTACTTGTTTTCTCCTTGATTTTATTGCATTTCTTGCATTTTATACTACAGTGGTACATTTGTCTGCTTTTTTAATTACTGAGAAGATTAATTAATATACTTCTGTTTTTCCTACTTTGTACTTGTTCCTGTTCGCCACAGGCATTTCATTGTTATCATTTGCCAAAGGGTAACACTTATTTAAGCTTTGCTTTGGTGTGCCCTTTATGTTCTTCATGTTCCGTTTGCTGATCTCGTGAATAATAAAAAGTTCTTTTTAAACCAAGTATAATGTATAACTGTTGTGGAAATGTTGCTTCAGTAGTTGTTATGTTGTGTTTTTATAAATTATTATTTGCAAAAACAAAAACAAAAAAAACACACCCTATTTGCTGAGATGCAATGTGCTGAATGAATTCTCCAATGTGGGTAATACAGATTGGTAGACTTGACTTGCTTAGTTTGTGTTTATTCAATAAAGGTGTACAAGTCCAAGTCTAAGTAATACAACATTAAATACAATGCAAAAAAGAAATAAAGAAACTCACAGCGGCGTTACTCTTGTGAAAAACTTCGGCCGCTAACAGTTTGAGAGGTCCACAGTAAATGCCCCTTTTTGCTGACATAAACCTGTCTAGCGCATGATACGTCTTGCCGCTGTTGGTTGGCCCTGCGTGGAAAATAATCTTACGCTGGATTGCTCTAGCTTCAGGGTACCTGAAGAAAGATTCAAATAAATAAAATGAACAAATAAACAAACAAATAATTAAATAAATAGTTAATGAACTAAATCAATCAATCAAACAAAACAGTATTAACAAACCAGAAACTCGGAAAATGTATTTTTAGACCAGTGTTTCCAAACCCTTGATATCTGATAATCAAATTGACGCGGTCAAACGATTTTTGCAAATCATTTTGCAAATGCTGTGCATCAACATAATATGACCCTCTTAATTGTTTTAATTTAATTTATTTGTTTTCGTCAACCAAACAGGAATTGTGCATCATGACGTAAAACAAGGTGCATCGTCATTTAGGGTTGGGCATGCGGGTGGGAAATGGGAGTTACTAGGAGATGTGAGGGAATGGAGAACATAGGGAGTATGTGGTAGTTGGAGGGGTGGGGGGATGATACAACTAGAGAGAAGAGGGAAGGCAAGGAAGGGCTGTAGGAAGTAAACTGACCAGTTGGCAGGCAGTCGCAGATCACTGATCTTCCTCAGATCTTCCATGCAGTCCAAGTGAGGGAAGATTTCCCGAGCATGACGCAAGAAGTAGGGAAACAGATCATCCACATGCCCTGTCAAGGAAAAGAGGTGTCCACAGTGAAATGTTTACCATATATACCATATTCATAACAAACTAGGGCCATAGAACACTAACACGTCTCACTAAAAAAGTTTCTCCAATGTTGCTCAATAATAAATGAGATATTACTGCGTCAGTGCTTAACTTTCAATATAAAAACAATTACAATGCATGAAATGCCACTATGAACTGAGTTTGCAAGTCTCGTTACCATTCTTAATATTGTATTTGTTTATGTGTTCATTCACTCATCCTCTACTTTATGTAATATTCATTTCCTAATTTGGGGTGGCTGGTCGCTCAGTTGATAATGAGCTGGTTTCCTATGCCGAAAGGCGTGGGTTCGATTCTTGCAAGGGGTAACTTATGTGACTTATTTTATTTCCTTTCCGTCTTCTAACAGCGATCTAGTTTGAGTGATAGATGTGTGTTTGCCGTGTGTGAGAGAGTGGATGAAACATAACAGGCGTGTATTTTGGCACAGATCACTGCGATTTGAACCTGATTAGTTATTTGGTGAAAAGCGCCTATATAGCATCCAGTATTATATTAATCATTGATTTGGGTGCTTCTTTAATCAGCATTAATTATGCATGTTTTTCAGTTCATCTTCTCTCACCTTTCCCCCTCCCCTCAATGATTTTTGGTTGTTATCTTTCTTAAAAATAAAATTGGCATAGTTCGGTCACATCACGCGGCATGACACCTTTGCAAAAACCAGTAATCGCAGTATGCAAGAAGGAGGCAGATCCAGAGGAAGGCAAAGCTTTGACAGCTGGACAGATGATGTCAAAACGTGGAAGGTGCTGGACATGTCACCCCCCCCCCTCCCCCACTCCTCATAACAACAGCAACGACAGACCAAAATGGGTAAAATTCTTTGCGAAACCTCCCTTATGTCTCCCCAACAGGCTAACAGCCTGAGGGATTATATATATATATATATATATATATATATATATATATATATATATATATATATATATATGATTATGGCTCTATTTTCTTTTTCAAAGAATTCAAATTATATATATAATTTGAATTCTGTGAAAAAGAAAATATATTAATATAATGTAGCAGTTTCAGTCAATATTTCCACTGTACCTGCTCCTTGTAGAATGTCGCTCAGCGTGATGTGAAGATCAACTTGCAGGTGCTCAGACTCCACAACAAACTTACGAAAACTCATGTATGATTGATGGAACAGCCTTTCTGCAAGCAAATGTCAATAAATACATACAAATATATCCAAATCTAATGTGAATATACATCAATGAACTTGATTTTCAGGAAAATGGAGAATGGCATTGCCATTGTCTTCATCAGTACCACCATTATAATCGCTGAATAAAATTGTGCATCCAATTTTGGGCAGACATACAGAATAACACGTAAATTTATAAATTACAAATATTAACAGAGACGACTGCAGTTATCTACTCTTCACACTTTTTCTGCTATGATGTTAATCGGAGTAATAATTAATCTGAATTTTCCTTTCTTGTTGCACAATTACAAACACGAAACAGAAACTACTTTTTTTGTTCTATCAGTCTACTGTAACAGATAACATACTCATTACAATGTAGTTCGATTTCCTTATTCTAAATGCCAAATGGTTAAAAAGTAAACCCAAACTCACTGTCTAATCCGTTTTCTGCTGCCAATGTTTTTATAACTGGACGACGATAAAACTCATTCAACAGTCTCAGCATATCCTCTGAAAATTATAAATAAATAAAATATTACAGTGTCTAAATAGCTTAACGTCTTAAGCCCAAGGTAATGGAATTGTAATCGTACAATAAATTAATAAAAAATGCATTTTATTTTTGCAAGCCCTGCATAATATTAATAGAATAAAACATAAGTAAACTACTTGTATTCTAGCTCATGATGTATCATGTACACACTGAAACAAAATTAAAAATACCCAAGGAAAGGGAAGATAAATAAAGCACTAAAAGTAGAAAATCAGTTTATTCTAAATCCTTAAATTGTAAAATGTAACAGCCGCCGATAATGGGCTCTATGCACAAAGGCGTGGCGGTCACAGCTGTGGGAATAACACAGCGTGCTCGAGTTTGAAAACCATGAAGTACTGTGCTGCGTTTGGATGCTCTAACTCCCACGTAAAACCTTTATGCAAAGAAAAGAACATTTCCTTTCATCGATTTCCACTGAAAGATGAAATATTGATGAACTCTAAACTGAATGTCAGTGACAAATCGCTCTTTAAAAAAAGCCTGTTCCCTAATAATAATTTGTCTGTAATCATTATTGCACGAATATGCTATGTTCAAAACATCACAATATCCCAAAATGTCGGTAAATTTAAAATTTTTAAGCAGCATTTGAGTACATGCGAGCGACCTAAAAGAAGCCATGACTTGTGCATAGAGCCCATTGACAATTGTACAAACTGAAATAGATATTAGTCTGAAATATTGGCATTCCTTGTGAGTTTACACACTGACTAACCAGTGCCATTAGTTAATGTGGGTAACAGAATAGATTTATACATATAATATAATAAATGTCAACATGAAATAAAAACCAAGAAAATCAACACTAGTATTACTATTAGTAATACATTTACTTAACCTACCTACCCTTCTTTAGCTGCCCTGACAACTCCGCGCCAACATTGATATCATCAGTTGAATTAGTTGGCTTTACAGACAACGGATGAATCAGAGTAGTGAGATCTTTTTCTTTACTGCCTGACGACTTCTGGCGAACAAATGCTGATGAAACCGTAGGAGGGATTGTTCTCTTCAAATTTTTCTGAGAAGCCAAAACTTGACCTCGAATTTTTATACGGGACAATGGACGACACAGTCTAGATGCCATGGTTTTGTTTCTCCAGCAATATTTATTACTGAGTGAAATTCACCAAACATCAATAAGCTCTGTCATTCTTCTCCATCGAGATGATAAATTTTCAAGGGCAGTTTCGGTTTGTTGCGTGTCTTCAGGGCGCGGCCATCTTGAATATGGCTCTGCTGTTTTCGAATTCACAGAAGTCATATTTTGAAATAGCTTATGCATTGTACGATTAAATTGGCATGTACAAACTTCAACTCGTTACAATAAAAAAAAACTAAATGATAATGAAGCTGATATTTTAATATTTACAAGCTAGCTACCGGAAACGACTGCTATCGGCTTTGTATCGGAGGCGGCAACATTTGTGTTTACAAAATGTCTGCAGTGGGAGACTAATTGCACTTTGAAAGCAAATTATCAGCAGCCATGACTTCTAAGGTAAATGCTTTCACAAAGCATATTTGGCAAGGGTACACTTAAGATTAGATATGGCATATTTACAGTTACATTCCCGCTCAGCTATATCAGTTCTAGGACCGTTTCCATACTGGCTGCAAGTTTTGACATGCTTGGGCTTGCTCAGTTTGCTGTAATGATCACATTGGGTATTTGATAATCCGAATGTGAAATTTCCATTGTATTCTTCTTCCCCGTGGCTAAATTTTGTTTTCTTTGCGGACATCAAAGGTATGTGTAAGCGGATCTAAACCAAGCATGCAAATAATGCTTGTTCTGTTTATTAGTTGGAAGCTAATTTAGTTAGATAGAAGCCAGGCAGAAGGGTTAGTTGATGTATCTGATCATATGGAATAGACTGAACTGTTTTGATTGTTCGGCATTAGAATTGACCATGATGGACAGGACATAAAAGCACTCAAAATGACCAGATACTACTATGTACGATAAGATATATTTTCAAATCATTTTGTTGTGTATAGGGGAGACAAACAGTTTTTGTATAACACAAGTGATAAAGATGGCTCGCCTAAAAGATGGGATAGAGTTCATCGACGGCATCTTGGATAAAATTCTTATCAGTTGTTGTCCTCCATGCAATGAGGGAATGATACAAAAGATCTACCTCCCCTTCTCTGCTGCCAACAGTTTGCATGTGTGAATGTGTGCCTTAGATACAGACGGCCATTTCGCTGTGTTCTAAGCTCCTCAGTGTATCCGCTGGGCTTGCTGAAAATCCAGGGACTGATTTTCCAAAGCATGAGAAGACGTCTGAATAAAGTTTCTCAGAAAAACTTAATGAGAAAAATGTATCCACAATTTGGCTGTCTGGCAATGGACATGCGAAAGAACCTAACTTTCTGAAAGAGATTTCATTGCCAAATAGAGTTCGAAAATCTAGGGTTGCAGTAGTTTTGAATAGGGTTATGTTTAGAAAGTGACTGCTTGTGTATAACCATGGCATTAGGATTAGGTGATTCAAGAACAAATGCTGTTCGTAGTAAACAACACATCCCTCTGTGTGCAAAGACTGTTTTGAAGTCTGCTTGGGAGATGAAAAGTGTTGGACTTTGATTTTTAGTTGTACACGTTGAGTACTTTCTTTCTATCAGTATTGCAGAAACTATATTAGATTATATTAGCTTTAAAATTTTAAATTAAAATCTGCATAAAAACTATTTAATTACATACTTCCTTTCATTGTAGTAAAGATTTGCTGATTTTAATATTTGACATTATTTGTTATGACAGACGTTAGACTTCACGTCATGGTACGAACTTCAGGCAGACACTGACTCGGACGATGAGACCACCAGTTCTCGCCAGTCTTTGCCACACAATCTGAGTCCTTATAGCCACTACTCGGCTGGAGGAACTAGGTTCGCGCCACTGCCATCTTTTTCTGACGTGTCTGTATCGAGTCATCGTGTGGCGGGACGCGGTAGCCTTATCCAGCAACTCTTAGACGAGATGGATGATGCCAACCAAAAAATCGACCACTACTCTGGATCCAAAAAGAACAATTTAGGTAAGTGATGTGTTTCGTGGAAATTCTTTTGGTGAATGGATAAGAATAAATATTTTAAATATTTTGTTATTTTCTCTTAGTCTCCACCCTTCTCTGCTTTAATGTTTATGTGTGCATAGTTAAGATATATATGTATAAACATTATATATACAGAGGTGCCAACCAGTACGGATTGACCGTATTTAATTCCGACGAAGTGAATTAAATATGGAAATATGGTAGCTTTTATAAAAATACGGAGGAGAAGTTGCCGATCGTTTATCTTTGCCATCGGTGCTTCTGTACCGGTTTCTGGTCTCTTAGTAGTACTCCTGCACTCACTGAACGTCGCTGTGTTCAACAAGCTGATTTTCATGGTGATTTTAGAGGACTGAAAATAGCCTGCTGTTTCAGAGGGAAGCCTGTCGTTACTTTATAGTGTCATAGGCTAGGTTTTGCGAGAAAAAAAATACTGACAAGTGTTAAAAAATACTGAGAAACGGGTCCAGAAATACTGACAAGAAGATTAGGGGGTTGGCACCTCTGTATATGAATGTCTAAAATCATCGCAAAGATTAAAAATATTTTAAATAATTTTGAACTTATGTCTACTTTTTTTTCAGCATTATCCATTTTTTTGTAATGGAGAAATGCCCCTTCTTCTTCTTCTTCTTCTTCTTCTTCTTCTTCTTCTTCTTCTTCTTCAAGATAATGTGCCGGATACTCTGCCTGGATGAAAAAATAGTTCCACAATTTTGGGTTGTGCATGGTTGGCTTTGTCTTTATATTGCGCAAGGTTTTCCATAAATATTTGCTCGGGCTAGGAACAGGGAGAGGGTGTAACTTGAACAGAGGTGAACACTAACCATGTTGCTATGTTCACAGCAGGGTCTGGCCTGGAGGACTACCCAATCAGCAGGACAGGGGATGAGAGCGATGGTAGTGAGGGTAATGAAGCGCTGACGTCAGCCATTGCTGAAGTGTCCAAAGACTTCATCACTGGCAACCTGTCCACCGGGCCACTGGCATCAGAAAGTGATGAATCACACCTGTCTTCCGACAACGACCTTAGGCACAGGAAAGGGGCTGCGTACGCCAAGTACCCAGAGTCTGCCGGCGGCTTGTCTGACACAGACTGGAACCCCTATGTCACAGAGTCAGACACCAACACTTCTCCCAGGCTGGCGGCTGATCTGCGAATGGGGGACTCCAAAATGAGCTCCTTAGTGTCGTCCTTCAACCCTCCTTTCTCCAGCACCAAGGCTGGGTCATCAGGCACCCGGGTGTCCAAGAGTAGTCTGATTCTTACTGAACCGCAGCTGACCCCAGGTTATGACTTCTCTCTGAGCATCCGCAGCTTGGAGTCACTCAAGCCGGACAACTCCATCAGTCCACCACAACTGACCAGCTCCAAGCTGTCTGAGTACAGCTTTGAAAAGCAATCGCAACCCACGACTCCCAGCCTGGGACTTGTGCAGACAAAAGAGGACTCCTCTCGTAGGCATTTTGAGCGCACCTCCTGGCCTCCCAGTGCAGAGAAAGGGGCAGAGATAGGGGGTACGAGCACTTCCAACAGCCACAAGTCTGCTGCACCCAGCCGCAGTACCCAGGACAAGGCAGACAGCAGCATTGACCACATGCGGCTGGAAGAGAACTTCAGGAAACTTAGCAGCTTTGGGGACGGATCTGAGACAAGGTCGTGGGAGATTAGGAGCAGTTTGCCTGGCCGGGGTTATTTCTCTGACGCGCTGCAGTCTGCGCTAGCCTCTGACTCAAACAGCGTGGCTGATAGGCTGGCTCTTGCATCTTCCATGAGAGCGACAAAAGTCAGCGAGGCAGAGAAGAATATAAACTCTTCAGCTGTGCCTGTAACGTCTGCCACGTTGCTACAACACGGCTGCGACTCCGACGCCAGGACATCAAGCTCTAGCGTAGACACTGTCATCCGAGCATCCGCTTTCAAGAGCAGTGGGGAGAGTGAATTGAAACAGCCTGCATTTGGTCATCTTAAGCCCCGTGGTCAATTGGAGACGAAGCAGCAGGGCCAGTCAGAATCTAAACATCACAACTACCTCACAGAGCAAGTGAATCAGCTGCTGAGAGAAACGGCGTATCTCACCGGCAGTTCTAGGACCAAGGATGTAGCGATGAAGGGGAAAGAGACAACTGCAGTCCTGAGCTCAGCGGCAACCACAATAACGACAAGCCTGGACTATGATCGTCTGCATCGCGACCTGCAAGAAATTCAAGATAGCTTGCAAACCATGGGGCAGGTGAGTGCAAAGTTTTATAAATATGTACTTTATGTTATTTATTTTTTAAATTTAATTATCTTATTTCTTACTGTCATAAAATGAAAATCTGTATGCATGTATTGCTTACAAGTTACTGCAGAACTCTTATTTGTTTCCCCATTTGTACAGGAAAGTAGTCCTGACCTTGCAACAGTCACCGCCACTGCTGGTTTCACCGCTTCAAACACCACCCTTGTTAGCGGTTTCAAGTCAGACAGCGATCGGTGACATCATCCCAAGCACCACCACCACACCAGAGCGTGGGCGCAGGATGTTGTGGGACTATGGTGCTGACCTTGGCTGTGCACGCAGCAACCTTAACCACATAGAAGGGATGATGAGTGACGTCACTGCAGAGTCATCTCCCTTGGATCCTCTCTCAGGTTTGGGAAATTTGTAATTTTTTTTAATGTTTTGATTTTAATCATTTGGGATTTTTGTCTTGCAGTGTTGTTTTTTTTATTTTTCTTCTTGTTCCAGCTTTTTTGTGGGGTATTTTTCCTTTTCTGCATTTACATGCGTAGTACGGATATGATGCACTTTTCTTATATATATATATATATATATATATATATATATATATATATATATATATATATATATATATATATATATATATATATATATATATATATAGGCTGTACACGTATTATTTTGTTGGCCCTGTTTATTTGTATGTGCTTTAATACTTCAAGTTTCGTCCTTTCTCCTGTAGCTTTATATTACTTCTGTACAGGAGACAAGCGCTACGCCTCGGACGGAGAAGAGACTAGAATGTCCAGCATGGATCAGTGCGAAGAGGAGGAACACCATGAGGACACTAATTTGGCCTTGAAGAATCAGATGGGGCAGGCCGCGGCCAACGCAGCTTCCAGCATGGATCTCGACGACCTTCTCTCCACCTTCCGCTCGCAGTCGCAAGCACTAGAGAGTCGTTATCAAGCAGTCCGGTCACAGGTGAGTTGTGATAAAGAGAATGACTGTATTTTGTTTGTTCCCGTGGGTATGTGTAGGTTACTGTTGAGTAATTGGGGGTGAGGGGTGGGGGAGGGTATGATGGTGAGGAAGCTTGGTTAGTTTATTACCTATGTACCCCCCCCCTCCCCCCCCCTCCCAAAAAAAACAAAACAAAACAAAAAAAAAACTAAAAAATGTTTTTCCAGATTTTCTAAAATGATATTCCTTTCATGGGATTGTGTTTTTAGAGTAGACCAGTTTCCACTAAGCATGCGACGTTGGTGCAATCTGAGTATCAGGGATGTATTAAGCATAGGCTGTGTGTACACCTCCACAGCCTCAGACACTCAGTTTGGAGTGAGCCTCACTTTCTCGCTGGACCGACTGCCTCTGTTTGGCTAGTAGTAGCATTCCGACAGAGCGTGAATCTAGTGACAGTTGATCTTTCAAAACGGTATTGTGAAGATCTCATCCATTTTTTAAGCATTGAAATTTAACATCTACATTACATTACATGATTATTGCTTTAGGTCCAGCGGACTCTTCAGAGCCAAATCAGGACCAGAGAGACGTTATCTTAAAATGTTATAAAATGATTCAAATCTTAAAAAACAGGCCTGTTACTCATACTCAAACAAACTTTCACATGCAACCTCATGAAAAATCTTATTTAAAACTGATGTATTAAAAATACGTTCTCTTTCTGTAATCAAATCACTAAATTCAGTCGTACCGATAAAAATTAACATCTACAAACACCCACCATTGACGATAGGGCAGACTAGGGATAACCACCCCAGGAAAGAGGGGTTAGGGACCTGCATCAGCACTGAATTACCAGAGCATTCATACTACTAACATGGACAGTGAAGAATGGCCACTTTTACCTTGGCCACCAGATGGGGGGATAGCCATCCCAGGAAAGAGAGGGGTTAGGGACCTGCATCAGCACTGAACCACCAGAGCGTTGATACAGTGGAACCTCCGGTATACGACCGTCCAAAATCTGAGAAAAAACGGTCTTATAATAGAGGTGGTCTTATACCGGAAACAAGGGGTGGGGTGGGGGGAGGGGCGTCAGGCTCGGAGGGGTATGTAGTCATAATTTTCACACTCACCAGCATGTATTCTCTGACAAAGGAAACTGTAAAACATGTTTCATTTTTAGCTTTGTCTTTTATTCACAACTTCAAAAATAGAAAACAGTCGAACCACTGCCAGACGCGTTCATCCAAGTCTGTAAGTGCAGAAGCTCTCAGTTTCGATGTTTCCCTTTTCGCCACTTTCTCCACTCTCCCATCGTAGTTTCACATATTCCTTATCCTTTATGATGAGCTGAATTTGGGTCTTCCCAACGTCTAAACTTATTGCAATAGACAAACAACTCTCCCCATTTTCACTTCTTTCAATCACTTTCATTCTCTCTGCCAAACTCAAAACGTTCCTCTTGCGCGACGCCATTTTGACAGCCAATGTAGGCGAGTAATGTCCCTTATTTGCGAACCGGTAATAGCAGACAACAGCAGGCGTACACTAACATGAGAGAAAAAACGAAAGGTACAGACAGCAAATTAACTGATATCTCTTTTAAATTGCCCTAAGACGGTCATATAAAGGGCTTAAGACACGGTCGCTGGTCGCATAAACGAGGTTGTCGCATACCAGAGGTCATTTATTATTGGAAGTGAATCCGTCAGAAGTTTTCAGGTCACATAACGGAGGGAGTCGTATACCAGAGAGCCGGATACCGGAGGTTCCACTGTACTACTAAAACGGACAGTGAACAAGGGCCACTTTTATGTTGCCCACCACAAAATTCGAACCTGGGTCATCAGTGTGCCAGGCAACGTTCATCATCAATTTTATATATTAGAATGGGTGAATTTTTTTTTAAATGAGTTCAATTGAGTTTATCCTACCTGTTTTATATGTGGGAATGTTTTTTTAATGTTGTCTCCATTTATTGGGCACACGTTTGTCAATTTTTTAGCTCTAAACAGGCGAGAATTTTTATAATTTTTTTTAAATATTTATGGGTACGTTAGTAAAAATACCACATCTTAGGTATTAGTGCATAGATTTAAATGAAATAAAATGCAAAATGAACAGAAATAAATTCTCTTTTGATTATCTACCTTTTTACTCTTCTCTTGTCATGTCTTGTTTTTTTATTACTCCATGTGTTTACCAAAAACAAGTTTTTAAAAAGTCCAAAACAAGCCCCCTTTTCTTCTTCACTTCCCTGCCAGTCTGAAAGATCGGATGCATGCACGCTACTGACACTAATGTCAGTACCGATCTCTTCCTCTGACTGCAAGTCCATTTCTCTCACTTTAATGTCTGATAAATGGAAGCCTGTAAATTCCCCTTCATCAGTTGAAGAATCCAAACCATCCATTTTAGACACTTACACAAGAAAAATTTGAAGAAAAAAAATCCAAAAAACGAATGCATCACAGAGAAAACTTGTGGAAATGCAGTTGAATGTTTCCACAACAGAATAAACCAGAAGTCAATTGCTGGAAGTCTCGCAATCTTTCAAACGCGAGAATATAACCACATGTTTGATACGGTTGCTTTTGGGCGTTTTGCCTGTTTATACCTTCGGCCGCTTTTGGCCGTTATGCCCAGTAAAGGATTATAGTACCAAGGACTGTTAGATTTTCTGTGTAATAGTCTAGTGCAAGGGACTTGTTATTAGTATAGTACCAGGGACATGTTAAATGTTAAAGTTGACTTTCATGGTTGCTGAGTTTGTTTTTTTGTGTGTGTAGTTCAGTCTTTGGAGGATACGTTGATTGAACGGTTATATTTTGTTTGTGTTATGACTCAGGCAGATGGTGATTTTGGTTGCAATATTGACGATTACTTTGTTGTTATTGCCGCTGCCAATTGATTGAGTGATTCGTTGGATTAATTTGAACCTTATACATTGAATGAACGAATGAGTGATTTGTAAAGCACATTGATGTCTCCATGCCGACAGGTGGTGGGAGTGGGTGGATATACACATACACATATGCATGCACACACGCATGCACACACACACACACACACACACATATCGAGGTGGGATAGGGGCCTGGAACCTAACTTAACACGTTTACTTCTTCATTATCAGTCAACCCATTCTAGCAAGCAGACCACACAACATTTATGCAATCCTTCCATACAGTGATTTACACAAGTGAGATTGCATGTTACTATTCATGCCACTATAAACTCTATGCTCACAACTGGTTTGCATATATTATATAAAATATAATTATGTTAAATTACTTCATAACCATCCCATTAGCACTTTGAATTTGACGTCCCTGTACCATGCATAGAAGAATAATGCAACCGCTGTCTTTGAAATGTCTAGATATAGTCACAACACAATGCATATGTATGTATACAGACCTTTGTAACAAGCATGACCACTGGTTAACCTGTTTTCCTCTTTTTGCATGTGCTATGTGGTTCTGCATGCGTTGGCTCGTATTCATCAGGGCATGATGGACAAAGTGATGACCATACTGACCAGCACCAACCCTGACCAGCAGGCTCAGGGCATACTGTCCAGCATAAGCGCCGAGGAGCGAGCGCTGCGCATGCAGATGACCACCACGACCACCAACAACAACAACGACAACACAGACGGCAGCGAGTCCGAACCCTCCAACAGCACCACGCTGCGAAAGTCGGACGATACCATCCGCAAACGTCTGCAGCTGTCTGGACTGAGCGATTCCACCTTGGACAACAGGTGAGGCACTGTTGCCAATCAGAAGCACAACCTTTGTATTGTCAAACAAAACCACAGCAAAAAGAAAGTGTGAAAGAAGAACAACTGGCGTTTGTAGGTTACCCGATAGATCCCAGCCTATGTTAACCCTTTACTGGGCACACATTTGTCTATTTTGTAGCTCTAAAGGGCCATACATTTTATAATTTTAGAGATATTTAGGGGTACGTTAGTAAAAACACCAGATCTTAGGTATTATTGCATATGTTTAAATGAAATAAAAAGACAAAATGAACAGAAATAAATTCTCTTTTGATTATCTACCTTTTTATTCTTCCCTTGTCATGTCTTGTTTTTTATTACTCCATGTGTTTACCAAAAAAAGTTTTAAAAAGTCCAAACAAGCCCCCTCCTCTTCTTCACTTTCCTGATCGGATGCATGCACGCTACTGACACTAATGTCAGTACCGATCTCTTCCTCCAACTCCAAGTCCATTTCTCTCACTTTAATGTCTGATAAATGGATGCCTGTAAACTCCCCTTAATCAGTTGAAGAATCCAAACCATCCATTTTAGACACTCACACAAGAAAAATTAAAAAAAAACCTGAAAAAACAAACGCATCACAGAGAAAACTTGTGGAAATGCAGTCGAATGTTTTCACAACAGAATAACTGGAAGTCAATTGCCGAAAGTCTCACAATCTTTGAAACAACTAGAGAATATAACCACATGGTTGATATGGACGCTTTCGGGCATTTTGCCTGTTTAGACTTTCGGCCGCTATGCCCAGTAAAGGGTTAAGATTTGGACAGAGCAAACTAAATGTCAAGTTATGCACACCAAAAATAGCTTAAGAGAAAGGCAACAACTTTGTGCTGTGAAAAGTGAAACAAGGGGGCAATGTGGCTTTGGCTGGGATGAAAGTGCTGATAACTCTTGCTGTAAAAATTATCCTGTTGAGCGAAACTGGTGACGCACCAATCAGCAAGCTGCTGGAACTACCTGGTCTGACAAACCCCTCCTGGATTTACAGACAAAGGGGAGCAACAGGTGTGTCAGGCCACAGGAAGACATAGATGCCCGTTTAAGGCAATAAAAAATGGTACACAATGGACCTTGCTGTCATGTTAGACATGTGTGAGTGCTAACAGACTTGGTCACGCCTGTTTATAAGTGGTACTCTGAGACGGTTGCTAAATTCACCCCTTCTTTTGCCTCTTATGTTCCCTTCACGCTGGCTGAACCGCCCTAAGCCAGGTCAGAGACGCTGGCTGGCCGGCCTTGCTGTAGCCTATAGCCTAGTACAGTGGCACTTGACTCGAGTACTTTGAGCAGCTTATAATTATTTTAACTAAGCCCACTGCATTGCTGTAGCCAGACCTTAACGAACCGCCGGCGCCCTCTCTTATGATTTTCTTATACATTTTAGAAATACGTGACAATTGTACCTCACGCTATTAGAAACTACTTTTGTTCGCTGTGCTTAAGTATTTTATGCCTAACAAAAATTCCTGCTGAAACTGAATGTATCTCATCCACTATTTACTATACACGAGAGAGCCCAAACAAACATTTAAAATACATTTACATTTAAAACCTCATCCAAAACAGCACAATTTACAAGACATGCTAGACCTATAACACACAACCGAGAGAGAGAGAGAGAGAGAGAGAGAGAGAGAGAGAGAGAGAGAGAGAGAGAGAGAGAGAGAGACACTACATCAGTACATGGACACACAATCGATATGATACACACAGTAGACACAAACACACAATCTGAATGTAAACACACAATCAAACAAAGAGTAAATACAGTCAAGTTTAAAAGGACTTCACAAAACAAAGCAACAAACAATTGAGACATTTATTTAAGCAAATTTTAAAGTACAACAATTTACAAGACTAGGGAAAAATAACACGTAATGAAATGTTATGTGTTCGTGTTGTTTTTTCTATGGAGACATGCATTCACTTGTGTGTGTGTGTGAGAGAGAGAGAAAGAGAGAGAGAGAGAGAGAGAGAGAGAGAGAGAGAGAGAGAGAGAGAGAGAGAGAGAGAGAGAGAGAGAGAGAGAGAGAGAGAGAGAAGGTAGGGAAGAGATATGCAACATTTAATAACATATCTTAGGCATGCCTATGCAGTACAGTGCATGTACTGTAAAATGGTTGTGTGTTTTTCGATATAACCTACTTCCTAGTGCGTGTAGGAAACATCACATAAAATTTTTTTATTGTACTCACCCACGATTCTGTAAGTATGCTGATAGTTATATATCCGGAATAAATCACCACTATACCTGTCATTGTCACACAACACGGCACACTGATCAAGCAACTGAGTCATGAAGTAGGTGTTTTGTTGATATTTTATAATAATGTTAAATGCAGGTACAGTACATTGAATGACCATCATAAATGTCACTTTCACGAAAGGGGCACACTGTGTACTGACCAAGCTTCACTATATACTGGTAGCTAGTGGTAGGTACAGGGCCGCGGCGCGGCGGCAATGCAACAATTATGTGCGTGTGCCTATTGTTTCTACCATTACCGCTAGAAAAAAGTTAAAATTCGCTGGAATTACAGAGGGCCAGCAGCCAAACACAAGAAGGTATTCATAAATGTCGACCACATCACCAGAAAGTTCAAACTGTGTACTAAGTGACTTCAAATGGTGAACATTGTAAAAAGGATTTAAGTGTGTAATTAAAACGCATATATACACTAGATCGTAAACCGGTCCGATGCAAGAAAGAGAAGGGCCGATCAGTACACACGGTCAAATCAACTAAAATATAAGACAAACGAAATAGTATTCTGAGATTTAGTTTATGCTAACACAACACACAGATATGAAAGTAACTAAAATGCAAAAGGACTACCACAATACAAACGATATTTCACATAATATGATCAATTCTATAGCACAAAGTCAGAAATCAGTCGTCCGCCAGCTTTGTCTGCTGTGTTAAGCGTTGGCTAGGCGTGAAACAGGATGCCAGCTGTCAGGCTGGTTCCGTGCTGCGCGCTATAATTGGCCTAGTGTGTTAAACAGAAAAGCCATCCCCTGGCAGAGATATACAGCCGTGTGCTTGATTGGGTAAGTGGAAACGATTGCGCTGAATGATGATTTGAAGTCAGAGCAGGCGAAAAGACCTGTTCTGCAGCAAGCAAAGTGAGTTTGATTTCTAGCAGATCGATTGTTAAAGCCAATACGCGAGTGAGTGCCCTTGTTATGTGTGGTAGCGGTAGCTCCTGAAGGTTTATTTGCATACATTTGAGGAGTTTTTCTTGTCTGTCACCAGCCACCAACTGCTGTCCTTCCTAGATAACCCACTGAAGCTAGAGGCGGTGTTCTCAGCCACGGCCGCTGCACAGAACTTGATTTCTGCCCAAATGAAGAAAGCCGCAAATCGTACTTTCAACCATAGCCTGGAGTTTATCACGCCAGCGAGGCAAGAGGTGCAAAAAATATTTTATATTGATTGTTTTTAATGTAAGCACTTTGCCAGCCCCAGAGCTGCTCAATGCTGGGCTATACAGGATCTAGCTATAGCCGCACAAGGCACACGCTTGCTGCCTTAACCGCAAATATTTAACTGCAGGTGGCATTGAAGCATATGTGCTTATATTATATATATCTATATATCTATATATTTACAAATATGAATTCACTTGAGTGCATGCTAACTCATACACAAACACGTACATTCGTTAAAAACAGGACAGAAACTAAGAACGAGCATATAACCAAGTTTTATTCAGTATCAGTTCCAATAAATCTTTTAAGTTCCTGTTTGCCTTATTAATGAAAAAAGCATAACGGATAAACATATTAAAACGATCCAGCGCAAGCTCTAGGGAACACTATACTTTGAAATTGTACGAAAGTGAGCAATACAATCAAACAGTTTAACCCTTAGCCTGCTGACATGTTTTTCCTGCTCTGTGCTAAAGAAAATTTTGACTTACGATTAAAAACACACATACCTTATTATATATGCCATTGTTGCTAAACTATTACACCTAGATATATAAAAGTGTATATCAAATGAAAGGAAATTGAATAAATATTCCAAAGAACAGACACAAAAAAGTGTAAGATTGTTGGTTTGTACAATTATGGGATGGAAAGTTAGGGGCATGAGCAAACAAATTCACTCTCACTCAACTGCACACCCATTCTTGAAGTCATATGCAAAGAATTGCGAAATAGAAATAAGATTTATTACCAAAAATTATGAGAACCAAAATGGACTGATCAAAGCCTGATAAATACAGAAATAGTCTGTGTAAAAGGCAAATAATATTATTATAGATCTAGTGAAAATAACAAAGTTTTTTTTCACCTACCGTTGTCTACTAAAGATTGTAGGCGGCAATCTTCTTCTTCGTCCGAATCGTAATCCCTCCCTCCAGCCTCCGTCAAATAAACATCATCACCCGCATCAAAATCTTCATCCCCACTATTATCATCAAAGTTTTCTTCCTGAAACATTTGCGCCACCTCTTCTGCCGTGTATGTTCTGCGTGCCATGATGGCAACGAATGAGGCGGAAAATTTCGCCAGCAACAAGTGCTTCGACGCGTGCTTTTTGTTTGAAAATTACCTCTAAACCAAAAGATTTTTCTTTCCCAAACATTACAGTTGAAGGGAAACAACTTTTGTTTCATAATCATGACCAAGGATTTATTTTATAAACGCTGTTACCTCCCTTATACTATCTCCCGTACAACGTACGGATACATCGCATTACGATGGCGTTAAACACCTCGTGCTACGTACGTTGACAGCACAGCCTAAATGTTAAGAAAGTAAACACTAAAATCAACAATTTATGAAAGCGAGCAATACAATCAACAATTTATGAAAGCGAGCAATAAAATCAACAGTTTATATTTATTTATATTTATGTGTGTGTAAAAGAAGAATGAATGGACATGTTTAATTGACAGACAATGTAGTTTCCATGATTTTGGATTAATAAAGTAATATCTTATCTTATCTTATCTTATCTTAAAAACGAACAGTAAGTTTCACAATGTTTGAAAATGAGCAATAAAATCAACAATTTACGAAAGGGAGGTGAAAAAACAAAAATTTAAGAAAACGAACAGTGAACACAACAATTTATGAAAACGAGCAATAAAATCAACAGTTGCGTGAAAATGAGCAGTAAATTCCACTCAAAGAGCTTAATGACATTTGAGCAAATAGTTAGTGTGCAATACAAGAACTCTGAATGTACTTTGTTGACAGCTGCAAGTATACCCAGTGTACAGCAGTCAGCGTGACCAGCCCCAGTATCAGCAACTACAGCAACAACTCCAGCAGCAGCTGCAGCGCCAGCAAGAGAAGAAAAAGGAAGAGGAGAAGAAGGGGTAAGAGGAAATTGGATTTTATTTCCTATTTCCTTATTTCATAGCCAGACCACTGAGCACAGTCCAGGGCCATCAGGGATGTGGGATAAGGGACCTAGTGTTGGGTGGGTGTAGTTGTGTGGCTGGCACCCACTACCCTATAACATGAGCGTCAGGATCTTTTCCAGTCCAATGATGGAGAGAGCGCACCTCGGTTTATACTCTACCTCTGTAGGATACAGCTAGTGTTTAATGTTTAGTCGTTGAGCATTGTCCAGTACTATGAAAATAGCAGCAGCAAGGCACGAAGAAGAAAGAAGAAACAAGATGCAGCCTGAATATATGGAATAAAACAACTGGCCGCTAGCATTTAAAATGGGCAATATTAAGACACAAATGTGTACAAGGAATGCGACAAAACGACACAATGCACATGTTGGAGCTAAGCTGTTCATCTGGCGAACCAAACACAAGAGACAACCAAACAATACTTCCCAACAAAAGTCCAAGAAAGAAAGAAATGATATTTAGAAAGGAGGCAGGGAGAAAAATATACAAGGTGCACAAAATCATAGGCTAGTTGTTCAATAACTCAATTGTGCTAAAACACCACCTTGAACAGCTCTTGAACTGGTAAAGCACTGTATGCTATCCTATCCTATCCTATCCTATCCTATCCTATCCTATCCTATCCTATCCTATTCTATCCCGTAACTCGAAAAGTCGTTGGGGCACCACAGATGATAGGTTAACCAGCGTATTCCTTAAGCACTATATAAGAGCAATTATAATAGAAACAACAGCGCAGAGTGAGCCCTTTGGCCAAAGGATTACTGAATATCCTGCGCTGTAAAACTTGAGGTTCCCCACGACGGAACGGCAGTTTGAAAATGTATGCGTTTAAACATGTTCAGTCCCAGGGCTGGAGAGGCCACTGGCGGTGCCACTAAACCAAAGGAAGCATGGCCGGAAAAGGAGAAATCATCTTCAACACATCTGGGAAGTTCCAAAGAGAAACAGTTTGAGCATCTGCATGGCAATAAGCGGGATAAACCGTCCGGTAAGTACACATTTTATGTTGGAAACAGGTGATGGTTAAGAAGGCAGGCAGGTGTGGGGAGAGATAAGGGGTAGAGGGAATGGAGAAGAACGACAGTTCGAAGTTTTAACTAGCTCAGTGAAACTAGCCCAGTGAATCGGTCGTCTTGTCAGAATCCTCAATGACCTGTAAACAACAAACTCAGAGTGAAACTGAAATGTGTCTGCAAATGAGGGATGGTACACCATTCAGTGACACGTGTCAAAAATATTGGTAGCTCCGAGACAAGGGAGGGGTGAGAAAAGTGAGCCCTAAGTTTGAGATGGACAGCTTGATTATTTTTCTTTATATTTTGTTTGTTTGTTTACCTATGTTTTTAACTTCCATGGAAGGATTGGAAGGCAATTATCTTTGTTTTTAAGTTTCATAAAATAATAATAAGAAGAAAAATAAAATAATAATAATAGGAAGAAGAAGAAGGAGAAGAAGAAGAAAAAGAAGGAGAAAAAGAAGAAGAAGAAGAAGAATGTAATTCATTTACAAAGCATGCTTGTCCCTCACAGAGAAGCTCCAAGCTCATCACATCAAACAGATTTTCAAAATCTAAATTGCAAAATAAAATGAATAAATGAATGTTTATTGAATGAATGATTGATTGGTTGTCCCAGATGAAGATAGTCCAAGCAGTGTTACATCACCAGCAGACTCGGACAAGAGCTCAGAAATTCGCAGAGGGAAATATCGACCCTACAGGTTAGTGGGGTGTTTAAGTGTTTGTGTATGAGTGTGAGCGTGCATGCAAGCGTGTGTGCGTGCCTGCGTGAAAGAAGCATTTGACAGTAACAGTTTGTACCATTTGTTGTGCCTCAAGCTCCAACTGATTTGGTGTGGTGGTTTGTTTCTTCATGAGGCGTTGGAAGTGGATGTTGATGATTGCTCACTACAAAAGAAACCAAGTAAAAAAGTAGGGACCTAGGGTGTCAGTGAGAAGTGAATTGAACAAGAGCTGTGAATGTGTCAAAACAGAGGCTACAGATGATTATGCTGAATAAAGGCAGCCTTTATCAGAACTGAAAAGGTGTGTGTGTTGTGTTTTTGTGTCGTGTTGGAGATCGAGAAAAAATCTTCTGATTTTTCATACAGAATCTTCTGATTTTGAAAATCTAGGGTGCACAGGTCTGGGATAGGTATGCATATGAGGTACACTGGACGATATGCCGGAGGAATCTGAGATGTGGTTAAAAAGTCTGAATGAATGAATGAAAATATATTAAGGGTGCATAGTTGTCAATATTTTCTCAGGAGATGACAGTGCTGAGCAAAGTAGCAACTTTTAACCCAGGAAGTATGGTCAATTCCGTTGATATAACTTTCCAATATATATATACCAAAGCTGTTGTGCTAATGAGTGCCTGTGATTTGTTTGTGCATTGCACAGGCCAGCTGGGAGTCAGGATCTGTACTACACTGAGAGCGACACTGCATCCATCGCTGAGAGCGTCACCACCATTGAAAGCACTCACACTGGTCAGTACAAGGATTACCTACATGGGTTGTCATTTCTGTGGTCACAATGATCCAACTCCCCACATTCTCCTCTTCCCCCCTCTGCTCCCTCTTCTCCCCCTCTCACCCCACACACATCTTGCCTCTGCCACATTTTAATTCTGTTTGGGTTGATTATCTATTTTACCGGAGCGAATCTTTGTTGTTTTTTCCCCTTTAGTCATTGAGCATAATAAATTATACATTTGACAGTTCTATTATTCTATTACACCTCTTTTCCTCGGATTCTGTTTTCTCTGTCTCGCAGATTACACATTTTTAAAAACTGAATCTGCACAGCCGCACAAGCACCTATTTTTTTTATTAGGGCACGTTCAGTCAAATGCTGCATTTACTGGTACAAGGGCGTTTAGGCTTCTATTGCATCAATGAGTGCGGCTGCTTTTGATGGGCAGTTTTTACCCTGAACACAGTTAGTTTCAAGAGTGCACATTTCTTTCTTTGAAATTTGACAGTTATGATCAAGATGGCATACAGAAAACACAAAACCCGATTCTGACAGTGATTCAATAATGACAAAAATTGTCAAAATTCATGTCACTTAAAAGTACTAATAGTTTTGGGCTTACTTGCGTGGTTTGAGGTGATAATGATTACACATCCACTTCTTTAGGTTACACATTTCTACTGACAGGATTAAGGGCCTTTGAAACGTGAACATGTTTCGTCATGTTTTGTAGCAGGCAAAGGACAAGCTTGTCGCGGACCCTCACATGACCACTTCTGAACTCGTTTTGATCCTTTTGCACAAACCTTCGCCTCCACAGGATAATTCCTATTTTATTTTGCACTCTGCCGAAGGTGTGTTCGCTGTGACCAATCAGAATGCTCAGATGCAAAACCCATTAGGCAGCCAATGCAAAACAGCGCCCGTCAGTTGTTCCATTCACTCTTTGGACTCCTCCTTTCCTTGGGATAATTGTTGCTGTAGTATTTGTGAATTAGTGACAGTTTGGGAATAAAGCCCTGCTGTTTTAGCGAGTTACAAAGAACAATGGCAACGGCAGCTGCTGCGGCAGTTAGCTTGCATTTCTATGGAAAGCAACCGAAGCCATTTTGTAACTGTGCAGCTTTTCCAGACCGCTGTGCAAATTGTAAAGGTCAAAGTCACATTGCAGGCAAAGGTCAAAGTCACATTGCAGGCAAAGGTCAAAGTCACATTGCAGGCAAAGGTCAAAGTCACATTGCAGGCAAAGGTCAAAGTCACATTGCAGGCAAAGGTCAAAGTCACATTGCAGGCAAAGGTCAAAGTCACATTGCAGGCAAAGGTCAAAGTCACATTGCAGGCAAAGCATAAACTGCATCTGAACACGGCAGACAAGCAAAGTATTGCCTGCAACGAAACATATTCATGTCAAAAAAGGCCTTTACATAAGGGTTTGTTGGAGGATAAACAAGTCTGATGCTCCTTACTTAGATAAAATAACAACAACCAATGGTTCTTTGATATCCTGTCCTATCCAATTCTTACCCATAACCCGAAAGTCGCTGGGGCACCACAGATTATTGTTTAACCAGCGTACTCCATCTTTTCCTGTCCTCAGCAACTTTAATGGCTTTGCTCAGTGTCAAAGCCAGTCCATTCTCGAATGTTGTCCTCCCACCTCTTTTTTTGTCTCCTTGCATCATGCCTTGCAGGATGGTCTTTGCAAGACACCTGATGCTCTGGTGACGAATTGAAGGGTAAACAATTTATTTATCTATTTAATTATTTATTTACCTGTTCACAGGATCTGATGATGCAACAGGTCCAAGTTTCCCCAGCAGTGTGCTCGGAACTCGGAGTGACCCCGCTGCACGGAGTGAGTCAGGGATCTACAGCAAACGGAGCAAGATCCCATGTGCCATCGGATCTAGCCACGAGCCTCTGCTGCCCACTATTCAAGAGAGAGCTACTCCAGTGAGTGGATTTTTGTGTGTGTTTTTGTCCTCCTTGGCTTATTCACGTTGATATTTTTGTTCCTGCTAGTGAGTTACAGTGTTTTTCTTTTCATTGTCAACTAATTCTCTTTTGCAGACATGCCTACCTTTATGGTATAGCTGTATTTAGTTCTGAAAATCAATCAAATAAACAGAAAGTTCCAGAAATACAGATTCTATTTCCCTGTTCCGGTCAGCAAATTTCCTTCCAAAAATAAAAACGAAAGTCACTGATTTTGCGTGTCAGTCAGGGCACAGACAGCACATTTCCATCTCGGTTTGCAGAGGAGTGGTTCCCCACCTCTGTGGAAGTTATTCCGAGTTAGTACGCATGTGTGTGCTAATTCAGAATGGATGCGCATGTGCAGAGCAGCTTCTGGAAACTTCCAGAGTAGGCCTATTAGTAGCAAAGAGGACAGAGACAAAGAATCAACACCTTCCAAATTTTGTTAGGAAAACAAGTGAAGGATTCAAAAGGACTACCCTGAAAAATGGCCATGTCTTGCGGTGGGCAACAAAGGGGAAACCTTTTGATTTTGCACCACAAGCAAAGTGCTGTACTCATTGCCAAGTCCAGACCAGGAGATGTCTTTCGAGGGAGCTGGAAAGAAGAGGATGATAATGTCCATTTATTATAACGCACGTGTCTCCATCCATTGTCAAATGTTCGGTGCACGATTACAGAATTACAGAGATCTGAAGAGTGCCTACTATAGGTCACTTCAAAAACAGCAGTAACCGAAGAAGACATTTCAGCATGTACATAATCTAAATACAAGGTACTTTGTTTATGTATTAGAATTACGGAAATCGGGGCTAGTTCCGGAAAAAAAAGTTTTTGTTCCTGAACCTCACATTTTTTCTTCCTGTGCCTTGAGCAGCTCTTTGGGGGAAAACTGCGCATCATGGATGGGCAGGTGCTAGTACACAGCATAGCTGCCAAGTCCCCGGATTTTATCTGGATTCCCCGGATTTCTCATCTGTATCAGGATTTTCACGATTTTGTCAAAAAAATCCCAATTTTCAGGATTTCAATTCAAGTATCGGCAATAGCATATTTTTGCGTGGGTTGCGGACTGGCGCGTTTGCGCGTTGTTTAGTGACTTCCGGTTTGATCGACGCGCCGCACTTCTCATTGAGTTTACAACCAGAAACCAGGCATGACTACTATTGCACCTTGTGCGACAGGGATAGCCAGGCATGACTATTAGTGCACCTTGTGTGACAGGGATATATAGAGAAGCCAGGTATGACTATTATTGCACCTTGTGTGACAGGGTTATAGAGAAGCCAGGCATGACTATTATTGCACCTTGTGCGATAGCGATATAAACTACAGTGAACGTGGCCCTCACTGACAGTTGGGAGTGAGACTGATTTTTTTATTTCCAAAAAAGGTTAAAAGTACTTTTTTGCTTAAGAAATAATGTATGTATTTCACTCCCAGATTGCACAGAGTTTGATCTTGATTTTGACCCCCCTAGAAATTCAGGATTTTCCTTTGGACCAAGTTGGCAGCTATGACACAGCCAAGAGCTTGGTTTGATTTTATTTTATTTATTTTATGGTTCTTGTGTAGCGCTTTTCCAGCTCAAGAGCTGCTCAAGGCGCTGGGCCGATACCAGATCTGACTCAAGCCGCCTGAGGCGCCCACTAGCTGCCTTAGGCATATTGTCTGACGCCCTATACAACTGAGCAGAATCCTAGGTGACCGGGGATATGGAGAGAAGGGACCTAGTGGAGGCGGCCCAGAATTTTCCGATGAAAAGGGACAATAAAGCACTAAAAAAAAAAAAAAAGTTTTTGCTGGGTGTATTTATGTAGCCGGCACTCCCACTCCCCCCCTTCCCATCCCTCCCAACATAGGACATGAGCATCAGGGTCTTTAAAGTTCGTGTGATGGAATGCGTGCATACACAGACTATTCCTGAGTTTATTCTGTTGTCCAAAGGAGGGTTAAATGATAGGAGGGGCCATCATTATCGGTATCAAATGTCAACTTCTTTTAACTGTTGATTTTTGTTTTGCCTGTCAGGATATTAAATAAGGACACGTTATGTATTTGTCAGGAATCAAGAGATCGCCCTTCCTCTGGCAGCAGTGACAAAACCAGCTCCGCAGGCTCAGGGATGGAGAACCCGCCAATCTGGGCTTCCTCTGCTGGCGCCATCAGCAGTGTGATGGTCAAGAGGCAGGCGCGAGTGGAAGATATCCTCAAACAGAAAGACTCTGCTAGAAAGGTTTGGATGGTTCATTTTTGCGTAGCATGTATTATCCTAAAGAGTGCAATTAAAAGATGGGAAATGTCCTTTGGAAAGATTAGATTTCCTTGTCTGCACAAGTAGAGAACGATGGTTGATTCAGTCTGGATGCTTGAATCTTTTGTAACTTGAATTCATTATCCACTCAACCGGTTTACTCAGCAACAAGGCAGGGGCCATATAAAGTTTTCCAACTTTATTTAGCAAACATCAACAACTGCACATAAGATCGCTTTCCTTAAATCACCTCTTTGCTTGCAGACAGCACAGTACTTATAGCCTATCAACCATCTCGAACAGTGCAGAATGTTCCAGAATGATGCAATCGAAGACCAATCATACGAAAACTCATCACCAGAATTACGCAGTCTTACGTTATGGAATGCTCTATGAATTTACAAGATACGACTAGCTGATGCTAGATTCACCTCGAACCTTTGGCTGATAATAAACAAGTAATTCCAGAACGTTCTCAACACGTCTACAACCGTAGCAGCCGGACGAGAACTATCAACATCTTGCAAAGCTTTTCTAGCACAGAATCAAATCAAAGGTAAATCCACGCAGTCATTGCACGCTTTGCAAAAAAAACAGTTCATAATTATCGTGCACGTCTCAATCGTAACACCAGCCTTACAGCGTAGTACAGTTTCTCCCTCTCCCAAGTCTCGACGGACATTAAGAAGACCTACCCACTGCTGGTTGCAGGTTTTGTGGACGTTTTGCATAATTGCATCGCCATTGCATTCCATTCCCTCTTTGATAAGAAGGGAAAATTTACTGAGTTATGCTGGAGGAGGTGGGGGAAAAAAGAGTGGGTTGGAGAGAGAGAGGGCGGGGGGGAGTGAGAGTACTATTTTGTATTAATTTTGCTCTGTTGTGTTTTGTACATTTCTGCCTGAAGGGGAGCTTAATTTGAAAAGTGGCTCTATATTGTTTTTGTCTAGATTTGTCCAAATTCTTGTAGTTTATTTATTCGTTGTTTTTTTTTTTCTTCTTCCTCCTATATTATAAAAATTTGAATGTTAGCAGTTTTGTGTCTTATTCCACCCGTTTCCTTTTTTTGTTGTTGCCATTTATGATATGCTTATAGAGGAGCTTATTTTCAGCAATAGGATTGAGTCGTTTAGTTCTTTCCGATGTAAGATGTTCTCTATTGGGTTGGTGGGTTGTTTTCGTATCAGGTGCTGGGCACAGAATCTAGCATCAAGGGAGATGGCACAGAAGACAAAGAGAGAGGGAAGACCAAAGGAGAAGAAATGCTCGAGGCATACCGCACACAGAAAAGCAACCCCAACCCAATTCACCCCTCTGCTTTGGGCTCTATGGGCCTGTCCCAGCCCACCTACAACCCACTCCACAGCCGACCTTCTGCGTCAGACCCCGGGGGGTTCAGGTCACAGATTCCAGTGGCAGGCCCTCCACCCAGCTATCAGACATCGCTGCGCAATCGGCACTTGGACCAGAGGTTGGATAGAACTGCTGTCCCAACCTCTGCTGCTAGCACCAGCCACAGTGGAGCTAGTGTGAGTGCTGTCTTGTCATCATGGAGTGAGGAGTTGTGTTTGTAAAGTGTGTGGTGTCATTGTTGGAAGTAGCTGAAGAGGCTGCTGTCATCTCTGTGAAATGATGGCTTGTTAGTTCAGTTGTTAGTGAGCTGGTTTCATTTGCCTAAAGGTCAGGAGTTCAGCTCGAGCTTCAGTTCAAATTCAGCTTGGGACAAACTTAGGTGACTTAGGTATGGGACTTTTCAGGACCCTGAAAGTTTTTTGTGGGCACTCTGGTTTCCTCCCTCCGTTTCATAATGGTATACGATGCAGTCAGTGTAAAATGTCACAAATAAAACTTGATTTCTATTCCGACTTCTGTAATAGCGATCTCTTCAGATCACCGGGCTTTGAGTTCCATTGAAGAAACAAGCGTGTGATAGCATCCTGCATTATATTATCTGTATTAATATTAATTATGGTATCAGAATTGTTGCCAGTAGGACCATTATCAAGTTATCAGAATCATCCGAATTGTCAAGTTATCAGTCAGAATCATCACCAGGATTATCCTGCATTATATTATCCTGCATTATATTATCTGTATTATTATTAATTATGGTATCAGAATTGTTGCCAGTAGGACCATTATCAAGTTATCAGAATCATCCGAATTGTCAAGTTATCAGTCAGAATCATCACCAGAAATTTCTTGGTATTTAATCATCACCAGGATTATCATTTCGCCTTTCCCATCTATGTAGTATTATTATCTTGCCCATGTTGCCAGCGTGCAATGTCATTGATATCGTCATTCATCAGTCATTCGGACAAACATCAGCATCTTCATCTATTGCTCTACTGCTCGCAACACAATAATAATGAATGTCTGTAGTGAAATAGAGGGAGTGGGGGGGGGGGGGGAAGTGTATGTGTGTGCGGGTGAGTTTAGTTTTTAGGTTGAAAAAAAAAAGGAAACGAGAATAGTGGTGTCATTTTTTCCCCTCATCATTGCTTATTTGAGTTAGACGTGTGTTGGCAGGCGAGAGCAAGAGGAGGTGATCGTGATGAAGAGGAAGAGACCAAATTGCTGCAGGCCATTGATGCTGAGGTGGAAGCACAGATCTTGGAGAGACAGAGAACAGCCGCCTCAGACCCATCCAACACAGATTCTCCCGGGAACAACCCGTCTCCTTTGCCAGAACCACCTCACCCGCCAGGTCCAGCGGACACTAGAGAGCGCCGGTCAGGGTTTGGGTCATCAGGTCAGGGTGAACGGTCAAGGTCGTCGGGGCAAAGTGAAGCGGTAAGGTCATCCGGGGAAGGTTCCAGGTCGTCCGGCGAAGACTCCGGCTCGCAGAGAGAGCAGAGGTGGAGAACAGCAGAGGCGGTGGTTCAGATGGTTCAAGGTCAGCCCGAGGTTGACGCAGCTCCGGAGGACAAGCAGCGCGAGGAAGCGGCCATCCTGCGCCACCAGCAGAGGCAGGAGGCGGAAGCAAGAGGGCAAGAGCGGGAAGAAGGGCTGGAGAACCTGCTGGACACTTCCATGCACAACAGCGACCCTGACGTTGCTCGGGCCGTTGCAGATAAACGCAGAGAAAAAGAGGACTTGGAGTGCAGAGCCAGGAACCAGCCACACACTGTCTCCGCCAGACCAAAGGTACGTGTTTCACTTTTTAAAAATGTTTGAACTTTTATATTTCACTCTGTGCGTTTGCTGCATTCTTGGCCTTGTTGTTTCAATCAAGGAACACTTGTTACCTGTCATCTTAATAGCCAATGGGACGCTATTGTTATTGACTCACATGCATAGCAATGTCAGTCTATGTACTCACAACCCCCCTCCCACCCACCACACTCCCCCACCCCCCCAAAAAAAAGTCCAGATTTTGGCAAACCTTTGCAAGATAAGTCCTAAATAGTCCAAAAATGACATTTAAAAAAATTGTCTGTCTGTCCCCAGTCTGCCATCTGGATGTGCAAAACTTGCAAGTGGTTTAATATCTCAGAACCTATTTCAGCTATCAAACCAAACTTAGTAAGATGGTGTATATCCATGAGACCTCAAAAATCATCAGTAAATGAATGACTGCTCTTCAAGGTCAAGGTCACAAGGTCAACTAAAGTTAATTTTAAAAAGTGACAATTTTTCACAAAATGTCACTTTTTTCTAAGTTATTAATATTGAACGTAATTATTTGACATAATATCAATGAGACACACATCCAAGGTCAAGGTCACTGGAGCTGTCCAAATTCAGTTAATATAGATACTTTAAAGTGACCTTGACCCTAAACTATGAGGAATTTAACTCTAAGCCTGCTGACATGTTTTTCCTGCTCTGTACTAAAGAAAATTTTGACTTAGGATTAAAAACACACATGCCTTATTATATATGCCATTGTTGCTAAACTATTACACCTAGATATATAGAAGTATTATCAAATGAAAGGAAATTAAATAAAGATTCCAAAGAACAGACACAAAAAAGTGTAACATTGTTGGTTAGTACAATTATGGGATGGAAAGTTAGGGGCATCATTCAACTGCACACCCATTTTTGAAGTCATACGCAAAGAATTGCAAAATAGAAATAAGATTTATTGCCAAAAATTAGGTGAACCAAAATGGACTGTAATCAAAGCCTGATAAATACAGAAATAGTCTGTGTAAAAGGCAAATAATATTATTATAGATCTACTGAAAATAACAGTTTTTTTTTAACCTACCGTTGTCTGCTAAAGATTGTAGGCGGCGATCTTCTTCGTCCGAATCGTAATCACTCCCTCCAGCCTCCGTCAAATAAACATCATCTCCCGCATCAAAATCTTCATCCCCACTATCATCATCAAAGTTTTCTTCCTAAAACATTTTCGCCACCTCTTCTGCCGTGTATGTTCTGCGTGCCATGATGGTGACGAACAAGGCGGAAAATTTTTTTGTTTGAAAATTACCTCTAAACCAAAAGATTTTTCTTTCCAAAACATTACAGTTAAAGGGAAACAACTTTAGTTTCATAATCTTGATCAAAGATTTATTTTAATAAACGCTTTTACCTCCCTTATACTATCGCCCCTACAATGCACGTAGACATCGCATTAGGCTTGCGTTTAAACACCCCGAACTACGTACGTTGACAGCGCAGCATGAAGGTTAAAGTTCAAACTTGTTATATTTAGAGATGATAGATTGATCTTTCATATATGTTCCGTCTTTGCATTGATCTTTAAAAGGTCAAGGTCATTTTAGGCCTTTCAAAAACAAACAAAAAATAGGTCATCGTTCTGTGGAATGGCTCTATTTAACCCATAGTATGCAACAACATTGGGTTATTTGAGGTCAGCTGAAGTCAAGGTCATCTTAAGGTCACTGAAGGTTAAGGTCATCACAAGGTTACTGAAGATCAAGGTCATCCCAAGGTCACTTGTTTTTTTTTTGGCTTAATACAACCTTTGCTGTAGTTTATTTGATAGTACATAAGTGTATTTGGAGCCAGAGGTCAGGATCATCTCAAGATCAAGAGCATAGAAAGATCATAGTTGGTATTTTCATTTTAATGCCATTGTTTCATTTTTTTTTTTTTGGCACTCATTTTCATGTTAAATATTGCAAGTTATATAAGGAGCATGTGAGTCATATTGGCTTTGCCCTTCTAGTTTTGTATTTGTTATATGATTGGTTGTTTGTTATTTTGTTTTTTCCAGTCAGGGGACAGGCGAGAACAGCTGGGGGTAGAAGAGGCTGCAACCAACAGCCGTCGCCGCGAAGAAGAAGCAGATCTCGAACGCCGAAAGCACCTGGAAGCTAAGCTGGCCCAAGACGAAGCCCAGCGCGAGCGAGAACGTCAAGAGGCAGTGGCCCGAAGAGAGTCCGTCTTAGCAGCAGCAGAAGGCAGGCGAGAGGCCTCATTGAAGAGAGAGCGAGAGCGCAAGCAGCAGCTGGAGCTAGAGCGCAGCGAGGCGGAGGCAAGGAGGGAAAGGGAGAGACGGAGAGAGGCAGAACTGCGTGTGGAGGCCCGGCTGCGACGAGAAGCTGAGCTGAGACAAGAGGCTGAGATACAGGTCAGTGTGAAAACGTAATTAATAATAATACTAAAAGTAGTAAGGATAATAATAATAATACGGGATGCCATCATGTGCTTTTTCTTCCATCAGTGTTGAAGCGCCGTGGTAGAAAAGGTTGCTGTTATAGAAGGTGGGAAAGAAAACAATTTTTGTTTTTGAAATTTACATTGACTGCATCCGGTACCACCATTGAAGGGAGAGAGGATACAGGAGTACCTGAAGAAAACCCCTAGGTGAGCTGAAAAAGTCTAAAACCCAAGTGAAATAAGTTCACGCCTTCGGCACAGAATAGATGATGTCGATGTCGACTTCTTACCTGTAAGGCTACGAGCACGCAGCTTGCTTGTGCTACAAAACAGTGCAGCTGGTTCTTTCTTGTTTTGTTTGTTTATAATTGATGACGCTACATCGTTGTGATATTTGATTAAGCAAAGCTGCTGCAGATGTTACAGAATTACAACGAGGAAAGGTGTTCCAGGTGTCACGGGGCTGGTTTGGGAATAAAAGTTGGGATGAGTTGTTGTCAGCAGTACTTGGTCACAAAGGGAGAGGAAGTTCAATGCAATCACGACTTCACTAGATCCACACAAAAGTATCACTTGTAGGTAATAGACAATTCTTTTTGTTGCAGAGATGTCATCTGTAGGTAGTAAACAATGCTGTTTACATTGATATCATTTGTAGGTAATAAACCATTTGGGTTTTTTTAACGGGGGATATCATTTTAGGTTGTAGACAATTTGTTTTGGTGTTGTTGTTTTTTTTCAGAGATATCATTTGTAGGTAGTTCACAATTTGTTTATTTGCCTGTTACAGAAAGAAGCTGAGCTACAAAGAGAAGCAGAAATGCAGAGGGAGCTTGAGTTGCTGAGGAGAGTGGACAAGGAGTTGGAAGAGAGAGAGGCAGAGGTGGAAACTCAGCTGGAAAGAGAAGCACAGATTGAGAGAGAAGCAGAAATAGAACGAAACCTACAGCTTGAGAGTGAGGCCAAACTCCAGAGGGAAGCCAAACTTGAGAGGGAGGCACATGAGAGGGAGGCACAGTTGGAGAGAGAGCTGGCAGAGGAGGCCTCGCAGAGGGAAGCGGACCTAGCCAGGCGAAGGCAGGAGCAGAGAGCCTTAGAGGCAGAAGAAGCCATCGCCCGTGCTGGAGGAGCTCAGCCTAGCAGCAGCAGCACCTACAACTCTCGCTCCGTGCAGGAAGAAGAGAGAGAAAGAGAAATGACACAGAGAGGAAAGAAGAGAGAGGTGCAGGAAAGACTCAAGCAGCGAGAGAGGGAAGAAGCTTTGGACAGACAGCCGCTAAGCCATCGCGCTCAGCTCCTATCTCAGGCTTTGGAGCAGGAAGTCGCGTACCAAGGACGCCCCGACCTGCACCTGTTATGGGAGAGATTCATGGCTGGCAACGAGGAAGGGGAAGAGTCATCGATGGGCTCTGAAAGGCTGAGCACGCTGGCTGATCTGATGAGAGAACCCAGCCATCATTTGATCCATTCCTTCCTGGTGCAGCGCCAGCAGCAGCATCATGAAGACGTGCGTCGCGCTGAGCTGCTGAGGCTGGCTGACCAGAAGAAGCATGAAGAGGAGCGGATGATGAGCGAAGATGAGCGGGCAGCATTGGAGAGAGAGCTGAGGCGGCAGACAGCACGCAGGCATCAGCAGCGTCAGTCCAGCGAGGAAGAGAGCAACGGCAGCTACGGCGAAATCCTGCAGCAGAGAGAGATTGACCGGCAGAGGCGCAGGGAGGCTCGGACCCAACAGCGCAAGAAAACGCCTCAAGGCAAGTCCCTTTCTCCCTCTCCCTCTCCCTCCTCCACCCCCTCCAAAGTCAGTCGCGCCTCTTCCTCATCTCCCCAGAAGTCTGTCAGAAGTCCAACCCGCGCGGTGAAAGGAGACGCCACGCTGAAAACTCTGTACTCCATCCCAGAAAACACCTCAGGCCTGGATTCCTCCGTGCGTAAATCTCGTTCTCCCCACCGCTCCCACTCCCAGACGCCTTCCAAACCCTTGTCCTCCTCCCCCCAGCGACGTAAAACGGACGTCATCGACCCCCACATGGACAAGCTGCGGGAGCGCATCTGTCAGCAGCGAGAAAAGATCGGCTACGCCCATGCGAAGGAACTCCACAGGCATCAGAAGCTTCAGAAATTGCAAGCTTTGCTAAAAGCCAAGCACGCAGGGTTGATGAGCAACGCGGAAGTCGGCGCCCACCTGGCCTCTATCTCCACCACCTCCGGTCCTTCTTCCGATGACTCCACCCTCCACAGTCAGCTGACCACCGGATCCACCGAGGACAACTCCACCACAGCCAAAGACAGCAGCACCGAGATGCGCCTCAGCAAGCTGGCCCGAGAGAAAGCAGCCAACTCTTTCTTGGAAGATACTGAAGAGTTTACTCGGCTGGTGGAAGACTCCAGCACTCTTACCGAAATGTCGGACGACTTGGAATACCGGCATCCTAGCGCCCGAGCCAGTCCATCGCGCAAGCGAGTCAGCCCTCCTGACAGCAGAGTGGCAAGACACGGCGGCAAGCACATGAAACTGCACCAGACCTACGGGCCTTATTCACGCAGGGAAGTGTCCTACCACCTCAGAGAGGCCAAGAGCAAACGGAGCATGTCTCCACCAGGTAGACCCAGCACCCCGTATTACGGCAAGACCAGGGACTTTGGGATGGTGTTCCCTTCCCCGAAATGCCAAGAATTGAGAGGTGGCTTTCCGACGAGGCACCACCGCTTAGTCTCTCGTTCTGTGCAGACTTCCCCAGATCCTCGCCAGAAGGGTCCATGGCAGCGCTCCTACTCTCCTCTCTTTGAGGAGAGGCCCGCCGTTCCTGTGCCCTTGATGAAGCGCAGCAACCGCAGCATGAAGACCTCAGGCAGTAGGGCAGTGTCGGGCAGGCAGCCCAGGGAGGGAGGCCTGCGTCAGAGCCGCAGCATCAGCCCTGCCTTCGACAGTCGCCAGGTGGCGGCCTGTCTTTCTCCTGAAAGAGATCGTCCGCGCAGTGCCTCTCCTGCCAGGTAAGACCTTTTTTTTTTTTTTGGGGGGGGGGGGGGGGGGGGAAGGGTTGGTTTTTTGAGAATTTTTGGAATTTGTATTTCCATAACAATATCTGGAAATACCTGTAAATTAGATGGGAATCACAATGCGCCAAATATTAGTCTGTCTGTCGATGTCATGTCAGTCCGTTGCGCGCCATATCTCGAAAACCGCTGAACGGATTTTGACCAAACTTCATAGAAACATTACTTTGGTTAGTGGCCATCCTATTGAGCCGTCATATTTACTCTACCACAAAGGTCCAGACTCAAGGTTCTATTTGGTCAGATTGTTGCTAAACATGTTTTGCTCTGTATCTCAACAATAGTTGGATTGTTAGTAGTAGTAGTAGTAGTAGTAGTAGTAGTAGTAGTAGTAGTAGTAGTAGTAGTAGTAGTAGTAGTAGTGGTATTATTATTATTATTATTATTATTATTATTATTATTATTATTATTATTATTATTATTATTATATTACATCTATTAAATTCTTACATATTTATTATTACTTTTCTTTTTTGTGTGCGTGTCTAAAAACAAATGTGAATGGCTTGCCATGTAGTGATTTGTAAAAAAAATATATTATTTAAGTTTTTTTAATTTAGTTTATTTATTTGTTGTTTGTTTGTTCTAGCTCAGTGAGTTTTCCTTGAGATATTTTGAAATACTGAAAATGTAACTATGTAGGTGACAAACTCCGTTGTAAGTATTTAATACACAGACACAAACACATACATGAACATCCAACTACACTCTTATGCGCTAGCACACACACACACACACACAACACACACACACACACACCCACACATAAAAATATAAACAATGTTCAAGGTGAAAGTCGCAAAGTTTAATACTCTGAATGCATGACAAAGAATCGTAGTTATATCTGGGTTACCACCGAATAATACAAATGTATTACGAAGAGTTTTCACTGTTAAGCAGTTGATATTCTAATAATACCCCAGATATATATACATGAGGGCAGTCCGATAAGTACTTAAACCTCACCGCCCGATGGCGCCAGTATCTCAACAGCAATTTACTATCGTGTACTACGGTGTAGTACATTCTCATAGACGGCTACTGTCGAAATTTCAGCCGAGTCGGACTCTATTTTGACCGCGTGTGGAAGTGGGCGTGTCCATGGATTTTAGAAAAAATTGAAAAAGAGCAATATCGGTCGGTGATTCGATTCTTGTTTTTGGAAGGGAAATCGCGCAACGAACTCAAAGAGTGTTTGGATGCTGTGTACGGTGACTTTTCTCCTTTCGATGGCGACCGTCAAAAAATGGTTTAACAAGTTTCAACGTGGTCGCACTTCAGTTTTTGATGAGCCACGTCCAGGTGTCCCGAAAACGGCTACCACGGAGGATAACGTGACAAAAATCCACGATCTAGTATTGGCAGACCGCCAATTGAAGGTGTGCTAGATAGCTGAGACAGTAGGCATTTCAAAAGATCGTGTGGATCATATCCTCTGCATACAATTTTGGGCATGAGAAAGATGTGGGCGCGATGGGTGCCGCGTTTGCTCACTCTGGACAACAAGTGCAACCGTGAGACCACTTCAGAGCAGTGTTTGACGCTGTTTAAGTGCAATCCGAAGGAGTTTCTGCGTCGTTTCGTGACAGTCGATGAAACATGGATCCACTGGTACACACCAGAGACCAAGGAACAGTCAAAACAGTGGACTTTACCCGGCGAACGTGCTCCGAAGAAGGCGAAGACTGTCCTATCGGCCGGAAAGGTGATGGCCACCGTTTCCTGGGATTCACAAGGTGTGATCTTCATTGACTACCTGGAGAAGGGCAAAACGGTCACAGGGCTGTACTACACCGAATTATTGGGCCGATTCGACGCCAAATTGAAGAAAAAACTGCCCCATTTGGCGAAGAAAAAAGTGCTCTTCCAACATGATAATGCACCGGCTCACACCTCCGCCCTCGCCATGGCCAAATGAATCGAATTGGGCTACGAACTGCTGCCCTATCCACTGTATTCTCCAGATTTGGTCCCGCGCGATTTCTTTTTGTTTCCAAACTTGAAAAAGTCACTTGCCTGGCAGAAATTTGAGTCCAATGAGGAGGTCATCGCCGCCACGGAGGCCTACTTTGCAGACCTCGAGAAAACTTATTTTTCAGAAGGGTTAAAGAAGTTGGAGCATCGCTGGGTCAAGTGTATAAAACTAAAAGGAGACTATATTGAAAAATAAATCGCCACTTTTTCAAAATTTTCTTTTTTCTTTTGTAGGCTAAGTACTTATTGGACCACCCTCCTATATATATATATATAGTTTTTATAATGAATAAAACGTTAAAGTAACAACTTGTTGGTTTTCGTATTTAAAGGTTCAAAAGAGTGCCATGTTACATTTAAATAATTACAAAAACTTAAAAGAGATAGATATTACAGAGATAGATAATGCAAAATAAGTAATGTTTTGAAATTAAAAGGAAAAAGATCAAAAGGAAAAAATTCAAAAGGACAGTTCCACAGAAGTACTTTGCCTTCAATCCAAGAAATATTCATGATGCCTTTTGATTTTAGTGACAACAAATTCAGGAGTCTTGCTCGCACCTACAGCTGAGTCCGCGCATTCATGCCAATTGTATTTACTGTCCATTTATAGGCAACCCATTTCATACGTATTGAGTGCAAATATAATATTAACCAACGTTATCCAACATATTTTTAAATTTAGTTTTAAAATTCTTTTTTAAAAATGAATACAGGAAATACTGTTACAGTGTCATTCTATTAAACGCAAACAACAAAAACATAAATTAAATAAATGTGCACCCCACCCATCTTCCATCCATCCCCCCAAAAAAATTATAATAACAATGTTGCACATTATTTGATTGCAATTATAGTAGTGTTATGCTCAATTAAAATCACTTCAGTCTATTACTCTTTATGTACAGTTGGATTTCAACTATATTTTGGATAGTCATGTTGTACTGTGAAAATAAAAAGTGTTCTAACCAAAAGCTAAAAACCACAATGTATGGGCTGGGCAGAAAAATCGAACAATACAAAAATGACACAACCATTCACAGCCTAAATAATAATAATAATAAAAATAATTAACATTTATATAGCGCCCTTTCTAATGAAAGCTCAGAGCGCTTTACATTCACATAAGAATAAATGGCATTTGGTTCAAACAAGACATAGATTGCCTTTTTTTGATCGAAGTGTAGTCGCAGGTATTGTCTTTATAAACAGTTGGTGATAATACTTGGTTGTCTTCACAGCTGCAAGGGATTAACATGACCTCTGAATGCATTGCATAACTATCACAGTGGCGTAACAATGGCTAGCCTCCAGTCTCACTCCAGATGGACACAGGGCAGGGTGAACTTTGGTCCAAAGTTTCCCTTCCAATACTTGGTGTCTATTCCCCCCATGGTGAACTCCACTGACCTCACACCTGCGCTGTAATCCTTGAACGTATGCTCCACCTTAAAACACACAAAAAACAAAAAGGATTTGACAGGGTAATAGAAGTAAACTAAACCTATCTTTAGCTCTGGGTAACTAAAACCATGGTTCCATGGAATTCCCTGATTCCATGGGAAACTTGGATGATTCCATAAACTACAAGTTACAAGATGTTTTATTGTACCCATATACAAAACATGTCATTCCCTTCACAGTCAACCACAGTGGGATGTCCGTTTGTGAACACCTAAATGCATTAAAACTAAAAAAAAAGTTAGAATATAAAAAAAACCGTTAATCAAGTGATTAAGTATCAATAATTTATATAAAAATGAAAAATACTAAAATCTGTTAAGTATATTACAAAAATGTATACCTTGTGCCATTTGCCAAGATCAGCAGCTTCTGTGATGACACGTTCACTTTCAAACATATGCACAGTTTTGTTCTGTGCATCCTTCAATCCCACTTGAAGTTTGAATTTTACCCCACAGTTTTTGGTTCCGGCAAACCTGGGTAAACAAAATTTATGTACATGACCACAAGAGCGTGATTCAGATTGGGACTAAAATCATGTTGTTCCAAAAAGACTGTAACTTAGCAAACTTTCATGATTTTAGTAACAATGATTTTGAAACCTCGAGACTACAGATGTGTGAGGTTTTGAGCAAAACAGTTAGGGGGAAATGTTTTTAAAACTATAAAAAATAAATGAGATGTCATCACGTGGCTTACCAGACAGACACATGGATGGGTGGTTTGAGTTTGTCCATCAAAGCCTCCGCCAGAAGTGGGCACCCCTCAATGAAAGTCACTTGCTGTGTGATGGAAGTGTATTGATAAGATGCCACCCAGTTCTTAATTGGTCCTGAAAATATGACATCCACACGTTGTGGTCGTACATCGAATGCAGAAGAAGAGCAGATAGAAGTAGAATGTTGCATCTATACCCAAGACTTTAGTGTCCATAACATGAAGTATTCAAGATCTAATTTTGCACTTTTTTTGTAATTTAGTCCCACAGTCCTAGAAAGTGACTAGGATACATTTCCCCATCAGTAATTGCAGTGCTCAAATGTATGCCCCAAATTAATTTTTTTTGAAAGGCGATACCCCAGAATTATAACTGCTGGATAGAAAGAAGAAGAGGTTTAGTAAGCTTATGCCCTGAAACAAGCATTGTTATTCAGCTTGATATATCACCAAAAGGTTTTCCTACCATTGATTTCAACTGCAGGAATGTATTTAGTGATTGGATCTGCTTCAAGAGGTTCTGACTCCACCTCAGGTTTAGGAAAGTTGGGGTCTGTCAGTCTCCAGTGCTGCAAGTCTTCCACTGCCACCATAAACATGCCGTGTCACAGACATAAAACAACATTCATCCATTATTATTCACTTCAGTCTATTATTCTTCAAGATTCAAGATAATTTATTGTCAAGTGAATAATACACAAGGAATGCATTTGGTCAAAGCTGCAGCACCACATACAAAAGCACACATGAAACATAGTGAACAAGCTGACAGCAAATCACAATAAATGGATAAGAAGATTAAATAATGAAACAGATGAACTGTACAAAAGGGCAAATATATAGTTGCTAGTCAACACACGCACACACTCACATATTGCTAAATTCTAACCATCCAGTTTTCACACTCCATCCATTCGACCTCGTAGCCCTGACACAAAGTTACTGGCTCTCACTACAAAACATGGCATCAGCATGTACTTGTGGCAATGGGCAGAGAACTGGATATATATACGATAAATTTGATAAACTGTGATTCTGAAGGGAGAAAGACTACACTGTTGGAGTGCTCTGACACTGGATACACTAAAATTGGATACAGAAAAGAAAGAAGAGGTGACCTAGCATAGGAGGGAAGGGAATAGTATGTTCGGCATGCAGAAATCTATGTTTTGCCTAGAGCAGAGTGAGGAGCTGTCTGCAATAAACACGAGTCCCATTTGACACAAAAAGCAGCATCCGTCACCTGTCACAGCAACACATGCGGAGCATGCAGACCCAAAAATAATATGACATAATCACAGCTTTAAAAACTACTGAATCACAGTAGCAGATATTGCCAAAAACCACAGTACACAAATATCACAAATACAAACACATCAGTATTATCACAAACACTGCATCATCCGCATCAATAGGAGTAACGTAAGTGTCTTTATAAAATATGCATTTAAGAGATACCACCGATAAAACAACGATACAGCAATAAAACCTTATTCAACAGAAACAACTAGAAATAGTCCAACAACCCATCAGACATGAGTGATGGCTCTAATATTAGCTGCCTGAGCACCATTGCAAAGAGGGTAGGGTATTTCACAAAGGGTTTCCATGCGTGACACTAGTATATAGATCTTGTATTCCATGCTCAGATGCAGATTACTCAACAGTGGACAGTGTATAGGGGTGGGGGGTGTAAGGGTAGACTATAGAAGTTATATACACACACACACACACACACACACACACACACACACATATATATTGTCTACCTTGTGGAGTGTTTAAGTATCAATAAATGTGTCTGAGACTCTTGGAGTTTGCCAGATACAACAATCTGGTACTGGCAAACATGCTTGGTCTCCACAAAACCTCCAGACGATGGACATGGCACAGTCCCGGCAGTGAGCATAACAACCAGATCGACTACATCATGGTCAACAAACGCTTCAGATCAAGCATCAACATTGGCAGGACATGCACTTTTCCATGAGCAGACATCGGAAGTGACCACAATCTCGTCATTATGTCTTTCCGGCTCCACTTGAAGAGAGTAAATACAGCAAAGTGCACTAGACTGAAGCTTGACCTGGAGAAATTGCAAGACCCGGAGGTGGCAGAACTATTTCAGGCCACAATTGGAGGGAAATTTGCACCACTGCTCATTTTGGGAGCTGGTGAAGTAGATGTCAACACCATGACCACCACCTTCAACTCAGCTGTGACAGATGCCGCCACTGAGATCCTTGGCAAGCACCGACCAAAGAAGAAGCCGTGGATCCAGACATGCCTACCCTCAATTTGAAGTTTCCTTATTAGCTTTTTCAAATTTCAGTATTACTATTACAATTTCCGTATTTACTTTTACTACCTATTGTTTTTGCACTCATCCTTTTTGATATTATGCGAAGAATCCAGTGATAGATTGATTTGCTGCCACAATGATTTTTTTCTTCTCCAAAGCCTCGTAATTCTTCATATACTGTGGGCCTTCCGTGTGCCGCTTGATGTCGTTCATATCACCGGCGGAGATGCCAAATTGGTTGGCACAAATCGTACTTTTGAGTCAGTGCTGCCGCGAATAACGAAAGGACACTTTTCCGAATACAAGGCAAGAAATGTCTGCCCCTTGCGCGTTTTTTTTGAAGATTCAGATTCACAATCACTTTGCTTAGCCATTCATTTGAACGCCATGTTTTAAATTCTGTCTCACGAGCACCGATCTTTACTGCGACTGTGCAAAAACAGGTTCGGCAAACTTCGGTGCCTCTACCGGAAACTTCGATGTCACAGGTCTCCAATGCGACTGCGCATTGCGGCATTAAACCTTCGGAAAAAGGTCATGCGGTGCATTATCACAGGCCAACGATTTCAATTTTTTTTCTTTATCATTTTTTTAATTTTCCGTACCGTAAAACAAATATCCGTATTTTCCGTAGCGCTTGCCGAGTTTTTCAAATTTCCGGAAAAAATACGGAAATTCCGTACGGATAGGATCACCCCTGAACTTTTGGATCTGTGTGATAAACGAAAAGAGATAAAAAAGAAAAAGAACACCTCACAGGGAGCTGATGTCTACCCAAAAATCAACAATGACATCCGAAAAGGCATGCGCACAGCAAAGGAGAACTGGATAGAAGATCAATGCCAGGAAATAGAGAACAGTCTGAACAAGAACAACAGCAAGAAGGCCTACCAGACTGTGAAGCGGCTGACAAGATTAGTGTTAAACAGCTCAAAGTCTCCACGATCCAAAGCAAGTCTGGCATATGCCTTACAGAAGAACAAGAAGTCTTGGACAGGTGGACAGAGTACTGCTCTGACCTTTACAACCATACACCAAATGGAGACACATCAGTTCTAGCATGTCCGGAGAACAGAGAAGAAGAAGAAATCCTCCCAATTCTCCAGGAAGAAGTTGAGGCAGCAGTGCAATCGCTGAAAAAAGGGAAGTCAGTGGGAGTGGACAACATACCCACGGAACTGCTACAAGCAGGAGGAGAAGCGATGATTGATGCTCTCACCATTATCTGTAACAAGATCTGGCAGAGTGGGGAGTGGCCTACACCATGGACCCAGTCGCTTGTCATCACTCTTCCCTAAAAAGGTAACCTTCAGGAGTGTGAAAATTACCGCACCATCAGACTCATCAGCCATCCCAGCAAGGTCCTCCTGAAAATAATACTCAACAGGTTGAAACCCCAAGCTGAACAAATCATAGCTGAAGAACAAGCAGGATTCAGGGCAGGGCGAAGTAACACTGAACAGATTTTCAATCTCAGAATAATCTGTGAGAAATACCTACAGCACCAACAACGTCTATATCATGTGTTCATAGACTTCAAGAAGGCGTTTGAACGAGTCTGGCATGCAGCTCTATGGGCAACAATGAAAGTGTACAACATCAGCCCTAACATTATTGAAGTCATCAAAAGCGTGTATGACAAGGCTAGTAGTGCAGTCCTCCATAACAGCGTCATCGGGAACTGGTTCAGAACAACAATCGGTGTGCGTCAAGGATGCCTACTCTCTCCAACACTCTTCAACATCTTCTTAGAGCGCATCATGTCAGATTCTCTTGCAGATCACGAAGGCACAGTCAGCATAGGGGGTAGAGCAATCTCCAATCTTCGTTTTGCGGATGACATTGATGGATTGGCTGGAGAGAAACAAGAACTTGAACAGCTGGTACAGAGGCTTGACACCACCTCCAGAGCCTATGGAATGGAAATAAGTACAGAGAATACCAAAATGATGACCAACAACACCAATGGCATCAACACGGACATAAAGTCCAAGGCCAATCCCTCAACACAGTGCAAAGCTTCAAATATTTAGGAGCCATTGTATCAGACAATGGGTCCCGACAGGAAGTCCTCTCCAGGATCGCACAAACAACTGCTGTCCTGACAAGGTTGAAGCCCATTTGAAAAGACAGGACCATCAGTCTACATTCCAAAGTAAGACTGCTGCGCTCCCTTGTCATCTCCATCTTCCTATATGCTTGCGAAGCATGGACCCTCACAGTAGATCTACAACGAAGAATACAAAGCATGGAGAAGAGGTGCTACAGAAGACTTCTGGGCATTTCCTATACCCAACACATCACCAACGAAGAAGTCCGACAGACCATCACACAAGCCATTGGACAACACGATGACCTGCTCACAGTGGTGAAGAAACGGAAACTCTTATGGTTTGGCCACATCACCAGATCATGAGGCCTTGCAAAGACCATTCTGCAAGGCACAGTGCAAGGAGGTAGAAGAAGAGGGAGACCGAAAAAGAGGTGGGATGACAACATTCGAGAATGGACTGGTGTGACACTGAGCGAAGCCATCGGGGCTGCTGAGGAAGATGGAGTATGCTAGTTAAACGATCATCTGTGGTGCCCCTACGACCTCCGGGTTACGGGACAGGATAGGAAATGTGCATACACACACACACTCGCACACATGCACCTCCACAAACATACGGAGGCGATCAGCCCATCTCAAGATTAAGAAGTTTAACTGCTTGTGGGGAAAAAACTATTGAGAGATCTTGATGTGGTGCACCAAGGCATTCTCAATCTATGCCCCGAGGGGAGCAGCTGGAAGAGCTGGCTGGCTGGGTGGAGTTTGTCTTTATATATTCTGAACGCGGTTGGCTCAGAGCAGATACAGTTGAAGGAAGAGCGCTCCCAACTACTTTTGAAGCCTTTTGTACAACACGGTCAAGTCTGTCCCTGTCCTGACTGATCGCACTAGAATGCCATACCAGAACGCTCTCTACTATGGACCGGTAGAATAGTGAGAGAGGACATTCTGACTGACTCTGAACGTTTTGAGCTGACGAAGAAAATTCAACCTTTGGTAATGGCACCTGAGTGCTGAAATTGTAGTACATGTACCTAAAAACCGGAAACTTTCAACTTGTTCTCTGCATACATTTGATTTTAAATACATTTAGAAAACAGTTCATTAGTAGCAGTCTGCAGTAAATTAGCCGGGAAAGTTATTTTGTACTGAGAAAATATAGAATAAGCTTGTCTTCTTCTGTACACAAGCTGCAAATGTACAAGAGGGCACTATAAGTTTCATTAAAACCACTGAGGGAGATTGCTTTATCATTTCCAAATGCCAGTAGTTCAAAAGGCCCCAATTCAAAGGCTTTGTTTATTATTGGCGAAAACAGGTTTACCCTAAAATTTGCCTTGGTTTTTACATTACACAATGATACAGTGGGCTTTCGTTGCTCAAACCAACCACTAGAGTTTGAAGTTTCCATTTCGGTTCTGCCAGGGAGTTATTTCCCCTGTTCTAACAGCGCAGCCATGTAACCTTTGACCCTATTTGTGAGTGAACCACGCGGCTTGAAGTGTGCGTCTTTTGGTTTCTAGGGCAGGGTCTATTTCATCAACCTAAAATGCACAACCTTACGAGCAGTTGTTTTTACGGGTTCCGTCTCATACCATCTCCGATAGTGTGGAACCGAGAGAGGTTAGATCACATGCAGCTAGCTTCCAATCATAGACCAGGAATATATAGACCGCGCAGTGACGCCATTGGTGTGATGACGCGTCAAGAGTTATGCGACTTGATTGTAACATGTGTGAAAAGGCCTGCTTCACAGAGCGAAGATCTGATGGAGAGGGGGGGAAAAAATCGCAGGAGCAGTTAAGGTGACCACTATGCAACTTTGAACTGCACAAATGCACGATTAAAGGCTGCATGCAAGGGGAAGAGTTTTTTTCGTTTCCCAAAGGAAGAAGAACGGTAAGTTCTTGAAGAAATTGTAGATCTATTCTGACAGACAAGAATCATGATATGAATGAATTATGATGACCAAGACCTGTCAATGAATGGTTGTCAATGATACAAGACGGATTGGAACTAAGGTGATGTTTCGTGTAAGAAACGGTTTGGATTAGCCCAAGGAATTAATAAAGGTTGTGTGTAGGGTTAGTACTTAGTGATAATTAACTTGAATTTAGTTCAGTATCAATAAAAAGTACGCCTACTCACTACTGTCACTGTCAGTGTCAATTAAGCCACAGTAGAACTAAAAAGGGGTGCCCTCTGGCCGTTTGCTGTCATGTGTCATCCTCTGTCTAAAACGATTCTGGTGCACTGCAAAGTCTTGGTATAAACGTGATTAATGTTATGTTTGTTAAGTAACCCAACTTGATTTGCCGCACTAATTAGCTCACTATTGTCATGTTCTCTGCAATTGTTAACTCCAAGGCTACTTAAAAAAAAATAATAATAATAAAGATTGTAAGACAGTATGAGAAAAGTAAAATTTCAGCGGCTTGTTATTTGCTGTCCACCGAACTGTGTCTGTAATTCCTCAACTTCGCATCCTGTTATAATTAAATTAGGTTGTGGCAGAATATTCTAATATAAAATACAGATGCCAACCTTTTATTTTGTCACAAGACTCACTGAATGTATTGTCAATTTGAATGAAATATATAGGGTTGATTGCAGGATGGTTTCATTTGTGATCACAGAAAGTTGCCTTGTTCACCTTTTTTTAAATACGAGAGAGAGAGAGAGAGAGAGAGAGAGAGAGAGAGAGAGAGAGAGAGAGAGAGAGAGAGAGAGAGAGAAGACTGACTGAGAGAGAGAGAGTATAATTTTACGTACCCTAATTATTATGTTGAAATCAATGGAAGCATATTTTTGTAAATAAATGAATTTCCGTGTACGTTTCGAATTAGTCAGTATCTTTATTTATATTTCGATCTCCATCTCTTTCTATATTACACACACACACCCACACACTCTCACACATAAATTATACACACTAAAACTGCCAATCAATCCGTATGCTGTGTGACCCCATACGGAACAAAAAATAAATGACGCATGTATGCATGACACATATTCTAGACTAGTGTTTTTTTTTTAAAAATATTATTATTATTTTTATTTTAACTCAATTTATCTTACACATACTGTTTATTTCAAGCAACAAAACAATGCAAAAGCCACCTATATCACGGGTTACAGTTTAGGAAGCGCTGATAACACCCTTACGGTCAAGAGGCAGCAAGTCATGATAAAATAAACAGATGTGCATAAAAAAAAATTCTCAAATTCGAAAAGCCTTATTTCAAACATTTTCAACAGCAAAAGGTGAAAATCGCCGTCTAAAACATTTTTTTTAAATATAATTAAAACCCCCCATATATAGACAAGAGACTAAGAACCGAAAGCAAGCCCATGTGAGGTTGAAGGGACGTAACTCCTCCACCGTACATCACTTCTCATAGAGGCGATATCGCTAAGTGATCTCTCTCTTCTTCCTTTCTCTCTGCTTCCAATGAAGACAGATCAGAAGACAGAGCCGAGTTTTTCAGCTGGTGTGATGTACGTACGTTAGTCAGCCCTAATTATGACGACACTAATAGGGCTGGACGGTTTTACCGATATATAGATAGATATATATAACTATATTCAGATTCGAAAACGCGACGGTACGGTATACCGGTGCGGGTGTCCAAGGTCCGGTTTACTGGGAAATCTTGACAGAACACAATGCGACAGTAGGCGACATCTTGTCCGCCCAGAGAGCGAGCCTAAATCCCAAACACATGGATAGGCAGCTGTTCTTGAAGAACTTATAAGAACAGCAGCTTATCCACGTGTTTGAGCACGGTACCAGTCGCCAATCCTTCTGAACTCTTAAAGTTCTTAAAGACCTTTCCCGTTGAATGTTTTTGTTTTAATTTGATTTTGTGGTTTAAAGTTTGCTGATGTTCTAAACAGTGATTTATCATAGTTTGTGTTGAAGGCGTTTAAGCAATAATAAAGCTTCAGTTTCTATGGAATTGTGGTCTTTGAAACTGTTTTGAAGTGTATGACAATCTTTCTTTTGCATCGGTCACTACTGTCGGCGCTATATCCCATTTGATTGTAACACTTAAAATCGCGGTATACATGTACCGGTACGAAATACCGATACGACCTAAAAATACCGCGGTAATACCGGTACGACTTTGACCCATGGTACCCAGCTCTAGACACTAACAGGAAATAATTGTTAATACTGAAATATACCAAAATGCAAGCAAATATCATTACACTAGCTTTGGTAGAAGCTATTTTTAGCTCCAGAATGTTGGCTAGCCTTTGCTAATAATAGTCACAAAAAATACGGGATTTATCCATTTTAAAAATAACTATTCTTTCCAGAGTGTTATTTTTTGTTGTAAGCTTATTTTTTTCAGACGGACAACACTCACTATGAATGTTAAAAGGATCTGTCAAAGGGCGTCGTCAAAGTGGGTGCCTTTAAACAATACAACAGTTGCTTCCCTTGATCAGTTCAATTTCACGTTTTCAGGGCCGGAAAATTCATTATAAACATAAAGAATAGGTCACAACCAGTAAACAGCTGGGATTTAGACCCAAAGCTAAGACCACACGATAGAACAGAAAGTCCAAAGGGCAAGAGTCTTGAGTAGCTCATCAACTTGGAATGCGCTGTTATATATAACAACAATACAATATTACAAGGAATACCTTCAGTATACGAATAACTTGCTTTAGGATTCGTAACAAAACTAAGCATCAGTATACATACGTGCTTTTGGGTTCTGGAGCAGATTTTTCCTGAAGGGATTCTTTATGGTTTCTGCTGACATTTTGTAGCAATAAAGACGCTTGAAGGTTCTTTACAAAGACGGCTCTTGACGCTCAGACACCTGTGAACAGTGAATGAAGGGGGCATCGATGCACATCTTAATATATACCCAGGGGCGGACGAGGGGGGGAGGTGGGCACAATGGGCACGTGGGCGACCAAAAAAAAGGGGAAAAAAAGAAAAGAAAATTAAAAAAATGAGAAGAAAAAAAAAGGGGGGGAAACACACACACACCCACACAAGCGTGCTCCCCTTCCCCACTGGTCCATCCACATGTTCAGGGCCCTCATTCGCCCTCGGGCACATGAGTGGGTCACAAAGCGTAAGATTGCGTCCCAAAGTTTTCGCGTCAAAAAAACCAAAAACCCACCCCCCTCTCTCTTTCACTCCACCCACCTGTTTGTCTTCTCATTGACCCTCGGTGAGCGTGGGCGATGTGATCACGCGATGACACGATGAAATCGGAAATTGAAGACCCTAGGATTAAAAGTACCTAAGTCACAAAATGTCTGTTCTGAGAAAAACGGCTTCAAAGTTTACATTCTTTAGTGAAATCGGGTATTCGTGCTGATGTTATTCTGCTTAGGTTATATTCTTAGTATATGATTATATAAATGTGAAAATGCCAAATTATAAGATATTTTATCTTTCTACCTTCTATTAATTGAGTTAATTAAATTGGACTTAAGTACTTTTCTGTCAAATCAACGACTTCAGTACTTTTAGCACTAAACTGCTAGGACTAAGCTTCCACAATCAGTTTTTGTAATGCATAACACAAATGAATGAACACGTGTGAATTTTTTTTTTTTAACCTCAAACCCAGAAATATTTTTTTTACCATCCTCAAACACAATGTAACAACAATTAACAGAAAAATATTGTGCCCTTGCAGATACTGAAGAAAAATAAAAGAATGTCTTGTCACATTGTCTTTTGCATTATTTAGCTTGTGAATCTTATTCGTCCTCATCAACATCCTCAACCCTTTCCAGTCCACGGAGGTTGTCATAGAATGTACTAGCTTCTGGTGGAAGATTGAAAATATTCAAGACAGTGCATGAAGATACGAAAGACTATGATAATAATAAGATGCTGAGCTCAATGATGTCTATTAGCAAATTTTTTAGACGTCAAATATAGATTACGTCACCCTCTGTTTGTGTGTTAAACCTTCGGCTCAAGGCATTAATAACGTGTTTTTATAGTTATAGTTATATTTATACCACGTTGAACACGCAGACAGGCATGGATAACACTTCCTGCGGTATCGCGCTTCAATCGCAAGTTCTGTTTCTTGTATATCTATATTCTTTGAAGATACTGTAAAAGTTTTGCTTATACATGGGCCTTTACATGTACAAAGACATTAGTTTGCACAAATACACACTGAAAATTCATGCTTGTGCATACTAGGCAAAGTGGACTTGCGTACGTTTTTACTGTTTGATCCATTTTTCACTCGTTTGTTTACACCGAAGCTTACTGCGGTCATAACAATATTATTTCCTTTGAAATAAACTAAATATCCTTATGTCTGACTTTTGCAACTTTTATCTTGCTTCGTTTCCATTCAGACGGCGTTAATCGTCTCTTTTTTCCCTTCGGTGCTGCAGCATCCTCGTTGTCGTGTGCACTTTCAGCCATTTTGAGTTAGTGTTTCTTTAACGCCATGGAGGGCGGTGATTGGCTGTCATGGACTAAGGTCAATAAATCCATCAATAATTTTATTTAACGTCTATTCACAGTTTGTGATATTAGACCATACACGCAAGCATACACACAATCACATGCAAAATACAAAAAGCACATCCAAGGATCAGGCATACTAATCACAAAAATTTGCTCACTGGAGACTGGCTAATAATTTGTGCTATTGTAATAATTGTTGGATACTGCAGCAGTTCGGGGTGTCGGATAGCGCAGTGGTTGGAGCTAGTTAAGCGCCGTCCGGTGCAGTTAGCACTTGGATGAGTGACCGCAAACCGTGAAGCGACAAATAACAACGCCCCCAGTTGACTCAACTGTGACTGAGTACCTACTCTCTTAAGGGTGGGGAAGGTAAAGCAGCGAGGGAGAGAGATGGGCATCACCCTCATTACGCTGGCCCAAGATAAGTGTGATCTCCAACATCACGCTCCCCTACGGCCACAAGGCTATGGGATTACCTTTACCTTTACCAGCAGTTCAACAGTGGAAAGTTCACTAGTCTTGTTTTAATATTTTTGTTTAAATATTGTGAAGTTAATATGGGGCAAGTTTTTAACAGATGTTCAACGGAAATTGGTTGAGAACATGGACACATAGCATTAGCTAAAAATTTAGTATTTCATGAGTTGACTCTTAGCTTATTGATTATTCTACATAAGTTTCTAGAAAATGAGAAATGATCTATTCCAGTACTTTGTGGTAAGGTGGAGTACATTGATCTTTCTACCAACGAAATTAGTTCCGATGCAGATGGTCTAACAATGTAGTTTTCACTTACTGAGAATGACCCTCCCTTTGCTTAAGTATCCACAACTTCATTAAAATAAATGCCACAAGGTGAAGGAACCCAACAAAAAGACATTCCTACACCATTTGACATGATAGCATGAATTAATGATCTAATATCGAAAATAATGTCTGATCTAGTTTTCCTATCCTATCCTATCCTGTCCCATAACCCGAAGGTCGTAGGGGCACCACAGATGATCGCTTAACCAGCATACTCCATCCCTCTCTGTCCTCAGCAGCCCTCATGGCTTCGCTCAGTGTCAAACCAGTCCATTCTCGAATGTTGTCCTCCCACCTCTTTTTCGGTCTCCCCCTTCTTCTACCTCCTTGCACTGTGCCTTGCAGAATGGTCTTTGCAAGGCCTGATGATCTGGTGACGTGGCCATACCATCGGAGTTTCCGTTTCTTCACCACTGTGAGCAGGTCATCGTGTTGTCCAATGGCTTGTGTGATGGTCTGTCGGACTTCAACGTTGGTGATGTGTTGGGTATAGGAAATGCACAGAAGTCTTCTGTAGCACCTCATCTCCATGCTTTGTATTCTTCGTTGGAGATCTGCTGTGAGGGTCCATGCTTCGCAAGCATATAGGAAGATGGAGATGACCAGAGAGCGCAGCAGTCTTACTTTGGAATGTAGACTGATGGTTCTGTCTTTCCAAATGGGCTTCAACCTTGTCAGGGCAGCAGTTGTTTGTGCGATCCTGGAGAGGACTTCCTGTCGAGACCCATTGTCTGACACAATGGCTCCTAAATATTTGAAGCTGTGCACTGTGTTGAGGGATTGGCCTTGTACTTTGATGTCCGTGTTGATGCCATTGGTGTTGTTGGTCATCATTTTGGTCTTCTCTGCACTTATTTCCATTCCATAAGCTCTGGAGGTGGTGTCAAGCCTCTGTACAAGCTGTTCAAGTTCTTGTTCCTCTCCAGCCAATCCATCAATATCATCCGCAAAACGAAGATTGGAGATTGCTCTGCCCCCTATGCTGACTGTGCCTTCGTGATCTGCAAGAGCATCTGACATGATGCGCTCTAGGAAGATGTTGAAGAGTGTTGGAGAGAGTAGGCATCCTTGACGCACACCGATTGTTGTTCTGAACCAGTTCCCGATGACGCTGTTATGGAGGACTGCACTGGTAGCCTTGTCATACAGGCTTTTGATGACTTCTATAATTTTAGGGCTGATGTTGTACACTTTCATGGTTGCCCATAGAGCTGCATGCCAGACTCGGTCAAATGCCTTCTTGAAGTCTATGAACACATGATATAGATGTTGTTGGTGCTGTAGGTATTTCTCACAGATTATTCTGAGGTTGAAAATCTGTTCAGTGGTACTTCGCCCTGCCATGAATCCTGCTTGTTCTTCAGCTATGATTTGTTCAGCTTGTGGTTTCAACCTGTTGAGTATTATTTTCAGGAGGACCTTGCTGGGATGGCTGATGAGGCTGATGGTGCGGTAATTTTCACACTCCTGAAGGTTACCTTTTTTGGGAAGAGTGATGACAAGCGACTGGGTCCACGGTGTAGATCTAGTTTTACAATACCAATTTTCAAGGGCTTTGAGAACAGCTTTAGAATCAACACATAAAACTATGTTAGAAAAGGCAACAGGGGTGTTGCTAATAGTGTCCAAAGCAGGGCCGGACCCAGGGAGGGGGAGGGGGGGGGGTGAATTTCCAAACTTTAAAAAAAAGGGGAATTTTGTTTAATGCAAAGAGTTTTAAATTTTTTAAAATTGGTTTTAAAACATTGCAGTTTTTAGTCACTTTTGGTCCAAGGTACAAAGAGTTAGTTATAGACAATTCAACGGAAATCCATTTCAAGGGATCCGTTGAAACGTCCAAAGCGTTTTCGCGTTGAAACGACCAAGTAACCCAATCCCTAAGCCTAAATTAGTAAACGAAGCTGTGGCTGCTCGTACGGGACCGTACGACAAGAAAAAATTCTATTCGTACGGGAAATCTCGGTTCGGTTGCGGTACTTGGGAAATCTCGGTTACGGGCCTTGGTGAGAAAAGTCAAAATGGCTGCCAACAGCACGCTGCGCTTTCAGCGCGGCGAAACTTTCTGTAGCTATGATGAATTTTTAGCAAAAGTTAAAGAGTTTGAGGAATATATATAGGCTTATAAAATGTTCCTATATAACCGGTTAACAGTTTTCCCTACGGTTATCTGAGGACCCGGCCTTTGGATCCGGGAACCCGGCTCGGTTCTCGGATCCAAGGCGGCTCCCAAAAAAAGGATCTGGGAACGACGGGTAGGGTAAGGCAGTGCCTCGACGGGTAGGGTAAGGCAGTGCTACACATATACCGCTCGAAACGGGTTAGGGTTAGGGCTAGCGGTCCGTCTACAAGTGATTGAATTACATGGAATTATAGAGGGGGTTCCCATAACTTATAAGCAAGGGCGTTTCGTAGGGTGCCGTACGAATAGAATTTTTTCTTGTCGTACGGTCCCGTACGAGCAGCCACGGCCATTAGTAAATGCAACCACATTTTCTTGTTCTGGCCGCAAGCCTCTTCCAGCACCTTCACCTTGATACTGCCCTAATCCCCCAAAAACGACTTTTTAGAAATATTAACTAAGATGCTAAGTTGATAATTATGAACACAGCGTTCGTTGCCTGGTTTGGTGAAGTCAGCAAATTGGCAAATGCTTTGACAACTGATGTTTATTGTTCCTCGTCAAGCATCCCGACAGACTCTCCGTGACAACCAACCTGCGGCCTCTTCAGAAGAATATTTCAAGATTAGCATTGCCATTCCTTTCTTGGAACACCTGTCAACCGAACTGGACTCAAGGTTAAAAAATGCTGACCTAGCAGTTGATGGTCTCTGTCTGGTGCCAAGTACTTTAATAGACAACCAGGATGGTTTCATGCAGGTTCCAGAAGGGTTGAAGACACTGGCAATGTTGTGGGAGTCTGACCTACCAGACAACGCTACCCTTGATGCAGAATACCAACGGTGGGTTTGCAAATGGCGAAGTGCTGCTGAGAATGTGACAGCTATCATCCCATCCACGGCATCAGAGCACTGAAACATTGTGACAGGGATTTTTATCCCAACCTATTTATCATGCTAAAGAACCTTTGCACCCTGCCTGTCACTACTGCCGAGTGTGAGCGTTCAAACAGTCAGTTGCGCAACCTGAAAAACTACCTGCGCTCTACAATGGGGCAACAGAGACTCAATGGACTTGCTTTACTGAAAGTGCACAGGGATGTTGATATTGACTTCAAAGAGGCAGTGAACTGTTTTGCCACAAGATAAAAGTCACAAATGGTACTAATGCCGAGGAACCTAGTGCAGCAAGACTGAAAGTGAAAGCAGTGCAGTGATGTTCATAAACTACAATCAGACCTGCCTACCCTTCCGTAATCTTCCAGAATTTTACGGAATTTTACCCTCTAGTACGGGAGTACGAAATTTTATGCAAAATTACGGAGAAAACAATTAAAAAACTACGCAATTACGCAATTTTTAGAGCCGTGTAAACTTGTTAAATTGTTGTCTGCTAGGCCTAAAAGCCGACAGAGTAACCGCCCTTGCATGAGAGCAAATGTTTCGAGAGTTGTGATTGGACGTCGTGAACCAATGAACATGCTCGAACGTTACGAGCTTATATTGTCGCGCCGATCTTGAGTGAAAATGGCGAGTGGAGAAAGTTCTAATCGGGCTAAAGTTGCACGTTTACATGAGACAGACTACGAATCAGAAGAGTCTGAGTGTGTAGAGATTGCTCAAGTGCAGAAGATGAAGAAAAAGCTGCAGTTGCAAGTATTTCGTTCGGATTACACGCGGACTTGTCTTGTGGCTTCAAAAAACACGGCCCAGAATTATACGTGTACTGTTCTGTGTGCGATTCTGACTTCTCATTTGGGCATGGAGGAGCAAACGTCTGTAAGCGGCTGGTCCTCAAATCTCGCCATGAAGACACCAGATATGTCAGGCCGGAAGAGCTGGACCATCTCAAATGTGCCTACTCCAGGCAGCTGGCACAATATAAGGACCAGTTAAAAAATAAACTGCAAAATTTGTACAGGGTACAGTCTTTTCAGTGTGGTCGATTTCAACTGTAATTAAATTAACCTCACAATGCGCTATTGTTATTGGTAAACATATTCACAGTTACTAGTCGTTATTTTCAACGATTCAACGAAGTTTATTGGCTAAATTGACATAAAACATGCACATGGAATATGTTGCGATGTGGCAGTAACATTCATAAAACATACATGCAAACACACGTTTACCAGCTAATAAAATACCGATCAAGCGTGCACACATACACACGCAAACAACAAATAGTAAAAATAAACAAGTAGGTGCCAGTGGATTATCACGTGACGTCAGTTACAGCATTATGAATGTGACATTATGAGGAATTTAAAGCGAGAGCAGCCTCTGGAAAAAAAGAATATCTAAAACAGTTTGTTCTGGTTTTGAGGGCTCTGAAGCGCCTGCCGGTCGGGAGGAGCTCGAACAGATGGCCGGCTGGGTGTGAGGGGTCAGCTGTGATGTTTCTAGCTCTACGGACCAAGCGCGTGTTGTAGATCGAGGCGACAGATGGAAGTTCGCATCTGATAACTCTGGACGCGTGTTTTACGATGCGCTCAAGTTGCACTTTCTCCTCATCAGTGGCACCACCAAACCAGGTAGTGATGCCAAAGCAGAAGATGCTTTCGATCACTGCGCGATAGAACTGCGTCAGGACTTTTGCAGGCAACCTGAACTTATTGAGTTGCCTCAAGAAGTGCAGGCGCTGTTGGCACTTTTTGATGATGGGGGTGGTGTTGTTTCCCCATGACAAGTCGTTTGAAATGACTGTGCCTAAAAATTTGAACTCTTCGACTTGTTCAACACTTTCACCGTTGATCACAAGTGGTGAAAGCGGATCTTTAATTCTCCGAAAATCGACAATCATTTCTTTTGTTTTTGAAACGTTGAGCTCGAGGTTGTTCTCTGAGCACCAGTCAACCAACCGTTCGACCTCATCCCGATAGGCGGTCTCGTCGTCTTTGCTAATCAGGCCCTCAATGGTGGCGTCGTAAGAAAATTTAATGACATGAACGGATGGAACATGTGACACACAATCATTTGTGAACAATGTAAAGAGAAGAGGGGAAAGGACACAACCCTGAGGTGCTCCAGTGTTCAAAATCCTGGAGTCAGACAACATCTTGCCCACCCTTGAGAGCTGATGAAAATTTTAAAAAAGAAATTTAAGGCAAACTTTGAATTCATAATTTATGTGTAGTGGCAGTGCCTATTCCTGTGAATTACACATCTTTATCATAAAAATGACATTTGAGTGAGTCAATCACCTGTAATGTAAATAAAACTCCGTGGAACAGTTAAATCCTTCATCACAACCGGGTCAGTGATGTGCAGGTTTATCTTTTGTTGCATGCCATAGTCTCTCATGATACTAAGTAATCATTTTTTTAAATCTGTTTGATATTGTTTCCTTTTTTTTGCTATCCTTTTAAAAACTGTTTTTTTGTGCTTTTTAAGTAGTAAACGTGCCGTGAATTTATTCATACCTTGGTTATTCAGAAACACCGCGTTTACTCATGTCTGTAGAATTACTGAAGGAAAATGCAAAATTACTGAAATTCACAGGGAAAACTACTGATCAGTAATGCGTAAGGTAGGCAGGTCTGCTACAATGTAAAGCTTTATACCGTTAACAATCAACAAAAAGTAGTGAATAATAATATAAATAGTATACAAAAAATCTCTGCTGATAAATAAATGTTTGTGTGTGTGTGTGTTTTAAGGGAGGGGCAGAGAATAATTTTTGTTACCCAGAGTTTGTCAGTTCAATTGTTAAAAAAGCTCAAAAACCCAGACCATCACAAATGGCTTTTTCAAGGTTCAGTAGGCTGTTCAGTAAGCGTAGCCGCTGTCAGCAGTTTTCCAGCTTTACTTAGAAGCGCTTTCCCTCAGCCGCTGTCAGCCACTGGCAGCATAGCGGGGAGGTTACTAACTAGCAAAGCAAAATGGCGGACGTGGTATGGTTTTCGTTTTTTTGACGGATCAACAGAATTACGCTACTCACTGCTCGATATGACTTCTATTATTGCTGCATTTGTTGATGCGATCATTTGTACAACAGTAATCGCAATTTCTAAGTCATTGTTAGTAACTGTAATTCTGTAGCCCACTGCCTGTCTTAGCTTGCTACATGTGTGGGTGTGTAGGTTTGTGTGTGTGTGCGTGCGTGTTATCTCGATTCTGAGACATATTCCTGGTGTTTTATCTTGGCAATAAAATTATTTGACTTGACTTGACTAGTAAATTGACAAAATGGATCAAGGGCAGCCATCTTGATTACACAGTGTGCGTCAGAATTTGTTCAGTGGACCGAGCATTCGCTGACTAAGCGGCGGAGCGAGCGGCTGTCGGTACTGTACAGGACCCCCCTAGAAGGCTCGGCGCTTCGCGCCTTCGCTGAATCTGTAACCAAAAATTTCGACTTTTCCCAGGTCCGGCCCTGCAAAGCCATTAAAATGGCACACAATTCTGCTGTGAAATTTGATACATCTTACCAACATAATACGACTTTTTAATTTTTAGATCAGGAATAGTAAAACCGGCTCCAGCAATTAAAGTTTCAGACACAGATCCGTCTGTATAAATTTTCAAATGATTACCATACGTTCTTTCCAAGAACTAAGGTACTTTTCTTTCGAAAAACCTAAACTTGAGTACTTGTGAGGAAACCTGACGCCAAGCCTTTTTGAAAACGGGACTAAGGTACTTCTTAATGATTCACAATTAAGTGGGTGGACTTAGCACACATAGGAGGACCATTTTCTATGAAGCGCCATTTGTAAATTAAATGGTTATTGTCATTATATCTATAGAACATACATTTTACCTGTATAAAAGATATGGTATAATTATAAAATGAATTATATACCTATAATACATTCTATAGCAATACAACACTTTTTATAGCTATAAAGCAAAATTTTTATAGCTACAGACTACATTTTACGATATACAAGAGATCATACACGAATCGTCACGCCGTTTGTAAATATTAAACACAAAAAAACTATTTTATTTATAAACAAAACATTTTATAAGTAACCAATTCATTTTATCTATAAACAAAACATTTTATAAGTAACCAATTCATTTTACCTATAAACAAGTCATTGTATCTATAAACAAGTCATTTTATAGCAAAAACGATCTATAAAACTTCCTTTTATCTGTAAACACTTCATTTTATAACAACAACGAGCACTTATATCTATAGAATACATTTTATAACACGTACATGTACAATGAATTGTACCTGTAGAATGCATTCGCGACAATTATTTTACAGTCGGCGCCTTACAATAATTTTATACTAACTTTCTCATTGTATAACTGCTTCTCTCCCTTCGATTATTTTTATTTTGTAACGTTGTAAGCGACCCAAAGTTGCTATGCGGTATGTTACGTTGAAACGCGAACGAAAGTGTCGGAAGCGTGTACGATAGATCTAATCGTTTCCTTTTGCAAAGTATTCAGTAATGGAGTTTATTTACCTTTGATTTGAGTTTGCATTGTTGTTAGGAGAGGCTTTGTATAACGTTGATAATGTTTGTTAGTCGATATCGTTGTAGAATTTTCTGGATCTGTTTGTTTACTATCGATCGAAGTTTCTTGATGGTCGTAGATAATGGAGAACATTCTTTTGGCAGGAAGAGAGATGAGTGACGTAAGTCAGTGATGACGATCTTTTATTCGATTGGTGGCAGTACGTCATTTCTACCATGTACGAAATCTTTCCGGAAAAGAGAGAGGTTATTTAATCGTGTGCCGAGTTGCTGTTGAGAGATAGTAAAGTTGTTGATAGTGATTTGGAAAGTTGCTGTGAAAGTTGTTGAGTTGAATTGAGAATTGTATGCAGTTGTTGATGTATGCTGAATAAAAGTGGAAAACTTCATACGTCGACTTTGTGATTTGTATGCTGTTTGGACAGGCTGTGTGAATAAACGAATCTGAGTTACACAACTATCAGGAATTCAGCATTGGGGCTGAATCAGATACTGATAAAGAACACACCATCATCAAACTGAGTGTAACATTTTGGGGGCCAAGCCGGGATTCACGCCATAGCCAAGGGTTCAACTGCTACAACTCGAGTCAACGTTACGAGAGGCAGTCATCGAGGGTAGCCGCCAACGAGTTGCGTCGAGAGGGGCCAACATACTGGGACTACATCCGATAGATTCGGGTTGACTGCAAGGGCGTGTAGTCGCCGAAGAGTTGCTTCGTGAGCGAACAACAGAGCGGGACTACGTAGCTGCCGCAGGACTACGTCGAGGGACAGTCTCGGAGCTACATCGCCAGTGTTACAGAGAGCGGCGAGCGGACGTCGCGTCTACTTCAGCACAGGAGCGTATACATCAACACCAGCGTGGTGCAGCGTCGCATACGACGAGGACAGCGGGGCCTGCGTCAGCGAAGGCGACTAGTGACAAGCATCAGCGCTACTGCAGAAAGCGTGCTGTTCTAGAACAGTCTAGAAAGGTACAGCACAGTCAAGAACTTTCCAGAAAAAGAACTCTACAGTCAAGAACTTTCCAGAAAAGAACCTTCTAGAAAAGAACTTTCCAGAAGCATCAAGATGGCTGACTTCTGGCAGAAAGGGGTTGAACTGAATCTAAAAGGCAAGCAGCTGACGGAGTACGTCAAGTCTCAGGAGAGAATACGAGAAAGAGAATTGGAAGAGAAGCGTCTAGAAAAAGAAATAGAACTAGAACAGAAGCGTCTAGAAGTAGAAGAGCAGCGTCGCCGTGAAGAACGAGAATTAGAAGAGCAGCGTCGCCGTGAAGACAGAGAATTCGAGCTGAAGCGTCTTGAGTTCCAGCTAGAAATGGCGCGTATCCAAAACAATCAGCATGCGCCACAAGTCACCAACGACCATACGGCTCCAAAATTGCCAGCTTTCGTCGACGGGAAGGACCAGATCGACAGCTATCTGGCCAGATTCGAAAGGTTCGCCGAAAGCTCCAATTGGCAACCTCGAGACTGGGCGATTCGACTAAGTGCACTTCTGACGGGGCAAGCTCTCGAAGTTTACACCAGACTGTCGAACGATGACGCCAAAAACTACGACGTCTTGAAAGAGGCCCTGTTGCAGTGCTACAACTTTACAGAGAAGGGCTACCGTAAACGCTTCCGTGAATGCCGGCCTAAGTCAGACGAGACGCCAAAGCAGTTTGTGGAGCGCCTGTCGTCATATCTACACAAGTGGGTGGAGTTATCAGGCGAAACGAAGTCTTACGACAGTCTCCATGACCTGATCGTGAAGGAACAATTTCTCAATGCCTGTCACAAGGACCTAGCGACCCACTTAGAAGAACAAAAGCTGCAGACGCTTAAAGATGTGACTGAGGCTGCTGAAAGATATCTCATCGCTCATGGGAAAACCCTGGGGCCACCCAGCGCGACGAAACATTTTCAGAAGACTGGAAACCATGGGAACCAGATCCAAGGGAGCCAGACGAGCCAGAGACAGACGGACTCCACGCCTCCTCCCAGGGAAGGGCATTCAAGAGGCTGTTTCACCTGCAACGCTACAGACCACAGGGCGGCTAATTGTCCTCAAAACAAAAGTAGCGGACAGCGGAGCAGTACGGACAATTCAGCGGCGGGCAACCGGCAGAGGCGGTTCTCCAATCAACGGCAAACCAGTAGATCTGACCATCAAGTGTGCGGCGGGAGCGTCATTCTTCCGAGTGAGACCAAGCGCACAGCTACTCCTGCCGACGTGCAAGAGTGCATGACCGATGGCCAACTTCTCCTTGCCAACGGAAAATCCATCCCCGTCGTCGCCAGCGCAGCTGTGACCGTCCAAAACATGCCTGTTTCAAAGGGACGCGTCGGAAATCATGAAGTGACTGTTTTAAGAGACTCTGGCTGCAGTGGGGTCATCGTCAGAGAAGACCTAATCGCTAAAGAACAGTTCACTGGCGATTCAAAATGGACACTTATGGCCGACAGCAAATGTGTGAGAGCGCCAGTTGCGAAGATTCATGTCAACACCCCTTTCTACATAGGCGAAGTCGAAGCGGTTTGCCTGAAGAAGCCGCTGTATGATTTGATGATCGGGAATATCGACGGCGCGAGACGACCCGACGACCCCGATCCAGAGTGGAGTCCTGCCTCAACCCAACGCGTCGAAGTTGTGGAGGAGGATCCGTTGCCATTTCCCGATGGAGACCTTTCAGAGCTGCTACGGGACAATGTGGTTACTCCGGCTCAGCCCTGCCGACCAGAGATCGTCGGTGCCGTTACAACCAGGGCCCAGGCCAAGAGAGACAAGACGTCTACGCCACTGAAGGTCGCCGACAACTCCAAAGCTGCCATCGTGGACAGAGATAAGCTGATCCAGCTCCAGGAAGCTGATAGCACTTTAAACAAGTACAGGAACCGCCAAGACCACGTGACCAAAGGCAGTGGTACGGTCTATTTTGAGGTGAAGGCCAAGATCCTGTACCGAATCTTCCAGCACCCGAGGGTCAACGGAGGTAAACCACTACGTCAAGTATTGGTACCATTACCCTTAAGGCGCCAGGTGATGGAAGTAGCGCATGACTCAATCATGGGAGGTCACCTGGGTATCAAGAAGACGTCGGATAGAATCCAGGCTGTATTCTACTGGCCAGGACTTCATGCGGACGTCAGCCGTTTCTGCCGATCGTGTGACATTTGCCAGAAGACCATACCTCGAGGAAGGGTCCCTAAAGTGCCAATGCAGAGAATGCCTTTGATCGACCGACCTTTCAAGAGGGTGGCCTTAGACTTAATCGGCGAAATAAGACCTCCGAGTGAAGAAGGTCATCGATGGGTACTGACTTTAGTGGACTATGCGACTCGGTACCCAGAAGCAGTGCCTCTGAAGAAGATTGACACTGAGACTGTTGCAGAGGCGCTGGTGGACATGTTTAGCAGACTTGGAGTGCCTGAAGAGATTCTGACAGACCTCGGGACGCAGTTCGTCTCTGACTGCATGAAGGAGGTCAATAGACTGCTGAGCATCCGGCATTTGACTACGACACCCTACCATCCAATGTGCAACGGGCTTGTCGAAAAGTTCAATGCTACGCTGAAGTCCACCCTGAAGAAACTGTGCAGCGAGCAGCCCAGACAATGGCATCGCTACATCAACGCCTTACTTTTCGCCTACAGAGAAGTACCGCAGGAGTCCACCGGCTTTTCTCCGTTCGAGCTGCTGTACGGAAGAACCATCAGAGGGCCGATGCACATCCTGAAAGAACTGTGGACGAAAGAAGTAGACACCCCAGAGGTGAAGAACAGCTACCAGTACGTGTTTGAGCTACGGGAGAAGCTGGAGCAGACTCTCGAAATAGCAAGAGAAAACCTGAAGAAGTCCCAAGACTGTGGAAAGCACTACTACGATCGTAGGGCTGTGAACAGGAAGTTTAAACCTGGCAACAAAGTGCTGTGCTGCTACCTACCGATCACAATAAGTTGCTGATGCAGTGGAAAGGCCCGTACGAAGTGGAGACCGTGGTGGGAATCAACGACTACAAGGTGAAGGTCGGCCAGCATTCCAAGATATACCACGCCAACCTCCTTAAGCTGTACGTGGAAAGGCCATCAGAGACTGTGCACGCAGCCACAGCAGCTGTGACCGACGACAGCTTTGACAGCGAGGAACTGTTGGAACTGGGAGACTTCCACAGCAAAGAAGGCATCGATGATGTTAAGCTAGGACCGAGCTTGACGGAAGGTCAAAAGTTGGAGCTCAAGGACCTTATGGGCGAGTTTCCCCCACAACTTCAGCGATGTCCCTGGCTCTACAACTTTGGTCGAACACGAAGTCCACCTCACTTCGAATATCCCTGTTCGATCCAAGCCCTTCCCGATCCCTTTCAAGGCCCGTGAATCCTTGAAGAAAGACATCGATGAGATGCTGAAAATGGGCATCATCAAGGAGTCCAGTTCCCCCTACGCGTCCCCTGTCGTGGTCGTGAAGAAGAAGGACGGGAGCAACCGAGTATGCATCGACTACAGGAAGGTTAATAAGATCACCGTCTTCGACCCTGAGCCGATGCCTACCGCAGCAGACCTCTTCCGCCAATTATCGGGGAGTAGAATCTTCTCAAAGATTGACCTCAGCAAAGGTTATTGGCAAGTCCCCGTGCGTCAACAGGACATACCAAAGACTGCTTTTATAACCCCTGATGGGACGTACGAGTGCCTAAGGATGCCCTTTGGCATGGTCAACAGTGGAGCTACCCTGAAGAGAGGGATGAAGAAGATGCTCAAAGGGATGGACAATGTCGTGTGTTACTGGGACGACCTGCTAGTCCACACTCGCACCTGGGAAGAGCATCTGCAGACCTTGAGGGAGCTGTTTCACCGTCTCACAGAAGCCAACCTGACCGTGAGACCCAGTAAGTGCATTCTGGGGACTGACAACGTAGACTTTATCGGCCATTATTCGCTGAAAGAAGGACAAAAGGGGCTTCTACTAGAAAACGTCACCAAGATTCTGAACGCTCCACGTCCCCAAACCAAGAAGCAGGTGCGATCTTTCCTGGGGTTGGCTGGATACTACAGGAGTTTGTACCAAACTACTCCGCCATCACAGCACCCTTGTCGGACCTGGTGCGGAAAGGCTGTCCAAACCAAGTGCAGTGGGGACCGTCTCAGGAGAGGGCATACCAGACTGCGCGACCTCCTTTCGAAGGATCCGGTGCTACGACTGCCTGACACTTCCAAAGAATTCGTCTTAAGGACAGACGCAGCGGACGAAGGCATCGGCGCCATACTGATGCAAGAACACGAAGGGAAACTATTTCCGGTCAGTTACGCCAGCAAGAAGCTGTCCAGGGCTGAGAAAAATTACTCGACCATGGAGAAAGAGTGCCTTGCCATCATATGGGGAATCCGGAAGTTCGAACTGTACCTTCAAGGAGTGAAGTTCGTGCTACAGACTGATCACAAGCCGCTAACTTACTTGAACTCTGCCAAGTTTGTGAACAGTCGGATCATGAGATGGGCTATGTACTTGCAGAACTTTAACATGCGAGTAGAATCTATCAAAGGATCGGACAATGTTGGTGCGGACTTCCTCAGCAGAGAGTGTGAGTAAAGAACATTGACTGTGTGGATGAACTGTGAACATTGACAATATCCAGATAGACTTGAAGATGAAAACCATTGACTCTGTGTAGATAAGCTGAGCGCAATTACAGTATTCAGAAAGTCTTAAATTAGTTTCAATTGAGGACTTTGTTTGTGCATTACGTTTCAACGTTGTTGAAAGAAATTGGGTAAATTTCTTCTTGAGTGGGGGGTTATGTTACGTTGAAACGCGAACGAAAGTATGTCGGAAGCGTGTACGATAGATCTAATCGTTTCCTTTTGCAAAGTATTCAGTAATGGAGTTTATTTACCTTTGATTTGAGTTTGCATTGTTGTTAGGAGAGGCTTTGTATAACGTTGATAATGTTTGTTAGTCGATATCGTTGTAGAATTTTCTGGATCTGTTTGTTTACTATCGATCGAAGTTTCTTGATGGTCGTAGATAATGGAGAACATTCTTTTGGCAGGAAGAGAGATGAGTGACGTAAGTCAGTGATGACGATCTTTTATTCGATTGGTGGCAGTACGTCATTTCTACCATGTACGAAATCTTTCCGGAAAAGAGAGAGGTTATTTAATCGTGTGCCGAGTTGCTGTTGAGAGATAGTAAAGTTGTTGATAGTGATTTGGAAAGTTGCTGTGAAAGTTGTTGAGTTGAATTGAGAATTGTATGCAGTTGTTGATGTATGCTGAATAAAAGTGGAAAACTTCATACGTCGACTTTGTGATTTGTATGCTGTTTGGACAGGCTGTGTGAATAAACGAATCTGAGTTACACAACTATCAGGAATTCAGCATTGGGGCTGAATCAGATACTGATAAAGAACACACCATCATCAAACTGAGTGTAACACGGTGCGCAAAGATGGCTGACGGTTGTTTTTTTTTTCGTTTTAAAAAAAAAAATTAAAATTTACGTCCCCGGACTCATTAAGCGTATAGGGGACGATTGGTTAATAGGTACATTCAACCAATTCAACGAAAAAAGTCCCCCCCCCCCCCCCCCCCCCCCCCTCCTCCTGCACGTATGCGCTGAGCTCTCGCCTTTTCATGTGGAAGTGACGTTGCATAAGCTAAATTTAGATAGCTACGGCGCGTGTAGGGAATTCCCGCTAGGCCTATATCGACTTCCCGCGATGTCAACAATCTCCAAGGTAACAGTTACGATGGAAGCTGGTTTGCCTTCGTGCTTATCGATAGTTTTTCAATACGACCAAAAAATAATTGGAACAGTCAAGACTGACAATGATGTCGCTGATGTTTTATCAGCATTTCACTAGTATGGTCCTCGCCAATTTATATAGTACACTAGTATGGTCCTTGCCATTTTTTGTAGCAGACTTTAATGGTCTTCGCTTAGAAGTTTACAAGTAGTCTACACGAGGATGGAGTTGCTTCCCTGGGATCAGCAATTCGAAAGTCAGTATAAAATTAATGTCATGCGCCTAATGTAAAATAATGCTCCGAATGCATTCTACAGGTAAAATGCATTGTATATATATTATAACATTTATTTTATAGATATAAAAGCTCTTTGTTGTTATAAAATTAATTGTTTACCTATAAAATAATAATAATAATAATAATACAGTACATTTGTATCGCGCGGTACCTCGCAAACGGTAAGGAATGCGAGCTCGCCGCGCTTGACAACACACGTGCAATCACACACACACACACACACACACACACACACACACAGAGAGAACAGGTATACACTTATGGAATGGTTAAATAATGACAGTAAAAAAAAAAACATAGCCGTGCAAAGCAAAAGATAATATGAATACCAAGAACCGAGCCGGTGCCGCCACCATCCATGAACAGATGACGTTACTTGGTAAAAGATTATGGGGATGGAAGGGAGGAGGAGTAAAAATTACTGAGTTTGCGTGTTAAAAAGGTGGGTCTTTAATTGGCGCTTGAAGGAAGAAAGTGATGGAGCATGTCGGAGTTGCATCGGTAGTGAGTTCCAGGCAGTTGCAGCAGAGAAAGAGAAAGATCGTTCACCATAGGTCTTTGAGTGAACACGGGGGATAGAAAGCAGTCTTGTATCAGAAGAAGAACGGAGTTGTCTTGCAGGAGAGTAGACAGAGAGAAGGTCAGTAAAGTATGAAGGGGCAGAACCAGTGAAGAATTTGAAAACAATAGTTGAGAGCTTGTACAAGATGCGAGCTCGAACAGGGAGCCAATGAAGAGATCGGAGTAGAGGGGTGGCATGGTCTCGTTTTTTAGCTTTAAGAACAAGGCGGGCGGCAGAGTTTTGGACTTTCTGAAGTTTTTCAAGAAGGTAGAGAGGGGAGCCAGAGAGGAGAGAGTTGCAGTAGTCAAGTTTGGATAGAACAAATGCACAACAAGAGTGTTGGTTGTTTCGGCTGTAAGATATTGTCGGATGGAGCTAATGCGGTGAATTTCGAAATAGGCAGAGCGGCATATGTTGGAAATGTGTTGGTCAAGTGACATGTCAGAAGACAGAATGAAACCTAAGTTGCGGGCATGGTCAGAAAATGAAATGGATGAGGTTCCTACTGTGATGCTATTTGGTAAATCAGATTTGTCTGATTTCTTTTTGATCAAGAGCGCTTCAGTTTTGTCATCATTGAGCTTTAGACGGTTTTCGGACATCCATTGTTTGACGTCAGTGATGCATGCCTGCATGGACTGGACGGAGGCGTGTGCCTGTGAAGAGCTGAAAGAGGTGTGGAGTTGTGTGTCGTCTGCAAATGACTGACTATTGACAGAGTGAGAATAGATGAGATCAGAGAGGGGCTTAGTGTACATAATGAAGAGGACAGGACCGAGGACAGAACCTTGAGGGACACCAAAGGAGAGTGGGACAGACGAGGAAGAGTGTTCACCAATGACAACAGACTGAGACCTGTGAGAGAGGTAGGATTGAAACCAGGAGAGACAAGTTCCAGAGATTCCATAGAGAGTGGAGAGTCTTTGAAGGAGAATGTTGTGGTCAATAGTGTCGAAAGCAGAAGATAGGTCTAAGAGAGTGAGGAGGGACACATCGCCCACGTCCAGGCCATGCAGTATGTCATTTGTCACTTTGATGAGGGCGGTTTCTGTGCTATGGTTGGGGCGGTAAGCAGACTGTGATGGAGGAAGGAGGTTGTTTTCAGTGAGGTAAGAAAAGAGTTGCGGAAGGACTACTTTTTCCAAGACTTTAGAAAGAAAAGACAAGTTGGACACAGGTCTGTAGTTTTTTAGATTGTTTTGATCTAAAGATGGTTTCTTGAGCAAGGGCTTTACCACAGCAGATTTGAAAAATGAATTGTTTATGTATGAAATGTAGTGTTTAGAGATAAAATGAAGTGTTTAGAGATAAAATAGTTTTTCGGAATAATAATTAATTACAAACGGCGTGATGATCGCGTATGATTTCTCTTGTATATTGTAAAATGTAGTCTGTAGTTATAAAAATGTTGTTTTTAGCTATAAAAAGTTTTGTATTGCTATTGAATGTATTTTATAGACATAGAATTCATTTTATAAGTATACAATATCTTTTATACAGGTAAAATGTATGTTCTATAGATATAATGACAATAATGATTTAATTTACAAATGGCGCCTCATAATTTTCTCCACTCAACTCCAAATATGCAAAAATGTGACTTAGGTACTTTTAATCCTAGGGTCTTCAATTGTTCTACCTTTCATTTCATTCGCGTTTTTGAACTGGCCGCGAGTTGTTCACTAACAACCCAGTATTGTAACAATGCTGAACGCCTGAGAAAGTAAGTGTTCTAGCTGTGGGCCAATGTGTCAACCTTTTTTTTTTCTTTTTTTTTTCTCACAACAAATTTCTAATTTCACACGAAACACGCACGTGTTGATCTCTCTCTCTCTCTCTCTCTCTCTCTCTCTCTCTCTCGCTCACACACACACACACGCACACTCACAAAAACCACACTCATGTCAACCTTTCTTTTACTGTGTTTGAGTGCAAGCACCAATCTGTATACTGGATAAAAAATTTTTTTTAATGGCAGTGCCCCTCCCCCTCTGGGCATTTACTCTGATCCGCCCCTGTCACCGATTCTGTTCACCCTCTACACTAATGACTGTACTGGCTCTGACTCCTCACCTCTCATCAAATACTCCGACGACACCGCTCTCGAAGACCTTTCCAATTCTGACACTGTCTACTTTTAACAAGTTAACCGCTTCTGCACATGGTGCAAAGACAACTTTCTTGACCTTAACGTGACGAAGACAAAAGAAATGACGATCGACTTCCGACGAGACCCCGTCCCCATCCCCGACCTGTACATAGACGGTGCGAAAGTGGAGAGAGTGACAAACTACAAATACCTGGGGACGATTCTCGACAACAAACTGTTCTTTGACCAAAACACAGCTGCGATAGAAAAGAAATGCCGACCTCGACTGTACTGCCTTCAGAAACTCCGTTCTTTGAACATCAGCCGACCCATTCTTTCTTCTTTTTATCGCTGTTTTATTGAATCAGTTTTGACTTTTGGTTTTATCTGCTGGTTTGGAGGGCTAAGTGTAAAGAACAAGAGGGTGCTTGACAGATTGGTGAGAGTGTGTGCGAGAGTGACGGGTGAAAGACAAAACAGTTTGAGAGAACTGCATGAATACCGTGTGGTGAGGAAGGCGAGAGTGGTTATGAAAGACACTTCACATGTTTTGCAAAGCATTATGAAATGTTGCCCTCTGGTCGCAGACTGCGTGTGCCTAAATGTTCTCTTGTAAGAACAAAAAACAGTTTTATTCCAAATTCTATTAAGTTTTTAAATAAGCGCTAAGTAATATTTTTGTATATAAGCTTTTGATGTTTGTGATGATGTTTGAGATGTCATTTCATACTGGAAATTTACTATAGATGTAGTCTACTGTGTACTTGTTTTATCTATGTATGTATTGTTTTAATGTTTCATACCGATCAACAATTGTATGTCACAATTTCTCTGTTGAGATAATAAAGTATTCTTGAACTTGAACTTGATACCAAAGAACGTACAGCTTCACAAAGAAGGTGCATAAGTTGATAACTCAAAAGTGTGCAAAATCGAAAGCACCCAGCGCCCCCAAGCGGGAAGTCGGAACCTTTGCTAGCCGGCTAGTGTTGGGAACATGGCGGACAGCATGTGTGAAGCTGCAGGAGGTTGCAAGCATGAGATAAATTCATATTGAAGTTCAGCTACTTATTATTTTATTACTATAAGACTTATAGTTTTCTTGAATATAGTTTTTTTTAATTCTGTTTTAATTATTATTCTATTATCTTATGTGAGGAAGAAGAGAACCATAAAATTAGCAAAATGTTAATTGGTGTTGCATTCCAACTGTTGTGTATTTTAAGTCTTCAGTGTTTTTAGTTTATCTCCCTGTCTCAACTTGAGTAATTCTATAAGAAAGGCCTTTTGATGAATGCGTGTATACGTGAAATTGAAACATTAAAAACTTTACAAACTAATATCAAGTTTGTAGGAATCTTCTGAGAGTAAAAATAATTATTTTAACACACGCAAGATGAAGAACACTTTATTACAATTTGGCGAGCCTGCCTGCGTTTCAATTTCATGTATAATTATTATGACAATTTGGCGAGCCTGCCAGGAAACATAATTTTTAAAAGTGAAGTGAATTATTAAAATCAAAATGTTTCTTCAGAATCAAGTGTGTGTGTGTAGATTTCCTAATAATTAATATTGCTTCTCTAAATTCTTATCAATTAACTTTGGGCACGTTTTTGTGCTTTGGCACTTTACATGGCTATGTTTCAATTTGTTGCATGTTGTATTGTAATACAATTAAATGACATGCAAGTTCAGTAATACACTGTTTTTGTTCATTTTCACTTGCTTCTCCGTCTTCTTAACTGTCTGGTCACTTCTTTTTCCTGTCTTCTTAACTGTCTGGTCACCGATTTCTTTTTCTCGGCAAATATGCCTATTATATAGTTGCACACATACAGGCCTGAGTAGACTACACAGAAATGCAATATGAAGTTATTTCATAACAAGTTCAGACAAAAGTTATAAATGCACTCGAGCTTTCTCAGTAGAAAAAAAAACCTGTTGCATGTGTAGGCCTATAGCACAAATTAATACACACGCAGTCATGCACTCAATTAATAGGCAGATTCACACTTTCATATTAAGGAGAAAACAAGGCAATAACTGCACAACAAGAGCAATTCAGTGCATAAAATCATGAATCGAACAGCTTTGGTAATTAATGTGAATTAAAAAAAAGTATTTACTTGTATAAATAAAACATTTTTGAGTTCGTTTTACTACAAAAGGATAATGTTTAGGGTTCAAAAAAGTCCTGCGGCAAGGTTTGTTTACGTATTGCTAAGCAGAGGATTACGTCCCTTGCAACGAGCGTTCAGACTCTCCGCTTGGTGCGCGCCAAACGCATCTGTCATCACTTTTTATATAGCGGTGTGGCGTTATGATCCTTCTTTGTGAAGCTGTACGTTCTTTGTATATACGGAAGCCATGGCCATCTGTAGGACATTATTGTCAGCAATGTAGACTCGACATTGAATTGGGAATTTCTGATGTTCTCTTAGCGAGCCATGCTTTCTCAAAAAATAGTGGAAAGTACCTCAAATAATATTAAGTGCTTAGAACTTGTGAATCTGGGAAGGAAACGACATTAAGTCGCACATTTATTAATTTTCCTGAAGGTTACAAGAAGTTGCCAATGATGTGGACATGAACATTGCAGGTGTGAATACATCTTCCTTTTTTTCGAAAAATCTGCCAATATTTGACTCACATGTATAGTCACTGTGTAGTTGTGTGAGGCTATGATTCACATGTATAGTCGTGTGAGACTATGTACTCACTCCCTTCCACCTCCCAACCCTCTCCCACAAAAATATAACATAAAATAACATAAAAGAACAAACTAGAAGGGCAAAGTCCATGTCTAATGATTCCCATATGATCCTTATGAAAATGGCAATATTTAACATGAAAATGAGTGCCCAGAAAAAGAGAAAGAAAGAAATGGTGGCATTAAAATGCAACTTTGATCTTTCTATGATCTTGACTTTGAGATGGCCTTTGCTCCAAATACACATGACTTGTACGATCAAATAAACTACAGCAAAAGTTGGTTTATACAAAAAACAACAGTGACCTTGGGATGACTAAAAACAACAGTGACCTTGGTATGACCTTCAGTGACATTGACCTTGGGATGACCATGATCTTCACGTGACCTCTCATGCTCATGTATGATCAAATAACCCAATGAGGTTGCATACTATGGGTTAAATATGAATGCCATTCCACTTTTTGATTACCTATTTTTTAACTCCCATGCATAGCAATGTGAGTCTGTGTACTGACCCCCAAATTATTTTTCCAGATTTTTTAGAGGAGTCCTAAATAGTCCAAAAAGGACATTTAAAATGAATCCATCCGGATTAATATCTCTCAAAACTATCACAAACAAGCTGGGTAAAATGGTGTATATCCATGAGAACTCACAAATGATCAGTGAATGAATGACTTCACTTTAAGGTCAAGGTCACAGTGTTACACTCAGTTCGATGATGGTGTTGTCCTTTATCAGTATCCGATTCAGCCCCAATGCTGAATTCCTGATAAGGTGTAACTCAGATTCGTTTATTCACGCAACCCGCTCAAGCAGCATACAAGTCACAAAGTCGACGTATGAAGTTTTCCACTTTTTATTCAGCACACATCAACAACTGCATACAATCGCTCAAACAACTTTCAAATTTTACTTTCCAAATCACTTTCAACAACCCTCAACTTTTTTAACATTGCGGCACTTATATAGTCTATACATACACGGGAAAAATCGAGAATAATCTACATAAAACACCACAACCAATCAATTAATTTCATCATCACGTGACTCACGTCATACAACCTCATTTGGAATGGAAGCTTCCATGGTAACCAACAGAATAATCCACACGCTTCGATCGATAGTAAACAACCGACTCGAGAACGTTCTCAAACAATATCGAGCAACTAAAAACATCAACGTTACACAAAGCTTCTTCTAATAACAACGCAAAATCAAATCAAAGATAAATACACTCTATTACTGCATGCGTTGCAAAATAAAACGAACAGATCTATCGCGCGCGTCACACACAAGCCTACCATTGCACGCGCTTCACACATAACATCGTGCGCATTTCATACGCACCATTCGCGTTTCAACGTAACATAACCCCCCACTCAAGAAGAAATTTACCTAATTTCTTTCAACAACGTTGAAACGTAATGCACAAACAAAATCAGAAATTAGAACTTATTTCGGACTGTCTGAATACTGTCAGTGTTCACAGTTCATTCACACAGAGTCAATGTTCTTCCATCCGCAAGTCTATCTGGATATTGTCAATGTTCACAGATCATTTACCCAGTCAACGTTTTTCATTTTCAAGTCTGTCATTACCAATATTCTTAGTTCATCCACACAGTCAATTTTTTTTTTTTCATCCGCAAGGAAACGACGCCCTTGTCAGTTGCGGCTGTCATCGGCCCAGGGTCAAAGACGACGATCACGTGGGCTTTCCTGGAGTCAGTGCATCCTCCGTTGTCTTTTTCTTCTGTCGGATGTCCGACGCAGTCGACGTTGTCAGCTCCCAGAATGCATTCGCTGGGTCTCACGACCAGGTTGGCTTCTGCGGGACGGTGGAACAGCTCCCTCAAGGTCTGCAGATGCTCTTCCCAGGTGCGAGTGTGGACTAGCAGGTCGTCCCAGTAACACACGACATTGTCCATCCCTTTGAGCATCTTCTTCATCCCTCTCTTCAGGGTAGCTCCGCTGTTGACCATGCCAAAGGGCATCCTTAGGCACTCGTACGTCCCATCAGGAGTTATGAAAGCAGTCTTTGGTATGTCCTGTTGACGCACGGGGACTTGCCAATAACCCTTGCTGAGGTCAATCTTTGAGAAGATTCTACTCCCCGATAATTGGCGGAAGAGGTCTGCTGCGGTAGGCATCGGCTCAGGGTCGAAGATGGTGATCTTATTGACCTTCCTGTAGTCGATGCATACTCTGTTGCTCCCGTCCTTCTTCTTCACGACCACGACAGGGGACGCGTAGGGGGAACTGGACTCCCTGATGATGCCCATCTTCAGCATCTCATCGATGTCTTTCTTCAAGGATTCGCGGGCCTTGAAAGGGATCGGGAAGGGTTTTGATCGAACGGGAATATTCGAAGTGAGGTGGATTTCGTGTTCGACCAAAGTTGTAGAGCCAGGGACATCGCTGAAGTTGTGGGGAAACTCGCCCATAAGGTCCTTGAGCTCCATCTTTTGATCTTCCGTCAAGCTTGGTCCTAGCTTAACATCATCGATGCCTTCTTTGCTGTGGAAGTCTCCCAGTTCCAACAGTTCTTCGCTGTCAAAGCTGTCGTCGGTCACAGCTGCTGTGGCTGCGTGCACAGTCTCTGATGGCCTTTCCACGTACAGCTTAAGGAGGTTGGCGTGGTATATCTTGGAATGCTGGCCGACCTTCACCTTGTAGTCGTTGATTCCCACCACGGTCTCCACTTCGTACGGGCCTTTCCACTGCATCAGCAACTTATTATGATCAGTAGGTAGCAGCACCAGCACTTTGTTGCCAGGTTTAAACTTCCTGTTCACAGCCCTACGGTCATAGTAGTGCTTTCCACAGTCCTGGGACTTCTTCAGGTTTTCTCTGGCTATCTCGAGAGTCTGCTCCAGCTTCTCCCGTAGCTCAAACACGTACTGGTAGCTGTTCTTCACCTCTGGGGTGTCTACTTCTTTTGTCCACAGTTCTTTTAGGATGTGCATCGGCCCTCGGATGGTTCTTCCGTACAGCAGCTCGAACGGAGAAAAGCCGGTGGACTCCTGGTACTTCTCTGTAGGCGAAAAGTAGGGCGTTGATGTAGCGATGCCATTGTCTGGGCTGCTCGCTGCACAGTTTCTTCAGGGTGGACTTCAGCGTAGCATTGAACTTTTCGACAAGCCCGTTGCACATCGGATGGTAGGGTGTTGTAGTCAAATGCCGGATGCTCAGCAGTCTGTTGACCTCCTTCATGCAGTCAGAGACGAACTGCGTCCCGAGGTCTGTCAGAATTTCTTCAGGCACTCCAAGTCTTCTGAACATGTCCACTAGTGCCTCTGCTACAGTTTCAGTGTCGATCTTCTTCAGTGGCACTGCTTCTGGGTACCGAGTCGCATAGTCCACTAAAGTCAGTACCCATCGATGACCTTCTTCACTCGGAGGTCTTATTTCGCCGATTAAGTCTAAGGCCACCCTCTTGAAAGGTCGGTCGATCAAAGGCATTCTCTGCATTGGCACTTTAGGGACCCTTCCTCGAGGTATGGTCTTCTGGCAAATGTCACATGATATCGACAGAAACGGCTGACGTCCGCATGAAGTCCTGGCCAGTAGAACACCGCCTGGATTCTGTCTGACGTCTTCTTAATGCCTAGGTGACCTCCCATGATTGAGTCATGCGCTACTTCCATCACCTGGCGCCTTAGGGGTAACGGTACCAAGACTTGACGCAGTGATTTACCTCCGTTGACCCTCGGGTGCTGGAAGATTCTGTACAGGATCTTGGCCTTCACCTCGAAATAGACCGTACCACTGCCTTTGGTCCCGTGGTCTTGGCGGTTCCTGTACTTGTTTAAAGTACTATCAGCTTCCTGGAGCTGGATCAGCTTATCTCTGTCCACGATGGCAGCTTTAGAGTTGTCGGCGACCTTCAGTGGCGTAGACGTCTTGTCTCTCTTGGCCTGGGCCCTGGTAGTAACAGCACCGACGATCTCTGGTCGGCAGGGCTGAGCCGGAGTAACCACATTGTCCCGTAGCAGCTCTGTAAGGTCTCCATCGGGAAACGGCAATGGAATCCTCCTCCACAACTTCGGCGCGTTGGGTTGAGGCAGGACTCCACTCTGGATCGGGGTCGTCTGGTCGTCTCGCGCCATCGATGTTCCCGATCATCAAATCATACAGCGGCTTCTTCAGGCAAACCGCTTCGACTTCGCCTATGTAGAAAGGGGTGCTGACTTGAATCTTTGCAACTGGCGCTTTCAAACATTTGCTGTCGGCCATGAGTGTCCATTTAGAATCGCCAGTGAATTGTTCTTTAGCGATTAGGTCTTCTCTGACGATGACCCCACTGCAGCCAGAGTCTCTTAAGACAGTCACTTCATGATTTCCGACGCGTCCCTTTGAAACAGGCATGTTCTGGACGGTCACAGCTGCGCTGGCGACGACGGGGATGGATTTTCCGTTGGCAAGGAGAAGTTGGCCATCAGTCATGCACTCTTGCACGTCCGCAGGGGTAGCTGTGCGCTTGGTCTCACTCGGAAGAATGACGCTCCCGCCGCACACTTGATGGTCAGATCTACTGGTTTGCCGTTGATTGGAGAACCGCCTCTGCCGGTTGCCCGCCGCTGCGTTGTCCGTACTGCTCCGCTGTCCGCTACTTTTGTTTTGAGGGCAGTTAGCTGCTCTGTGGTCTGTAGCGTTGCAAGTGAAACAGCCTCTTGAATGCCCTTCCCTGGGAGGAGGCGTGGAGTCCGTCTGTCTCTGGCTCGTCTGACTTCCCTGGATCTGGTTCCCATGGTTTCCAGTCTTCTGAAATGGTTTTGTCGCCTTGGGTGGCCCCAGCGTTTTCTCATGAGCGATGAGATATCTTTCAGCAGCTTCAGCAACGTCTTTTAGCGTCTCCAACTTTTGTATTTCCAAGTGGATCGCGAGGTCCTTAGGGCAGGCGTTGAGTAATTGTTCCCTCACGATCAGCTCATGGAGACTCTCGTAAGTCTTCCCTTTGCCTGATAATTCCACCCACTTGTGTAGATATGATGACAGGCGCTCCACAAATTGTTTTGGTGTCTCGTCTGACAAAGGCCGGCATTCACGAAAGCGTTGACGGTAGCCCTTCTCTGTAAAGTTGTAGCACTGCAATAGGGCCGCTTTCAAAACGTCGTAGTCTTTGGCGTCATTATTCGACAGTCTACTGTAGACATCGAGCGCCTTTCCCGTCAGTAGTGCGCTGAGTATGATCGCCCAGTCTTGACGTTGCCATTTAGCGCTTTCGGCGAACCTTTCGAACCTCGCCAGATAGCTGTCGATCTGGTCCTTTTCGTCGACGAACACTGGCAATTTTGGAGCCTTGAAGTCACTGATAACTTGTGGCGCGTGCTGCTGTTGTTGGATGCGCGCCATTTCTAACTGGAATTGACGCTCAGCCTCTAATCGTCTCTCTTCCATCTCGTCACGTCGACGCTTTTCTTCTCTTTCTTCTCGGCGACGCTGCTCTTCTCTCTCTTGCCGCTGCTGTTCAATTTCTAAACGCTTCTGTTCTAATTCTCTTTCTTCACGGCGACGCTGCTCTTCTAATTCTCGTTTTTCGCGCCGTCGCTGTTCTTCTCTTTCTTCACGCATTATTCTCTCCTGGAATTTGACGTACTCCGTCAGCTGTTTGCCTTTTAGATTTAGTTCAACCCCTTTCTGCCAGAAGTCAGCCATCTTGATGTTTCTGGAAAGTTCTTTTCTGGAAAGTTCTTTTCTGGAAAGTTCTTTTCTGGAAAGTTCTTTTCTGGAAAGTTCTTTTTTTTTAAAGTTCTTGACTGTGCTGTACCTTTCTAGACTGTTCTAGAACAGCACGCTTTCTGCAGTAGCGCTGATGCTTGTCACTAGTCGCCTTCGTTGACGCAGGCCCCGCTGTCCTCGTCGTATGCGACGCTGCACCACGCTGGTGTTGATGTACACGCTCCTGTGCTGAAGTAGACGCGACGTCCGCTCGTCGCTCTCTCTAACACTGGCGATGTAGCTCCGAGACTGTCCCTCGACGTAGTCTTACGGCAGCAACGTAGTCCCGATCTGTTGTTCGCTCACGAAGCAACTCTTCAGCGACTACACGCCCTTGCAGTCAACCCGAACCTATCGGTGATGTAGTCCCAGTATGTTGGCCCCTCTCGACGCAACTCGTTGGCGGCTACCCTCGATGACTGCCTCTCGTAACGTTGACTCGCTTGTTGTAGCAGTTGAACCCTTGGCTATGGCGTGAATCCCGGCTTGGCCCCCAAAATGTTACACTCAGTTCGATGATGGTGTTGTCCTTTATCAGTATCCGATTCAGCCCCAATGCTGAATTCCTGATAAGGTGTAACTCAGATTCGTTTATTCACGCAACCCGCTCAAGCAGCATACAAGTCACAAAGTCGACGTATGAAGTTTTCCACTTTTTATTCAGCACACATCAACAACTGCATACAATCGCTCAAACAACTTTCAAATTTTACTTTCCAAATCACTTTCAACAACCCTCAACTTTTTTAACATTGCGGCACTTATATAGTCTATACATACACGGGAAAAATCGAGAATAATCTACATAAAACACCACAACCAATCAAAATTAATTTCATCATCACGTGACTCACGTCATACAACCTCATTTGGAATGGAAGCTTCCATGGTAACCAACAGAATAATCCACACGCTTCGATCGATAGTAAACAACCGACTCGAGAACGTTCTCAAACAATATCGAGCAACTAAAAACATCAACGTTACACAAAGCTTCTTCTAATAACAACGCAAAATCAAATCAAAGATAAATACACTCTATTACTGCATGCGTTGCAAAATAAAACGAACAGATCTATCGCGCGCGTCACACACAAGCCTACCATTGCACGCGCTTCACACATAACATCGTGCGCATTTCATACGCACCATTCGCGTTTCAACGTAACACACAGGGTCAACAAAATGTTGGTTAAAAAAGGAAAATTCTTCACAAAATTTCACTTTTTTCTACGTTATTAATATTGAACTTCTGATTCTTTGATGCATGATATATCAATTAGACACACATCTTGTGCACATTTGGTCAACCTCACTAAAAGGTCAAGGTCACTGGAACTGTCTAAAGTCAGTATAGGTAGGTTGTATGTCTGCTGTGAGGATCCATGTTTCGCAAGCGTATAGGAAAATGGAGATAACAAGGGTGCCCAGCAGCCTTACCTTGGAGTGTAGACTGATGGTCCTGTCTTTCAAAATGGGCTTCAACCTTGTCAGAGTTGTTTGTGTGATCCTGGAGAGGATTTCCTGTCGGGACCCATTGTCTGATACAATGGCTCTTAAATATTTTAAGCTATGCACTGTGTTGAGGGATTTGCTTTGGACTTTGATGTCTTGTTGATGCCATTGGTGTTGTTGGTCATCATTTTGGTCTTCTCTGCACGTATTTCCATTCCCAAGGCTCTGGATGTGGTGTCGCCTCTGTACCAGTTGTTCAAGTTCTTGTTCCTCTCCAGCCAATCCATCTGCAAAATGAAGGTTGGAGATTGCTCTACCCCCTATGCGGACAGTGCCTTTGTGATCTACAAGGCCATCTGACATGATGCGCTCCAGGGAGTATGTGATGATATTCTGGGGAAGATACGTTTATCTTACTAGGGGGTAAGACTTACTGATAGATGGGCGATGTGCTACCACTATCGATCGTTCTTTTACCAGAATTCCGAAAGCTGTGTGAGAGACTGATCACGGCACTTTGATCACATAAAATTTATATTTGTTCTCGGGCGTTTTAGTATCATTTGGCTCAACTTAAGAACCGTTAATTACTAATCAAAAGACTAGGTTATTATGTCTCGAGAGAAGAAAACTAATAGCTACACAACAATACAAATAGAATGACACCAGTCGTATGTATGTACTTTCTCGTCTTATATATTCAACACAACTTTTACATGTACTTCATTAAACCGGTAAATTAATAATTCTAAGAGTTCGATGTGCTGGGAAAGTTTGTCAGCAGGTCTTTTTCTTCATATGCTACGCGAATATATTCATAGTTCACTAAATGATCGAGTGGTAGGTTATATTTCCTACTCAGTTGGCATTTGTGGGTGACTTAGCTGCTCTGTCGATGAGAGTGCTTGGGTCCTTCTGAGAAGTCTTGCCTCTCAGGTTGAGCGGATGAGTCGTTCAGCTATTGTAGCTGCGAGGGTGGGACGTGGTGAGGTAGAATCTTGGTTGTTCTCCTTCTGTACCACGGGAGCAATCGTCATGCGTTTGTCTCCACAAACCTTCTCAGAGCTGACCTGTAAAAGTCGGAGCTCTGGCTACAATATTCTCGTTAGATATAAGTGTGCGGTCTCCTCTGCAAAGTGTCCATAGCATCAGACACCTGCAAAGTTCCCATATGCACAATTCGATTCGAATCTTAAGGCTAAGATACATGATCAATCCACATGCATACTGTCTCAGAAACAATAATCTGTTTCTGTAACTATATATATATATATATATATATATATATATATATATATATATATATATATATATATATATATATATATATATATATATATATATTAATACATGGCAATCAATATACATTAAACATACACATATCAAAACTACTAATGTTATCTTACTTCCAGACTCTGAGATCCGTGAAACCGTCTCTAGTCTATCTTGATGATAAGGCTGAGGATAAGCGTTCACTGCAGTTTGTTCCTGGGTTTGACCCTCGCAGCTTGGCAGTTAGTTTCCGACTGACTAGCTAAGATTGGGGCCCCAACGATATGCAGGCGTTCCTTAGTCTTCTTGACCAATCGTTTAACTCTCGTCTTAGTCAATCTCGCATATACGGGATTAATCGTTTTTATTGGAATATTTTCTTCCACCTGCCCTAGTTATTAGACACGCATAATTATCCTTGAAGTGGAGTGTCAGGGGTAGAGTGGAGGGTAGATATAATCGCGCTAAGCTGAGCCTAGGCTACTTAGTGTCTCAGTGACTTTGGTCACCGTGAAGTAAGCTAGTTAACGAAGATGACGTTAAGGTCAGTTTTGTCTTAAGTATGCTATTTAGTCTTGGATCGCTAAGTCTGTTAGATGGTATCTGGAGCGGCTGTCGGTGTGACTGTCTCAAGGAAGTTAATTTGACATGTGTGTGCTGCTTTTTAGATAACTGTTGAATTAATGTCCATTTTCATTCGATGGTATCTATTTTGCGCTATTAAGCTAATTTCCTACATTTTGTCGTCACTATTTCTGCTGTTACAGAGATGTTGAAGAGTGTTGCATTCCATTCGCCTTGCACTATGACTATGGTCAAGGATAGAAATACTCGACTTCGCTGTCGTCATGATAGTCTGATGTTGGGACATAGGCCTGGATGATAGTGATGTTGAAAGGAGCTGCTCTCAGATGGATGGTAATGAGTCTAGTGGAGACTGGGTGGCAACCCATGACAGCGGCTAGAATGTATTTGGGGACCAAGAATCCAACGCCGTGTTCGTGCCTGTCATCTCTCTCGCTGAAATAAAGCTTGTGGCCTTTGTCGGTCGTTGTTTCACCTAGACCTTTCAAGCGCAGTTCACTGATATCATAGACCAGGAATATTTATACCGCGCAGTTACGCCATTGGTGTGATGACGCGTCAAGAGTTATGCGACTTGATTGTGGCATGTGTGAAAATGGCTGCTTGACAGAGCGAAGATCTGATGGAGAGGGGGGAAAAAAATCGCAGGAGCAGTTACGGTGACCACTGTGCAACTTTGAACTGCACAAATGCACGATTAAAGGCTGCATGCAAGAGGAAGAGTTTTTTTCGTTTCCCAAAGGAAGAAGAACGGTAAGTTCTTGAAGAAATTGTAGATCTTTTCTGACAGACAAGAATCATGATATGAATGAATTATGATGACCAAGACCGGTCAATGAATGGTTGTCAATGATACAAGACGGATTGGAACTAAGGTGATGTTTCGTGTAAGAAACGGTTTGGATTAGCCCAAGGAATTAATAAAGGTTGTGTGTAGGGTTAGTACTTAGTGATAATTAACTTGAACTTAGTTCAGTATCAATAAAAAGTACGCCTACTCACTACTGTCATTGTCAGTGTCAATTAACCCACAGTAGAACTAAAAAGGGGTGCCCTCTGGCCGTTTGCTGTCATGTGTCATCCTCTGTCTAGATCTAGATTTAAAACGATTCTGGTGCACTGCAAAGTCTTGGTATAAACGTGATTAATGTTATGTTTGTTAAGTAACCCAACTTGATTTGCCGCACTAATTAGCTCACTATTGTCATGTTCTCTGCAATTGTTGACTCCAAGGCTACTTAAAAAAATAAATAAAAGAAAAAAAGATTGTAAGACAGTATGTGAAAAGTAAAATTTCAGCGGCTTGTTATTTGCTGTCCACCAAACTGTGTCTGTAATTCCTCAACTTCGTATCCTGTTATAATTAAATTAGGTTGTGGCAGAATATTCTAATATAAAATACAGATGCCAACCCTTTATTTTGTCACAAGACTCACTGAATGTATTGTCAATTCGAATGAAATATATAGGGTTGATTGCAGGATGGTTTCATTTGTGATCACAGAAAGTTGCCTTGTTCACCTTTTTTTAAATACGAGAGAGAGAGAGAGAGAGAGAGAGAGAGAGAGAGAGAGAGAGAGAGAGAGAGAGAGTATAATTATTACGTACCCTAATTATTATGTTGAAATCAATCAAAGCATATTTTTGTAAATAAATGAATTTCCGTGTGCACAACTAGATTTACGTTTCGAATTAGTCAATATCTTTATTTATATTTCGATCTCCATCTCTTTCTATATCACACACACACACACACACACACACACACACACACACAAATTATACACACTAAAACTGCCAATCAATCCGTATGCTGTGTGACCCCATACGGAACAAAAAATAATTTACACATGTATGACACATATTCTAGACTAGTGTGTTTTTTTTTATATTATTATTATTTTTATTTTAACTTAATTTATCTTACACATACTGTTTATTTCAAGCAACAAAACAATGCAAAAGCCACCTATTTCACGGGTTACAGTTTAAGAAGTGCTGATAACACCTTTACGGTCAAGAGGCAGCAAGTCATGAAAAAATAAACAGATGTGCATAAAATTTTTTTATCAAATTTGAAAAGCCTTATTTCAAACATGTTCAACAGCAAAAGGTGAAAATCGACGTCTAAAACTTTTTTTTAAAATATAATTAAAAAACCCCATATTATAGACAAGAGACTAAGAACCGAAAGCAAACCCATGCCACGTTGAAGGGACGTAAATCCTCCACCGTACATCACTTTTCACAGAAGCGATATCGCTAAGTGATTTCTCTCCTTCTTCCTTTCTCTCTGCTGATATCTAAAATGTTCCATCAATAGTGGTCCAGCTCATGGGCCAGTTCTTCTAATTGTCCCTCCGCAGTTAGGGTCCTGACATTCCAGGTTCCTTTGACGATGTTGTCTCTCATGCGGATCTTGCTAAGTTCTCCATCAGTAACACACTAATCACCTCCGTCCTGGTGGCCAACGGAAGGCGCGGTCCTTGGTGACCTGGGCGATGACCGATTTGGTATGGAGTGAGTGGTTCTTTTGATCATACGGTGTGTCTTGGGCCAGAAAGACTTGGCGGGGCCCAGTTCTCTCAAGGTTGTTGGCCACAGCCGAAATCCACAAATATAGTGTGGCTCACCTTGTTTCCTCAGCACATGGTCGTTGAACCTGTATTAACGTGAGGTTCCTCCGTCCTGGCCGATGACTTCAGTGTAGAATACTTTAGCCCAGTGATGCCGTGCTGACATCAACCCTGTTAGTCGCCTCTTACGACACGCCGGAAAACGTTGGGTCTATTATATTCTATTCAGTACCTGAACCCCTGGGCTATATATATATATATATATATATTATTTAGAGCACAGCCACTTGTGGCTGTGATGCGGCGCTATATAAATCTACATTTATTATATATTATATATATATATATATATATATATATATATATATATATATATATATATATATATATATATATATATATATATATATATATATATATATATATATATATATATATATATATATATATATATATATATATATATTATATATATATATATTTGTTGGTGTGTTTTAATTTCAAAACATAAATTACTGCCAGTCTGTAAAAATACAGACCAAAAACAACGTCATATGTTGTCAAATACGAACTTTTTTCTGCAAAAAGTACTGAGCAAATTAATTGATTGCAATTATTGTTGTATAATGCGTTTAAAACCATGTCAGTCCATTGCTCTCTGTGTACAGTTTGATTTCAACTATACTTTGGAAACATGTACAATAGTCATTTTGTAGTACCGTGAAAGTAAAAATGTTCTTCTAATCAAAACTAGAAATAAAGGTGCAGCAATACAAAAACGATACTGTTCGAGTCCTAAATTGCAGTTCACACAAGACACCCCCGTTAGGGTGCCAGGGGTTTCAGTATAAATAGTATCCCCACTTTCTGGAAATTTAGTGCTTTAAATTCCCACTGTCGCTGTCTTTCTCATTTGCTCTTTCTCATTCCTGCTCTGTTCTATCAATCTGCTATACTATCGTCTTCTTCGCTAGACCAGTCTCCTACATTTTTTCTTGAAAACTCTTCCGGGACAAGAGACTCCTTATTTGTGTATGAGGTCTGTTGGATCAGCTTGGGAATATTGGACGCTTTCTGCCAGGTGGTCACTAGGGCTTCCTATGATGTTATTATTTAGCAATGTAGGCATTTTATATGTATGTGTTTTGTTGATAATTTATAATGATGTTTGTATTCTATTTTGTTTTTATAAACAGGGGTTCGATAAGTTGGGGTGAAGCCTCAGCCGTCCCCTGCGTGGGATGTCTTTATTGTAAAGTGACTGGCCGGTGGAGACCTTTCGGTCTTACCACTAGGGTTGTTTCGGCAGATCTTTTATGCGGATTGGGGGTTGTCCGGTCCTGATTTGGCTCGGAAGAGTCCGCTGGACCTAAAGCAACAATAATGTAATGTAGTTCACACAAGACATTGGTTGATCAAAGTGTAATAGCAGGAACAGTCGGGTAACTGAATTTTTGAAGTTGACAATGGGTGTTGAGGAGACGAACGATGCGTTTTGGAGACTTGTAATGGGGGAAAGTCAGATAATAAAGATGCTGTTTTCGAAGTTTTTAAAAAATATTTTTTCTCCCCCCTGTGTCTTTTGTTTTTGTGTGTGTGTGTTATTGCTTGGAGAGTGTTTTATAAAGGTAAAGCATTCATTTTTTTACGAAACAAACACAACGAGCCAAGCAAAAATACAAATTTCTTTATTTTTGTCATTTTTTAACACATTTAAACATGCTGAAATTACGGAGTTCCAGCCCTTTACCAGAGATTTCACAGTAGGCTCACTTGCTAGGGTTTGGAGCCAAGGGAGATAAACACAGTATGTGATAAAGCTAAGCTGCCTTCGTAACTGCCAGGAGTTAACGTGACCTCTGAACGCATACCTGTCAAGTGCTACGGATTTTTGCGTAGCGCTACGCATTTTAAACATTTTCCCATTGCTACGGCGTATCACAAAGCTGCTACGCAATTTTTCAAAAGTGACGATAATATTTTTTAACCAGGGGGGTTTTCGTGCGAAAGTAGTCTGTTCCGGTCGAGTCCGGTTTAAAGACACTTAGTAAAAGCACAGCACTTCCGCAACACGTGTTCATTCAGAACTTCAGTCTACGATCAGTCTTTGTGAGGGAGAGACAGACGGAGTTGAACAAAGAAAATGGCAAAGCCTCCACCTAAAAAACTCAAACGACCATGGAAAATTTTTATTCATTGTGTACATTTTGATAGGACTGTTCTTTTTATTTACTTGTTTCATGTCATGAACATTATTCATTTCTCTTTCATTACTTTCATATTATATCAGCTGCCATTTAGTTATATTTTTATTAAATTAATTGGTATAAGCTTTTGTGCAATGCTGATAGTTCTTTTCTTGGCATTGTAAACCATGTTTTGTGAATAAGCAAATTTGTTTGGGGGAAAAAAGTTCATCTGCTTTTTCTGTGTCAGTGATTGTCTCCCTTGGTTTTTTTTTTTTTTATGATTGCCTAGCTTATTTTCTGTCTGTATGTTTAATTTTTATTTTTTAGCATTTTCACTTTTATTTTGAAAAACGTACATGAAAATGTTTATAATGGTAATAGCTAAAGTGTTGTGCATTAACAAGATTTTACAATAAATTTGTAAACACATTAGATGTGTATGTTTATATTGGATGCAGAAATTTCCAGTTTTGTTGCGAATCGCGTGATTCACATTAGTGCTACACCAAACCTCCATTTGCTATGGTTTTTCTGTTAAATTGCTACACCACAACCCGAAAACCCCTTGACAGGTATGTGAACGCATTGCATCAACGTCACATTGTGATTACAGTGGCCACTGGTCTCACTCCATTTGGAGACAGGGCAGGGTGAACTTTGCTCCATAGTTGCCCTTCCAGTACTGGGTGTCCATTCCCCCCATGGTGAACTTCGCTGACCTCACACCTGCACTGTAGTCCTTGAACGTATACTCCATCTTAAAAACAAACGGCAAGAGGAATTGTGTCAGGGTGATAGAAGCAGATCTATATTATCTATAACTCTGGGTGACCCAAAACCATGGTTCCATTGCATCACTCCCTGATTCCATGGGAAAGTTGGCTAATTCAAATCACTAGAGATGGACTCGGCAATACAAGCTACAAGATGTTTTATTGTCCTCATATAGAAAACGGTCATGTAAAAATTCCCTTCACAATGAATTAAGATGGGATGTCCGTTTGTAAAATACTAAATAACATAAAAAGTTCGAAACAAACAAAAAAAAAATTGGGGGCTTAGTCCGGTGAATAAGTATACATTAAATTTTTTTAAAAGTTATATTCAAATAATTATTTTTAAAAAAAAAGATGTATGTAAGGAAAAATAAATTTACCTTGTGCCATTTGCGACGATCAGCAGCTTCTATGATGACACGTTCACTTTCAAAGGTCTGCACAGTTTTATTCTGTGCATCCTTCAACTCCACTTGAAGTTTGAATTTTACCCCACAGTCCCAGCGTGCGGCAAACCTGCGTGAACAAAAAGTAAATCATTTTCCGCAAGAGCATGATTGGGACTAAAATCGCGTTGTTCCCAAAACACTGTGTTTAACTTTAACAGACTTTTTATTAATGAGTAACTTTAAAAAAAAATTGTTAAAACCTCAAGACCTGACATTCGCGGTTAATGAGCAAAACAGTTAGGGGGAAATGTTTTCAAAACAAGAACAAGATTGGCCCTTCTAAGGTATTTTCAGATACTCTCATGTATAGCTGAAATATGAGCATTTTCACAAGTGTTTATTTTGTTGGCAGTGTTTTAACACGGCTTTATCCTAAAGAAGCCAAAGGAAAACATTGGAATGATAGGCCCCTATCTGAACTATCTGCAAGCAAAATAAAAAAAAAATATCAAAATCGACTCAGACATTTTTGAGATAGTGGTGAAGCCCAATGACCTTCATGTTTAGAAAAGTGCCAATAAGAATGGTCTAACGTACTTAGCAGCATTTAAAGTATCTGCAAAGTTAAAATATGTCTATTTACAGTTGAGTTATTCTTGGGATAAAGCAAAAAGTGTCTTTTGAACAACATAAGTTAAATTTCGGAGAGCCAAACTGACCCACAACTGACTGCTACTGAAGGATGGCCCATGGTTAAAGTAATATACCAAAACTCAACAAAATCGCTTCAGCCAGTTAAAAGAACAACAATAAAGAAAAGACAGATTTTGAGCAAATCAAAACGTTAGCAACAAATAGCCTCCAGTGACCTTGACCTTTGCGTTAGAGCATATAAGTTGGCAGTGGAGGCAGGCCACTAACCTAGGTAATATTTCTATGAAGTGTTTGTCAATTTCCGTTCAGTGGTTCTGGCTATATGGTTTCCAACGGACTGACAGACCGACATGGCTCCTTCCGATTCCTTCCTTCCCCCCTCCCACTACCCGTTCAATATATAAAAGAATGTGGCGTACCAGATCGACGCATAGATGGGTGGTCTGAGTTGGTCCATCACAGTTGCCGCCAGTTTTGGGCTATCTTCAATAAATTCCACATGCTGGGTGATGGAAGTATATCGATAAGAAGTCACCCAGTTCTTAATCGGTCCTGAAAATGTGACACCCTGTACGTTATGGTCATAGATCGCCGAAGGCAGAAGGAGATACAGGAAGAATAACGAGGATAAAGGAAGAATTAGAAGTAGAATGTTGCATCTATACTGACCCACATTTTTTGAGTCCATAATATGAAGTAGGCAAGTTCTAATTTTAATATCCATTGATTTTAGTCCTGCAGTCATGATCCTTTAAAGGGACTTGAGGATGATATTTCTGCATCAGCAATGGCATTGGTCACATTTATGCAAAAAGAAATTTCGCCAGAAAGGTGATACCCCAACATTATGACTAAACGAAAGAAGGAGGGGGAGAAGGAGAACAAGAAGAAGTAGAAGAAGAAGAAGAAAATGAAGAGGGAGAAGAAGAGATTTAGCTAATGCCCTGAAATAAACATTGTTATTCAGCTTGATATGTTACTTAACAAAAGGTCACCCCACCGTTGACTATACATGCAGGAATGTAGTCAGTGATGGGATCTGCTCCATATGGTTCTGACTCCACCTCAGGATTAGGATACTCGTCACCTGTCAGTGTCCAATGCTGCAAGTCTTCTACTGCCAACATAAACATGTATGCCGTGTCAGAGAAAGACATAAAACAACAGGCATCCTTTACGATTCCCTTCAGTCTATTTCAGATACGTTTAGTATTAGCAAATTAGCCAGGAAAGCCTTTTTGTACCAGGGACAAAATTAATCAGCTCGTCTTCTGTACACAAGCTGCGCATGTACATTCAAGAGCGCACCGTAATTCAACAATTTATATAGCGCACTATCTCACGGTGCAGGGCGATTCGTGGCGCCTTTCAAGCACATGCAACACATAGAATCAAAAATCAACAACATATGAAATAATTATTATTATGTACAGCCAAACAATGAAATATTAAACTCGACCCCTCGTAGCAGGAGCATGTACAGGGGACAACATACATTATTTTACGTGACGGGGGAGGGAGGAACTGACGGAGGGCGCAACAGAGGGGAAAGGGTGAAATTTGTAGGCGTCATCAAAACAACAGAGGGAGACTAACCTATCCTATAATATCCCGTAAATCGAAGGTTGTTGGGACACCACAGATGATCGTTTAACCAGCATAGCCTACTCACACCTTTCTCTGTCCTCAGCAACCCTCATGGCTTCGCTCAGTGTCAAGCCAGTCCATTCTCAAATGTTGTCCTCCCACTTCTTTTTCTGTCCCCCTCTTCTTCTCAATCTGCCTCCCTGCACCGTGCCTTGCAGGATGGTCTTTGCAAGGCCATATGATCTGGTGACGTGGCCATACCATCGGAGTTTCCGTTTCTTCACCATTGTGAGCATGTCATCGTGTTGTCCAAAGGCACGTGTGATGGCCTGTCGGACTTCGTCGTTGGTGATGTGCTGGGTATAGGAAATGCCCAGAAGTCTTCTGTAGCGCCTCTTCTCCGTGATTTGTATTCTTCGTAGTAGGTGTGCTGTGGGGGTCCATGTTTCGCAAGCGTATAGAAAGAGGGAGACTACTTGTGCCTTTTTTTTTTTAAAAATAAATGTCCTCAAGTTCAAACAATTCAACGGCATTAATCAATTTAATATCAGTGCAGTCAAAATTCGGCACATAGATGATATGGTCACACTCACTCATGGCTACAAAGAGTTAACAGAACTAAAAGCTGGCATTTAGGCTCAGAGCAAAGACCGCACGATAAAACAGGAAGTCCAAAGGACATATAGAGCCTTGAGCGGCTCCTGTGATGGAAAAGGGCTGCTATATATTAGAACGACTTTCGAATTACGTATAGGATATCAGAACAATTAAATAATGTATGCTACGTAAAAGAATGTTCAATATGCACTGATAATAATGATGACGAGTGGCACGCAGTGATGCTCAGGCGAAATAGATGGTGGAGACACTCAAGGGAGGCAAAGGTATGCTTATGGCCTATTTTTACTGGATGGTGGAAATACTCAAGGGAGGCAACAAAGGTTTGCTTATGGCCTATTTTCACTGATGCAGATGCCGCCACTGAGATCCTTGGCAAGCACCGACCAAAGAAGAAGCCGTGGATCACACCTGAACTTTTGGATCTGTGTGATAAACGAAGAGAGATGAAAAAGAAAAAGAACACCTCACAGGGAGCTGATGTCTACCGAAAAATCAACAATGAAATCCGAAAAGGCATGCGCACAGCAAAGGAGAACTGGATAGAAGAGCAATGCCAGGAAATAGAGAACAGTCTGAACAAGAACAACAGCAAGAAGGCCTACCAGACTGTGAAGCGGCTGACAAGTGTCAAACAGCCCAAAGTCTCCACGATCCAAAGCAAGTCTGGCATATGCCTTACAGAAGAACAAGAAGTCTTGGACAGATGGACAGAGTACTGCTCTGACCTTTACAACCATACACCAAATGGAGACCCATCAGTTCTAGCATGTCCCGAGAACAGAGAAGAAGAAGAAATCCTCCCAATTTTCCGGGAAGAAGTTGAGGCAGAAGTGCAAGCGCTAAAGAAATGGAAGTCAGCGGGAGTGGACAACATACCCGCGGAACTGCTACAAGCAGGAGGAGAAGCGATGATTGATGCCCTCACCATTATCTGTAACAAGATCTGGCAGAGTGGGGAGTGGCCTATACCATGGACCCAGTCGCTTGTCATCTCTCTTCCCAAAAAAGGTAACCTTTAGGAGTGTGAAAATTACCGCACCATCAGCCTCATCAGCCATCCCAGCAAGGTCCTCCTGAAAATAATACTCAACAGGTTGAAACCCCAAGCTGAACAGATCATAGCTGAAGAACAAGCAGGATTCAGGGCAGGGCGAAGTACCACTGAGCAGATTTTCAACCTCAGAATAATCTGTGAGAAATACCTACAGCACCAATAACATCTATATCATGTGTTCATAGACTTCAAGAAGGCGTTTGACCGAGTCTGGCATGCAGCTCTATGGGCAACAATGAAAGTGTACAACATCAGCCCTAAAATTATTGAAGTCATCAAAAGCCTGTGTGACAAGGCTACCAGTGCAGTCCTCCACAACCGCGCGATTGGAAACTGGTTCAGAACAACAATCGGTGTGTGTCAAGGATGCCTACTCTTTCCAACACTCTTCAACATCTTCCTAGAGCGCATCATGTCAGATGCTCTTGCAGACCATGAAGGCACAGTCAGCATAGGGGGTAGAGCAATCTCCAATCTTCGTTTTGCAGATGACATTGATGGATTGGCTGGAGAGGAACAAGAACTTGAACAGCTGGTACAGAGGCTTGACACCACCTCCAGAGCCTATGGAATGGAAATAAGTGCAGAGAAGACCAAAATGATGACCAACAACACCAATGGCATCAATACGGACATCAAAGTCCAAGGCCAATCCCTCAACACAGTGCATAGCTTCAAATATTTAGGAGCCATTGTATCAGACATTGGGTCCCGACAGGAAGTCCTCTCCAGGATCGCACAAACAACTGCTGCCCTGACAAGGTTGAAGCCCATTTGGAAAGACAGGACCATCAGTCTACATTCCAAAGTAAGACTGCTGCGCTCCCTTGTCATCTCCATCTTCCTATATGTTTGCGAAGCATGGACCCTCACAGCAGATCTCCAACGAAGAATACAAAGCATGGAGATGAGGTGCTACAGAAGACTTCTGGGCATTTCCTTTACCCAACACATCACCAACGACGAAGTCCGACAGACCATCACACAAGCCATTGGACAACACGATGACCTGCTAACAGTGGTGAAAAAACGGAAACTCCGATGGTATGGCCACGTCACCAGATCATCAGGCCTTGCAAAGACTATTCTGCAAGGCACAGTGCAAGGAGGTAGAAGAAGAGGGAGACCGAAAAAGAGGTGGGAGGACAACATTCGAGAATGGACTGGTTTGACACTGAGCGAAGCCATCATGCATATTTGGTCAACCTTGCTTCAAGGTCACTGGAGTTGTCAGTTCATACGGGTACTTTGAAGTAACTTTCACCCTAAACCATGGGAGATTAAAAAGTCCGAACGTGTTGTATGAAGAGATAATAGATTGACCTGTAATGTATGTTCCGGCTTTGTGTTGATCTTGAAGGGCAAGGTCATTTCAGGCCATACTAAAATATAAAATAATTGATCATTGTACAGTGAAATGGCTTTATATTTTGACCCAAATGAGGCGTCAACATGGGGTTATTTGATCATACATCAGCACCAGAGGTCATGTGAAGATCCCAATGTCAAGGTCATTGAAGTTCAAGGTTAGTGTTTTTGGGCATATTACAACTGTTGCTGGAGTTTATTTGCTTTTACATAGTGGCCATTTGGAGCCATAAGTCTGTGTCATCTGAACGTTAAGGTCAAAGCCAGTATTACTTTGGATTTTAGTACACTCATTTTGATGTAGAATATCAAAAGTTCCATAAGGAGATAATAATAATAATAATACAGGATGCTATACGCGCTTTTCCCCAAATCATTCAGGCTCAAAGCGCGGCGATCTATACCAACATACACGCTCACCTGTCTCATCCACCCTCACACACACCAAACACATATCCATCACTCAAACAGGTGGTGTAAAGGCAGGGAGATCGCTATTAGAAGGCGGAAAGAAAATCTAATTTTTATTTTTGAAATTTTTATATTGACTGCGTCCTGTACCATTATTGAAGGGAGGGAGGAAACCGGAGTGCCCGGAGAAAACCCTCGGTGACCTCAATAGTCTCGTACCTAAGTCACATACGTTCGCCCCTTGCGGAAATCGAACCCGCGACCTTCGGCATAGGAAACCGGCGACTTATCCACTGCGCCACGAGGCCACCCCTGATGTGAGTCATATGGGCTTTGCCCTTCTAGTTTTCACAAATGTGTTGATGACAGAAGCCGTGGGGAACAGAAATGTGTTGTGTGATTAATTATGCAAAACATGCCATGTAACACATGGAGAGTCTGGTATACGTAAAGAAGTAAAAAAATATAAAAAGTTACCTGAAAGACAGAAAGGAAGAGCAACAAGAAGAAAACATTGTAGCAGAATTATTGTGCGAGTGACTTCAGTCTAACAAAACTAAACATCAATATACATACGTGCTTTGGGGTTCTTGAGCAGGTTTTTCCTGAATGGATTCTTTTCGGTGTTGGCTACGATAGCCATTTTGTAGCAATGAAGACGCTTGAAGGTCCTTTACAAAGACGGCTCCGACACTCTTACACCAGTCAACAGTGAATGTTTGTCTTCAGTGTCTGTGAACATCGTATTATAATGTAGACAAAAAACAAAACAAACAAAAAACACTCCAAGTACTTCAGATAGTAACAGACCTTGTGACTCCGAGAATGGAACGACACTTGACGTGATCCGTTTGACATAATTATGTATGTCGCGCCAAAGTTTGTACAATCAAGGAAAGTCGTGGAATTTCAAAATTGGTTCTCCTTCATCCTGATGGTGACCAACATCCTACCCTATTTTATCCTATCCCGTAACTCGAAGGTCGTTGGGGCACCACAGATGATCGTTTTAACTAGCGTACTCCATCTTTTTTTGTCACCAGCAACCCTCATGGCTTCGCTCAGTTTCAAGCCAGTCCATTCTCGAATGTTGTCCTCCCACTTCTTTCTATTTCTCCCTCTTGTTTGCCTCCTTGCACCGTGCCTTGCAGGTTGGTCTTTGCAAGGCCTGATGGTCTGGTGACATGGCCATACCATCGGAGTTTCCGTTTCTTCACCAGTGTGAGCATGTCATCGTGTGGTCCAATGGTTTGTGTGATGGTCTGTCGGACTTCGTTGTTGGTAATGTCCTAAGTATAGGAAATGCCCAGAAGTCTTCTGTAGCACCTTATCTCCATGCTTTGTATTTTTCGTTGTAGATCTGCTGTGAGGGTCTATGTTTCGCAAGCGTATAGGAAGATGAAGATGAAAAGGGAGCTCAGGAGCCTTACCTTGGAATTTAAACTGATAGTCCTGTCTTTCCAAATGGGCTTCAACCTTGTCAGGGCCGCATTTGTTTGTGCGATCCTAGAGAGGACTTCCTGTCGGGACCCATTGTCTGATACAGTGGTTCCTAAATATTTGAAACTATGCACTGTGTTGAGGGATTGGCCTTGGACTTTGATGTCCATGTTGATTTTATTGGTGTTGTTGGTCATCAGTTTGGTCTTCTCTGCACTTATTTCCATTCCAAAGGTTCTGGAGTGGTGTCAAGCCTATGAACTAGCTGTTCAAGTTCTTGTTCCTCTCCAGCCAATCCATCAATGTCATCCGCAAAACGGAGGTTGGAGATAACAACATCAATAAACAGAAGTAAATGTACACGCTTTGAGGGTTTCGTCACTTCCAGGCTTGTTATGGCTGCAGTTGAACTGGAGGAAAGAGGAGGCCTGGGGAAAGGGGGGGGGGAGTGGGGAAAGGGGGGGGAGAATGGCAGACACAACTATAGGGGGGTCAGGAAGTCTTAAAAATAACACAATTTAAAAAATCTGCTTAGGGGGTAATAGTAACAAAAAAAGTGAGAAATGGTAACAAAACAAAAGACCTGACCAGGACTGGAGAGGGGACATCTACAAGGAGCTGCTGGCAGCTACTGCTTTTGTATTTCACCCCCAGCAAACTGGGAACAAGCACAGCCTCAGCATTACACAAGGCATGTCCAGGCCCCAACTTAGAAAGACAGGACAAGACAAGCACCTACCAAAAACAAAGTTGAGGGGGTGGGGGGAGGGAGAGGGGAACAAGGGCTGGGGAAGGATCTGGAGCAGTTCTTTTAAGCATCTGGATCTTCCCAGTTGGTTGCTTCCTGGCCTGGTTGCTTCTGCAACCTCAGCTCAAACGAAGACAGTGAAGGTGCTGTTGCCACTGGCTCTGGGAGCTTGTTCCACTCTGGGATGGTATGTGGGGGGAAAAAGGTTTGTTTCCGGTACTGGGTCCTACGTCATAGGCTTGACAGTTGGTCGCTCTTTGTTTGTTAGAGGTAGGTGGGAGGATAGCGGGTGTTCATGTGAAGGAGGCCGTGTTTGTTTTTATACAGTGTAGTGGTGAGCCTTGCCTTCACTCACCGCGTTTGAAGCGAAGGCCTTGTAAGTTCTTGGAGCATGGCATCAGCGCTGGTGATCTGTAGTCCTGCATGTTCCATTTTGCTGCGATTCTCAGTACTTTCTCGAAGGAGTTGACCCAGGTTGCTGTGATAGGGGGGCGGGGGTGGGGGTGGGTGGGGGGAAGCTAAAGCTTTGTAGGCAGACGCCCTCGCTTTTCTGCTGAAGGTTCTTCTTGAGAAAGCTTTGGCGTTCTGTTTGCTTTGCTTGTAACGTTGTTTTTGTGAATGTCCCACTTTAAATCGAGATGGTTACACTCACAGATGCTCCACACCGAGAGTACTCATTTAACCTCCATGAATATGATTGCTGTTTTGTTCTGTGCTGACTGTGTGTGTCCCCCGTGGGAGTGCCGGGGGTTTCAGTATAAATAGTATCCCCACTTTCTGAAAATTTAGTGCTTTAAATTCCCACTGTCGCTGTCTTTCTCCTTTGTTCTTTCCCATTCCTACTCTGTTCTATCAATCTTCTTCTTTGCTAGACCAGTCACTTACCTTTTTTTTTTTTTTTTTTTGAAAACTCTTCTGGAACAAAACTCCTCATTTGTGCGTGGGGTCTGTTGAATCAGCTTGGGAATATTGGACGCTTTCTGCCAGGTGGTCACTGGAGCTTCCTGTGATGTTATTATTTGGCAATGTAGGCATTTTATATGTATGTGTTTTGTTGATATTTTATAATGATGTTTGTATTCTATTTTCTTTTTGTAAACTTGGGTTCGATAAATTAGAGTATAGCCTCAGCGTCCCCTGCGTGGGATGTCTTTATTGTAAAATGACCGGCTGGTGGAGTGCCTTCAGTGTTACCACTGGGGTTGTTTTACCCGATCTTTTATGCGGATCAGGGGCGAGTCGTCTTTCAGCGAAGCTGTGGTCTTAATTTTGTTGTCCTGATTCGGCTCTTTGCAGCCCGCTGGACCCTGTTAACATTACATGATTATTGCTTTAGGTCAGCGGACTCTTCTGAGCCAAATCAGGACCAGTATAGGCATAAAAAATGGGATTCACCTCATGGTGAAGGCAGATTTTGTTTTCTCTTTTTTTTCCCCCATAGTCTTCCGGTGTTAATTATTATCATATATAAATTTTGTGTGTGTGAGTGTGTGTGTGAGTGTTGATTTTAAAATTTATATATTTCACATTTTAAGTTGTTATCATTATTGTTGCTGAGGACAGGGAAAGATGGAGTACGCTGGTTAAACGGTTATCTCTGGTGCCCCTACGACCTCCGAGTTACGGGATAGGATAGGATATTATTATTATTATTATTATTATTATTATTATTATTATTATTATTATTATCATCATCATCATCATCATCATCATCATCATCATCATCATCATCATCATCATTATTAATTTTATTATTATTATTATTATTATTATTATTATTATTATTATTATTATTATTATTATTATTATTATTATTATTATTATTATTATTATTATTATTTTCTTGTTTAAAGTGAGGGTCGCTGTTGTGTGCGGGTGCGCGCGCGCCTTTGTATGTTTGTGCGCAATTGTAAAGTCTGCACACATCCTTGGGCCTCTTTGTATTTATTTAAATGTGCCGGTGAACAGAAAGCGCAAGATATAGATACTGAGGAAACAGGAACTAGACGTTTGCATTAATGAACCTAACAACAGTTTAGCTTTCTTACAAAGCAGGAACCTAACAGTTTAGCATTCTTACAAAGCAGGATTTGATTCTACACACATCACTCGTGCGGTGAAGAGGAGGAACATCAAGACTTGGATACGAAACAGGACTTTTGTATAGTAATGCACTTGCGTCATAGCCGGAAATTTGAAGCTTTGCTTTTTGAAGGAGGTGGTGGTGCCAAGATCCTAATTCCTCAGTGAAAAAGATTTACAATGTAGTGAAGATAGATAGTGCGTGTGCTTGTGTGTGTACATGTGTTTCTGTTTAAATGCGTGAGTTTTAGTGTTTGTGTATGGTCTTTATCATCTTGGTGAAAGAAGACGTTAATAAAACAACCAACCAACCAAGATTTACGATAGTGCATCTGGGGACATCCCAGCACTTTAAGTGTGTGTATGTGTGGGTGTGTGTGTGTGTGCGTGTGTGTGTGTGTGTGTGTGTGTGCGCGCATGTTTACACGGCGTTCTTTGGACAAACTAGTGCACATTTACATACGTTCTTTAGACAGACCTCCTTGTTGGGACGTCTATGTAATGATCCGTTAGGGTTAGGGCTAGGGTTAGGGTTAGAACACTTAAAAGTACTTAAAAAGGGGGTCGTAGCACGACCCATTGTCCACACAACGTATGTGACGTTTGAGGAAAGTCCAAATAACGGTGTCTGTGCGAGTGTGTGTGTGTGTGTGTGTGTGTGTGTGTGTGTGTGTGTGTGTGTGTGTGTTTGTGACATGTAAAAACAAGTAAAAAAAAAAAAAAAAATATATATATATATATATATATATATATATATATATATATATATATATATATATATATATATAATTGTATATACTATGTTTTTCCAGCCAAAAATGCGAATTTCTATGTAAATTTCATAGACGAATAAAGTCTCAGTTTGTGGGAAATAATAATAATAATAATAATAATAATAATAATAATAATAATAATAATAATAATAATAATAATAAATGCTATATATGCGCTTTTCCCCAAATCAACCACAATCAGGCTCAAAGCGCGGCGATCTGTACTAACATACGCGCACAGATGTTTTTGCCCACTCTTACACAAACACATCTCTCACTCAGACATGCGGTATAAAGGCAACGAGATCGCTATTAGAAGACGAAAAGAAAATGCCAATTTTATTTTTAAAATTTAAACTGCATCTAATACCAGTATTAAAGGGAGGTAGGAAACCGGAGTACCCGGAGAAAACCCTCACTGACCTCCAAGAGTCTCGTACCTAAGTCACCTAAGTTCGCCCCTTGTGGGAATAGACCCCGCGACCTTCGGCATAGGAAACCGGCGACTTACCCAATCTCCACTGCGCCATTATGCCAACCCTAATACACTATTATTACAATTAACATAAAATTAACAATACAGTACCACAAATAAGTAGCCTACCTGATACACAAGTTAAACATAGGGTGACGCAATAGTAGAGTGGTTTAGCCAAACACCCGTACAATGAACACCCTTTCAACACGGACCTATAGTAGGTATTACGGATGCAAGAGAAGGTAACTCTTCCGAGCGGATCGAGATTTCCGTGAAACCTAACTCTAATTTTACCGCTGATACCAGGGTCAGATTACGGTCTAAAACGGCTAAGTATAGTGGTTCTTTCTAAAACAAATGACCAATAACGAAAGGGGAGACATTGGCGCAGGACTGCAACTACCTTTTGTTGGGGGGAGCAGCTTCAACTTCGTAAAATATTTTTTTTTCTTTATAAAAATTGCATGCCTGTAATTTATGTTTTATTATGTAACCTGACTATTTTAAAAACTAGTACAACCAAAAAAAAGTACACTTTTGGCGCGTAAAGCCTTTCAAAATGTAAAAAAATTAAAATCCCCACGACCAAAAGTTACGCCCCTTCCGGTTTCGTCGGCATTTTTGTTTTTCCTTTATAAAAATTGCTTGGCTGTAATTTATGTTTTATTAGGTAACCTGATGTGTCTTTTAAATAATACAACAGCTAAAAATGACCTTTTTGAGCGTAAAGCCTTTCAAATTATACAAAATTCAAGACCACACGACGAGTCGCCGCCATGTGGTTTTCATTCGTTGTCACGGCTTCGCACACACGCATTCAGATTAGAACTCATGCGTTTTACATTAAGTTATGAAGTTATGTCAACTCCAGGGGTGAGTTTTGTTTGGAAAACAATGTTCTTTCTTCTTTAATGTTTATTTCTGTGAATTCTGCAAGGTCTTCGTTTTGCATAATTAATTCTCCAGTGAGTTAGGCCTACTACTAGTAGTTATTCTTGTACATCAGCACGCCAGTAGTAATACTAGGTTTGTAAGTGGGTTAATGTCCCTTGATTGTCTACAGGTCCCAAGTTATAACTCTTAAACACAATTTAGGCTTTCAATGTATTATTTTTTGTTGTATTTTACTCCATAACTCCCAAAAAGATCTTCATATTGTCGAACAATTAATTAATATAAATTATGAATATATATAAATGCATATTTATTTTCGTATATTCTGCTAAAACTGGCAAAACTTTTTGTTTTCTGAGCATACTAGAAGGTTCTGCATTTTGTTGTGTAAATACAGTGCCTTTTTATGCACTTTGTATTAACACTTGAGCCACTTTTGGGAAAAACGCGTTTTATTTTTGTGTGAGGGTTACCCACTTTGAACAGTTAAATGAGTGCCTTAATATTGACCGATTTTAACAATTTAAATTTTTTTAATCTTCTAAAGGTTTGTACTATATAATAAAAACAAAATAAAACATCCTGAACCAAACTAAAATTTTCGTCCGTAATACCTACCTATAGAATACAGGTCAGTGCTTTCAATCATAGACCAGGAATATACGGAAAGGAAAAAGAAATCCTTACCATCGCTGTTTTTATTTATTACTTTAAACTTTCTGGATACAAGGAGCACGGTTACAACATAGCTTCACTTACATCGAATGTATTTTCTTATCACAGACATTAAATGTCGACGGATACAACGAAGTCGATTTACGAAAATGTCGGAAATTACGTAAATTCGCGAAAATGATGTACAACCTGAAGTTCTTGTTCGCAAAGAAATGTTGACGTGATGTTGTAGAATGACGCGCATGCTTTATGCCATTATGGGCATGTTTCTTCCTAACCCTTTGGAGACGACGTCATTTTGCAAAGTACTAGTTTCCATTTTTAGATCTAGCAGAAAGTGACAGGCTTAACTTTTTTTTTGTTGTTGTTGACACCCAGGAACTGCTTACATGTTTAAGAAAGTAGACGTTTTTTTGAAAGTATATAGACTGAATTTTGAAAATGTATCGGAATAACAGAAGAACAATAAGTCTTGGACAATTGGACAGAGTACTGCTCTGACCTTTACAACCACAAACCAAACGGAGACCCATCAGTTCTAGCATGTCCTGAGAACAGAGAAGACGAAGAAATCCTCCCAATTCTCCGAGAAGAAGTTGAGGCAGCAGTGCAATCGCTGAAGAAGAGGAAGTCAGCGGGAGTGGACAACATACCCGCGGAACTGCTTTAAGCAGGAGGAGAAGCGATGATTGACGCACTCACCATTATCTGTAACAAGATCTGACAGAGTGGGGAGTGGCCTACAGCCTACACCATGGACCCAGTCGCTTGTCATCACTCTTCCCAAGGTAACCTTCAGGAGTGTGAACATTACCGCACCATCAGCCTCATCAGCCATCCCAGCAAGGTCCTCCTGAAAATAATACTCAACAGGTTGAAATCCCAAACTGAATGAATCATAGCTGTAGAACAAGCAGGATTCAGGGCAGGGCGAAGTACCACTGAACAGATTTTTAACCTCAGAATAATCTGCAGCACCAACAACATCTGTATCATGTGTTCGTAGACTTCAAAAAGGCGTTTGACCGAGTCTGGCATGCAACTCTGTGGGCAACCATGAGAGTGTACAACATCAGCCCTAAAATTATTGAAGTCATCAAAAGCCTGTATGCCAAGGCTACCAGTGCAGTCCTTCACAACAGCGCCATCGGAAACTGGTTCAGAACAACAATAGGTGTGCGTCATGGATGCCTACTCTCTCCAGCACTCTTCAACATCTTCCTAGAGCGCATCATGTCAGATGTCCTTGCAGATCACCAAGGCACAGTCAGCATAGGGGGAAGAGCAGTCTCCAACCTTCGTTTTGCGGATGCCATTGATGGATTGGCTGGAGAGGAACAAGAACTTGAACAGCTGGTACAGTGGTGACACCACCTCCAGAGCCTATGGAATGGAAATAAGTGCAGAGAAGACCAAAATGATGACCAACAACACCAATGGCATCAACACGGACATCAAAGTCCAAGGTCAATCCCTCAACACAGTGCAAAGCTTTAAATATTTAGGAGCCATTGTAACAGACAGGTCCCGACAGGAAGTCCTCTCCAGGATCGCACAAACAACTGCTGCCCTGGCGAGGTTGAAGCCAATTTGGAAAGACAGGACCATCAGCCTACTTTCCAAGGTAAGACTGCTGCTCTCCGTTGTCCTCTCCATCTTTCTATACGCTTACGAAACATGGACCCTCACAGCAGATCTACAACGAAGAATACAAAGCATGGAAATGAGGTGCTACAGAAGACTTCTGGACATTTCCTATACCCAGGACATCACCAACGACGAAGTCCGACAGACCATCACACAAGCCATTGGACAACAAGATGACCTGCTCACAGTGGTGAAAAAAACGGAAACTCCGATGGTATGGCCACGTCACCAGATCATCAGGTCTTACAAAGACCACCCTGCAAGGCACAGTGCAAGGAGGTAGAAGAATGGGATGACCGATAAAGAGGTGGGAGGACAACATTCGAGAATGGACTGGTTTGACACTGAGAGAAAATATTTGGGTTTCTGAGGACAGGGAAAGACGGAGTACGCTGGTTAAACGATCGTCTGTGGTGCCCCTACGACCTCCGAGTTACGGGATAGGATAGGATAGGATAGAATCGAAATAATGTACATGAATGTGTAGTTTGTGAAAGTATACGGGGTTATTACCGTCTTCTTACTCCGATACACTTAGAATGAAGGAGATGTGTGGCCCATCATTATCACTGAGACTATTACTGCTTTCCAAAGGCTAATGGAAGCATTCACTTTCATATTATTCACAGAAAACCAGTAAAGTAAGACAAGGTTTTACTGCTAGAGTGGGCGATTGCTGGTCGTGCATCTTTAACTTTGTCACAATAAATCCACAGGAAAATAGCTCGGAACCCGTCAAAACGATTGCCGATAACAATCATTTGCAAGACGGAAGTTCGTTCTTAGACACAAAGCATCTTATTAACCGATTTCGTTTGTTGAGAGCGAATCGGAGACGATTCTCGTCCGTGGCTTACGGATCTGCCCCTTTGTCTTTTTTGGCACAGACAAGCTGGGCCGGTAGATCGGCCCGATCGTTTCGTTAGGGTTAAAAACAAGACGGCAGAACGAAAAAGAAAGCAGCTCACTTTGACAGAAAACTTGAAATAATATCGCATGTAGAAGCGCATCCAAACAAGAAAAAAGAAAAAAAAAGCCGATATAGCCAAGAATGTTGACATTCCAACATAACGCTAAACACCTCTTACAGATTATTCAACCAAATGACAACAATTACATTGCATATTGAAAATTGTCTCGATGTTGGTCAACAGTCACACATTACAGACAAATATAAATCATGCCTACATTTATGTGTATATATCACACATAAAACAAATTTATAATACTTCGACTTCTGACCAACACCATTGCAACTTTGGACACAATCGCACTGAACATACACTTTTTTTTTTTTAATGGGCATGTGTATATCACAACTATGTTGATGTGATATTTGATGTTGAACGCTTGTTTATAGCACGTTTTCTATGGTAGTGTTACACAGTTATTGATCAATTGATTCAGCCCCGATGTATGAATCTTAATAAGTATAGCTCGAATTCGTTTATCCACGCAGCCTGTTCATTCAGCAACAAGGCAGGAGTCGTCGTATAAAGTTTTCCAACTTTATTCAGCAAACATCAACAACTGCATACAAGATCGCTTTCCAAAAATCAACACAAAGATCATCATCAAAAAATCATCCTCACAAGCAGACAGTGCATTATTTATGTAACCTCTCTGCGATCGAGAAAAAGTTCGAACATTCCACCCAAAAATAAAACGCTTCACCGGAACTATGCACTGCCTTACATCATATAGTGTTTAGATTCGACCAGCTTTTATTCGTAAGGTCTAGATGCTACGATCGATAATATAGAAGTAATTCCAGAAAATTATCAGCAATATCACCCGATGAAAATTATCAATATTATAGAAAGCTTCTTCCAGCAACAATGCAAAATCAAATCAAAGGTAAACACACTCTATTATTGCATGCTTTGCAAAACAAAATGATCGGATCTATCGTGCGCGTCTCAATGGTAACAGGTAGGATGCTCAGTGTGCTCAGATTTGACTCGGTGGTGTACGCAGCATGCTTAAATGCCAGGCAATAACATTGCAGCCACAGGCGCTTGTATCAGGACACGCGAGCGCCTATGCCTGTGACGCGTCTCCCCTTGGTTATCTATAATACCCAAAGGGAGACGCGTCACAGGCATAGGCGCTCGCGTGTCCTGATACAAGCGCCTGTGATTGCAGCCTATACAAGGCAGTGGTTCAAACCTTCGTTGCCGGCCTGGAGTATAATACTAATAATAATGGGTTGGTAGTAAGAAAGAATTGGAAGAGATTGTGTGTGATAATGATTTTATATATTATTCTATTTGTTTTACAAGTTTGTTTTTTCCTTTATTCTGTTCACCCTTTCTTATTCGCTGAGATGCAGTGTGCTGTATAAATCCTCCATTGCGGGTACTGAAGATTTGTTGTCTTGTTGACTTCACTTGACTACTCTGTGCATGCATGCATTCCATGGCACGACCTTTACAGATCCTGACGCTCATGTCCTAGACGAGTGAATGCCGGCTACACGAATACACCCAGCACGCACTAGGTCCCTTCTCCCCATTCCCGGTCGCCCAGGATTGTGCTCGGTCGTCTGGGTGCCATGCTATAGGCCCAAAGGTTGCAGGTGGGCGCCTCATGCGGCTTGAGTTAGATCCTGTTGAGCTGGAAAAGCGCTTTTCCATATGGATTAAATTAATTATTATAGTATAATACATTACATTGATTGTATTGTATTGCGTTCCACAGGCACCGCAGTCCGTCTCCTAACAGAGCCAGAAGTCCATCACCAGTAGAGGTACGCCTGAAAGCCTGGTCCGACCGGGAGAAGAGGTCGCCACTGCGAGACCCCAGGTTCTACTGTCCGGCTGAGGATCGGCAGCCCCTTCGACAGCAGAAGCTGAGGCTGCGTGGTGAGTCGTCGTTGAGGATTTTAATATTTATTTTTGCGGTTGTTTGGTGTTTATTTCCCAAGGCAGCATATAGGTCATGTTCTGTCAATATTGCAGGTTTGGTGTATCTTTCACACAAAAAAATTTTTTTAATAAAAAATGAATAAATGGGCTTTATTGACTCACATGCATAGCAATGTGAGTTATGTACTCACCCACCCAACACCTCCCCACCCCCTACTCCCCGAAAAAAACAACAAATCAAGGTTTTTGCAAATCTGTGCGAGATGAGTTCTAAATAGTCCAAAAATTATTTAGAACAAAAATTTCTGTCCATCCTTCTATCTGTCTGCCGTCCACCGTGCAAAAACTTTAAAGTGGCTAAGTACTCAGAGCCTATTTCAACTATCACAACCAAACTTGGTGGGATGGTATATACCCATGAGATCTCGTAAATGATCAGTGAATGAATTATTTCACTTCAAGGTCAAGTTCACAGGGTCATCAAATGTTAGTCAAAAAATGACAGTAAAAAAAATCACTTTTTAAAAATAGGTTATTAATACCGAACTTATTATTCTTTGACACATGATAGATATCAGTGAGACACACATACTGTGCAAAGTTGGTCAACCTCACTCCAAGGTCAAGGTTACTGAAGCTGTCCGAAGTTGGATTGTATAGGTACTTTGAAGTGACTTGACCCTAAACTATGAGAGATATAAAGTCCAAACTTGTTGTATTTAGAGATGATAAATAGATCTTTCATATATTTTCAATTTGTGTGTTGATCTTGAAGGTCAAGGTCATTTTAGGCCTTGCAAAAATATACAAAAAGTAGGCCATAGTACAGTGGATTAAACACCAAAGTCAGTATTATTTTGCATTTTAATGCCACCATTTCATTGTGTTTTTTTCTTGGCACTCATTTTCATGTTAAATATTGCAGGTTTCATAAAGAGCATGTGAGTCATATGGGCTCTGCCCTTCTAGTTGTTGATTAAAATTCCCTTTTCACAGTTTTATATATATGTATATATATATATATATATATATATATATATATATATATATATATATATATATATATATATATATTGAGAGAGAGAGAGAGAGAGAGAGAGACCCCCTTGCTTATGGGAACCCCCACTATAATTCCCATGTAATTTCATCACTTGTAGACGGACCGCTAACCCTAACCCTAACCCGTTTCAAGCGGAATATGTGTAGCACTGCCTTACCCTACCCGTCGAGGCACTGCCTTACCCTACCCGTCGTTCCCAGATCGTTTTTTGGGAGCCGCCTTGGATCCGGGAACCGAGCCGGGTTCCCGGATCCAAAGCTGGGTACCCAAATGACCGGTTGGAGACTATTAAACCTTGTTTGTGGGTACATTTATAAGCCTATATATATATATAAAATTAGTATATCATTAACCCAGCTGCTTGCACCACACCACCACAAAGTCGTATGTTTGTCTTCTAATTTAAAGAAGAATAGCACATAACATAACACACTTTTAAAACGACAACATGTTATCCACTCAATTTGAATTGCCAAATTTTCGGTTTTAATAACCTTCTTCAGGACATTATAATGTCAATGACACTGACATTGTAATGCCCTGAAGAAGGTTATTAAAACCGAAAATTTGGCAATTCAAATTGAGTGAATAACATGTTGTCATTTTAAAAGTGTTTTATGTTATGTGTGTATATAGATAGATAGATAGATAGATAGATAGATAGATAGATAGATAGATAGATAGATAGATAGATAGATAGATAGATAGAGAGAGAGAGAGAGAGAGAGAGAGAGAGAGAGAGAGAGAGAGAGAGAGAGAGAGAGAGAGAGAGAGAGAGAGATAGATAGATAGATAGATAGATAGATAGATAGATAGATAGATAGATAGATAGATAGATAGATAGATAGATAGATAGATAGATTTGCATGTGTGCATGCGTGTGTGTGTGTGTGTGTGTGTGTGTGTGTGTGTGTGTGTGTGTGTTTGTGTGAGTACAGGTGCGTGTGTTCCAGCACTTCAAAATCTTTTTGTTCATTGCAATTGTTTGTTTGCTCATTTGTTTATTGATTTAAGTGAACCCAAGGTCATTTTAAACAAAGAACCATTACACTAGATAGTATGATCATTTAAGTTTATTATTCCACGTTATTGAGGTTAAAAACTCTCAAATAAACGTGCATGCCCCTTAAAAAGACATTTGGTCCTTTTATAATGTCACCTCGAGAAAAAGGTAAAGGTAAAAAAAGGTAAAGGTAGTCCCATAGCCTTGTGGCCATAGGGGAGCGTGATGTTGGAGATCACACTTATCTTGGGCCAGCGTAATGAGGGTGATGCCCAACTCTCTCCCTCGCTGCTTTACCTTCCCCACCCTCAAGAGAGTAGGTACTCAATCACAGTTGAGTCAACTGGGGGCGTTGTTGTTTGTCGCTTCACACCTTAGCGGTCAACCATCCAAGTGCTAACCGCACCGGACGGTGCTTCACTTTCGACACAGTAGCGAGTGCTCCAACCACTGCACTATCCGACACCTCGAGAGTGTCCATCTATACAGTCATTACCCATCATCCCAATACAAACCCCTTGGAGTCATGAGCAATCTTGCCACTATAGATTGTTCTAACCTATAAAGGGTACAGTGAAAGCCCCAGTTGAAAACCTGTCTTGCCTTTGTAGGCATGACAAATTAACTGCGGCAACAGTTCCCCCCGTTGGAGTGCCGGGGGTTTCAGTATAAATAGTATCCCCACTTTCTGGAAATTTAGTGCTTTAAATTCCCACTGTCGCTGTCTTCCTCATTTGCTCTTTCCCATTCCCGATCTGTCCTACCACTCTGCTATACTATCTTCTTCTTCGCTAGATCAATGACCTACCTTTTTTCTTGAAAACTCTTCCTGGACAAGACTCCTTGTTTGTGTATGAGGTCTGTTGGATCAGCTTGGGAGTGTTGGACGCTTTCTGCCGGGTGGTCACTAGGGCTTCCTATGAATGTACTATTTAGCACTATAGGCATTTTATATGTATGTTTTTTGTTGATGATTTATAATGATGTTTGTATTCTATTTTGTTTTTGTAATCGGGGAGTTCACGTAGTTGAGGTCAACCCTCAGCCGTCCCTCGCGTGGGATGTCTTTATTGTAAAGTGACTGGCCGGTGGAGGGCATTCAATTTTCCCACTGGGGTTGTTTCAACAGATCTTTTATGCGGATCGGGGGTTGTCCGGTCCTGATTTGGCTCGGAAGAGTCTGCTGGACCTAAAGCAACAATAAATCAATCAATCCCAATACAATACCATCCCTTAGCGTGTGAGTTAGACATTTGATAATTTTTTTGCGCCATTTTGATCTCGACATCATACGTCCTTTAAGGTCTTAAACACTACTGGTGTTCACAATGCTGTAGGCATTTTCAGTGCAGCTGGCCGTGCATGAAGCCGTTGATTCTCTTTGCAGCACCAGTACCAGCGGCCACGACCTGGTTCATCCCGCTGAAAGAAGAACGCCCTTGGCACCAGCCGCTGAAAGAACGGCAGGCCTACGCCGCCTCGCGGGAAGGCTGGCAGCCCAAAGGCCTCTCCCATCAGCAGTGGCGTGAGCTGGCGCGAGCGGACCTGGAGGACGTGGAGGGAGGGTTGAGGGGAAGTATGGAGGGGGAGGCAGCCAGGATGTACCTGCACAGAGCCACCAAGGAAGCAGAACAGGAACTGGGGCAGGAGTATGACAAGTTTGAAGAGAAGCCTCTCTGTCGCATGTCCCTGCAGGTAGAATATATTCAGTTGAAATGTTCATTTGTGTGGTTTTTTTTTGTGTTTTTGATCACATTCATTATGTTGTATTAACTTCAGTGTTGATGTGCGCTTTGTGATGTGTATCAGCTTTGAGCAGATACGGATGTGATCTGATACGGCAAGCTTTACAGGATAAATGATTATTATTGTTACATTCTTGTTCTTTATTCGCTACAGGGCAAGCTTTCTGTGTTGGCCCAAACTAGCACTTTTACTCCCAAAAAAAAACAAAAACCAAAATGTACAGGCGAATGATGTTTGAGTTAAACGCAGTTTGTTGTTGATTTGGGAAGGAAAATCCAATGTCAAATGCGGTGCAAAATTATTATCAACATGTGCGGATGCTTCTAGTTCTACCCTGTTTTGCGTCACCAATGTATTTGGGGTGTATGTTTCACACATATATCACATCTTGGCAATACTCCATTACATACAGACTGGATTTCGGTTATAAACAGTATCCCGTGACCTTTACAAAATCTATAGGGATAAGGTATACTAACTATTAGTCTTTGAGAACAAGGACAAAAATATCACATTTGTGAATGAGTACGTACTCAATAGAAAAACCATGATGACAGACTAGTTCTGTTGACAACTGCATCATCGTTCACCCTCACCCCCTCACCCCACCACCTCCCTACTCCCCCTCCTCCATCCGTCCCTTCTCCAGTACTGTTTCATTATGTTGCTATGATGTGGGTAAACTTGTATTGTCTCTTCAGTGGAATTTTCAGTGTTTTCATTTTCATTTCAGGAAGCTCTGACCCGCCGACGTCCCGGTTTCATCTCAGCCCTGCGCCAGAGACAGAAGCGAGTCAAACTCGCCGCGGACAACCGCGCTCTGCAAGCCTTGGTGAGAGCTGAACAGGACCGGCTCTTTGTGGACCAGCGCAGACCTCAGCCCAACCCTGATGCCCATCCCTACAGCGGTAGGTTGAGGCTCAATGTTTTTTCAAAGGGTGTGTGTGACTCTGTGTATGTTTGGGTGTAGTTGTGGGTGTCGTTTTTAATAAGAAGCAGGAACCTTCTCTGCATGCATCTGTGTTGTGGGTGTGTTTGTTACCCGGGTGTGTTTTTAATTGTAATGGACTTTATTTAGGAGCGGTTTTAAGAGTGTTTTTACTAGTACTTTTTCACTACTACTTGTAATGTTAATTCCGCATTTATCATTTTCAGCATGCCTCATATTTAATTGTGCATCCCCTTACTTTCAGTGCCAGCTTGTGGCTACTCCTGAGATGGAGACTGTTATTAAAGCATGCGTGTGTGGATGAAAGTTTAGATGGTGGGGGGAAAAGATTATATTTATTTATTTTTATTTGTGTGTATCCTTTGTTAATATTAACCCCCAGTGCAGTTGCTGTCTGTGATATGAGGCAGAGGTGTTGAGTGTGAGTTAGCCATCTAGTGTGATATAGTGTTCGTGAGTGTGCCATCTAGTGTAATATAGTGTTAGTGTTTTAGTCCTACTTTTACAACAATACTATAACTGTTTTTGTGTGTTGAGAAAATGCTTTTTTTTTTCTTCTCTTGTACATGTTTAATGTATAAATACTTACGTGCTGCCGCCATTGTGATTGCTCCGTATGAGACAGATAAGATCCTGTTGTATTGTATATTGTATTGCAAGAACCATTGAACATTACGCAGGCACAAAATGGTACAAATATTGTTCCTAGTTTATCAATTTAGGGGAACAAAAAATATTCAATTCGCAATGTTTATAATGTGTGTGTGTATGTGGAGGGGTTTGAGAGGGAGAATAATGGTGTGTGTGTGGATGTGGGTGTAGGTGTGTGTTTGTGTGTGTGTGTGTGATATTTTCCCAGAATTTTCAAAACGTTGAAAGCCATCTCCACTTCAGGCCTCCATTGGAATAACTGATAATAAGTCTAAGGACATCCTGTTAATAACAGTTCCTTTGACCACTTTACTTTATTATCAGAAGTGAATGTGTTATTCTTTATTTATTTATTATACTTTTTGTTTGGATTTATTATTATTATTATTATTATTATTATTATTATTTATTGTTACATTTATTTTCTTAAAAGTTTTGTTGATATGTCGCTAATTTGTTTTTCCTCTACCATTAGCAATGCATTACTTCCTCGGCTCCCTCACTCCCACCTTCATCTCCCTACCCCTCTCTCTCTCTTTCTTTGATGAATAGACGTTAAATGAAATAAACAAACCACTTCTCAAAATGTTATTGCAGGAAGTGTGCTCTAGTGATAGGTGACGTGCCTAAGTGTTCGGCAGGAAATCCATACTTTTGTAACCTTTCCGTTTCAGAAAACTTGCATCAGCCCAAACGTAGAGTGTTCTCAAAGCAGGAAATGGTGGAGGCCACCAAGAAGTAAGTGTTATGAGGGCGGCTCTCTTCCTTAATATTTTGACTCCAGTCTCTAGCCCTGTTTTGTATTGGTCTGCAGTCTTTGTTTGAGAAATGAAGAAAAGGCGGATTGTAAATTTTGTGAATCGGAGTCTTGATGATCATCGCTTATTTTATTTTATCGTTCTCATGTAGCGCTTTCCCAAGGTCCAGAGCTGCTCAAGGCAATGGCCGAGACAGGATCGAACTCCAGCCGCCCGGGGCGTCCACTTGCAGCTTTAGGCGCATGGGGCATAACAGTTATGGACGGTTATGATGGTTGTAACGACGATGATGGTGGTGGTGGGGGTGGTGACGGTGGCGTTAATCAGGATGACGATGCTAATGATGATTTGTGGCAACAGTGGTGGTGATGATGATGATGGTTCTAGCGATGATGATAATGGTGGTAGCCCTGGCAGGGGTAGTGATGATGGTGATCTTGATGATGATAATGATGTTACTGAGTGATGATGATGGTGGTGACGACGATACAGGATGCAATAAAGATGTTAATGATGATTGATGATGATAATTATTATTATTATTATAATACAGGATGCTATCACATGCTTGATGGTGATGGTGATGATGATGATGATGATGATGATGATGATGATGATGATGATGGTGATGATTGTGTACTGCAGGAAATACAAGGACCTACCGGAAGTGAAGCAGAGAGAGATGAAGGAGAGGCGCAGTGAGGACTACAAACTCAACAGATTGCGAGCTAAAGTCTTCAACAAAGTGAGTTTTTAAAAACAAATATTATTTGCCATTATTTGAAATTTTTGAATTTTTGGTTATTTATCTGTTTATTTATTTATTTATTCATGTATGTATGTGAATGTAAACTGCATAGAACTAAAATGAAATATAGTGTGCATGTTTTATAAGTAATCATGTTTAATTTTATTATTCATATCTTGCGTTCCATTATTATATTAGGCAGAGAGAGAGTGACAGAGATATAGAGAGAGAGAGAACATTTGCAGACCTGTGCACCATCCGTATTTTCCCGTATTTTCTACGGAAAGCCCTAAAAGATACGGAAATACGACTTTATCCGTGAAAATCCGGAAAATTCCAATTTTCCTGAAGCCAAATTATGATAGACAATTTATCGTCAGCTATTCAAGGGAGAGCAGCGAGTTCGTCTGCTAGGCTAGATCTATTTCCGTTTTAAATACTCGCGCATGCGTAAAGTACTTGCGCATGCGTGAAATATTGCAAAACATGTTTTCCGGTAGTGCCGCAATGGCTGATAATGTGCAACATTCGGATGACGAAGGTTGTGAACCACTGGCAAAGAAAAGACGTCTTCAAACTTATCGTAGTGCGTATAGTAAAACATGGCCGTTTGTTTCAAGAAGTAAGCAAAGTGATTGTCATGTTTTCTGCAGAATTTGTGAAACGGACATATCGATCAAAAGCGGTGGTGGAAATGACATCGCACGGCATGTGAAATCGGCAAAGCACGTTTCGATCGAGGCATCAAAGAAGAACAGTTGTATCACTTTGTTTTTTGATTCATCTACTGCCAAGAGTGTGGAAGGTGAAGATCAGCTTGCCATCACAAACGCTGAAGTCAAAATGCGTTAGTTTTTGCTTAAAAATTCTCTGTAGACTTAGCAAATATAACAAAAAAAGGCCATTATTTGCCAGTTTTGAACTTATGTGGTCGTGGACACTTGTCTTGCCTCTTGGTATATCCAGACTGTACCTGTATAGTGTAATAGACTTTATTGTTTTCAACCTGTTGGTGAGCTACCTCTCTGCAGTGAGCTCAAGACTGTACCTATATAGTGTAATAGACTTTATTGTTTTTAACCTAGTGAGCTACCTCTCTGCAGTGAGCTCAAGACTGTGTAGTGTAGTGTAGTGTAGTACCTGTATAGTGTAATAGACTTTATTGTTTTCAACCTGTTTGTGAGCTACCTCTCTGCAGTGAGCTTGAGAAACAGCAGTGCCCATTAAAACAAGGTATTTCATTATTCTTATTACTATTAAATTGTTTTATTATTAAAAGCATGTAAATTTGTTGATTTGTGCGGAATAAATGGGTGAATATTGGTAGAGCCGAGATTCTCCAAAAATACTGAAATTTTGTGAAGAATACTGAAAACTGTCAGAGAAGTACTGAAAGATGTTATGGAGGTGTGCACAGGTCTGCATTTGCCATTGACGTGTTATTTCATGTGTGTGTGCATAATTTGCTTCTGTCCAATTATAATGGTGCTTGCTTCTTGTCATCCATGTAATTCTCTAAGTGCATGTGTTCATGCGATGTTATGGACAATAAAATCTTGATATGTATGTACTATGCATGTACGGAATTTGAGAGTATGGAATAATGGCATCAGAGAATATACAGTTGTATTCATATTTTTGCTCTCTCTCTCTCTCTCTCTCTCTCTCTCTCTCTCTCTCTCTCTCTCTCTCTCTCCCTCCCTCCCTCCCTCCCTCTCTCTTTTTCTCTCTCTCTCTACTGAATAAAACAATCAGATTTGTGTTTTGTACTTTTTCTTTCTCCCTCCATTTCCTGCCTATTGGCAGGCAGAGCAGTATTTGTTTGTTTATGGTGTTTACTTGCCATGGTCCATCTTTGTTGCCAGTATTAGGGAAAGTGGTGTGCTTACTTGCTGACTTGTTCTCTGTTGCAGAGAGTCCAAAGAAAAGTGTTGGAGAGAGTTACCACCTCAGGGATAAGAGCTCGTTGAACTAGCACAGACAGAAAAAAAAGGTCTCCAGGGTGAGAGATCACATTGAAGTCAAAAGATTCCTTTATGTAGGCTTTTCATCTGTTGTCCAGAATCGGCAGTCATCTTCTGTGTCATGTGTTGTAAATTATGTTTACAAGTTGGTGGGTAGCCCATTTTTTGAAAGGAAGGAAAAAAAGAAGGCACAATGTCTGTAACATTATATATCTGTGGACCACAATTTGAACTTGACTGCCTGGCAGCATTTGCCATTGTATACAAACGAACACCCAGTATTTTATGTGTGAAATATTCCGTCCATTGTGTTTGAAGAACAATGCTGACTTGCTCGTTCGAGTTTTAACGTGATTAGTCATTTGCAACATTTTTAGAGGACCAATTATAATGTAAGTAGTTGTGTAGTTCAGTGATTGCAAAATGAAATGCTAATGATTTTCTTGTAAAATAAATACATTTTATAAACAAAACCCTAAAATTGAGAACAATTTTTTTTTTCTGTGTGTGTGTGTGTAAAACCAAATAATCCTACACAATCTTTTGAGTTTGATTCTTGAATTATTATAATTTAGTCTGCATTCTTTTTATGAAACACAAATTACAAATTATTTGTGTTGCGTTAAAAAAAAAAAAAAGATATTGATGTAGTTATTTTATTATTGCAGAAAATGAGATAATATTTTGTTATGTATTTAAACAGGATGATCTTACCCTGTCCTGCCTATAAAAATCGAACGCTGTATTTGTTATGGTGTACAATTCCTGTTGTTACCGACGTTTGTTCTGTATATTGATGTAAGCTATTGGGTCAGTTCTGAGTACACCTATAAATACTGTGATACGACACATAGAGCAGACAATGTTTGGTTTGCATGCTATAAAAAGTTCATTATTATTGTTACCATTGGTAATTCTTTTAAAAAAAAATTGTATGTTATGGTTATGTGTTATTATTATTTATATGTATTATTTATTACTGTTATTATGTGTACGCTGATAAAGATCACCATGCTTTGAACCTGATTGGTTAACTTGGGGTGGGGGGTGGGGTGGGGGGAAAAAGCACTTATAGCATCCAATATGGTGATCATTATTTTTATTCAATTACAATTATTTGGTACACAAACTATTATTAGTAGTATTTACTATTATTATTATTATTCAGAGACAGCTATTATGTCTTTATAAAGGAAATTAAAGAGCATTATGACGAAAGCAGATTAGTTGCCTGTATAATTCCAGAGGATAGCTGTTGTAGAACCAAAATGTGTTGAGCATATTTCTATAACGTTTGCCTGTTTACAAAATGATAGCATGATGAAGCAGATTTGGTACATGTAGAAAAAAAATAGAAGCTGATTACCAATAGTAAATTGCGTGTTATTGACCAATGTACGCATGTTGTGTTTACATTTGTTTGTGTAAAGCGCTTTGTGATTTTGGAAAGCGCTGTATAAATTGCCTGTTATTATTATTAGTAGTAAATAATATATTTTGAGTATAGTTGTACGTGTTCCCAAATGACAGTACATTTGATATTTCTATACATTGTGTTTTGTTCGGTAGTGTACTGTAGGTTAAGATTTCCTGTTTGACTGAATGTGTATTGTTGTTGAGTAGCATAGAGCAATAAAATAGACACAAAACTAATTTCTATGAATAAAATAAATGTAAAAAAGAAAAGAGGAATGTGGATTGATTTAGAACATGATTTATGGATTTTTTACAAATTAATTATTAGCTCCGATTCTGGAACTCAATTATTATGTTGTTTTTTAAATGATCTATTTATAGATATTGTTTCCATCGTATTAAAGATGAAATCCTTTGTAAAGTTATGGTCCTGATTCGGCTCTTTGCACTCCGCTGGACCCTATAAACAATGACTAACTAAGTAACAATATCCTTGTAAACTTGTATGATTTTGAATTTGATGTAAAGGTTCATGGTCATAGAATTTGTATGAACAGAGAATGATAACAAACATTGCTCCTATTGCCTTATTGCAGTGCCTTGAGCAAGCTCCGGAGTGGGACAGTGTGCTATATAAGAACGATTCATTTCATTTTTCCTTACTGTTCTTGTTACAGCAGCAGAACTCGGGTATACACCTATGGTAGGTGAAGAGTTCTTCATTTACAATAGGACAGCCTCAATCATCAACCTTATTTACAATAGGACAGCCTCAATCTTCAACCGTATTTACAATAGGACACCCTCAATTATCAACCTTATTTACAATAGGACAGCCTCAATCATCATCAACCTTATTTACAATAGGACAGCCTCAATCTTCAACCGTATTTACAATAGGACACCCTCAATTATCAACCTTATTTACAATAGGACAGCCTCAATCATCAACCTACCCCTTGGGGTCATGAGCAATCTTGCCACTGTAGATTGTTCTAACCTATAAAGGGTACAGTGAAAGCCCCAGTTGAAAACCTGTCTTGCCTTTGTAGGCATGACAAATTAACTGCGGCAACAGTCCCCCTCGTTGGAGTGCCGGGGGTTTCAGTATAAATAGTATCCCCACTTTCTGGAAATTTAGTGCTTTAAATTCCCACTGTCGCTGTCTTCCTCATTTGCTCTTTCCCATTCCCGATCTGTCCTACCACTCTGCTATACTATATTCTTCTTCGCTAGATCAATGACCTACCTTTTTTCTTGAAAACTCTTCCTGGACAAGACTCCTTGTTTGTGTATGAGGTCTGTTGGATCAGCTTGGGAATGTTGGACGCTTTCTGCCGGGTGGTCACTAGGGCTTCCTATGAATGTACTATTTAGCACTATAGGCATTTTATATGTATGTTTTTTTGTTGATGATTTATAATGATGTTTGTATTCTATTTTGTTTTTGTAATCGGGGAGTTCGCGTAGTTGAGGTCAACCCTCAGCCGTCCCTCGCGTGGGATGTCTTTATTGTAAAGTGACTGGCCGGTGGAGGGCATTCAATTTTCCCACTGGGGTTGTTTCAACAGATCTTTTATGCGGATCGGGGGTTGTCCGGTCCTGATTTGGCTCGGAAGAGTCCGCTGGACCTAAAGCAATAATAAATCAATCAATCAAAATCAATCATCAACCTGTTTCTTCATTGTGGCATAGTAGGGATAGGTGTATAGTCAGTCTGTGCCAACGACCATAGTTGCTACCTCTACTTTGTAATAGTTGAAAGTTTATTAGGAAGTGTTTTGCATGTTCAGATACTTGGTAATAAATAAAGTTGTTGATCAATGATAATTTCTGTGTTCTGGTGTCTTTGTTATGTTATCAAGAGCGTGATAGCATCCTGTATTGCTATTGTTATTAATTATTTTTATTGTTATCTTGTTATCTAATATTCAGATTGTCTTTATTCAGCCAAGTCACTACTGACCCTGCTTGCATTTATGGACAATGTTTCGCAATGCTGGTAAACAGTCACACACGCACACCCTCCCACCCACCACACACACACACATCCATGCAAGTAATAACAGGAAAATATCAAAATGACAAAGTCCATAACTCTCTCACTTATAAAAACAGGTTGTGAAACCTCCATAAAATAAACTATTACTATAGCGTCATTGGAACTCTGGTAACTTAGTTCAAAGAAAGTTTAGTTTCACAAAGAAGCATAACTCCCGGACACGTGAAACCGAAGCTTGCCAGCACCGCCAAGGGGTCATCATGCTAGAAAATGGTCTACGGCATGGAACGAGACACTGTACTTAGCAGAAATTCTACTAAAAGGAATGTGGGAGTGATCACTGCAGATGATGGAAAAATGCTTATTTGTAGATGAACATTTGCAGTTTTGCCATCAAACTGTATAGGTCTATGTGACATAAATCTTCCTCAAAAATGATTATAATGTTAGGAAGAGAAAAAAACAAACCATGTGTATTCACTTATTGTTGTCTGGAAATCAATGCATAGGGTAGTGTTGATTACATTGAAGCTTCGCATTTTGTAAAACTTTGGTCTGGTCAAATTTTGTCTTGTATAGCCTTTCTCAAATAACAAACGATAGCATGTTCATCAGCAGTCTTTCTTATATCGGGCTTCAGCTAGGGCTATTAGGGACAGCAAATAAGTACCCAAGACGTGAAGGGTCTATGCCTATACAGTATGCTGTCATTGATAGAAAACAGCGTTCAGTGCATATATGGATTTGTAGTGACTTCGCATCAATGAATTTGGCATGATTTTGGTTATCAATTAGCTGGTAATTTTGGCCCTCGGGATGAACGTTTTGGAGTTCTAGACGATTGGTTTTTGGTCCGTGTTTCGTCATTCTAAAACACTTGGTGTTATCAACCTGTTTACTAAAAAAAAAAAAAAATCAAAACCATGGTGTTCTTTTGTTGTTCAAGCAGATCTATTTTTACGCTGGATTATTTTGCCATCTAGATGAACTTTCTGGAGTGCTAGACTATCCTGTTTTGGGGCACCAAGTTTGATCTCATGCTTCGTCATTCTGAAACACATCTACATACATCTGATCTATATACCAACCATTTTGTTGCACTTATATTCTTGTACATCATTTTATTACCCCAAAGTATAATTTACTTATTGTTTCACAGAGTCTATACATATTTACTGCACATTCTGGATCGTTCAATTTAAAAAGCGACTGATTAGCAGCATTCGACACTCAAGGTTTGTTTACTTGTCACTATGCATCGGATTGCTCCCCCTCCCTCCTTCCCTTCCCTTTCTATCATGATGACCGCTGGGAGTGCTTTGCGTGGAATGTCATTGTTATTTATACAGCAGTCTTTCGGAATAATCCTTTGTGTTAACTGAATATTCTTTGATTAGTCATTGTTTATAGGGTTCAGTGGACTGCAAATGTATAAATAAAAACACTCCTTGAAGAAAGGCCTAGGGTCAGAAATGTTGGAGAACAATCTTTTATCAAGGATCTTTGTTAACCCCACAGAAGGATTTTATAACTTTATTTTATAGTTAACTTTAGTATATAGAACACACGTTTTTTGTCTCCATTATTCCTTGGTTCAATTCTCAGTCACTTATCATCAATGTCCATCATCATCATCATCATTTCATCATCACGTTCATTAATGTGTGAGTCTTAGAACAGCCAAACTCACAATTTTAAATATAACAAACACAATAACACAATTGTGTAAAAGTCAGATCTATAGATCTCGTATATTCTGTGTTCTTTGCAGTTCCATATACAAGCAAATGACCTGAGGACATACGGTCTTACACAGCCAGTTGAAACAAAACCAACGGAATTAAAGTTTCTATATAATCTTCACCTAATTTACAGGGTGTTAGGTTGAAAAGTACTTCACTGTGAAACAATGACTGCTAACATGTTGTAACAGTGCTATATTTGCATCAAACAAAATGTTAGTTATTCATTGTTTATAGGCACCAGCGGATCGCAAAGAGCCGAATCATGACCACAAAATCAGGACCATAACTTGGTTGAAAGAGGACTCGCCCCTGATCGGTATAAAAGATCTGCTGAAACAACTGTAATGGTAACACTGAAGGCACTCCACCAACTGGTTACTTTACAATAAAGGCATCCCATAAGGGACGCTGAGGCTTTACACTAATTTATCGAAGCCCCGTTTACAAAAACAAAATAGAATATAAACACAGAGGTGCCAACCAGTACGGATTGACCATATTTAATTCCGGAAAAGTGAATTAAATACGGAAATACAGTAGCTTTTATAAAAATACGGTGCTTCTGTTCTGGTTTCTGGTCTCATAATGGTACTCCTGCACTCACTGAACGTCGCTGTGTTCAACAAGCTGCTTTTCATGGTGACTTAGAGTAAAACAAGTGTGGTGTTCAACAAGCTGATTTTCATCGTTATTTTAGAGGAATGAAAATAGCCTGCTGTTTCAGAGAGAAGCCTGTCGTTACTTTATAGTGTCATAGGCTGGGTTTCGCGAGAAAAAAAATACTGACAAGTGTTAAAAAATACTGACAAACGGGTCCATAAATACTGACAAGATGTTTAGGGGGTTGGCACCTCTGTAAACATAAAATATTAACAAAATACATACATATAAAATGCTTACATAGATAGAAAGCCCTAGTGGCCATTAAATTTTGGCAGAAAATGTCCAATATCCCGAAGCTGACCCAACAGACCCCATACACCAATGAGGAGTTGTGGAAGAGATTTCAAGAAAAAAGGTAGATGACTGGTCTAGCGAAGAAGAAACATGTAGTAGATTGATAGAACAGAGTAGGAATGAGAAAGAACAAAGGAGAAAGACAGCGATAGTGGGAATTGAAAACACTACATTTCCAAAAAGTGGGGATACTATTTATTCAGAAACCCCCGGCACTCCTACAGAGGGGGTAGACAAAATGCATAATGATCCTTACAGTGGCAGAATATCACTGCTGAACTCAGATTTCCTCTCAACAATGATGAGAGCAGTTCAAAATGGCTCATCTTTTTATACCTGCATGGTCTTCTTATAGATTTTTTAAAGTCGGATGAGGAGTTCATTCATGCAGTGTCGAGCAAACGGCCACTATGGGTCTGCTCTGGTCAAGTGTGATTCGACTCAGATATCACCAATGAAATTCTACTTCTTAAAAGGAACATTTTGTTTCATTTGCAAACGAAGTACTATTTACACAAGTTTTCAGAAATTATCAATAGGGACGTAGCTTTCAGCCACCTTGAAGAACTGAGAAAACCAAACACAATCCATTAGCTTGTTACCTACCCCCAGATAGAAAACGGGCGAAGGAATAGCATACATAGTCAACATACAGGACAACTGTTAACAATCTGATAGCGGGTTAAGAGTTTGTGAATATTTTGTAGTTTATTAACAACTTTACTGCTGGCAAGATTTGGTAAAACGTTAAAAAATATTTTTATATTATTTCTTTCATCGGAAATCTAGCACCACACTGTCCCTTAAAAAGCCATGTCAATATGATAGAATTTCTTTATGACTACAGATCATATACACGGATGTCTCCAGGTCAAAAAGGTGCCTATGATTATTGCTCTTACGTGACATGAAATTGGTGTTGAGTATTTACAAATAATATCTTTATTGAATCATCCTTCTTCGCGCTTTTCCAGCTCAAGAGCTGCTCAAGGCGCTGGGCAAAACAGGATCTAACTCAAGCCTCCCGAGCCTGAGGCAAGTGGGCGTCTGGTCCGACTCCCCTTACATTACATGGTTATTGCTTTAGGTCCAGCAGACTCTTCCCAGCCAAATCAGGACCAGAGAAGTGAAAGAGGACTCACCCCTGATCCGCATAAAAGATCTGCCGAAACAACCCTAGTGGTAACACTGAAGGCAATCTACCAGCTGGTCACTTTACAATAAAGACATCCCACCCAGGGGACGTGATCGAATCCCCCGTTTACAAAAAAATAGAATACAAACATCATTATACAATATCCACAAAACACATGCATATAAAATGCCTACATTGCTAAATAATAACATCATAGGAAGCCCCAGTGACCATTTGGCAGAAAGCGTCCAATATTCCCAAGCTGATCCAACAGACCTTACACACAAATGATCAGTTTTGTCCCGGAAGAGTTGTAAAGAAAAAAGGTAGGTGACTGGTCTAGCGAAGACGAATATGGTATAGTAGATTGATAGAACAGAGTAGGAATGAGAAAGAACAAAGGAGAAAGACAGCGACAGTGGGAATTTAAAGCACTAAATTTCCAGAAAGTGGGGATACTATTTATACTGAAACCCCCAGGGGGGGGGAGGAGGGAGCAGGGGCCGACTCTCATTGACAACGGAGCACAATTCTGAGCGACGGGAAATAGGGGAGATAGCTAGTGCCTGCTGGGTATATTGTGTAGCCGGCACTCACCCGTCTAGGACGACAGGAGCTTTAAAGTCCACATGCCATGGAATGTGTGCATACAGAGACTAGATCTCCGTTGATACTCTCATCCTAAGGAGTAAGTCATTAAATCATTGTAAGTAATTCAATCCTTACACTTCAATTTGTTCATGTTAAAAGAAGTTGACATATTTTGACTAATTAATATAGATATTTTGACTAATTAATATCTGTACAAAGAAGGGCGTTATAGTCTCTACAGGTGAGTTCTCTTTTCCTGATCTAGGTTAACATGAAAAGAATACTATGGGCCTGGCGCTTTTCACCAAGATCTGTATAATACTTAACAAAGCATCGATGTAATACTAATACCAGGATAATCAATCTAAGATAACTTGGAACTGGCAACCTGGTACACCAGGTCCAATGAATGTAACCCCCTCTCCCTTCCCCCCCTTTTTCTATGACTTTTATGATGATTACACACTTGTACTCATATCACACCGCTTTATCACCACCATACAGCTAGGAATACATCTTTTTCTTTTCTTGTATTTTAGTTCAAATTCTTGTTATTTTTCATTTTTTATGCCTAGTTTTCTATAAAATGTACTAAATCAAAAATACCTTGCCACGATAAGATTATTTTTAAAAAGTACTGCTTCCTTTCATTGAACCATTTGACGTTATTCTTGTTTATAATATTTAATGTCATAATTTGTTTTATTACATTTATATATCTATCTATCTATAGCTATCTATATATATATCTATATATATCTATATATATCTATATATATCTATATCTATATATATATATATATATATATATATATATATATATATATATATATATATATATATATATATATATATATATATATATGTATAACATTTTTAAAACGACAACATGTTATCCACTCAATTTGAATTGCCAAATTTTCAGTTTTTAATAACCTTCTTCAGTGCATTACAATGTCAGTGTGATAATGTTCAAGCGTTTTACCTATTACTAGAATTCATGACTATAATTCACAAACCACACATATATACTAAGTGAACATGAATACAACTCTATTATAAAAACCACCACACACACACCTTAATATGCATTAATATGCAGATATGGATCTACAAATCCTGATTTGTAGGATCCTGGGGATCTTAAAAACCAACAGAATCCCAACAATGAAAACAGTAGTGTGCCTTCAAAGAACACAAAAGCACAGACAAACAAAGAATTAAGCAACCGAAATAGTATTGCCAAAATACTCATGACCAATCAGCCACTGAAAAAATGTACATATTCAAAAATTCTAACAAATTGCAAAACGTTAAAATAATATATTGGCCAATAGAGGCACTTCAAAAAAAAAAAGCGTAGACCTATCAGAACAGCAGTCACCACAACAATAAAGCATGATCTTGCTAAAAACAGTATTTAAAATAAATATAGCATGATTTTCAAACAACAGCAACCACAGACACTATGCCATCTTCAACAACTAAGCAATATAGCAAGGGGGGAAAAAAAAAAAAAAAAAAAAAGTACATTAACATCGCAAAAATCAGCAACCAAAATAAATAAAACACGAGAGTATAAAAAAATAATGTGACCCTTATCTAACAGAACCTAATAATAAGCCCTACTCTACACAATCCTTTCAATGTGTCCACACATGGTCAATGTTGTACAGGTTGTCAAATAATGAACTTCAAATAACATTCTGATGCTTCCACCCCCCCCCCCCCCACCCCCCTCACCCCCTCCACCCTCGTTTTCATGACGAATCTTGTCAGAAAATAAATTCCACAAATATGACGTTTGCGCTAACAGGCCAGTTTCCCCTGAAAACCGTCTACCTTGACGCTAGTTTTGAGTCCGAGATCTATCAAGGAGAGTAGCACAGCGGCTCTACCGAAGCTTTTCAGATTTCGAGGTCAGGTCAGCCAGGCTAGCTATTAATAGCTTCGCCAATGCTTCCTTTCTCTGGAAGGGGGAGGAGAAGGGAAGGGGGAGGTGGGGGGTGGCCAGCAAGCTATAAATAGCCCGCAGCACGCGATGGCACTGAACAGTGCTGCTCACATAAGAATTGAGATGGTGTGGTAGGCCTATGCACTCAACAGCCACCGATACTCAGGGATTAGGACCAGCTGCGATGTCTGCCTCTAGCTATAGGCTAGTAGCAGTCCAGTGCAGCCCCAATAGCAGCAAATGGTTTACTGCAAGCAGTTATGTCCCTTTGCGCTTGTTTTACATTCCACAACTACATTACAATCAAAGGTTGACCAAATTGTCTCTGCTCAAAATTTTTGTTGCTTTTAAGTTTGTTTTCGGTTGTTGATTTATTAATTTTTTTAAGGGGGAGGGGTGTGGGGGGGAGGAAAGGGAGGAAAAAATAGAGTGGGAGGAGGGGGGAGAGGCTTTTTTTTGTCTTTTTGTTTTGTTGGTGGGTTTCATTTTAAAAGAAAAGTATGTGCCGTTTAACTGTGGATAGGACCTCCCAACTGCATTTGCATCATTATACTCCCAAGAAAGAAAAACAAAATCATTATCCATGGCATTCAGTATTCTGTTTTTTCACGCACACAAAATAATAATTCTAATTTCTATATTCATCATCACTGGTCAACTAATTTTTTGGGGGGAGTAAAAATGAAATACTTAACAACTGCACGAGATCCCAAAAAATTAAAACGTTCGGGCAGGGGAAGCCTCAAGACTTTCATGATTTGCTCAACAACAACAATAAAGTACAAATTCAGTTATTTTTTAGCAGAGGTACAGTACACAATTACCTAAGGCATGAGTGGCCATCCTGGACAAAGAGGAAAAGATCACTGTATTTATCACAACAGCACGTTAGAATTGTATGCCTATGAAAGGTTAGTATCCTATCCATTACATGTATATATGAAAGTTCAGATATTAATATTGATTTATTTGATGTAATGATTTTAAGCTTAGAAAAGTTCAGTATATTATCCGTTCCATGTATATCAAAATTTAGATCCTATCCATTCCATGTATATGAAAGTTCAGTATCCTATCCATTCCATGTATATCAAGGTTCAGTATCCTATCCATTCCATGTGTATGAAAGTTCAGTATCCTATCCATTCCATATGTATCAAAGTTCAGTATCCTATCCATTCCATGTGTATCAAAGTTCAGTATCCTATTCATTCCATGCATATCAAAGTTCAGTATCCTATCCATTTCATGTATATGAAAATTCGGAAATTAATACTGATTTATTTCATGTAACGTACAGTCACAACTGTGAAATTAGGCACATTCGGAAGTTCTAATATTGTGTATAATAATCATCATAACCCAATTAGAACGAATATTGTAAAGATCAATCAGATCAGCAAGCTTAGTGCAATACAACGGTATAGAAACAAGCTGTATAATCTATTTAGTCATGTGTCGCAAATGGAACTTTTGGTATCCTAATGCTGTCACTGTCAATTCTGAAAAATGTTCCACTACAACATAACTGAAGAGTTTACTAATTAATTTACATCTAATGCACAACAGGCACATGACAATTCCGGAATCTTAATGCTGGACATTCTTCTATTCAGTCAAACGAATAGTCTTATTCCAAAACTCCATGACAGAAGTACTACATGATCGATGTGTTGTAACCATATATATCAAAGAATTATAATCTTAACGCTGCGAACATTCAATTAAAAGCTAAAAACTCCCGATGAATCAGTATCACAAGCCACAGCAAGCCATGCATAGATTACAGACCACAATCTGTGTGCATTGTGCATGCAAAACCAACGTGTCTGTAATTTGCACCATGGAACAAAGTTCTTTTGGCTTGGTATATCTGTGAAATCATAATGCTACCTTTGTCACACTGTTGTACCTCAGTGGTAAAGAGTTCGCCTGACAGAAGGATGGCCTAGGTTCAAATCCTGTGGTGGGTAAAATATACAAACGGCCATTTTTACTGTCCCTCTAAGCAGCATGATTGTTCTGGTGGTTCAGTGTTGATTTAAATCACTACTCGCTTGCCTGGGATGGTTATCCCTGTCTGCCGTTTAGCCAATGATGGGAGTAGACGTTAAACCTCAATCAATCATTCAATCCAAATATCTCATTAATCGATTTTCTAACTCATCTTTTTTGAACAACAATTATTTTTATTTTAAATAGTAAAGCGACAGAAATATTGGAAAACAAACGCATTTGGTTGACAAAGGGTCTTTTTTAAAATCTTAATCTAGAACCTGGGACAAACTACAACTTGTTTGTGATTCTCCAAATTTACTACATAATTTTTCTCCAGGCTAGCTGAAAGGAGACTTTCCCATGCAAATCTTGTATTATTTTCATCTACAAACACATACAAATAATAACAAAATTCTTAGACCATCTAAACAAAAAAATTCACATGAATATCTGTCACAATTTTCCTTATAAATTCTTTTTCCTCTCAAACATCTAATAATTTTCTTTCACTTATATTATTATTATTATTATTATTGTTTTTATCGTATGTCAAGCAAGCCACTCAGCGTGCTAATTTTTCATTTCGTAAGCCAGTTTCCACTGAAAAGGTGACCGAGATGGTAGGCATTTGGGTTTCAGAGATCTACCAAGCATAGGTTCTCTTGTATGGTAGACATATAGCTCTCTTGTAGGGTAGACAAATAGCTCAACAGCCCCTGACCTGCAGACTGGGCTCGCACCTTTTTCGGGGCCAGCCGTGCTGATAGACTCTCCGAGTTAGTAGCATTGCAACACAACCCGACAGCACAGCAAAGATCTATTCTCATATTTTTCTATTCTCCCCTCCCTTTATCCCTCCTCCTACCCCCTCCCTGCCTCAAGGCTATCTAAACCTATAACCAATCTTTCTAACGATTGTAATATTGACAACAAACTATCTCCTTGGTCTATAAACTATGTCCTTGGTCTATCAACTCTTTATCTCCTTGGTCAATCTAAAATACAACAGTAATTCTTTTGTCCTATTATTTTACAGTTCACTCCTGTATTATTACAACACAGTTCGAATCTAGGGTGGGTTGAGGCTTCTCATAAGCCTTTGTTGAAGTAGACAGTCTCTACAGGCCTGGGTAGGGACAGCAGCTTCTCCTTCAGTTCAGGCTCCAAGTTGGCCACCGCCATGGAGCTGGAAAAAGAAGAAACAATGCCATTAGCGTGATGCAGAATCAGAAGATTGAAGCTGGGAATATTGTATTTCTTATTTATTCATCTCTTCTTATATAGCGCGTATCCAGCTCAAGTTGCTGGCCACAGCGACTCAACCAAAGCTCGTTAGATTTTGAGGTTAGTTCAGCCGATGTTTCCTTTCCCTTCCTTTCACTGGAAGGGAGGGTGCAGGCAAGCTATAAATAGCCCGCAGCCAGCAAAATGTGGAGGCACTAAACAGTGCTGCTCACATAGGAATTGAGCTGGTGTGTGGCCGATACAGGGTCTAACTCAAGCCGCACGTGATGCCCGCTTGCTGCCTTAGGCCAGACCGCAGGGGGGGCGACCAGGGATGGGGCAGAAGGGACCTAGTGGTTGCTGGCTGTATTCTGTGTAGCTGGCACTTGTTCGTCTCGGACAGGAGTGTCAGGATCTTACAAAAAGTCTGTGTGATGGAAGGCGCGTTTTCACAGAACACACCTGGGTGTATACATTCGTCCGAATAGACTATAACTTGTAAGCATTTACTAAGTTGTCTGTCATTAATAGCCAAAATTATCTGAAAAAAAAGTAAGATATTCAAAGTAACTGAGCTAAACTGCTTTTTAAATATTAAAAATCAGTGGGAGGGGGGAGAAAAAAAACTTAGCTGTATGCCACCATGTGTGCCATCTTCAAGCATGTTATAATACGAGTCACTATCCTGGAAGAATTGCTTGAATTAACACGACATTTTTCCCTTGACCATTTCTTTGTTTCTATTCAGTGTAAATGTATTTTGAAAAGAGGGAGGGCCTACCATGTCTTCCCCGTGGATAATGCATTACAGTAGTATAGTACAGTACAGTACAGTACAGTATAGTATAGTATAGTATATGTAGAGGACGGGATTTTCCCAGGATTTTTTTAATTAAAATTAATTAATGATTTTTGATTGGCTAAAAGCCTTGAGCCAATGAATGAAGAGATAGTTTTAATTAGAGGGGAAATTAGTCAGTCGAATTGTTGGTGTCGAGCTATAAGGTCGAGTGTGTGTGTAGGCCAAGGATAGAAAAAAAGTTGAAAGAAAAGAAAAGAAAAGAAAGTTAACTGAAAGAGGAAGAAAGCATTGAAACTAATCGAGGTGTATTGGTTTGTGGTCATTTCTCTCTGGAAGTGGATTGTTATTTTGTGCTGTAAAAATTACAGGTATTTATAGTGTTTTACATGATTGTAAAATGGCGGATAAGTATATTTTTGTATTGAAAGGTAGTGAGCTGTTGTCCACTGAGATGGAATATTGAATTTTCATTGATGTAATAATATTATTAATTACGTGGGGCGATAGTTGTAGAGTAGTAGATAATGAAATATGAATGGAATGCGTGAGCTTGGTTAATAGTAATTGTCATTCATGAAGTGATTACCTGGATATGAATGATAGTGGTGGAGGAAGGAAAGTGGTGATCGCATACGAAACAGAATGGAACAAAGCGAGGAACAAAGGGAGGTGAGATGGGGTGAAACTAAAGAAGAATAGATACATTATCCGAGTCAGAGAATTGACGTTTCTATATGTATGTTGAAATAGCGGCCAACTGGAGACTAGGGGCCTGTTGGGGCGCTACTGGCCTACTGGGAGCAGAATTGGCTCTATCCTGTCCGAGGTGAGGACAAGGTGATTTCCGAAGCATCGGAGGGGGATCGACTCTATGTCCACACTTGACCAAGACAACGTTTTTTCCGAGCGGACTGGGGCAGGAGGATAGTCCCTCCGCTCGTTGACATTCATCGCTCGTTGACATTCATCGCTCGACGACATTCGTCACTTGTCGACGTATCTCTGGCATCGTGTGCCAGATAGTGTGAAACCGTGAACCTCGGAGATAATAAGGTACTGTGAAACTTTGCATATTTGTTGCATTGGCCAGGACAAGAAATTGCCGGTCTCGATTATCCGTCCCGAGTGTTCAGGCTCGTCGACGTCACGTTTCTATGAAACATTGGGATAAGCCCAAATGTGTTAGATTAATGTATGAAAGAATTGGAGTGAAAGTGTGATATAAAATTGTTGATTATTTATATAAATTTTGAGAACGTGGAACGGATATCTGGTGTTGGTGTTTGTCTGTGTTGGGAAGAGTCCGTACGTTTGTGGGTGTGTCAGTAAACAGAGAACGTGCACGCACACATAATTCGCTTTAGGAGTCATATATATAGTTTGCATGCACCTACACTAAATATCCATTCGCTACATCTGGTGACCCTGACGTGATTGCCGGTCTCGATTATCCGTCCTGAGTGTTCAGGCTCGTCGACGTCACGTTTCTATGAAACATTGGGATAAGCCCAAATGTGTTAGATTAATGTATGAAAGAATTGGAGTGAAAGTGTGATATAAAATTGTTGATTATTTATATAAATTTTGAGAACGTGGAACGGATATCTGGTGTTGGTGTTTGTCTGTGTTGGGAAGAGTCCGTACGTTTGTGGGTGTGTCAGTAAACAGAGAACGTGCACGCACGCATAATTCGCTTTAGGAGTCATATGTATATTTTGCATGCACCTACACTAAATATCCATTCGCTACATCTTCACTCAAGACAGATACACAAAAGACTCAGGTTGTTTTTGCTGCATTGCCTGTTGATCCTGAAGTTGTCTGTTCTGTTGCTAGTCCAGCTGTTGGTCATCTGCATTTGGAGTTGGGTACAGTGAAGGGTACACCATGTTCTGTACTTCGTGACACAGGTGCTACGATTTGTGATGTGCGTCAGCGATTGGTGTCATCTCTCGAGTACATCGAAGGACAAGTTCGTTGTAAGACTTTTGGAGGTGAGATTACTGTCTATCCGCTTGCCAAACTTGCAGTGTCCACGCCATATTTTTCAGGTCAGTTGGTTTGTGCTGTGCTTCCTGACCCAGTTGCTGATTTGATCATTGGGAACATTGCTGGGTTGATAGATTCTGTTGTTGGTGCTCAGGTTTCAGTTGAGTTGAGTGTGGCGGCTGTCACTACTCGAGCTCGCACTGCGAAGAAAGATTTTCCTCATACTCCTTTAGTTGATGTTTCTCAGGATTTTGGCGTTTCTCGTCAGGAGTTGATTGATTTTCAGAAATCAGATTCCAGTCTTGCTTCATGTTTTGCGTTTGCTCAGTCTGGAGAAAGGAAAGCTGTTGGTTCTGCTATTTATTTTTTCTTTGAGGATGCAGGTGTTTTGTATCGTTCGTACGAGAAGCCTGGTCAAATTCTACAGCAGATTGTTGTTCCAGAGAAGTTGCGTGCTGCTATTTTGGCTACTTCACATGATCAGTTGCTTGCTGCTCATTGTGGTACTCGTCGTACTTTGACGCGAGTTCTTTCAAAGTTTTTTTGGCCTGGAGTGTCAGCGGATACTTCAAGGTACGTTCGTACTTGTGATGTGTGCCAGAAGTCGAGGTCGAAAGGAGAGGTTTCGAAGGTACCGTTGGTGGTTGTCCAACGTGTTGCTGAAGTTGAGGTGTGTGTTGACACAGTTGTTTGTGAAGGTGGGATGATGGAATGTGATGATTTGGTTTCAGACAAGCTTTTTGATGTTGATAAGGAAAAGGTTTCTCATCATCGACATGTTGGTTGTTGTTCAGTGGGTTCTTCAGTGGTGAATTCTGCTGTGGTGCGTGAAGAGACAACAAGACAAGTTTTGGCGTCTGTGGGTGTTGTCAAGGATGATAGGGACATTTCGTCAGATGTTTTTGATTCGGTGTTGCCTGTTTCAGATCGTCAGGATCTCTTTTCTGTTTTTTGTGCCTTTGCTGTTATTTTGACAGTAATACCGGGTTTATTTGACTTGGGTATATTTCTGGTTGCTCTTTTGTTTGGGCTGTTTAGAAGTTCTCACGTTTCCTGTGGGGTGTTGCGTTCATCTTGCAGACAGACCACAGACCGCTCACATACATGCAGACATGTAGATTCAAGAATACACGAATCATGCGATGGGCTCTGTCTTTGCAAGAGTACAATTTTCATATTGAACCTCTTCCGGGATCTCGCAACATTCTTGCTGATCTTCTGTCGCGTTCTGCTGTCGATCAGTTTGTGCCGTAAGTTTTGCGGAAGAACTTCTGTTCTTGGAAAAGACTGCTCTTTTTGAAAAAAGAAACCTCGGTCGGTCTCTTTTTTTCGTAGAGGGGGGGGGGGGGGGGGGGGGGGGGGGGGGGGTAGTGTAGAGGACGGGATTTTCCCGGTATTTTTTTAATTAAAATTAATTAATGATTTTTGATTGGCTAAAAGCCTTGAGCCCATGAATGAAGAGATAGTTTTAATTAGAGGGGAAATTAGTCAGTCGAATTGTTGGTGTCGAGCTATAAGGTCGAGTGTGTGTGTAGGCCAAGGATAGAAAACAAGTTGAAAGAAAAGAAAAGAAAAGAAAGTTAACTGAAAGAGGAAGAAAGCATTGAAACTAATCGAGGTGTATTGGTTTGTGGTCATTTCTCTCTGGAAGTGGATTGTTATTTTGTGCTGTAAAAATTACAGGTATTTATAGTGTTTTACATGATTGTAAAATGGCGGATAAGTATATTTTTGTATTGAAAGGTAGTGGGCTGTTGTCCACTGAGATGGAATATTGAATTTTCATTGATGTAATAATATTATTAATTACGTGGGGCGATAGTTGTAGAGTAGTAGATAATGAAATATGAATGGAATGCGTGAGCTTGGTTAATAGTAATTGTCATTCATGAAGTGATTACCTGGATATGAATGATAGTGGTGGAGGAAGGAAAGTGGTGATCGCATACGAAACGGAATGGAACAAAGCGAGGAACAAAGGGAGGTGAGATGGGGTGAAACTAAAGAAGAATAGATACATTATCCGAGTCAGAGAATTGACGTTTCTATATGTATGTTGAAATAGCGGCCAACTGGAGACTAGGGGCCTGTTGGGGCTACTGGCCTACTGGGAGCAGAATTGGCTCTATCCTGTCCGAGGTGAGGACAAGGTGATTTCCGAAGCATCGGAGGGGGATCGACTCTATGTCCACACTTGACCAAGACAACGTTTTTTCCGAGCGGACTGGGGCAGGAGGATAGTCCCTCCGCTCGTCGACATTCATCGCTCGTCGACATTCATCGCTCGACGACATTCGTCACTTGTCGACGTATCTCTGGCATCATGTGCCAGATAGTGTGAAACCGTGAACCTCGGAGATAATAAGGTACTGTGAAACTGTGCACATTTGTTGTATTGGCCAGGACAAGAAATTGCCGGTCTCGATTATCCGTCCCGAGTGTTCAGGCTCGTCGACGTCACGTTTCTATGAAACATTGGGATAAGCCCAAATGTGTTAGATTAATGTATGAAAGAATTGGAGTGAAAGTGTGATATAAAATTGTTGATTATTTATATAAATTTTGAGAACGTGGAACGGATATCTGGTGTTGGTGTTTGTCTGTGTTGGGAAGAGTCCGTACGTTTGTGGGTGTGTCAGTAAACAGAGAACGTGCACGCACGCATAATTCGCTTTAGGAGTCATATATATATTTTGCATGCACCTACACTAAATATCCATTTGCTACAGTATAGTATAGTATAGTATAGTATAGTATAGTATAGTATAGTATAGTATAGTATAGTACAGTATAGTATAGTACAGTATAGTACAGTATAGTATAGTATATTAAACTACAGCAAGGTCTATACCTTGAGACAAATAGCATATCAAAGGGTTGCAAGCGGGTCTTTCTGAATATGGACCCAGGGATGGTTTTCAGGAAGCAGTTACCCAGTGGATTACTCCGTGAAGCGGTGGATAATCCCATATCGTACTGTAGGCCTTCGCGGAGTTATCCCTGGGTATCTGCTTCTTGAATACCACACCAGGGTGGTGGTGGGTGTGAAGGATTCTCCACTCAAGTCCATGGAGAACCCTAAACCTGATCATTATTGGTCCAGTCTATTCTTTAATGAGTTTGTGGTACCCACTGTGACAACCTCTTGTGGCAAACTGTTCCAAATGTGAATAATTTTGTTTAAATTTTTTTTATTATTATTTTTTTTAAGTGCTGATACAAACTAAGTATGAAAAGGTCTTCTTTGTTGATAGTTTTTATTTATATTCGTGACCTCGAGTTGAAGCGCTATCTGATTTACACAATAAAGCCTTAAGTGGATTTGGAGTCATACTTGCGGTGCAAAATTGTATAAACTTCTATCATTCATGTCACCTCTCGGATATCTGTATTCCATCTGTATTATATTTGTCTCTTAAAAAATAATAATAGTAACCCAAAAATTTTTTTTACAATAATACAAATCCTTACCTTTTTTGTGGAAAGACTGCACAGCACAGTGGGGTAGCAAACACAAGGCTGTGGAAGAAAAACAAACAAAAAGACGTCGTAATGTAATGCACACAGACACACTGGTGTACATAGGCAAACACAAACTTATGTTCACACCCTATACCCAAATACACACACACCCACCCACACACCCACCAACACACACACACACAGGTGTATTTGGGGTCCCAAAGTCTGCCTTGACTTTTATTTGTTCGCAGTACAGTGGAACCTCTAAAATGCAACCTTGTTTACGACCCCCCCACCCCTTCTGTTGTGATTAAAATTTCACTGACAGATAATTTTTCTTTTTTTACTTGTCTTCTCATTTACGACCACCCCTCAAACGCGACTTTTGACCCAGGTTTTATGCCTTTTTATGACTTATCAGCTAACATTACCTCAAAGTACTGAGCTTGTTATCATTCAAAAAAGATCACTAGATATTGAGAAAACCACATGCAGACGACAGGAAGTGGTTTTCATCAAATCTCGTGAGAATGAGACTTGGCCTAGGCTATTCATGGTATCTTATAATGCGTTTTTTCAATATGGCTGCTGCAGAATATGTTGGTACTCAGCTAGGAAAAAGAAAATAGACTGTTCACTTTTGAGCCTCTCCAATTATTGCCAGCAAGACTGCATCTGCATATGCACACAAATTGGCAAGATATTCTCTTGCTAACAACCTTCCAGAAACTGCAGAATTCCTGTCCAGTTTTCATTCAGAAATTGAGCAGAGTTTTAAAATCTAAAAGCTGTATTCCTCAGGGGAAAATCTCTTCCTTTTTCAAACCATGTGACACAGCTTAGAAACACAGACTTTTAGTTTTACCATGCTTGGAAAATTATTCAAAAGTCAGTTGTTGTTTTTCCAGTTTTTAAGATTTATTTTAAAAATTATATTGCTTTATGTGTGCTGTGTATGCATTAAAAAACAACAACATTTCATTACATTTTAAATACGCAGTTGTTGCGGCACCTCGACCAGCCTTTGCAACAACGTATACCTGATTTTTTGTTCTGTTTATACAGCTGAGCCCAACGCAATTCATTTAGCTCTAAAACAGGTTTATCAGTCTAAAAAGATTCTCATTTTTAATCATGTCCGATTCACTGTCAGCACTTCAGTCTCTTTCAACGAGAAAAATACCCAACCCTTTTCTGGCAGAGATCCATTTTTTCTGGCAGAGATCCATGATCTCCACACAAAACTTGTTTCTCAGGGTATAAAGATAGTTTTAATGTGGGTACCTTGTCAAATGGGCCGCAGCAATATTGCAGTGGACAAAGCGGCTAAAGAAGCTCTTCATCTTGATTTTCCTTCAGAGGTTTTCCAGTTTGTTCCATACTCTGACATTCTTCCAGATTTGTCTGCTTCTTTGCCTAATTTTGTGTCCACTCGCATACTTACGTCACCCACAGTTTCCTTTTGAAAGGAGAACCACTAGTGATGCTTTGCATGTGACAAATTCTTTTCTGTCCACCATTTTATGTCTGAATGTGCTGATTTGGTTGGGGACAGAGAAAGATATTTTGGTTCGATACCTTATAATGATATTTTTTAAATTTGCAATGTTCAAAACCTGTTTACACTTTTACGTAATGTCGGTTTATTTTATTGCATATAGGTCATATCATCTTGTATGTACACTTGGTTAAATTTCATCAGCAATGCTAGTTTTATGTCCATCTTTTATCATTTTGTAATGTTAGCATTCTAGTCTGATTTTTAGTAGTTTTGGGTGGTCCTGATTTGGCTCTTAGCAGTCCGCACGACCCTATAATCATTGAATATCTAATCTAACATTTTAAATCATGAATTGATTAGTTTTATAATAAAGTGTAAAGAACTTGGGACATTACATTGGGTTTTATGCTTTTTGAGTGTTAGTAAACAAAAGGCAGCCTGAACTCTACCCGTTTTAAGCCCCCCCCCCACCCCCCCACCCCTCTTTTAAGACCAAATTGGGTTCCACTGTCTGTCCCTAGACTCTGCAGCAGACATATATTTTCTTCCAGCATGGCCATTCAAAAAGCTGGATTCCGGCTTCAGGCATGACCACATGCTCTCAACTACTCCAGTACAACAAGCAAATAAAGATTGTTCTTCTCTACAGCAAGCACAAGGTTTGCACCCTGAGCTGCGAGGTGACCCTGGAGACCTACATACATACTGACACAACCATTGTGATCTGCATGCATGCTGACACAACCCAGCCGAGAGTTGCCCAGCCAGAGCGCTACGTAACCCTACATAACTATCTTGGCAGAAAGTCTACGCTATGCTATATTTGTGGAGAGAGCTCTATAACAGTCTCAAAAGGTTGTTTGCAAAGAGAAAAAGATGGCGGCCAGGGTGGTGGGCTTTCTTGATTTTCGAAAGTCGAATGTCGACAGTGAAATAGCAAGGGAGGGCTTTTGCACAGTCTGGTAAGATTTGTGTACTTTTTATTTGACGGAATAATTATGTTCATGTCCAATCAGTATGCATTAGTATTTATATTTGATAGTATTGATGTGTCGTGTGATTGACAGTAACTTTCACTTTCTGCAGCCTCGTTTATGTATAAAACCAAAGGTGTAGTTGGTTGTGCAATCAACATGTGCTGCGCCATTTGGAAAATGTTCGCTTGTGGCACAAGGTTGTCTAGAAGCAAAAATAGTTAATGCAGAGCAATCTCAACTGTTTTGTCACTCATTTATTCTAGGCAACTCGTGGCAGAACTAAAAGTCAAGCCAACAGACACTTTAGGCCAAGACTGAACCATTGTACGTTTGTGGGAGCATGTTTTGCGAGTGCTTGTTTATGTGCGTGTTTGTGTGTGTGTTTACATCTCTTTTTTGCCAGTGTTTTTTTGGCTAGCATGCACCATTTATGACCAAACGAGGTCTAAAACATTTGCACATTACTTTTATACTATCCAATGAGGAAAATCATACTTACAAGACACCGATGATGCCAACCTGGATGGGGGCATTCAACCAAGGCATTCTCTGAAATGCAAAAAAATCCTCATTACAGTAGCACACACTTGGTGTTTTCTTTGGCTTTTTAAAAAATTGTCTCTCATCATATTTTGCTTTGTGTAGCAGTATTTCTAAACTTTGCTCGATTCAGTGTGTGTTTAGTTAGCTAGATAATCTCTACATTGTGATTTTGTGGTGATTCTGAATGAATATGTTTTTTTTATATTATATATTATGTGGAGAGAGACAGTGTTTGTTTGAGATTCTCCACTTTGGTTTATAGTATTTTGCATGTGTCAGTTCCCATCCTTTTTTTTTAACCTGTAGAAGGTTCTAGAATTCTGTAAGGCTTAATTAATGTTAGTATCAAATCATTTTAAGTGTAAATGTGCCGTTTGGTAAATAAGTACTGTCGGACTGATTCTTATAAAATTTTTCTTTTTCTTCAGTCTGCTGCACTCACAAACACATGCCTAGGCCTGCTCTGGATGTAAAATGCATGCTAGGCACTCTGTGCTGGGATAGTTAGTGTTGAAAGAGATAGCAGTTGTGGTCTAAGCAGCCAGCTAGGAATGGCATGGCCCTGAGAACGGAAGGAGAACTGAGGGTCATGGGAGAGTTTGGTGAGGGGGTTGTATGGTAAGGCAGTCTATTTGTATCTCCATTCTAAACAGCAGGGTCCGAGAAGGTGTGGTCATTGGCAAAACTCTAAAACTACTGGCTTTTGCCAAAACACTCAAAGTATCGGCTGCTGCTACCAAACCTCTCAAACTATTGGCTATTATCAAAATACTAACATCGTGGTATTTTAAACCGAAGTGAGTCTTTTTTGTATGTACATACTTCTGACAGTACACACAAAGCTTAGTGAATGATGAATGATGCAGTTATCTTTTATGCCTGCAGGCTTAGGTAAAAATAAAGCTTTCGCCGTAGCCTTTCGGTCTGTGGGGAGAGAATTGTTTGGGACCTCCTATTTAAACTCAGACTAACACGCTAAAAGTGTCTCTTGTACTGCATTCTTCTTCTTCTTCTTTTTCTGTGCTCTCACCCCTCAAGATGGACAAAGAAAAGTCAGCTTACCTGCAAAAATGGCTTCTTGTTCAAGTAGTTCATGATAAACGGAGGGATCACTGAAAAAAAAAGAGAGAATAGAAACAGAATGGGATGTTTGCAATGGCACATTCTGTTTCTGTGATGTATTGAGAAAGCGTTTTGGAACTATAGCTCCTGAATAATTGCGTTATAAATGGATCAATACCCTCTCATTAATAAACCTGAAGATAATAGTAATAATAATAACAATGACAACATCAACTCACTCATGCCAGGGCTTGCCATCAGAATTCGAGAAACAACGACTTGCGAGATGGCACTGACGGCTGCACGCTTCGATTCACCCACACGGTTGCCGTTCTCATCAAACACTGGGATGCCATTGGTCAGCTCCCTGAAGAAAACAAAACCTGAATATTATCCTTAACTCATTTTGCAGGACCGACTTTGATCAGCGCTTGAAGATTTGTTTATCTATAATAAGATTTTCCACCGTTTTAATTTCTTGCTACTTTTGCTTATCAGGCCACACGTGGGTGAATGCCATAAAAGCTAGTGGTTGACATTGGAAACTAAACATAATAAACACAATGAAGAGACATCATAAATACATAAACCCTAACCTGCTCCTCATGCAAGGGATGTTGATGCAGTTAGCTGCCGCAACAGCTGCGAATGGTACAAATCTGCCAATAAGGGGAGGGAATTTCTGAAACCAAGAGCAGAAATTTCAAATAGATCACATAACATTGCATTGGTTGAAAGCTGCCTAACAATTATCCCACAATTCCAAAACCTGCTGCGTTTTGTGCATTTGTCAAAAGCCTCTGACCCTGTTTGACCTTTGTGTGCGTGTTCTATTTGAGTTTGCCATTTGTAATTTTGGCATAATGACCAAGTTTATAATATTGACATAATGACCAAGTTTAATGATGTTGAGGGAAGAGTCAGAGTCGATTTTGCCAGGAGACTCAAACCTTGGTCCCTGGCACACAAGGCAACTCTACTGAACTGAACCCTCCAGTACCCCAGCAACATCAGGCAGAGAAAAGGGCAGTCTGTGGGAAAACTGCTGATTGGGTCTCATTCCATCTACCTTATTGAAATATTTGTAACTCACTGTGAAATGAAGCATTGTGAAACAAGTTCTGCGAGCTGGTGCATTGCCATGTACTGGGCGGAAACTACTCCAACTAGAGGTGGTCATGTGCTTTCTTCTGCACTTCTTTATCTAACCCCACAGGTTTAGACTTTCACAAGCGTGGAAAGGTACTTTTATCCTATCCTATCCCGCAACTCAAAAGTCGTTGGCTCATGGCTTCGTTCAGGGTCGAAGCCAGTCCATTCTCAAATGTTGTCCTCCCGCCTCTTTTTCCGTTTCCCTCTTCTTCTGTCTCCTTGCACTGTGGCGTTTTTATACTTATCCCATATCTCTGCACCACTGATCAGTTTCATGTCCTTTTATTATATCATTTTAAAGTATAGTAACGGGAAGAAAAAAAAAGCCATTTTTAAACCTATCACCTACTGCTCACAAGTATTGAATGAACAACGGTGTGCTTGAGCTCCAAGCTGCCTGATCAGGGTTAACTGACCTTTGCCACTAGTTACTTTTCTCGACATCTTCGCTCGCGAAAGAGTTCAGTCCCCATAAAGTGAAGCTGAAACGGTGTCCTGCCTATGTTAAGTTTGTATGTGAGTGTGCCTTGTTGTCATTTCAGGATCTTGTGCAGTGTCATATTCCCTCATAATGTTATACGAAATACCTTTTTGACAAACAAGTACTGTGCTGTTGATTTAAAAATGTCTTGTTAGTTAATTGTTGTACAAGATGAGCCTATTATGTAAGCTGCAGCTTATGTGCGTGTTCTCCACTTTTACCTCTGTCACATGCATGTGTAGCCGAGCGGAGTATTTGACTCCCGCCTCTCGGCCACGACCTTGAGAACATTGCTCCTCCCGAGCTGTTATTTTCATTTTATCCATCTAAAGAGGGACATAAAAATATTTGCCCTGCAAGGCGGTGAAGCGTGGTTGGTCGTACCGGGTTGCCGGCTACTAGTTCCACACTCTTCTGCAAAGTCGCTGCCACCGACCTGCATAAAATGCCTGCCGACAATGTAGTCCCACTCACCACCAAAAGCAGAAGGCGAATGGTCAGCCGGGGAGAACAAATGTCGTGTCGCCTTGTCCTGCATAACCCAATGGCATCCCCAAAGGATTCTGCAAAGCAGGAGCCACCCAAGGCTAGTCTAACCAAGAAATTCAAGGTAGACAATTTCTCTCCCAAGCCTCAACCAGTCGCCTCCCTTTCCGCTAAACATGTACTTTGGAACTAAAGTGGAACTGGAACTGAATGATCTGCTCTGCATGTATAGTGATTACCGTAGCGTTTTACACACGCGCTCGCGACCGTAGGGTTGAGATAAATAAAGTAAGTCCATTGCATGCGAGGTTCATCTTTATGCAGTAAATCAAGTGTGGAGACGCCCTAACAACAATGTTTATTTCGCAATTTCTTCTTTAAATATTAATCGTTTGTACTCAGAAATGCACCCACCAGCAATTGCGTAACGCTATGTAAACTGAAACTGGCTGCGTCCATTGGCTACAGCTCTTGTGCTGTGGCATAACGCTTGACACTGGGGCCAAGTTCAAGGCCCTTTTAGAGGAAACAAGCCTATTCCCATTTGTACCATGCGGTCAGGCTAGTGCACGGAGCTGCATATCTGTCATTTCTAGAGCACATCAGAATTCATACATATGTAACATTTTATAAACTACCTTCTTCCTTTGTATATTTTAAAGATTTTACAATCTACATTTTTTCAATCCTAAAATATCACGAAAAAATAAACCTTAGTATTCTTTTGTAGTATATATACACGCTACATTTGTGTCCTAGGATGTTAACCACGATTTTACTAGTGCTTCTACTGCTGCTGCTTCTGCTGCTACTACTACCACTACTACCCCAGTAAAATACATGCAAGTGCTTGCAAACACCTCCCTGAAACACCACGAGACTTTTGACAATAGGGATGCAGACATGGGGTTCAAAAATATGGTCCTGATTTGGCTCGGAAGAGTCCGCTGGATGTAAAGCAATAACCATGTAATGTAATGTAATGTAATGTAATGTTCAAAAATAATGTTTGTAATAATATTTTTAAAAATTATAAATAAATTATAACAAAAACTAAACTCAAACCTTGACCATGCTATTGAGAGTGAGAGCTGTAGCAATGGATCCACCTGTTGCTAGGGCATATGACAAACCCAGCTGCCTGCAACATTATATTACACCTATCAAGTTATCTCATACAAAAGACCTGCACACTGCAATCATCGTCACAAAACTAGTTAGACATCACTCATGGAACTGCTATCCCTTTCCCATTCAATTCAGCTAAATTAAATTAACACATTTCAGTACAATTTAATGTAATGTAATGGAACTCAATTTAAAAAATACAAATTTAAATACAATTCAACATATTTTGATAGTTGAATTTTACAAATTACATAAGATGACAAACTTTCATTTTAATTGTTTAAAGTTACAAACTGCATAAGTATGACACATTTTCATTGAAATTGTCCAACTGTACAAATTACATGAATTAAAACAAAATCATGTTGATTGTCTAACTTTACAAACTACATAAAGATGACAAATTCTTTCATTTTAATTGTCCAACTGCACAAAATTACAAAACTATGACAAATGTTCTTAGACGTGGGCTCAACCAATATCGTAGAACCAGATTACAACCATGGAACAATTTGAATTCACAACCAATTCTGCCCACAGGGTGTGCTCTTATTCGTGAATCACAGTGTGATATGAGAAATTGAGATATTTGCACTATTTATAAATTTAATCATTCTTATAGAGCTCTTTTCCAATTCAAGAGCTGCTCAAGGAGCTGGTTGATACAGGGCCTAACTCAAAGCCGCCATAGGCGCCAACTGGCTGCTTTAGGCGCTTACACATACATAACACCCAGACAACTGAGCACAATCTTGGACAACCATGAATGGGGGAGAAGGGACATAGTGCATGCTGGGTGTACTTGTGTAGCTGGCACTTGGTGTACTTGTGTAGCTGGCACTTGGTGTACTTGTGTAGCTGGCACTTGGTGTACTTGTGTAGCTGGCACTTGTGTAGCTGGCACTTGGTGTACTTGTGTAGCTGGCACTTGTGTAGCTGGCACTTGTGTAGCTGGCACTTGTGTAGCTGGCACTTGTGTAGCTGGCACTTGTGTAGCTGGCACTTGTGTAGCTGGCACTTGTGTAGCTGGCACTTGTGTAGCTGGCACTTGTGTAGCTGGCACTTGTGTAGCTGGCACTTGTGTAGCTGGCACTTGTGTAGCTGGCACTTGTGTAGCTGGCACTTGGTGTACTTGTGTAGCTGGCACTTGATGTACTTGTGTAGCTGGCACTTGTGTAGCTGGCACTTGTGTAGCTGGCACTTGTGTAGCTGGCACTTGTGTAGCTGGCACTTGTGTAGCTGGCACTTGGTGTACTTGTGTAGCTGGCACTTGTGTAGCTGGCACTTGTGTAGCTGGCACTTGTGTAGCTGGCACTTGTGTAGCTGGCACTTGGTGTACTTGTGTAGCTGGCACTTGTGTAGCTGGCACTTGTGTAGCTGGCACTTGTGTAGCTGGCACTTGTGTAGCTGGCACTTGTGTAGCTGGCACTTGGTGTACTTGTGTAGCTGGCACTTGATGTACTTGTGTAGCTGGCACTTGGTGTACTTGTGTAGCTGGCACTTGGTGTACTTGTGTAAGCTGGCACTGGGTGTACTTGTGTAGCTGGCACTCACTATATGAATATTCTTTCATCTAATTTTTATTATCCCCATTGTCATAGCTCAGTGGTAGAACGTTTGCCTCGCACACCGATGACCCAGGTTCGAATCCCGTGGTGGGAAAAATAACAGTGCCCATATTTCACTGCATTTCTTAGCAGTATGATGGCTCTGGTGGTTTAGTGGTGTTCTCAGGTCCCTAAACCCTTTCCCCATAGGCCATGTCGCCAATAGTGGGGTGTAGATGCTACACTTCAATGTTCATTTATATTATTGTTACTAAAATGGTAAAAGCAAACAAACCAACTTACGACACTGGGATAGGTTGTTCTCCACTTCTGTTAGTGTAGTTGACAACAGCATTGAAAGACTGGTTAAACCACTGCCAGAAAATAACAGCAGGTGTGGTCCTGTTGAAATATAATACAATACTACAGAGAACACCGAGTAATTACATTTACAAACAATACTCTACTAACAACATATTGTAGTAAACATTTGTGCGCATGCTTTATGCATGCAACCAAACCATCAACTACCAAAATCAAGCATAATGTTTAGTATTCAAAACAAAAAGCAGTCAATTCACAAAAAAGAGGGTAAAGCGTACTTGTAGAATGTCATCATGCATCCTGTGATGGTCATGTTCATGGGCACCTGAGCGGACATTCTGCCGATGAGGATCATTTTCTCTTTGGTGTCGGGGTGGAATGCAGAGTCGTACAAATGCTTCGCCTTCCACAGCTCGTTCACTGTCAGCCCTTCAATGTTTTCTCCTCGCCTAAATGAATACAATTCAAATAAAAGAATAAACCAATAAGTGGACTCAAAATTCCATCTACACTTCACTCCCTCAACAAAGGCTACACTGGAAAAATGTCAAGAGGGCATTCTCTTACCAAGGACTTTCTGTTACCTACATTACATAATTGTTGCTTTAGGTCCAGCGGACTCTTCCGAGCCAAATCAGGACCGGACAACCCCCAATCCGCATAAAAGATCTGCTGAAACAACCCTAGTGGGAAAACTGAATGCCCTCCACCAGCCAGTCACTTTACAATAAAGACATCCCACGCATGGGACGGCTGAGGCTTCACCCCAACTTATCGAACCCCCGTTTACAAAAACAAAATAGAATACAAACATCATTATAAATTATCAACAAAACACATACATATAAAATGCCTACATTGCTAAATAATAACATCATAGGAAGCCCTAGTGACCACCTGGCAGAAAGCGTCCAATATTCCCAAGCTGATCCAACAGACCTCATACACAAACAAGGAGTCTTGTCCCGGAAGAGTTTTCAAGAAAAAAGGTAGGAGACTGGGCTAGTGAAGAAGACGATAGTATAGCAGATGGATAGAACAGAGTAGGAATGAGAAAGAGCAAATGAGAAAGACAGCGACAGTGGGAATTTAAAGCACTAAATTTCCAGAAAGTGGGGATACTATTTATACTGAAACCCCCGGCACCCCAACGGGGGTTTTCTGTTACCACCACCAAGGATTTCATAACTGATGATTTGAAGTACCTGTATACCAAAACTCACCAAAATCACTTCAGCAGTTTTTTTTAGATATTGGTCAAAACATGTTTACTGTAGCAAACAAATAGTTCCATGGCAGTGACCTTGTCCTTTGTGGTAGAGCAAATATAATGGCACAGGAGGCAGGCTACTAACCTAGGTAATATTCCCATGAAGATTGTCAAAATTTGTTGAGTTATTTGTTAGATATAGCCATGTCCGACGGACTGACTGACCAATAAGCCTGGAAATACAAAACTTTTGCCATCTCAAGACAGTGGTCACCTTTAAGCTTTGTTAACTCTCAGAATGGAAGCAATTCCTTCCACCAGCTCTGAGAGAGTGATGTACAGGGTGGACCGTAAGTTCCTACCCATCCGTAGTTCTTATCTATCCAGTGTATGTGTGTGCTGTCCCTCATGTTTGCTGTACAATATTATGTGACGCAATGTTCTATGAATCATTTTCCTCAATATAAATTTAATTCTCCTGTATTAATACACTAGTGGTTTTGTACCACAGGTTGCTGTTTAAAATGTAGACAGAGAGACAACTTGAGCAATGCATTGAACTATTTTAATTTAAAATGATAATTGCAATGTACTGCAGAACAGAGTATAGGTGCATGTTTGAGTAATGCACTAAAATATTTTATTTTAATTTAGTATTTATGTTAGTCAACTATTTTTTAATGTCATACCTTTATTTAAAAATATTAGGCATGATATTTATTGCAATGACCCCAATGTAGTTACACTTACAGCCGACGCTGTTGTCAAATGTCATCTGCAAAGTTATATGTGACGTCACGTTTGGCGCTTGAATGGGATTCTTGCAAGATTGTTTGCGCAGTGGTGTTCCTAGGATTAGAGGGCAATAGGACAAAATGTCCTAAATCATAAAACTAATCGGACATCATGTCCTGACTACATAAAAGCAATAGGACATTCAGATTGTGAAGCGAACCGATTAATGGTGCTTCGAAGCCGAGGGCCCTGCAAGCTGAATATCAGCAGACTTGTCACAGACAGTTGTCTCTTCCTTTTTCTTCAAAAACGAGCTCACAACAGACTGCCCTTTAGCAACACAAAGCTTTTTCTTCGGCGGCATTTTGAGCGTAGTAAGATCGTTGCAGAGGAAGTATGGTGTCGGTTATTTCCCTTTCAAAAATGTCGAGAGTTGCGGCCCTTTTGTTGTTCGATGGAATGTATTAAAGAGTAATAATAATAGTCTAGCATTGTCCACTATTCAAACTCGTTTTAACGGCTTTGACACTCCAGTTTGTACGGATGTTTCTTGCAGTGACCGCTCTAGTCATAATACTACCGGACAATGACCGCTAATTTCGCAATAGAATCGGACATTTGACGGTACACAGGTGTTTGCATTCGGTCATTTTCCAAACGAATCGGACCGTGACCGATGTCCGAGTCCTCGGGACATCACTGTTTGCGAATGAATTTTTGTGCGCATATAAGTATAGATGAAAAAGAAAGTGAACAGGTAACCTTCAGCTGTAAGATTGGTGACATGAGTGCAAAAGTGTTTTGAATGGAAATAAAAAAATTTGCGGTATTACGGAACGGCCCGTTCTTGACACTGGTTGAATCGGAAGCGCGCGGAATGAGGCTATTGCAGTTTGTGGACATTTTTAAAATGTTTATTTAGTTATCTCAGAAACGGTTAAACGTTCGGTAAGGAAATGTCGGCTATAACGATTTCATGGGTTTTGAGCGCACAGCAGGCCGATCCGCAGCGCCCAGCACCTGCCCAGATCAGCGTCCATACCGGACAAACTTTACAGTAGAGGCGAAGAAGGACTTCCGGCTAAGCAATTTATATATATATAGATGAATAATTGAATATAAAATAATAACATATGGATGGGTAAGGGTTTACCCTGTATAAGTATCATTGTTCAAATGTTTATGAGGCCGAAAAACGTACCCTCTCTTGATGAACTTCTAAATCTAATAGTCTTTTAACAAATGAAAGAGGCAAGAGGCTATGCAGCACAAACCTGTAACGCTCCACAATCTCCTTGGCATGACTCAGCTGCTGGTCAGATGCAAAGAGGTTGAGAGGATTAGTGGTGATGAAGAAATGCTTTGCTCGTCCAGCGTACGTGTTCTGGTCGAACCGCGGTTCCTCTAGGTTGATCTGGCCTGGAATTGCCAACTCACCCATCTTGATGAAAAAGCTGTTCCAACATAACATAAAGAACAAGATAAATTATTCTCTAGAAATAAACCAGCTTCTCCATGCGTCGAGCAGTCTATTCATACAATATATACAATGATACACTTCCTGTTAGTAGCATTTTTTTTGTAGTCGCCCAGTCAAACCACTAATACAGATACAGAATATGCAAGAGTATCACTCACTACTCTCAGATCTGTTTTATGACGAGCGCCAAAAGTGCAATAAAAGAGAGAGGTCAAATACGTTCAAGTGTAAACACTCTCGCCTTCGGCAACCTTGGACATGGAGTAAAGCTAGAAATAGTCTCGAGTCGATTGGTCAAACCAAACTAAAGAAACGCTTGTAGCACAATGTTCAAGCCTTCAACAGCGTGACCAAAGTATCTCAAAGTTATTTTCATTCAATCTGTCCACCGACTGCGAGCAAAGTTTTGTTGAATCGTGTGGGTTCGTAGGGGTAGTTTGACAACAATAAATATAACAGTAACAGGTCTCTCAATATGCTGGCTCGCACAGGCCTCGTCGACTGCTTTGAACTGGTTTCCAACACATGCTTGGGTGCTCACAAGCCATACGAATCACAATCATTCTTGACAGACAGTGTTTCAAAGTTCTCGTAATGAGCAAGTTAACTAATACTTACTTGCACGGCTACCTCGCGATCGGAAGTTTCAATATTGCGTGTCCCAATGCAAGTTTTACGCTGGTTGCCTCTCAACTTGGGTGCGAGGTCGTCAAGGTCAGCGAACCGGAAGCAGTTATTAACTAGGAGGTGTGTCTCGTTTCTTGGTGCTGATTGGCTTGGGCCCAGTTGGTTTCAACCACGGACCTTTATTATGTAATAAAGGTCCGTGGTTTCAACTTTGTTCAACTTCATTATATAAAGTTGAAACCAACTGGGCCTAAGCCAATCAGCACCAAGCAACGAGACACACCTCCTTATAATATATATATTGATTGATTTATTGTTGCTTTAGGTCCAGCGGACTCTTCCGAGCCAAATCAGGACCGGACAACCCCCGATCCGCATAAAAGATCTGCTGAAACAACCCCAGTGGGAAAATTGAATGCCCTCCACCGGCCAGTCACTTTACAATAAAGACATCCCACGCGGGGGACGGCTGAGGGTTGACCTCAACTACGCGAACACCCCGGTTACAAAAACAAAATAGAATACAAACATCATTATAAATCATCAACCAAACACATACATATAAAATGCCTATAGTGCTAAATAGTACATTCATAGGAAGCCCTAGTGACCACCCGGCAGAAAGCGTCCAACACTCCCAAGCTGATCCAACAGACCTCATACACAAACAAGGAGTCTTGTCCAGGAAGAGTTTTCAAGAAAAAAGGTAGGTCATTGATCTAGCGAAGAAGAAGATAGTATAGCAGAGTGAAGGACAGAGCAAGAATAGGAAAGAGTAAATGAGGAAGACAGCGACAGTGGGAATTTAAAGCACTAAATTTCCATAAAGTGGGGATACTATTTATACTGAAAACCCCCGGCACTCCAACGGGGGTACTGTTGCCGCAGTGAAGCGTCTTGCCTATAAAGGAAAGACAGGTTTTCAACTGTGGCTTTCACTGTTCCCTTTATAGGTTTGAACAATCTACAGTGGCAAGATTGCTCATGACCCCAAGGGGTAATAATATATATATATATATATATATATATATATATATATATATATATATATATATATATATATATATATATATATATATATATATATATATATATATATATATATATATATATATATATATATATATATATATTATGTTAGATTAGTTTCAAATAGTATGGCTTCAAACAAAAGTTTGTGTTGGATTGCAGACAAGTCTCATAGGCCTCCACAGTTAACAGAATAATGGCCTGGTAGCTCAGTTGTTAGTGAGCTGAATTCCTATGCCGAAGGTCGCCGGCCAATTCAGATCACCGAGGGTTTTCTCCGGGTACTCAGGTTTCCTCCATCCCTACAATAGTAGTATTGGGTGCAGTCAATCTTTAAAAAAAAATTCTTTTCCGTCTTTTAATAGCGATTTCTCTGCCTTTACATGTGAGAGTGATATAGATTGTGTGTGAGAGAGAATGAATGGTGAAACATGTGAGCGTGTTACTGTATTTTGGTACAGATCGCCGCTCTTTGAGCCCGATTAGAAATTAGGTACCACCAATCTGTAAACTAATGTTTACAATGCTAAATGTCATCGAACGTTCCCGGGCGCCTGTGGTTAAAGGGTACGTATTTGTTACAGCGGCTAAATAAATAAATATGCCATTCAGAAATACTATAATATTGTGCTGAAACTACGACTGCCTGACCAATCGCTCACCGTGAACCCGACTGTTGCTCTGACCTGATCAGAAAATCTATTATCTGCGTCGTCCTGACATCACCACCTCTACCACCACCACCACCACCATCACCACCACCACCACCACCACCACCACCATCATCATCATCATCATCATCATCATCATCATTATCATCACTATCTGCAACAGCAGCAGCAGCATCGTTGACCTCATCATCATCATCATCGTCTTTGCTGTCGTCATCATCGCTATTGTTATTAATTTCATCATCATCAACGTTGTCATCGCCGCCATCGTCATAGTATTTAAGAAACAGCAGCAGCAACAACAGCATTTTATCGTCTTCATCATTATCATCATCATCGTTATCCTTCTCCTTCTCATTATTATTATTATTATTATTATTATTATTATTATTATTATTATTATTATTATTATTACCACTGCTATGACCACCACTCCCCCGGGGGAGTGCCGGGGTTTTCAGTATAAATAGTATCCCCACTTTAAAGCAACAATAAATCAATCAATCAAACAATCCCCACTTTCTGGAAATTTAGTGCTTTAAATTTCCATTGTCGCTGTCTTTCTCCTTTGTTATTTCTTATTCCTACTCTGTTCTATCAATCTACTATACTATCTTCTTCTTCGCTAGACCAGTCACCTAACATTTTTCTTGAAAACTCTTCCGGGACAAAACTCCTCATTTGTGTGTGAGGTCTGTAGGATCAGCTTGGGAATATTGGACGCTTTCTGCCAAATGGTCACTCGGGCTTCCTATGATGTTATTATTTAGGCATTTTATATGTATGTGTTTTGTTGATATTTTATATTGATGTTTGTATTCTTTTTGTTTTTTGTAAATGGGGGTTCGATAAATTAGAGTATAGTCTCAGCGTCCCCTGCGTGGGATGTCCTTATTTTAAAGTGACCGGCTGGTGGATTGCCTTCAGTGTTACCACTAGGGTTGTTTCGACAGATCTTTTATGCGGATCAAGGGTGAGTCCTCTTTCAGCGAAGTTGGAGTCTTGATTTTGTGGTCCTGATTCGGCTCTTTGCAGTCCGCTGGACCCTGTAAGCAATGAATAACTAACTAACTATCACCACCACCACCAAGATCTGTATTCACTTTCTCCCACCTCACCCATCATCATCATCTTCATTATCACATTGAAGTCGACAACAGCCCTGTCGTCATTCCTTTTCTCCTCATAAAAAATATTTTTAAAAAATAAATAAAAATGGCAAAATGTTAGCGAAACGGCAGATGGCAGCTGGTCACATAATGTTAGCGAGACCGCAGATGGCAGCTGGTCACATAAAGTATTAAACTGGTCGAAATTTACGACAGCTTGGTTGCACGTGACATTGGTTGCATCGCTTGTTATTTCACAACGATAAATGCAGTACTTTTAAGACGTTCATAAACCTTCTTATTCGAGCAGTTTTTCTTCGGGCTAAAACGTTTATTGCTTTCACGTCGATGATTCTGTATACTCCATTTCTGATAGTCGGCAGTATTGATTTGATTTTACAGTCACTTGTAAAGCGCGCTGATAATCCATGCTGTCACTATGGGGCGCCATGTGTCCATTTATTCTATGTGACTATTCTATACATAGAATAAATTCTATGCACATAGAAAGCATTCTATGCACACAAAAAGCATTCATTAGTTGAAATTCCATTTATAAAAAAGAAACCAATATTGTAAGTCATAGAATAAAATTCTTTGTATAGAATAACATTCTATAATATAGTGTACAATTCTATGTCCATAATAAAATTCTATGTATATAATAACATTTTATAATAGAGAATAAGATTCTATGTATGTAATACAATTCTATATTATAGAATGCACTTGTATGCATAGAATTATATTCTATAACATAGAATGAATTCTATTACAAAGAATGAGTTCTATAACATAGAATTTATTCTATGTGCATACAATTCATTCTATAACATAGAATGAATTCTTTAACATAAAATAAATTATATGACATAAAATGAATTCTATGTGCATAGAATAAATTGTATAACATAGAATGAATTCTATAATAAAGAATGAATTCTATATGCATAGAATGAATTTTATAGCATAGAATGAATTCTATGACATAGAATTCATTCTATGACATAGAATGAATTCTATGACATAGAATTCATTCTATGACATAGAATGAATTCTATAGGCATAGAATGAATAGTATAACATAGAATGAATAAGATGACATAGAATGAATTCTATGACATAGAATGAATTCTATAACATAGAATGAATTCTATAGCATAGAATGAATTCTATGTTACAGAATGAATTCTATGTCGTAGAATTCATTCTATGCTATAGAATTCATTCTATGCTATAGAATACATTCTTTGTCATAGAATTCATTCTTTGCTATAGAATTCATTCTATGTTATAGAATTCATTCTATGTCATCTTATTCATTCTATGTTATACTATTTATTCTATGCTATAGAATTCATTCTATGTCATAGAATTCATTCTATGTCATAGACTTCATTCTGTTATAGAATGAAATCAATACATACACTTTTTTTTAAAATAGTAAAAACTGGGGCACTGTCGAGGTATAGAGAACATTTTTTATGGCATGGGACTGTATTGCAGAGAGATATACACATTGCCACATCCCTTCACCACACCACATCACTCTACATCACACTGCACCACAAATGTGATGGGTAGGTGTGGTGGAGTGATTAGGTTATGTGATGATGTGGTCAGATTCACTCGCTTTTAAGGCATAATAGAACTGTATTGCAGATACATACATACACATTACCACATCACATCACCACACTACAGCACTCTAAATCAACCACACTGCACCACAAATGTGATGGGTTGGAGGGGTGGGGTGATTAGATTATGTGATGTGATTCACTGATGCCATGATATGTGCTGTCTGCTGCAATGTGAAGATGTGCTGCTGCTGTGATGTCGGCTGATGTGATGTGATGATTTGTTGATGTGATGTGATTTTATGTGGTGGTGCGTTTTCACGATGATGGTGATGAAGCAATGTGATGCAGTGATGTGATGTGATGATGTGATCGATGTGGTGATGATGCGATGTGGTGATGTGTCATACAATATCTTTTTTTAAATTCTAAATTTCGTTACAATTTATTAGTTGTGTTTTTTAATGTTATGTGAGTGAAATGAATGATATGTATATAGAATTAATTGTATAACAAGCAAGAATTGTATGACATAAAATACCTTTTTTTAAACATAAAATGGATTTTATTCGCAACACTGAATACATTCTATTTTCATAGAATTATTTTTTAACATTTGGTGCACATAGAATGCATTCTATGTTATAGAATGTTCATTCTATAACATAGAATGTTCATTCTATAACATAGGATCCATTCTATAACATAGAATGGTCATTCTATAACATAGAATGGTCATTCTATAACGTAGAATTCATTCTATAACATAGAATGTTCATTCTATAACATAGAATCCATTCTATAACTTAGAATGCTCATTCTATAACATAGAATCCATTCTATAACATAGAATGTGCATTCTTTAACATAGAATGCATTCTATAATATAGAATGTTCATTCTATAACATAGAATCCATTCTATAACATAGAATGTGCATTCTTTAACATAGAATGCATTCTATAATATAGAATGTTCATTCTATAACATAGAATCCATTCTATAACATAGAATGTGCATTCTTTAACATAGAATGCATTCTATAATATAGAATGTTCATTCTGTGCGCAAATAGGTCATTCTTTGTGAAACGAGGCTTTGACGAATAAAGGGACATGTACACTGAAGAAATGGCTGACGTGCCAAGCGTTCTGCGGGCTTTATCAGACATTAGAACAGGTTCTAATCGCACGATACCGAGCTGATTGCAAATCGGACCGCAGCCAAGCAGTAGTTCTGGCGTCATCACGCAGCAATTGGGATCGGATCGCAAACAAAATCGTTACACAATCGGCATGTGTGGCGGGGACTTTAGGTTTCTTGATGCAGACGACTTCGACGGTAGTGTGAGTAGATCGCGTAGCAATAAAAATAATTGACGTCACACCCTCCCCTCCCCCCCCTCCGCCCCTGCGTGCTTACTTTTTCATTACAATGTGCTGAGGTTCTGTAAGGGTTTATAGTGACAACATCTAATTAAATAATCAGTTCCTTTTGCTCAATACCGAAGAAATAACCGTACTGTACACTCATGAAAAGCAATAATTAATATAATTAAAGGTCGAATATTGCGATACAACTCTGAGACATAATAATTATTGCAAAAAAAACTATTTCACCCCAGGCGTCCCCCCATAACCTATTTTCAGCTAAATAGCTCTGTTGCGAATTTGGCCCCCCTTTGTGAGAGCACCCACATTTATGTATAGTTCCTTCCGTTAATAAAATGGATAGCATAATAGCATTAGGAACGTACGTCAGCCATTGATGTAGAGTGATGTGGTGTGGTGATGGGATGTGGCAATGTGTATCTCTCTGCAATACAGTCCCATGCCATACAAAATGTTCTCTATACCTTGACAGTGCCCCAGTTTTTACTATTTAAAAAAAGTTTTTATATTGATTTCATTCTATAACATAGAATGAATTCTATGACATAGAATGAATTCTATGACATAGAATGAATTCTATGACATAGAATGAATTCTATGACATAGAATGAATTCTATAGCATAGAATGAATAGTATAACATAGAATGAATAAAATGACATAGAATGAATTCTATGACATAGAATGAATTCTATAACATAGAATGAATTCTATGACATAGAATGAATTCTATTACATAGAATTTATTCTATAGCATAGAATGAATTCTATAACATAGAACGAATTCTATAGCATAGAATGAATTCTATGACATAGAATTCATTCTGTAACATAGAATTCATTCTATGCTATAGAATAAATTCTATGTCATAGAATTCATTCTATGCTATAGAATTCATTCTATGTTATAGAATTCATTCTATGTCATAGAATTCATTCTATGTAATCTTATTCATTCTATGTTATACTATTCATTCTTTGCCTATAGAATTCATTCTATGTCATAGAATGAATTCTATGTCATAGGATTCATTCTATGCTATAAAATTCATTCTATGCATATAGAATTCATTATTTATTATAGAATTCATTCTATGTTGTACAATTTATTCTATGCACATAGAATTAATTATATGTCATGCAATTTATTTTATGTTAAGGAATTCATTCTATGTTATAGAATTCATTCTTTGTAATAGAATTCTTTCTATGTTATAGAATATAGTTCTATGCATACAAGTGCATTCTATAATATAGAATTGTATTACATACATAGAATCTTATTCTCTATTATAAAATGTTATTCTATAAATAAAATTTTATTATGGACATAGAATTTTACACTATATTATAGAATGTTATTCTAAACAAAGAATTTTATTCTATGACTTACAATATTGGTTTCTTTTTTTATAAATGGAATTTCAACTAATGAATGCTTTTTGTGTGCATAGAATGCTTTCTATGTGCATAGAATTTATTCTATGTATAGAATGGTCACATAGAATAAATGGACACATGGCGCCCCATAGTCACAGCATGCTCGGGGCGTATATAAACACCGAGATAAAGACAGACAAAAAAGGTGGTTCACCCGTCCCCTATACGCTTAATGTGTCCGGGGACGTAAATTTTACTATTAAAAAAAAAAAACAAAAAAAAAAAAACAGACAAAATATAGGAGTGGGGTGGGGGTGGGGTGAGGGGAAAGCGGAGGAGGGTGAAGTGCTGGAAAATTGCCAAAGTTCAAAACGGGTGAGTCTTCAGATCAGCCACTGCTTGAATGACTTCTTTGCGTCACATGCCCGCAGAGACTGAGGAAGACCATTCCACAGACAAGGTGCAGCATATTCAAATGATCAAGCATCAAGGTTTTTCTTCCTGTGCCAGTATGAGAGAAACGAGAGTGAGAAGAAGAGTGAGAGAAGGGGAAGGAGCGAGAGAGAGAGAGAGGGAGAGAGGGAGAGAGACAGAGAGAGAGACAGAGAGAGAGAGAGAGAGAGAGAGAGAGAGAGAGAGAGTAGAAAGAGAGAGAGGGGGGAGGGAAGAGGATGAGTAAAGCTCAGAACTATGGAATTCCCTTTGTAAAAATGTATTTGCGATTTTTGTTTCGGTGTTTTTGGGCCACTTTCAGCTAGATAATCTTTATTAAGAAGCATATTTTATAAATAATTATTTCTTTACAAACAAAGTAAGATTTCTCTAAATAATGTACTTTCTCCATAAACAACTTATTATTTACCTAAACAATACATTGTTTACGTAAATAAATCATGATGTAGGTAAATAAGGCATTGTTGCGAATGAAACCTTTTTTAATTTACCTATATAATGCATTATTTATCAGATTGTGTTAAATAATGTATTATTTAGACATGTTTCTAAATAATGATTTGTTTCCTTAAATAATGCATTACTTAGCAGAATTTGCTAAATAAAGTATTCTTTAGAAGATGTTGCTAAATGATGCGTTATTTACGTAAATAAGTCATTGTTTAGGGACTGGAATTTTATTATTGAGGGATTCTAGGGTTCGCTTGAAAACTTATTTTAAAAAAAATAATTTGATTACTTTCTATAATTAAATGCAAGGTCTTTCCAAAGATTGTGTATCCAAAGTGTGCGTTAATTATTTATTGTTCCACATAAATGATTCCACAAAATCGAATATTTTTATTTATTTAATCGTTCTTATATAGCGCTTTACCAGCTCAAGAGCTGCTCAAGGCGCTGGCCGATACAGGATCTAACTCAAGCCGCCCGAGACGCCCACCCGCAGCCTTTGGGCGCATTGTCTGACGCCCGTACAACTGAGCACAATCCTGGTCAGCCAGGGATGGGGGAGAAGGACCTAAGTGCATGCTGGGTGTGTTCTTGTCACCGGCACTCACCCGTCTAGGACATGAGCGTCAGGATCTTTAAAGTCCGTTATGATGGAATGTATGCGACACAGACTAGACCTCGGTTTATACTGTCATCCGAAGGAGTAGGAAACGGGAGTAAAGTATCTTTCCCAAGGACACAACACAATGCCCTGGCCTGGGCTCGAACCCGGGACCTTCAGATCCACAAGCCAAAGCTCTACCATTAGGCCACCGTATAAAACGCCTGTAACCTCCCGAAAACAACGAAAGGTCAACGTTAGTTTTATGCGGGAGTGTTCAGTTCTTTTTTTCTTTTTTTCGGATGGAGGTAGAAAAAAAGAAAAAAAGAACTGAACACTCCCGCATAAAACTAACGTTGACCTTTCGTTGTTTTCGTACAGCCCATAGACCCCAGTTGGGGTGCCGGGGGTTTCAGTATAAATAGTATCCCCACTTTCTGGAAATTTAACTCCCAGCCACAAGTCCCAAATACGCTGATGTGTCCGGGGACGTTAATCTACTTGAACTGAACTGAACTGGAAATTTAGTGCTTTAAATTCCCACTGTCGCTGTCTTTCTCATTTGTTCTTTCTCATTCCTGCTCTGTTCTATCAGTCTGCTATACTATCTTCTTCTTCGCTAGACCAGTCACCTACCTTTTTTCTTGAAAACTCTTCCGGGACAAGACTCCTTATTTGTGTGTGAGGTCTGTTGGATCAGCTTGGGAATATTGGACGCTTTCTGCCAAATGGTCACTAGGGCTTCCTATGATATTATTTAGCTATGTAGGCATTTTATATGTATGTGTTTTGTTGATAATTTATAATGATGTTTATATTCTATTTTGTTTTTGTAAACAGGGGTTCGATAAATTAGAGTATAACCTCAGCGTCCCCTGCGTGGAATGTCTTTATTGTAAAGTGACTGGCTGGTGGATAGCATTCAGTTTTACCACTAGGGTTGTTTCAGCAGATCTTTTATGCGGATCGGGGGTTGTCCGGTCCTGATTTGGCTCGGAAGAGTCCGCTGGACCTAAAGCAATAATCATGTAATGTAATGTAATTTACAGCCCATATATCATAGCAGTAGTAGCATACAGCCCATGTATCTTAGCAGTATTAGCGTCTTTGGCCAAACAAATCGGCCGCTCGGACGGTTTCTTACCCAACCGCGTACAACGGATCCCATAATATTTTCGTTTACATGGCCAAATGCAGTTCTATAACTGGGAAGACACTGATATAGACCTATTTTATTATATGCGTAACTTTCGCCTATCATAGGGCCAGCTATATCGTTTCGATTTCAAGGGAAGATTACTTGTAGGCTACGTTTTTACGTTGTTTGAGAATAAACCATTGTGAACGGCAGATTTGTTTGGCCAAAGACGGTCTTATCCCACTTTTCTTCCTATTTATAATACAAGTGGCTGTGTTTTATCTAGGCTTACATGTACCGTTGAACTACGGAATTAGATCACTCTAATTCTAATTTTTAATTAACTCTAATTCTGATCTAATTCCGTGGTTGAACTACTGTCTTTTTGCTACGGCGGATCCATTCCGTACTCCGTGTTATCTTTTCATAACTGTGTTTATTTTCACGTTATGATCGACATAACCGGTCGCTATCAAAGTCAATCCTTCCAAGTCTCCCCACTTTCTGGAAATTTAGTGCTTTAAATTCCCACTGTCGATGTCTTTCTCCTTTGTTCTTTCTCATTCCTACTCTGTTCTATCAATCTACTATAATATCTTCTTCTTTGCTAGACCAGTCACCTACCTTTTTTCTTGAAAACTCTTCCGGGACAATACTCCTCATTTGTGTATGAGGTCTGTTGGATCAGCTTGGGAATATTGGACGCTTTCTGCCAAATGGTCACTGGGGCTTCCTATGATGTTATTATTTGGCAATGTAGGCATTTTATATGTAGGCCTATGTGTTTTATTGATATTCTATAATGATGTTTGTATTCTATTTTGTTTTTGTAAACGGGGGTTCGTCGATAAATTAGAGTATAGCCTCAGCGTCCCCTGCGTGGGATGTCTTTATTATAAAGTGACCGCCTGGTAGATTGCTTTCAGTGTTACCACTATGGTTGGTTCGGCAGATCTTTTATGCGGATCAGGGGTGAGTCCTCTTTCACTTCTCTGGTCCTGATTTGGCTCGCAAGAGTCCGCAGGACCTAAAGCAATAACCATGTAATGTTATCAGAGATCGCACACGAGTTGTTCTCTGATAATCACCAGCGCTTTATCTGGACACGCGAACGCGTATGCCTGTGACGCGTCGTTGCGTTGCGTTGCGTTGGATAAATTATAGTCCCCAACACATCAGCATATAGGGGACTAGTGTTACGGGTCGTCAAGTCTCAAGAAATTTTTTTTCTCCTGCTTTTTCATGATTTTAACTTTTACATTTTTGTGTTTCATGTATTATGCGTTTTAGGGGTGTTGTAGGCTTTTATCCCAGTAGTAATTTTTACTTAGCCCTGTTGGGCCGACTCATGCAACCAGCCATCATTCAATGTCCTCTATACGCTTTGTGCCCGGGGACGATAATCTAGTAACGAAACGAAAGTCTCAAGAAGACAAGTGATAGAGACGTCTCGCCTAAAGAAACGTGGCTGGAGTTTATTGATAGCATCGTGGATACACTTCTCTGCTACCAAATGGTTTGCATAATTTTGTGGATTTGTGTTTTCAAATTGTCAGTTTGTCAGCTGGGATTGAGGAAAATCAAGGACTGTTTTTCCCAAAACATGAGAATGAAGTTCTCAGGAAAAAAAAACCATCTTCATGCGAAAAAGAAGTATCCACAGTTTGGCTTGCTGGCGATGGAGATGTGAAGGAGCCTAACTTTCTGAAAGAGAAATCATTACCAGACATAGTTCTAAAATCTAGGCCTGCAGTCTTGGTAGTTTAGAGCAAGGTTTCGAGTCACAGATACACTGTGTGTAAAACGGAAGGGGGGAAAGGAAGGGGGAGGGGGCCACACTGCGTCGTTGGGACAGGACGATGTTTTCGTTTGCATCGCACTTGTAAGATGTACAGTACATGGCGAGTCACAGCTACGCTATGTGCAAAAGGCTAGCGTCGACACACGCACACACAACTTACACACTACACACGCTACACACGCACACACAACTTACACACTACACACGCACACACAACTTACACACTACACACGCACACACAACTTACACACTACACACGCACACACAACTTACACACTACACACGCACACACAACTTACACACTACACACGCTACACACGCACACACAACTTACACACTACACACGCACACACAACTTACACACTACACACGCACACACAACTTATACACTACACACGCACACGCGCTGTCTTCTGTCAGTCTCTCCCTCCCTTCCTCCTTCTCTCTCCACCCCACTAACACCACCACCGGTGTAACATCGCAGCTTGACCGATGGGCAAGGCGCCTTGGCGCATGCGCCAAGTCAAGTCGGGCCGGCCTTTTCAGGATGTTCTTAGGTGTCATACCCCTAACCCTAAACCTAATCCCTAACCCTAATCCTTACTAAGACTACGATAGCACTGTGCGCATGCGTCGAATTTTGTAATGCGTTTTAAAATTTGACCAATCACAATGCTCCCAGTCCGCTGGTGATACCCGGCACTTTGTTTTGTTTTTTGTTTTGCCCAAGGATTACTAATAGTTTATTGATTGATTGACTGATTTTATACTCTTATTTGTTGGTTTGTTACCTTTACTAGGTTTACATGTTGTCTTGTTTTTAAATGCAGAATAGATTTATTATGCGTGTGTATCTGTGTGTGGCTGCGTGTGATCAAGCGCTTTGTGAAGCATTTTATGTTTGAATTGCGCTATACACAATAAATTTTTATTATTTTATTATTTTATAATTACTATAAAAAAGTATAATGTCAATTCAGAGGATTTATAAGAAAACATAATACTCATTTTAACTTCAAATACTAGCATGGCAGGTTTACTTGCAAGTCTCTTCTAATTAATAGTATCAAATATGCCTTATCATGACCCATTACATAAGGTTATGGTCCCCAAAAATCTTGTATGACATAGTTTAGTACTTTTAAATCTTAAATAAACCTGCCACTAAACAGTTCGTGGCTTAATAGTCTGTAAATAACACTTAAGGCAGAGGCATGCAATGGCCTTCGCTAGCAAAGGCTGGGCATCAGAAGCCCATCTCCTGTCTTTAGTACTCCTTGGTTTTGCCGTATATGCCCACAAGCAATCGTGTTGATCACTATGGCACTTACTAAGGTGCTTGCTGGGTATGTTCTGGTCACCCGTCTAGGACCTGAGCGTCTGGATCTTTAAAGTCCGTTATGATGGAATGTATGCGACACAGACTAGACCTCGGTGTATACTCTCATCCGAAGGAGTAGAAAACGGGAGTAAAATGTCTTTCCCAAGGACGCAACACAATGTCCAGACCTGGGCTCGAACCCGGGACCTTCAGATCCGCAAGCCGACGCTCTAACCACTCGGCCACCGTGCCTACGGTGTGTGTCACAGCCATTACCCTATTCCTCCCCCACCCACCCCTATCTAACCAACCTCCCCATTCTGCCTGCAGCTAAGATTACGGAGACCTTCACTAAAAATCAACAAAACTGATGCTCGCTCTCCGTGTCCTATGATCAAAGAGTATGAGTTATGTATTGTTTTCATTTTGAGTATTCAGGATTTTTGGAGGGAGGTGGGGGGGCGGGGTTGGGGGCGATATTTGGTCTATCTTCTCAGGCATCCACAAGCTAGAGCAGCGCCACCCAGGACAGGGGGGGAACAAGACCTATAACGCCTGCTGGGGGTATTGGTGTTTCTGGCACCCACCCGTCTATGACATGAGCGTCAGGATCTTTAAATTCTGTGTTGTGACGAGTCCTCGGTTTATACATGTATACTCTCGTCCGAAGAAGTAGGCTTGGCTTATGCGGTCTCCCCCTGTGATAACAAGTGCTGGGTTAATCTCGTATTCGCAAAGCTCTGAGGAGGTCAAGTGTTTTCATGGGTTTTCACGGTGTGCTCTTGGGTGATCTTGGAGGGTTTCTGATCACCCCATAGTGATACCCTCCTTCCACTCTTCCCACCCCCACCCCTATGACGGGATACACCTCCTCCCCCCTCACCCACTTCTTTCGGTGCTTGACCAACAGCAGGAACCTTTTCAAGCTGAAGGCAAGTGTTTGGATTGCGTAACATGCAGCGTTAAAAAGGGGTAAAGGGTAATTGTAGATTTTAGTCACACGACACCGGAGCGTACAGGCGACTACTGGTCACATTATTCTGACACCAGCGAACCAGTTGATGGTAAGGGGAAAATACTATGGTCACACATTGGCCAATCCGGGATTCGAACCAGGTACCTTTCGGTTACTAGTAAGCCACTCTACCAACTGAGCTACCCGGCCCCACAAGTGCAGTGTTAACAATGACAGCCTTAATATTGACTGTGGCTTGCCTCATTCTCGCCTCCCTACCTCTTCCAAATAGTTTTGATCGAATCAGTTCCAGTCAAATGAATGTTTTGGTTCCGTAGGTATACAAGGCTGCAGCCGTCCCATAATTTATTGTTGAAGCATGTTCAGTGTGAGGTTGGATACGAGAGAGAGAGAGAGAGAGAGAGAGAGAGAGAGAGAGAGAGAGAGTGAGAGAGAGAGTTGTTGAAGCATGTTCAATGTGAGGTTTGATACGAGAGAGAGAGAGAGTTGATTGATTTATTGTTGCTTTAGGTCCAGCGGACTCTTCCGAGCCAAATCAGGACCGAGAGAGAGAGAGAGAGAGAGAGAGAGAGAGAGAGAGAGAGAGAGAGAGAGAGAGAGAGAGAGAGAGAGAGAGATGGTAATTAGTCCCCAGCCTGGACAGGGTCGTAATATTACAGGTTTTGATCCTATTAAAAACTTTTTAGAAAATCAGCTTTTCATTGTGGCCATGTGATTTGTTTTTGCTTCATCGTTTGGCCGTCGTTTAAATTAAAGCGATCCTCATTGTCCTGTGGGTTCGGCCACTGAGTAGAATAGATCCAACGTTTTCCAGCGTGTGGTAAGAGGTGACTAACAAGGGTGATGTCAGCACGGCATCACTGGGCGAAAGTCTTCTACACAGAAGTCACCGGCCAGGGCGGAGGAACCTCACGTTACTATACGTTCAACGACCACGTTCTCGGGGCCAAGGCGAGACACACTGTGCTCGTGGATTCCGGCTTTGGCCATCAGCCTGGAGAGGATTGGACCCCGCCAGATCTTTCTTGTCCACGACATACCGTATGATGAAAAGAACCACTCACTCCATACCGTATCGGTCGTCGTCTTGGTCACTAAGGATCGCGCCTTCCATTGGCCACCAGGACGGAGGTGATAAGTGTGCTACTGATGGACAACTTAGCATCCCCTATACGCTCAATGTGTCCGGGGACACAAATTTAACACAACTTAGCAAGATTTGCACGAGAGACAACATCATCATAGGAACCTGGAATGTCAGGACCCTAACTGCGGAGGGAAAATTTGAAGAAATGGCCCACGAGCTGGACCACTATCTTTGACGGAATGGGAGGCGACTGGTTCAAGCTTGGGAGAGAGGTTGTCTACCTTCCATTTGTTGCTTAGACTAGCCTTGGGTGCAGAATCGTTTGGAGTGACCATTGGGTTATGCAGGGACAAGGCGACACGACATTATATTTGTTCTTCCCGGTTGACCATTCATCTTCTGCTTTTGGTGGTGAACAGGACTATATTGTCGGCAGACATTTTATGACTTTGCAAAGAGTGTCGTGGCATAGTAGCCGGCAAACCGGTTCACTTTCAACACGCTTCACCGCCTTGCAGGGCAAATATTTTTCATGTCCCTCTTACGAGGATAAACGAGAATAACATTTCGGGTCGGGACGTGTTCTCAAGGTCGTGGCCGAGAGGCGGGAGTCAAATAGTCCGCTCGACTACAAATGGTGCAACGACAGTGAACAGGATGATGCTGGACCGTGTTAACTGTTACAGGCAGTTTTTCACTGTTAAGTCAGTGAATGGAGACTGACTGGACGTAGTCAGTGTTGATTCCAGACATACCTGTTGCGAACTGGGAAACCATTAGGACATTATTCGATTTGGGCTGTGGGTTCTGTGGCGGAATGGTTCAAGCTTGGGAGAAAGGTTGTCTACCTTCCAATTGTTGCTTATGTAACCGAGCGGAGTATTTGACTCCCGTCTTTCGGTTACGACCTTGAGAACACGGGCCGCCCCGAGCTGTTATTTTCGTATATCCCTCGCTAGAGGGACACTACAAATATTTGCCCTGCAAGGCGGGGAAGCGTGTTGATAGTAAACCGGGTTGCCGGCTACTAGTGCCTCGACACTCCCTACAAGTCACTGCCACTGACCTGTATAAAATGCCTGCCTACAATGTAGTCCTGCTCACCACCAAAAGCAGAAGACAAATGATCAGCTGAGGAGAACAAATGTCGTGTCGCCATATCCTGCATAACCCAATGGCCACTCCAAAGGAATCTGCACAGCAGGAGCCACCAAAGGCTAGTCTAAGTGTGGCGGAAAAGGAGGCGACTGGTTCAAGCTTGGGAGAGAGATTGTCTTGTCTACCTTACATTTTTTTGGGTTAGACTAACATTGAGTGGCTCCTGCTGTGCAGATTCCTTTGGAGGGGCTATTTGGTTATGCAGGACAAGGCGAAACGACATTTGTTCTCCCCGGGTGACCATTCGTCTTATGCTTTTGGTGGCGAGCAGGACTATATTGTCGGCAGGCATTTTATGCAAGGCAGTGGCAGTGACTTTGCAGAGAGTGTAGTGGCACTAGTTTCCGGTAAACCGATTTATTATCAATACGCTTCACCTCGCTGCAGGGAAAATATTTTTAATGTCCCACTTACGATGGATAAATGAAAATAACAATTTGGGTCATGACGTGTTCTCAAGGTAGTGACCAAGAGGCGGAAGTTAAATATTCCGCTCGGCTACATATCGATGGAACATTTTAGGTATCAGCAAACTGCACTAGAAAGGCCTAGGTGAAACAACGACCGACAAAGGCCACAAGCTTTATTTTAGCGGTATTGATGGCAGGCACGAACACGGCGTTGGATTCTTGATCCACAAAGACGTCCTAGCCACTGTCATGGGTTGCCGCCCAGTCTCCAGTAGACTCGTTACCATCCGTCTGAGAGCAGCCCTTTTCAACATCACAATCATCCAATAGTCAGGAGGCCGAACTCAGATATATGCAACTTGTTAAATTTTGCGTGATAGAAGCATCCATCCAGTCTAGATAGTATGTATAGATACAGACTAATGTAACCTGGGTGGATGGACATTCTGAATTTGCCTTATTTGGCCGCCATGACAGTTTTCAAAATGGCTGCGCTTTTTTGATAAAAACAACCTATCTCGGGTGTTTTTTGAGATAAATTAGATTTTATTTTTGCTACTTATACATTTTTGAGTACGCAGAAATCAAAAATGCATGCTAAAATGTGATAAGATTAGTGCTCATATGATCTTTTGTTAGTAAATGCTAAAACCATTAAAAACTTCATCAGCGCATCTGTTTTCACCAATAAGGCAGTGAGAACTGTCTTGAAGGACATGTCAGAAGAAGAAACTACTGATGAAGAGAATGAACCTCTTGCAGAAGAACACATGCACAGCCTGATACATCATGAGAATGAGATTTTCAGCTGGGTGTATCGAGTGGCAGTGAAGATCCACAATGACATAAAACACACTCCAGGACATGAAATTGTCAGTGGACTAACGCAAGACAATGCAAAGAAAGTCGTTCCAGAAAGTCTTTACTTGTTAATCAACCTTCTTTGCGCAGGAGAAAACAATGAAGAGCTAGTTGACAATGATGATGATGAGGAAACTGTAGTCAGAAACAGAGTTCTCAGCATATGTCAAGATATTGTGTTCACAACGTCAAGAGGAAGAAAATTGACCCCAAAACAACTCGGTATTGGTCTTGCTGTACACCAAGCCACGCGTTCGAAAGACCTTGTCACACTTCTCCATGCTGCTGGACATTCAGTTTCCTATGACACTGTCCTTCGAGCAGACACAGCTATTGCAAATGAAGTGGTTGAGCAGTATCAAAACCAGGGCAACGTGTTAATTCCCATGAATTTCTTGCACGAAACGAACGAAGGGTACATTCGTTTCTCGAATGACAACATTGACATTCTAGAAGAAACTTTGAGTGGCACTGGAACATTCCATGCCAGCCAGTATGTGGCTCTCAGGTGCAAAGGACCACGGGAGCTAGATATGGACATTCAGATAAAGAAATGTTGCTCAAAGGTGCTTCGTGCACCCCCAGAGATCACTGCTGTGCAAGAAGTTGACATGACCAACCCAAAACCAGAACCTGTTTTTGCACATCCAGTACAGGAGGCTTGGTATCAGGCTAATGACCAGAAGGTTTTGGAGGCAAACTCACAAGACCTTGCATGGATTCTGGCTAGACAGCAACAGCCAAATGCTCAGGTCGTTCCAGGCTGGAATGGTTTCAACCAGAAGGTGTGCACGTCAAACCCACCAGTGACTGTAACTGGTCCAATGCCAATACTAAATGCACCAGCGCATGAATTCTCCACAATATGGACAGTTATGCAGAACTGTAAAGCGATGACAGAAAAGTTGAGGCAAAAGTACACCGTACTCACGTTTGATGAGCAGTTGTACTGCAAAGCGAAAATGCTGCAGTGGGACAAGCCAGAAGAATGTCGAGGCTTTGTCATCATGCTCGGAGGGTTTCATACTCAGCTGAACTTCTGCAAGGTCCTAGGCGAGTACATGGCTTCGTCGGGTCTAGAAACTCTCTGGACAGAAAGTGGCATCCTTGGAGAAGGAGCAGCAGAGAACGCCATGAGTGGAAAAGGGTGGAACCGTGCATTCTGGGTGCACAAGCTCACACTGGAAGCACTGTGGTCAGTTCTATGGGCAAGTTCTAAAGTATGGGCTGAAGAAAATGAAAGAGTGATCAGTGAAGACTTGGGAGCTGCATCAAGAAAGGTTGCCGAGGATTTCACAGGCAAAGATGACAAAGAGATCCAATCATCCGTAACAGCTCTGCTGTCAAAGACTGACGAATTCAAAGTTCTCTTGACGAGTTTGAAGCATCATGTAGCGAGCTAGCCACCTTTTGCTACTGGAGGAACTACATGAAACTAGTATCCATTCTTCTGAGGTTCACACGTTCTCTCCGTGATGGAGACTGGGAGCTGTTTCTGTCATCCTTTGCAGAGATGCTTCCATGGTTTGGAGCTTTTGATCACTACCATTTCACTCGATGGGGAACTGTTTTCCTGGCTGACATGAAGATGTTGCCACAGACAGCACCAGAAGTACATCATGGCTTCATGGCTGGAGACTTCGTCACAAAGGAAACCAAGCAGAAATTCAACCAGATACCTGATGATCAGGCAATAGAACACGTCAACAAATCAGGGAAAGTAGGTGGCGGCCTTGTTGGCATCACACGAACTGACACAGCCAGGGACAGATGGTGCCTAAACTTCAATGAACGGGCTCAGTTGGCCAAAGACACTAAGACAATGTTCAATTTGTCAGATGAAGACGAACATGAAGCACACAAAGACTGTGGGAAAATGAAAATGAAACAAGACCAAGAGCACGAGCAAAAACTCGTCAACTTGTTGGAAAAATTCAACCCATTTTCCCAAACATCATCTGACTTGACTTCTCTCACAACTGGTGATGTTGCCAGTGATGTGGTGACACACGATCTGCTCACAGCCGAAGAAAGTGGAAAGAATGTCATTGGGGCGTTCGTGCACGACAGACTTGTGGAAAAGACAACAAAGTTTCATGACCGGCTGAAAACCAAACATCTTAAAACCTTTGAGTCAATGTACACTCTAGCAATCAACATTGGAAAGGAGAAAACGGTTGCCTTGAAAGCAGACAGGGACTTGTTCAGGCAAGTCATTACGGCTGTGGAAGCTGGAAGAGATGTTGACATCAACAAGTTGTTGGAGAAAGAACTTTGCCCAGTGCCTCTTTCACTAGCAACTGCTGATTGCCGACTGCGACTGCCAAGAAACAAAGCTGATCTCGGCAAAATCCCCCAGCAAGGCTTACCACAGAATGCTGCTCCACCTCCTCACCCAACGTGCACCATAGTCGATGGGATGGCGATGATACAAACCTTGGGAAATCGGATGGGGCAAAAACACTCGGGGAATGGAGTGACAATTTTGCAGAGCAAGTTACCAAGCTCTTCTCCAATTCCTGCACAAGGGTTGCCCTGGTCTTTGACCGGTACAACAAGTTGACTATCAAATCAACAGCACGGACAAAAAGAAATTAAGGGAGGAAGGCCATCAAGAGAAACGTGCAGTCAAGAAGTCAAGCAATTGGAAAATGGGACAGGTTCATCTCTCTGGATGAAAACAAAGCCAGTTTGACCGACTTTCTCTGTACAGACCTGGCAAGCAAGTTCGAGAACGAACCAGGAAGAGAACTAGTTCTCAGTGGTGGATTCGCAGATGCAGCCAAGGTCTGGACATCAACAGGGAGAGACGTCACACAGCTGTCCTCTCGTGAACACGAAGAAGCAGATTCAAGGATGCTGCTTCACGCAAGAGAAGCCAGCGAGCAAGGCTACATTCAGACAGTTGTTGTCAGTCGTGATACTGATGTCCTTGTACTGCTTACTGCTCATCAGCCCAAATGTAAGTCTCTTCATGTGGATGCAAACAGGAACACCGAGGAAGAACCACTTCGTACCTGTTCATCTCATCAACATCACTGATCAACAGAGAAACTCTCTTTTGGCGTTTCATGCCATCACAGGGTCCGACAGTACCAGCCAGTTTGCTGGCATTGAAAAAAAGTCTGCCTGGAACGTCTTTCTCAGCAATCCACAACTTCTCGAGAACCTCGGAACTGAAGATTTCCCTGACGACAAGATGCTGACAGATGTTGAATTATTCGTCTGTAAACTCTACTGTCCAAACACGAACTGCACCTCTACTCAGCAGCTGAGGTGCGATTTCTTTCACAGCGTGAAGAATCCTATCTATCCTATCCTGTCCCATAACCCGAAGGTCGTAGGGGCACCACAGATGATCGCTTAACCAGCATACTCCATCTTTCTCTGTCCTCAGCAGCCCTCGTGGCTTCGCTCAGTGTCAAACCAGTCCATTCTCGAATGTTGTCCTCCCACCTCTTTTTCGGTCTCCCCCTTCTTCTACCTCCTTGCACTGTGCCTTGCAGAATGGTCTTTGCAAGGCCTGATGATCTGGTGACGTGGCCATACCATCGGAGTTTCCGTTTCTTCACCACTGTGAGCAGGTCATCGTGTTGTCCAATGGCTTGTGTGATGGTCTGTCGGACTTCAACGTTGGTGATGTGTTGGGTATAGGAAATGCACAGAAGTCTTCTGTAGCACCTCATCTCCATGCTTTGTATTCTTCGTTGGAGATCTGCTGTGAGGGTCCATGCTTCGCAAGCATATAGGAAGATGGAGATGACCAGAGAGCGCAGCAGTCTTACTTTGGAATGTAGACTGATGGTTCTGTCTTTCCAAATGGGCTTCAACCTTGTCAGGGCAGCAGTTGTTTGTGCGATCCTGGAGAGGACTTCCTGTCGAGACCCATTGTCTGACACAATGGCTCCTAAATATTTGAAGCTGTGCACTGTGTTGAGGGATTGGCCTTGTACTTTGATGTCCGTGTTGATGCCATTGGTGTTGTTGGTCATCATTTTGGTCTTCTCTGCACTTATTTCCATTCCATAAGCTCTGGAGGTGGTGTCAAGCCTCTGTACAAGCTGTTCAAGTTCTTGTTCCTCTCCAGCCAATCCATCAATATCATCCGCAAAACGAAGATTGGAGATTGCTCTGCCCCCTATGCTGACTGTGCCTTCGTGATCTGCAAGAGCATCTGACATGATGCGCTCTAGGAAGATGTTGAAGAGTGTTGGAGAGAGTAGGCATCCTTGACGCACACCGATTGTTGTTCTGAACCAGTTCCCGATGACGCTGTTATGGAGGACTGCACTGGTAGCCTTGTCATACAGGCTTTTGATGACTTCTATAATTTTAGGGCTGATGTTGTACACTTTCATGGTTGCCCATAGAGCTGCATGCCAGACTCGGTCAAATGCCTTCTTGAAGTCTATGAAAACATGATATAGATGTTGTTGGTGCTGTAGGTATTTCTCACAGATTATTCTGAGGTTGAAAATCTGTTCAGTGGTACTTCGCCCTGCCATGAATCCTGCTTGTTCTTCAGCTATGATTTGTTCAGCTTGTGGTTTCAACCTGTTGAGTATTATTTTCAGGAGGACCTTGCTGGGATGGCTGATGAGGCTGATGGTGCGGTAATTTTCACACTCCTGAAGGTTACCTTTTTTGGGAAGAGTGATGACAAGCGACTGGGTCCATGGTGTAGGCCATTCCCCACTCTGCCAGATCTTGTTACAGATAATGGTGAGAGCATCAGTCATCGCTTCTCCTCCTGCTTGTAGCAGTTCCGCTGGTATGTTGTCCACTCCCGCTGACTTCCCTTTCTTCAGCGATTGCACTGCTGCCTCAACTTCTTCCCGGAGAATTGGGAGGATTTCTTCTTCTTCTCTGCTCTCGGGACATGCTAGAACTGATGGGTCTCCATTTGGTGTATGGTTGTAAAGGTCAGAGCAGTACTCTGTCCATCTGTCCAAGACTTCTTGTTCTTCTGTAATGCAAATGCCAGACTTGCTTTGGATAGTGGAGACTTTGGGCTGTTTAACACTTGTCAGCCGCTTCACAGTCTGGTAGGCCTTCTTGCTGTTGTTCTTGTTCAGATTGTTCTCTATTTCCTGGCATTGATCTTCTATCCAGTTCTCCTTTGCTGTGCGCATGCCTTTTCGGATGTCATTGTTGATTTTTCGGTAGACATCAGCTCCCTGTGAGGTGTTCTTTTTCTTTTTTAACTCTCTTCGTTTATCACACAGATCCAAAAGTTCAGGTGTGATCCACGGCTTCTTCTTTGGTCGGTGCTTGCCAAGGATCTCAGTGGCGGCATCTGTTACAGCTGAGTTGAAGGTATTGGTCATGGTGTTGACATCTACTTCGCCTGCCCCCAAAATAAGCAGTGGTGCAAATTTCCCTCCAATTGTGGCCTGAAATATTTTTGCCACCTCCGGGTCTTGCAGTTTGTCCAGGTCGAACTTCAGCCTAGTGCACTTTGCTGTATTTACTCTCTTCAAATGGAGCCGGAAAGACATCATCACGAGATCGTGGTCACTTCCAAGCGTGAAGAAAACAATCGAAAACCTGCCTCCCACTCGGGAGGCACTGCAATTGCACATCAAGCGATCGCACTACCAAACACTTGTGTGGCGTAGAGCACTTGAGTCTCATCCTCATCTACCTTCAGTTGTTGACAGTGGCTGGAAGTGTGTGATGACAGAGACTGGAACAGAAGTTCTTGAGCCCATGTTGCTGACCCAGGAGCCATCACGAATGCTTTGTCTGGAGCTAACAACATGTGGCTGTGCATCTTGTGCAACAAAACGTTGCAAGTGTGCATCCAATAATCTGGGTTGCACAAAAGCATGCCTATGCAAAAACTGTCGAAATCCAAGGACATCTACTTTTGTCGACTAAATGTGTGTTCTTTCAATTTGATCAGACATACTGTTTAAGCATTCCTGCAAAATGGTAATATAACTACCAAACTAATGAAGACATTACTTTTGTTTAACTTGAAACCAAGATACTAAGTCATTACTTCGTGTTAAGTTTTCTTTCAGTCCATAATATTTGACAAACAATGACTACAAAGCATTAATTTTGACTTTTGTTCAAGATTTGTTAATGTTATTCTGTGTTAAAGTGTTAAAAGTGTTGGGAATCAAACTTACAACATTGCTCTTTAATTTGGAGTTAGATTTTTTTTATCTGATAGAAACTGATTATTTCTTGACATTCCCTTTTTTCTGTTTCATATGTTCTTGTTAAACAAAAAATGCAAAGGTGTATTATTTGCTAAAACAATGCCAAAATCGGTTCATATTGCTTTATTTCATTTTTTAATGGTCTCTTGTTTTCACATTATCTGATTTTTAACCATCTTTGTAATTATGCATAACATTGCCAACAAATAAAAAAAATCGCACCACAAACCATCTTCAACGTGTCCTTTTTTAACACCTGCAATTTAAAACACCACAACACACCTATGAAAAGTTAATTTAGTTTGCATATTTGGATTCTGCATGCCAAAAAACATGGGAAAAGCTACTTGGTTTGTCAATTTGCTGCTAAAAATAGGTGAAATAGGACTTATCAGATAGATTTCGGTAGCCATTTTTAAAACTGTCATGGCAGCCATACTAACCATTTCTGAAATGTCCATCCACCTAGGTTATCTTACCATGTGTCCAGACTGTCGATCTATACCAGTTGGATGCTTCTATCACGAAATATTTAACAGAGCATTTTTTTGTACAGCTACAGATTTCGGCCTCCTGACTACAAGCCTATGCCCAAAAATCAGACTATGACGACAGCGAAGTGGAGGATTTCTATGAACATCTACAGGCTGTCCTTGACCAAGTGCCGAGACATAGTGCAAGGCGACTGGAATGCCAAGATTGGCGGAACAAGAACTTGAACAGCTGGTACAAAGGCTTGACTCCCGTCCTCTAGAGCCTCTGGAATGGAAATAAGTGCAGAGAAGACCAAAATGATAACCAACAACACTAATGACATCAACACGGACATCAAAGTCCAAGGCCAATCCCTCACCACGGTGTAGAGCTTCAAATATTTAGGAGCCATTGTATCCGACAATGGGTCCCAACAAGACGTCCTCTCCAGGATCGCACAAACAACGGCTGCCCTGACAAGGCTCAAGCCCATTTGGAAAGACAGGACCATCAGTCTACGTTCCAAGGTAAGGCTGCTGCGCTTCCTTGTCATCTCCATTTTCCTATAAGCTTGCGAAACATGGACCCTCACAGCAGATCTACAACGAAGAATACAAAGCATGGAGATGAGGTGCTACAAAAGATTTGTGGGCATTTCCTACACCCAATACACCACCAACGACGAAGTCCGACAGACCATCACACAAGCCATTGGACAACACGATGATATACTGATGAAGAAACGGAAAATCCGATGGTATTGCCACGTCACCAGAGCATCAGGTCTTCCAAAGACCATCCTGCAAGGCACGGTGCAAGGAGGCAGAAGAAGAGGGAGACAGAAAAAGAAATGGGAGGACAAAGTTCAAAAATGGACTGGCTTGACACTGAACGAAGCCATGAGGGTTGATGAGGAAATAGAAAGTTGGAGTATGCTGGTTAAACGATCATCAGTGGTGCACCAACGACCTTCGAGTTACAGGATAGGATAGGATAGGATAGGATAGGATAGGATGTTTTTGTTAAAAGCCGTTCCGTGTAAACGGGTGGGGGTTGAGTGGGGTTTATGTGTTGGAGGGCGAGGTAGGGTCACTAATTGTTTAAAGAGAGGGCGCGGTGAGGGGTGGAGTAGACGGGAGAAACATACGTGGGTTGAAGGTAGGAAGATTTTTTTTTAAATTCCTCCGCTTCCCACCACCCCCACGCCACCCCCACGTCCTCTTTCACTCACCCCCTCCCTTACACTCTCCTTTCCACCTGCCCGAGAGGCCTTTCAGCGATATTACCACGTGTCACAGGCAGGCACAAAGGTATCAGTAACAATATGGAACAGCTGTACCTGTCAGGGCCCTACATTAAAAACACTTGCAGTGTCTTTAGTGGTGATTTGCCACGTTGTAGGAGGGGAACATTTTACTGCTAGCGTAGCTCTCAGCCTTATTGCTAAACAACTGTGTGACATTATGTTGGAGGTTCTTTAATAGCCCAGTTATTTTTTGTGAGAAGCGCGGAGTGTACGTTTCTCCTTGCGAAAGTGAGTAGCCTAATTAAATTTTGTTTCCCTATTTTTCCAGGACTGCATGCACTGAGTACTTTATAATTGTATGTTAATTAACGTCAACGTTTGATGTATTTTCTAGACTTATTTGGTCAAGGTCATTGTGCTTCATCATTTTCTAAAACGCGCTTTGCGCTGTATCTTATAGCATTGGCTGAGCCATATTGGATTTGTTTGTTTGTTTGTTTGTTTGTTTTTGTTTTTGTTTGCATATATATATATATCATTCCATGTTTAAAGCTGAGTTACAACCCCCACCCCCACCCCCACCCCAAAGTTATAAAACTTCTAAATATGTTTATTTTTCGGCTCAGTGTGTGTGTGTGTGTGTGTGCGTGTGTGTGTGTATGTGTGTGTGTGCGTGTGGCTAGGTAGAAACGCCTTTATTCTGACATACAGAGAGAGAGAGAGAGAGAGAGAGAGAGAGAGAGAGAGAGAGAGAGAGAGAATGGCTTACCATCTTGTTGTTATTGTTTAAATGTCGTCTTTGAACAAAAAAAATGTAATTGGCCTAAATAGTATTACATCAAAGCTGTGAACTTTCTTCAATAGCGCAGTTATTCTGCTAAGCCAGCAGTGAAGAAGTGTTCGCTAGAGTTCTGATTTAACTCGTTGTATTGTATCTCAGCCCTGTTAGGCATCTGCCCAGCCTCACGACCAGCTGCCCTGGGGCTTTTATACCTAAAATCCAGTGGTACTTTACATAAAATGCTATAACTTGGGAAAAACTGAAAGTTGTTCAATAATAATAAAAGCAGTGTTCTTATAAGGACTATAAAGTTTATTTATTTATTTTTTTAAGTTTGGAGATTCAAATTCTGATTCAGATTCGTATTTAAAAGTATTTTCGTTGATGACAGTTTGGAGAGGTCTTTAGTGGAGTTGTGATCGATCTGTTTCGTCAAATGCAGCTTCTGTTCGTACACAAACCAAACACAGCAGCTCCGATGTTGTAATTTGCAAAAAACAAAACAGTCCTAAATGAAAACGAGCGTTACAAAAACGTTAGTTATGCCAAAGAGCTCTCGTCACACGCAAGTTCTGTGCTTACAGCTGGTTGCTGACATGCTGCAATGGGCCAAAATATTAAAATTATTTCCCTTGAATATGCAAATGTTCAGCCGATAGGTGCGCCAATAGTCGCGTACTTCCATGTTCAGGTCGTGGATCAAAATCTACAGTTTTAAGTCTTTTTTGATGTCGGTATATATCTTCAGCTTTCATAGGCGACCCCAAATGTTTTTTTGCTTGGTGAAATGTTTGGAGTGATTATGTACATGTTGTCAGTACTACAAACGATTTATTTTGTGCTCGGCCTGACAGACTTTTCACAAAATAAATCGTTTGTAGTACTGACAACATGTACATAATCACTCCAAACATTTCACCAAGTCTGAAATCATACATAATATTTTTTAATTGATTGATTTATTGTTGCTTTAGGTCCAGCGGACTCTTCCGAGATATTTTTTTTAATAGTCTAGTCATATAATATATATTAATAATAACAAATTTTTTATAGAGTTCGGTACTCCAGCAGATGGCGTGACGTTGTTGTTTGTAGATTATAGTCACACGACACTTTCGCATATAGGTGACTACTGGACCGATTTATACTGACACCAGCGGGCCAGTTGTTGGTAAAGGGAAAAATAATATGATCACACGTTGACCAATCCGGGATTCGAACCAGCGACCTTTCGGTTACTAGCAAGACGCTCTTACCAACTGAGCTAGCCGGCCCCACATGGAGTGACGCAACACGGTATACAGTTATTACAAGGGGCTCGATCACGTAGGCCTATTTACTACGGGAAGTACGCTACCCTAGGCGCACTCTATCGGATTGTCTTCCCCGAAGGTGGAGTTTTTTGGCTCATTACTAGTGATGGGACAGTACACCAAAATACCGGTAAACGTCATCAGCTGTTCGCTCGGCATGGTATACCGGTACAGGCACAAGGTAAACTCCTTCTTATCATGACAATAAACAGTTTTGGGTAGGGTATTAACTGTGGTACAGAAACAATTCACCATTTGTTTTTCTCTGCTATTTTAAAAAATAAAATGGCTCCGATGGTAAAATGGCTCCGATGGTATGGCCACGTCACCAGATCATCAGGTCTTGCAAAGACCATCCTGCAAGGCACAGTGCAAGGAGGTAAAAGAAGAGGGAGTCCGAAAAAGAGGTGGGAAGACAACATTCGAGAATGGACTGGTTTGACACTGAGCGAAACAATCAGGGTTGCTGAGGACAGGGAAAGATGGAGTACGCTGGTTAAACGATCATCTGTGGTGCCCCTACGACCTCAGAGTTATGGGATAGGATAGGATAAGATAGGATAGGATAGGATAGGAAAGGATTTAAAAAAAACTAACATGTGCGTGGCCGGCTCTGAATAAAATGACCGGTTTGACAAATTGCTACTGACTGTTGTTAAGTTCATAAAACACATATTGTCTCATTTCGTTAGCAGATGCATCTATGCAAAATGAACCAATGTTGAGGGAGAGTGGTGGCCAGGGATAATTAATGTTATTGTTTGACAGGTATCTTTGCTTTCTTAAGTTCAAATTGCAACCGCATGGATTGTTCAAAGAATGATGACTTTTGAAAACAACAGAACGGTGTTAACCCACATCCGTCCCTGCACCACTCCTGCTTCATAAGACAGAAATTTGTTTACAATAGTCAACCCCCACCAATGGTAAACTTCATTCTCTCCTCTTCAAATATTAAGCGGCAGGGGTCATTAATTATGTGTTAATTAGGGCATTCTATCGCAAGCAGAACTTTCCATCGCACAGCTTCCACTGCGCGCTGCAGATGACTGCATAATTACTTGTAAGCTTATATAGGTAGGTCTACGGGACCCCCACATTACACATAAACGCACACACACATATGCACATGCACATGCGCACACACGCATACGCATTTACACACACATATACGCACATACACACATACGCACATACACACATACGCATATACACACATGCGCGCTGTTACGTTGAAACGTGAACGAAAGTATGTCGGAAGCGTGTACGATAGATCTAATCGTTTCGTTTTGCAAAGTATTCAATAATGGAGTTTATTTACCTTTGATTTGAGTTTGCATTGTTGTTAGGAGAGGCTTTGTATAACGTTGATAATTTGCGTTAGTCGATATTATTTGAGAATCTTCTGGATATGCGTGTTTACTCTTGATAGAAATTTCCGGATGGATATCGAAGGTCGTGAATGTTCCCGGAAGTAGAGAAAATGTGAATGACGTAAGTCAGTGATGACGATCTTTAGTTCGATTGGTGGCAGTGCGTCATTTCTACCACGTACCAAATCGTTCCAGAAAAGAGAGAGGTTATTTAATCGTGAGCCGAGTCGCTGTTGAGATAGTAAAGTTGTTGATAGTGATTTGGAAAGTTGCTGTGAAAGTTGTTGAGTTGAATTGAGAATTGTATGCAGTTGTTGGTGTGTGCTGAATAAAAGTGGAAAACTTCATACGCCGACTTTGTGACTTGTATGCTGATTGAGCAGGCTGTGTGAATAACGAATCTGAGTTACACAACTATCAGGAATTCAAGCATCGGGGCTGAATCAGATACTGATAGAAAACACCAACATCAAACTGAGTGTAACATTTTGGGGGTCAAGCCGCGATTCACGCCATAGCCAAGGGTTCAACTGCTACAACAAGCGAGTCAACGTTACGAGAGGCAGTCATCGAGGGTAGCCGCCAACGAGTTGCGTCGAGAGGGGCCAACATACTGGGACTACATCACCGATAGGTTCGGGTTGACTGCAAGGGCGTGTAGTCGCCGAAGAGTTGCTTCGTGAGCGAACAACAGAGCGGGACTACGTAGCTGCCGCAGGACTACGTCGAGGGACAGTCTCGGAGCTACATCGCCAGTATTAGAGAGAGCGACGAGCGGACGTCGCGTCTACTTCAGCACAGGAGCGTATACATCAACACCAGCGTGGTGCAGCGTCGCATACGACGAGGACAGCGGGGCCTGCGTCAGCGAAGGCGACTAGTGACAAGCATCAGCGCTACTGCAGAAAGCGTGCTGTTCTAGAACAGTCTAGAAAGGTACAGCACAGTCAAGAACTTTCCAGAAAAAGAACTCTACAGTCAAGAACTTTCTAGAAGAAGAACCTTCCAGAAAAGAACTTTCTAGAAAAGAACTTTCTTGAAAAGAACTTTCCAGAAGCATCAAGATGGCTGACTTCTGGCAGAAAGGGGTTGAACTGAATCTAAAAGGCAAGCAGCTGACGGAGTACGTCAAGTCTCAGGAGAGAATACGAGAAAGAGAATTGGAAGAGAAGCGTCTAGAAAAAGAAATAGAACTAGAACAGAAGCGTCTAGAAATTGAACAGCAGCGGCAAGAAAAAGAAGAGCAACGACGTCGTGAAGAAAGAGAAATAGAGGAGCAGCGACGTCGTGAAGACAGAGAATTTGAACTGAAGCGTCTGGAAATTGAACAGCAGCAGCAAGAAAGAGATCGTCAGTACCAGCTAGAGTTGGCGCGTATCCAGAACAATCAGCATGCGCCACAAGTCACCAACGACCATACGGCTCCAAAATTGCCAGCTTTCGTCGACGGGAAGGACCAGATCGACAGCTATCTGGCGAGATTCGAAAGGTTCGCCGAAAGCTCCAATTGGCAACCTCGAGACTGGGCGATTCGACTAAGTGCACTTCTGACGGGGCAAGCTCTCGAAGTTTACACCAGACTGTCGAACGATGACGCCAAAAACTACGACGTCTTGAAAGAGGCCCTGTTGCAGTGCTACAACTTTACAGAGAAGGGCTACCGTAAACGCTTCCGTGAATGCCGGCCTAAGTCAGACGAGACGCCAAAGCAGTTTGTGGAGCGCCTGTCGTCATATCTACACAAGTGGGTGGAGTTATCAGGCGAAACGAAGTCTTACGACAGTCTCCATGACCTGATCGTGAAGGAACAATTTCTCAATGCCTGTCACAAGGACCTAGCGACCCACTTAGAAGAACAAAAGCTGCAGACGCTTAAAGATGTGACTGAGGCTGCTGAAAGATATCTCATCGCTCATGGGAAAACCCTGGGGCCACCCAGCGCGACGAAACATTTTCAGAAGACTGGAAACCATGGGAACCAGGTCCAAGGGAGCCAGACGAGCCAGAGACAGACGGACTCCACGCCTCCTCCCAGGGAAGGGCACTCAAGAGGCTGTTTCATCTGCAACGCTACAGACCACAGAGCTGCCAGCTGCCCTCAAAGCAGAAATAGCGGACAGCGGAGCAGTACGGACAATGCAGCGGCGGGCAACCGGCAGAGGCGGTTCTCCAATCAACGGCAAACCAGTAGATCTGACCATCAAGTGTGCGGCGGGAGCGTCATTCTTCCGAGTGAGACCAAGCGCACAGCTACTCCTGCGGACGTGCAAGAGTGCATGACCGATGGCCAACTTCTCCTTGCCAACGGAAAATCTATCCCCGTCGTCGCCAGCGCAGCTGTGACCGTCCAGAACATGCCTGTTTCCAAGGGACGCGTCGGAAATCATGAAGTGACTGTTTTAAGAGACTCTGGCTGCAGTGGGGTCATCGTCAGAGAAGACCTAATCGCTAAAGAACAGTTCACTGGCGATTCTAAATGGACACTCATGGCCGACAGCAAATGTGTGAAAGCGCCAGTTGCAAAAATTCTTGTCAACACCCCTTTCTACATAGGCGAAGTCGAAGCGGTTTGCCTGAAGAAGCCGCTGTATGATTTGATGATCGGGAATATCGACGGCGCGAGACGACCCGACGACCCCGATTCAGAATGGAGTCCTGCCTCAACCCAACACGTCGAAGTTGTGGAGGAGGATCCATTGCCGTTTCCCGATGGAGACCTTACAGAGCTGCTACGGGACAATGTGGCTACTCCGGCTCAGCCCTGCCGACCAGAGATTGTCGGTGCTGTTACTACCAGGGCCCAGGCCAAGAGAGACAAGATGTCTACGCCACTGAAGGTCGCCGACAACTCCAAAGCTGCCATCGTGGACAGAGATAAGCTGATCCAGCTCCAGGAAGCTGATAGCACTTTAAACAAGTACAGGAACCGCCAAGACCACGTGACCAAAGGCAGTGGTACGGTCTATTTTGAGGTGAAGGCCAAGATCCTGTATCGAATCTTCCAGCACCCGAGGGTCAACGGAGGTAAACCACTACGTCAAGTTTTGGTACCGTTACCCCTAAGGCGCCAAGTGATGGAAGTAGCACATGACTCAATCATGGGAGGTCACCTAGGTATCAAGAAGACGTCGGATAGAATCCAGGCGGTGTTCTACTGGCCAGGACTTCATGCGGACGTCAGCCGTTTCTGCCGATCGTGTGACATTTGCCAGAAGACCATACCTCGAGGAAGGGTCCCGAAAGTGCCTATGCAGAGGATGCCTCTGATCGACCGACCTTTCAAGAGGGTGGCCTTAGACTTAATCGGCGAAATAAGACCTCCGAGTGAAGAAGGTCATCGATGGGTACTGACTTTAGTGGACTATGCGACTCGGTACCCAGAAGCAGTGCCGCTGAAGAAGATTGACACTGAAACTGTAGCAGAGGCACTGGTGGACATGTTCAGTAGACTTGGAGTGCCTGAAGAAATTCTGACAGACCTCGGGACACAGTTCGTCTCTGACTGTATGAAGGAGGTCAACAGACTGCTGAGCATCCGGCATTTGACTACGACACCCTACCATCCGATGTGCAACGGGCTTGTCGAAAAGTTCAATGCTACGCTGAAATCCACCCTGAAGAAACTGTGCAGCGAGCAGCCCAGACAATGGCATCGCTATATCAACGCCTTACTTTTCGCCTACAGAGAAGTACCGCAGGAGTCCACCGGCTTTTCTCCGTTCGAGCTGCTGTACGGAAGAACCATCCGAGGGCCGATGCACATCCTAAAAGAACTGTGGACGAAAGAAGTAGACACCCCAGAGGTGAAGAACAGTTACCAGTACGTGTTTGAGCTACGAGAGAAGCTGGAGCAGACTCTCGAGATAGCCAGAGAAAACCTGAAGAAGTCCCAGGACTGTGGAAAGCACTACTATGATCGTAGGGCTGTGAAAAGGAAGTTTAAACCTGGCAACAAAGTGCTGGTGCTGCTACCTACTGATCACAATAAGTTGCTGATGCAGTGGAAAGGCCCGTACGAAGTGGAGACCGTGGTGGGAATCAACGACTACAAGGTGAAGGTCGGCCAGCATTCCAAGATATACCACGCCAACCTCCTTAAGCTGTACGTGGAAAGGCCATCAGAGACTGTGCACGTAGCCACAGCAGCTGTGACCGACGACAGCTTTGACAGCGAAGAACTGTTGGAACTGGGAGACTTCCACAGCAAAGAAGGCATCGATGATGTTAAGCTACGGCCGAGCTTGACGGAAGGTCAAAAGATGGAGCTCAAGGGCCTTATGGGCGAGTTTCCCCACAACTTCAGCGATGTCCCTGGCTCTACGACTTTGGTCGAACATGAAGTCCACACCCAGACCTGGAAGGAGCATCTGCAGACCTTGAGGGAGCTGTTCCACCGTCCCGCAGAAGCCAACCTGACCGTGAGACCCAGCGAATGCATTCTGGGAGCTGACAACGTCGACTGCGTCGGACATCCGACGGAAGAAAAAGACAACGGAGGATGCACTGACTCCAGGAAAACCCACGTGATCGTCGTCTTTGACCCTGGGCCGATGACAACCGCAACTGGCGAGGGCGACGTTTCCTTGCGGATGGAAAAACATTGACTCTGTGTAAATGAACTGTGATCATTGACAGTATCCAGAAAGACTTGCAAATGAGAAACTTTGACTCTGTGTGAATGAACTGTGAACATTGACATTATCCAGGTAGATTTGAAGATGAAAACCATTGACTCTGTGTAGATAAGCTGAGCGCAATTACAGTATTCAGAAAGTCTTAAATTAGTTTCAATTGAGGACTTTGTTTGTGCATTACGTTTCAACGTTGTTGAAAGAAATTGGGTAAATTTCTTCTTGAGTGGGGGGTTATGTTACGTTGAAACGTGAACGAAAGTATGTCGGAAGCGTGTACGATAGATCTAATCGTTTCGTTTTGCAAAGTATTCAATAATGGAGTTTATTTACCTTTGATTTGAGTTTGCATTGTTGTTAGGAGAGGCTTTGTATAACGTTGATAATTTGCGTTAGTCGATATTATTTGAGAATCTTCTGGATATGCGTGTTTACTCTTGATAGAAATTTCCGGATGGATATCGAAGGTCGTGAATGTTCCCGGAAGTAGAGAAAATGTGAATGACGTAAGTCAGTGATGACGATCTTTAGTTCGATTGGTGGCAGTGCGTCATTTCTACCACGTACCAAATCGTTCCAGAAAAGAGAGAGGTTATTTAATCGTGAGCCGAGTCGCTGTTGAGATAGTAAAGTTGTTGATAGTGATTTGGAAAGTTGCTGTGAAAGTTGTTGAGTTGAATTGAGAATTGTATGCAGTTGTTGGTGTGTGCTGAATAAAAGTGGAAAACTTCATACGCCGACTTTGTGACTTGTATGCTGATTGAGCAGGCTGTGTGAATAACGAATCTGAGTTACACAACTATCAGGAATTCAAGCATCGGGGCTGAATCAGATACTGATAGAAAACACCAACATCAAACTGAGTGTAACACGCGCACTCACAACCCCCCCCCCCCCCTCTCTCTCTCTCTCTCTATCGCACCCGCATTAAAGCAATATAATAAATATACTCGTGTGTAATATTCCTGCACAATACCTCCGCGTTGAAATGGGGATATGGTCCTAATGATCAACGATGAGCAATGATGAACAGGTGGCTTCTGGGCTGTGGAAGAACGTTGAAGGGAAATAAAACGCTCGTTAATGCGTTATAGTGGAAAGATGCAAAACAATGAAGCATCGGCGAGTCTCAGCGAAGCTGTGTGCAGTATGCTTTGGCTTTGAAGAGAGAAAACACGATTTACAATCTTTTGATTTGAGGGCTTTAAAGCGAACCCGCCTCTGACTGATCTGCAACTATCTGTTATCTATGTGAAAATGTTAATTCTTCGTAAACACCTAACCAAGCCCCTATTTGAACCCTTTACCGTCGCGGCATATTTTTGGGTAAAGGGCGACAACGTAGGTCTACTACACACACGGGCATTAAACCAAGTGGAATGGGCCCTGGATAGCAAAAGCGGTTTTGGAACTTCGATAACATAGCAGTAGCAGACTATAAGTTGTTTTTGGCTTTGTCCGTCCGTTCGGAGGTGATAAGCCTATTTGCGCAATTTTCTCTGAAACTAATGGACATATTTCTTTGAAACGTAGTATTTAGTTAGGAAATAGTGAACCCTACCAGATCCCCAAAATGTATGCATGTCGGGTGACGCCATCATGGAGACGTCATAATTTGTTGTTGTTTTTTTTTCCCTCCTAATCCTATTTTCTCCCAAACTATTGGAGGGATTTGGTTCAAGTTTGGTAAGCTTATATACTTAGACTTTAATTGGTGTGTGTGTGTGTGTGTGTGTGTGTGTGTGTGTGTTTGTGGGTGTGTGGGTGTGTGTGTGTGTGTGTGTGTGTTTAAAATAAAAATTCTCATAAACATTTATAACGAGCATTGTTTGTAGTGTTCAACAGCATACAAATAAATTTTTAAAAGTGTTTAAAAATTAAAAAAACAACAACATTACAACACAATCTCTCTCTGTGTGTCTCTCTGTCTCTGCCTCTGTATGTCTGTCTGTCTTTCGGATAATGTGGACCATATATTCAATTTTAATCCTATTGCTGAGTCTTGGTGATTTTAACACTGACCTTTTGAAACCACAAGTTAGAAGTTCGATGGAAATACTAATACTATCTTCTATTGTTTTTCATTTATTTCCCGTTCACTTCCTTCCCAGTTATTTTCCCCTCCCCTTCTCAGCAGACTAATAACAATGTTACATTGGGCTGCTACCCCTGTGCTATTAAAGATCCACTGTACTTGGTCAATGTTCTTGTGTACTGTACTACCTTAAGGCCTCACGTTTACTCAAAAAAAAAAAAAAAATAAATAAAATAAAGATTTTTTAAATAAAAAAGTCATCAAAATCCTCGTTACTTGTTTCTACACAATAAAATAACAGACTTATGCCTGGAGATAGCTCAATCCGCCTTAAGCATGTCTAGTATGGAGTAGTGTGCTTTTGAAGTTGACAAGAGCGCAGTTGGCTCAGGTTGGTGTACGCAGTGTACTCGAACGTCAGGAGATAACATTAATTGCAGAGTGCACATGCAGGCAGTGATTGAAAGCCCCATGATGACCTGGAGTAATACATTTGTTAAAAAAGCAATAATTGTAGAGCTTTACAGCTCGGGAACAACAAAGAAGCACCAAAAAAAAAAAAAACCACCACACTGAGACACTGCACCTCTACTTCTTCGGAAGAGAGTATAAACCGAGGTCTAGCTGATGAACGCACACATTCTATCGCACAGACTGTAAAGTCCCTGACGCTCATGTCCTAGACATATACACCCAGCACGCACTAGGTCCTTTCTCCCCATCCCCAGTCGCTCAGGATCGTGCTCAGTGGTCTAGGCGTCAGGCTACGCGCCTAAAGGTTGCCAGTGGGCGCCTCGGGCGGCTAGAGTTAGATCCTGTATCGGCCAACGCCTTGAGCAGGTCTTGAGCTGGAAAAGCGCTATATAAGATGGCTATTTCCCGGAGTTTTATCACGTCAGCCAATCACACATACACAATAAGGCTGTGTGCTATGTTCCGCTTTGCTATAGGGGACTCGCTTACAGGCACCCGACTTGAGTAATTAATGTAATGGTTAAGCACCCTGGTAAGACTGCTGCGCTCCCTTGTCATCTCCATCTTCCTAGTAGCTTGCGAAACATGGACCCTAACACTAACAGCAGACCTATAACGAAGAATACAAAGCATGGAGATGAGGTGCTACAGAAGACTTATGAGCGTTTCGTTTCGTTGTGTAGATTAATGCCCCGGACACTTTCGCATAATTTTATATGAGACGGGACTTCTGAGCATTCCCTATACCCAACACATCACCAACAACGAAGTCCGACAGACCATCACACAAGCCATTGGATAACACGATGGTCTGCTTACAGTGGTGAAGAAACGGAAACTCCGATGGTATGACAACGTTACAAGAGCATCAGGCCTCGCAAAAAACCACCCTGCAAGGCACAATGCAAGGAGGCAGAAGAAGAAAGGTGGGAGGACAAAGTTCGAGAATGGACTGGTTTGACACATGAGAGTTGTTGAGGACAGAGAAAGATGGAGTACGCTGGTTAAACGATCATCTGTGGTGCCCCAACGACTTTCGAGTTACGGGATAGGATAGGATAAAATAGGATAGGATGTTAGTTTAGTTTAATAGATTAACGTCCCCGGACACATAAGCGTATAGGGGACGATAATAATAGGATAGGATAGGATAGGATAGGATAGGATAGGATAGGATAGGATAGGATAGGATAGGATAGGGCACTTATATAGCTATAGTGTGAAGGTAAAGGGTATTTGATACGCTGTACGCATGGCTCCCTAGCTGTATTTGCCCCTCTGCATTCCGTTTGATTCACGCTCGACACGGAAATAGCAGTACGAAAACAGATGCGTTATTCCGACGCTCCCATTTCCCACCTTACCCCCCCGAATAATATGCTGCCATGATGGTGGCACTCGCAGGGACTAACATTTAAAATGTGCAGTGAATTTCTATCGTCTTTATTATTATTATTATTATTATTATTATTATTATTATTATTATTATTATTATTATTATTATTATTATTATTATTATTATTATTATTATTATTATTACTGGAGTGTGTTTGTATTTCAAGGCATATCTGGAAGGAAGGAGAGGAGGTAAAGGGAGATGTGTGTGTGTGTGTGTGTTTGTGTGTATGTGTGTGTTTGTGTGTATGTGTGTGTTTGTGTGTATGTGTGTGTTTGTGTGTATGTGTGTGATCAGAACGAGCCAAAAGCCAGTCTTTGGTTTGGTCCATCGGTCCGTCGGTCGCCATATCTTCCAAAAACCACTAAACGGATTTTGATCATGTGGCAGACTGGGCAAACCATCCAAGGAGAAGAGAGCCTAGAGACCTAAAACAACACTGAACCGCCAGAGCAATCAATCTGCCAAGATGAACTGCACAATGGCCATTTTTATCTTGCTCACCGCGGGACTCGAACTTGGGTCATCGGTGTGGCAGGCAAACGCTCTTTTTCTGAGTTGCGGCGGTGCGACAACTCCTACGTATTCACAATTCACAATTTCCTGTCGGCTCTGTGCGCGGACGATTTTGGAAGGAGGGAGAGGGGGGAGGGCAAAAGGGAATGAGGACGAGGAGGTGGATGATTTATGCACGTGTGACTCCTGTTACCCAGATGTAGTCACGTGTTGTCAGACGGTAGGCTTATTTTAAATTAGTTTTTATTTTTTATTATCATAGTGCTCTTCTGCTAATTATAGTATATATAATATCTATCTATCTATCTATCTATCTATCTATATCTAATCTATCTATCTATCTATCTATCTATCTATCTATCTATCTATCTATCTATCTATCTATCTATCTATCTATCTATCTATCTATCTATCTATCTATCTATCTATCTATCTATCTATCTATCTATCTATCTATCTATCTATCTATCTAGATACATCAAAGTCTAGATAGATAGATAGATAGATAGATAGATAGATAGATAGATAGATAGATAGATAGATAGATAGATAGATAGATAGATAGATAGATAGATAGATAGATAGATAGATCTTCTTGTGTTGGAGCACGACTTTGATAGCTATGCGCTATGCATGCTTTATTATTAATGAAAAGTCGCTTTGATGATGATGATGACGATGATGATGATGATGATTATAATGTGTGTATATATATATATATATATATATATATATATATATATATATATATATATATATATATATATATATATATATATATATATATGTGTGTGTGTGTGTGTGTGTGTGTGTGTGTGTGTGTGTGTGTGTGTGTGTGTGTGTGTGTGTGTAAGTGGGTGGGTGGTGGAAGGTTGTGTGTTGTGTCTGTGTATGTATCCCCTGTTGGTTAAAGGCCTATGGTTTTGGGAGTTGCTAGGCACCTTGTACTTGCCGTTGCACTGCCATTAGTTTAGCGTGCCTGCCTCTTGTTGTGAGCTTGTGTAAAAGAGACCCACGTTGACCATCATCTTTCCACACAGCCTTTTCACATTCACAGTACTGCCCCGCTGAAAAAAGAAGCTTACACACACAAATTCTTCCCAAAGTATAGTTATGTGGTTTAATCAATAAATTTGTTGTTATTGCTGTTGCTGTTTTGTTATTGCTGTTGTTATTGCTGCTGTTGTTGTTGTTGGTGGTGGTGTTGTTGTGGTAGCTGTTGTTGTTGTTGTTGTTGTTACTGTTGTTGTTGCTGTTGTTGATGTTTTTGTTGTTGTTGCTGTTGTTGTGGCTGTTGCTGTTGATATTGTTGTTGTTACTGTTGTTGTTGCTGTTGTTGTTGCTGCTGCTGTTATTGATGTTGTTGTTGTTGTTGTAGTTGCTGTTGTTGTTATTGCTGTTGTTGTAGCTGCAGTTGTTGTTGCTGCTGTTGTTTCTGATGTTGTTGACGTTGCTGTTGTTGTTGGTGTTGTTGCTGTTATTGTTGTTTTTGTTGTTGTTGCTGTTGTCGTTGCGGTTCTTGTTGTTGTTGTTGTTGTTGCTGTTGTTGTTTTTGGAGAGGGAGGGTGGAGGAGCGGGATGGAGAGGGCTGTTTTTATATTTATTTTTATTTTCTTTATTTCATTTTTTTTGGGGGGGAGGAGAGGTGAGGAGAAGGAGAAGTCTATTTCTAGCAGCCGCTAGCTACCTTTCTAGCGCTAAGAATATCAACTACTAGATCCTACAGCATATAATAATATCATAGGAAGCCCTAGTGACCATTTGGCAGAAAGCGTCCAGTATTCCCAAGCTGACCCAACAGATCTCATTCACAAATGAGGAGTTTTGGAAGAGTTTTCAAGACAAAAACCTTTGATGGCTGGTCTAGCGAAGAATATGGCATAGTAGATTAATAGAACAGAGTAGGAATGAGAAGAAAAAAAACAAAGGAGAAAAGACAGTGACAGTGGGAATTGCAAGCACTACATTTCCAGAAAGTGGGAATACTATTTATACAGAAACCCCCGGCACCCCCACGGTGGAAGGTTAACCGTTAAACAGGGTCTAATCACTCCCTATCAGAACAGCAAAAGAACATTCAAACTTTAGCGATTGGTTGGAGCAACGAGAAAAGCCCACTTTATTGTTGTTTTATGTAGTGACAATGAGAATTTTAGGCTACACTCATTTTTGCCACAAGTAAACAATACCTTCGACCTGGGTCCCTTTACGTGAGCCAATTTAAATCGCCGTCTTACACGAAGACTTGTTTTGTCAGCATTGTGACGGGACCATGGCGTACTCTCATACCTGTCAAGGGGTTTTCAGGTTGTGGTGTAGCAATTTAACAGAAAAACCATAGCAAATGGAGGTTTGGTGTAGCACTAATGTGAATCACGCGATTCACAACAAAACTGGAAACTTCTGCATCCAATATAAACACACACATCCAATGTGTTTACAAATTTATTGTAAAATCTTGTTAATGCACAACACTTTGTTACAATAGTTTTAAAAAAAAAAAGTAATTTATAGATTTGCAAATGAGTCTGTATATGGGATAAGGGGGGAGGGGTGTCTGGAAATACATTTGAATGGAATTTAATCTTTTCTAATCCTTTTTTTTTATTGAGCACAAATTCTAACCTTTTTTTGTTGTTTCTTCATAAATAGTTGCTATTTGCCTTCACCTTTTCTGTAGGTTGTTTGCAAGTTTGTTTTTTTTTTCTTCTATTGCTCCAAAGATTTTTTCCGCGGAATTTCATACCATGGACTGGATTCCGGTATTGGTTATTACTTTAATTGATTTACAAATGACCCCCTATAAAATTATGTCCTTCACCTTGGCCTCCGAGGTCACGACTTCCGGTCTCCCGGATGGGGCATTTTTCCTGTGTTTTGCCGAACCCTAATCATACCAAAGTACGAAGTTTGCAGCAGCGATGGTTAACACAAATTTGCAAAAGCTATTCATGGCAAAAACATAAACCTCACATGCAAGGAGTTGACTTTATTTACTTTCCACAACCGATTGTCTACTTGGAAAAGTGAAAAGAATGGGGGAAAGCGTGCGGTCAGCCGACTACAGGAGCAAATGCCTTCATGGTGCAAAATGTTAAAAAGCACACCTACATCTGTACAAAACATTTTATTGGCGGTAAAGGACCTACTTTTGAATATCCCGATCCTATACCTGAACGAACACGTGTTGCAGAAGTGCGGTGCTTTTACTAAGTGTCTTTAAACCGGACTCGACCGGAACAGACTACTTTGAAAAATTGCGTAGCAGCTTTGTGATACGCCGTAGCAATGGGAAAATGTTTAAAATGCGTAGCGCTACGCAAAAATCCGTAGCACTTGACAGGTATGTACTCTACTGGACGGGACCTTGAGTGAAAAACATCCTCCATTTAAAAATACACTGTTGCCCCTAGGGCTGCCCTTTCGTTTACCCCAGGTTAAAGAAAACAACAGAGGTAAGAGTGTGTTTGGCTAATAGGTTATAATATTTTGGGTAGTATAGAAGACTGTTGTGTGTTGTGTGTTTTGCGCCCCCGAAATCTCTCTCTGTCTCTGCTTGTTTGTCTTTCTGTCTGTCTCTGTCTCTCTCTCTTTGTTTCTGTTCATCTCTGTCTGTCGGTCTTGATCTCTGTCACTGTCCTCTCACTCTGTCTCTCGTGTGAAAAGGTTCATTTGTTTGCATTTAAAAAGTTTTTGGCTGTAGATATGCGTACACCTAATGACCTTGTATACGGAGAACTTAACAGATATCCTATCTCTATTAATTCTGTTGTTAATTGTGTTCGTTATTGGTTAAGATTAACACAGATGGAAGCGCATAGAATCCCGAGGAAAGTTATTTAATGCTGTATAATTTAGATGCTAGAGGTAAGATTACTTGGGTTTCTAAGGTACGATCATGTCTTTGTGAGAATGGTTTTGGCTATGTATGGATGAACCAAACAGTATAAGGCCTATGCCCCCTATTGAAGGGGTGTGTACAGTGAATTTTCAAACAAAATATACATGTATAACAAACACTCAACCAGAGGAAACAAATCAGTGAATCTTACGAAATTGCTATCTCCCTCATTTTAAACGCCTTGTACAAAAAATATACATAACTTTCGAACAGTTTCTTGGCTTGTCGATGACAGAAAAATATTAAAGCTAAATGCGTTTGGGTTTCTAATAAACTTAGTAGCGATAAATTGTTTTCTCAAATTTTCAAAAAATGGACAGCGTAATACAAAATGCACTTGCTCCTCTCTTGATTCTTTACACAAGGGACATAATAACTCACTATTAGTCACTTGCCGATAGCGGTAATGATGCACAGCTAGGTCTGACACACCAAAACGAAATCTAGTCAAAATAAATTTCATACGCTTATCTATATTCGATTGCAGATAAACTGGTATATAATGCATAGAAGGACTGAACATTCTATAAAAAACAAATCTATCACTATTACTAACATGTTCATTCCAGTTCTGCCACCTACAATCAATCAAGCGTCCTTTAAACGCACGTAAAAATTCTTTCATGTAATAAAGCAATCGTATCGTATCGTATCGCATCGTTGTATCTCTCTCTGTCTCTTTCTGTTTTTCTATACCCGCCCCCTCCCCCTCTCTCTCTCTCTCTCTCTCTCTCTCTCTCTCTCTCTCTCTCTCTCTCTCTCTCTCTCTCTCTCTCTCCCCATCCCTCTTCTAAATCACTTGAATTTCTTAAATCGTTTATTTCTGACAGAGAACCGTGTGTTTATGTAAATAACCAAAAGTCATAATTTGAAATTGTTACAGCTGGAGTATACCGCAAGGATATATTTTAGGACCTTTGTTATTTTCTATACACACAAATGATCTCCCCTTTCATATTTCTATTTCTTGTGAACTTTTCGCTGATGACACTACGTTACACTCTTACAATAAAGACTTGAATAATCTCTCCTCCTCATTACAGAGAGGGGCTAGTAAACTAAGGGAATGGACTGAATACAACCACGTGGCCCTCAATCCAGACAAAACAAAAATCCTAATTTCAACAAGACAAAAAAGACAAAATGTATCTATAAAACTTCCTCTATTAAAAATTTGCAATAAAATAATTGAGGAAGTACAATGTCATAAGCTTCTTGGTGTAACTTTAGACAATAATTTGTCCTGGGTGAAACATTCCAAATATTAGTAAAACTATTTCTAAAAGGACTTACCAATTATCAAGGATAAAGATATAGGTTAGTGGCAGTGACCTGCGGAGAGTGTCGTGGTACTAGTAGCCGGAAATCCGGTTTACTATCAACACGTTTCCCCGCCTTTCAGGGCAACAATTTGTATGTCTCTCTGGCGAGGGATAAATGAAAATAACAGTTCGGATGAGGGCCGTGTTCTCAAGGACGTGGCCGAGAGTTGGGAGTCAAATACACCGCTCGGCTACATTTACCTAATCTTTGCAGCTAGTGTGCATCTTCACGGGTTGTCAGTCTCTCAGAGAATTCACTACCAGACCCTTTCACGCTGTTACAAATCTGTAAAAACAACTCGGCCCTGTCACATACCTCTTTTCTTCCACTGTACACCCCATCCCGTGCGCTCCGCTCAGCCTCTTACCATCTACTCCTTCAGATCCCCCGCACAAAGCTTGTGTATATCAGTCTTCGAGCCTTTTCTCTCAACGGTCCGTCCCTCCTCTCATTGCGGCAAAAGCCAACCTTCTAGTCTTTCCAATCTGCTCCTAAATCTAATCTTTTTTTCCGCAAAACTGATTACCTTATCTGCCAACACCTCTGTCTGTCCACCTAACTCTGTCTGTCCAGCTAACTCTATCTGTCCACCTAACTCTGTCTGTACACCTAACTCTGTCTGTACACCTTGCTCTGTCTGTACACTTTACTCTGTCTGTACACCTAACTCTGTACACCTAACTCTGTACACCTAACCGCTCATGTTCCTTCTACCTCCCACCTCAATCTCGCTTTTTTTTTCTCTCAAAAGTATGATCTGTGTGTGTCTTTGTGTGGGCGCGCGCTTTGACTTATTTTTTAATAAGTGCAGGCACCTTATAAGTAGCATAACAACAACAACAACAATTTATAAAAAAAAAAAAAGAAATGTAAAAAAAATAAATAAATAAATAAATAAATAATAATAATAATAATAATAATAATAATAATAATAATAATAATAATAATAATAATAATAATAATAATAATAATAATAATAAGTAGTAGTAGTAGTAGTAGTAGTAGTAGTAGTAGTAGTAGTAGTAGTAGTAGTAGTAGTAACATTCCATTAGGACCCCCAACGAACGTGACGACTGATTAGCTGCTCATTATTGCCGGTCACTCTTTCGCTCATTATCGTAGAAATAACCCAATTAACAGCCGCAATAGTGTCTTGACCGTAGCGTGCACGCGAACGTTGTAAGGGTTGGAGGGTAGTGAAGAGTCTCCGCCTACTATGTTACAAGAGGGGGAGTGAAGGGGATGTGGTTGGTGGTGGAACAGAGCCTCTATCGTGCATGCTGAATGTATTGATGCAGCGGGCACTCATCCATCTAGGACATGAGCGTCGGGATCTTTTTAATATAATAATGTGCAATCAATGGGCACGGATCATAAAGTTTTTGGTATTTAACAGCACTTTCAAACCCTGTCCGGGCCATAGTGTTGTGTCCCTGGGAAAGACACTTTACTCCCGTTTCCTACTCCTTCGGATGAGAGTATAAACCGAGGTCTAGACTGTGTGTTGCATACATTCCATCATAACGGACTTTAAAGATCCTGACGCTCATGTCCTAGACGGGTGAGTGCCGGTAACAAGAACACACCCAGCATGCACTTGGTCCTTCTCCCCCATCCCTGGCTGGCCAGGATAGTGCTCCGTTATCCGGGCGTCAGACCATGGGCGTGGGTGTCTCGGGCGATTTTAAGTTAGATCTTGTATCGGCCAGCGCCTAGAGTCTGGTCAAGTACGGCGAGATAAGTGCGCAGTGCGCTATAAAAATCCTCAATAATAATAATAATAATAATAATAATAATAATAATAATAATAATAATAATAATAATAATAATAATAATAATAATGCGTGTTATTGCTGCTATAAAGGTCAAATGCTACTAACTCACATTTTCCCTTGAAACAGGAGCTCGCTGTGCCACATCAAATCACATGTTGTGCGCCGGTCTGAAACCATCCCCATCCTCCTCTCTCCACCCATCCCACCACCCTCACCACCACCACCACCACCACCCCACCCTCTCTCCCTCTCTCTTTCTCTCTCACTCTCTCTCTCTCTCTCTCTCTCTCTCTCTCTCCATATCAATTCCCCACTCATTTCCGCTTTGCAAATTCATTTTCAGTACAGGCAACACATGTTGTTGACTTGTTTACCAAGCACTAATTTAATTCATGAGTTTAGTTTTAAAAGGCCTGGGTTTCAAGGATGTTTGTCTGTTGTGTGTATGTTGTTTGTGTGTGTGTGTGTGAGGGAGAGAGAGGGAGAGAAAGAGAGAAGTTCATTTATATAATTTTATTCAGTCACCCATTGAAATATGTGTGCCATTGAAATAAAAGCAATTGACTTGTGTTGTAATGGAACAAATTGCCACAGAACTGTCAACAAAGTTCGATTAATCATTCATTTGCCCATATTTTATATCCAAGAAATAAAAAAGTTTACTGCGTGACCATTATACCAGTGTGAATGTAGTGTGTGTTTTGGGTGTCTGGTTGTGAGTTCTTTTTTTTTCATGCGCCTATTGGTTTCAATGTTATATCTCAATCAGAAGACAATGCTTTGTATAAGGCCAAAAAAGAAGTCTGTTAACGGTAACATAGGGGAAAAAAATAGGATCGGTAGGAGGATTTTTTTTCTTTAAACCTTTTCCACCTCGGGTGCGATTTTTTTTTTGTATTTTTCAATTTTTTTTCCCAGACGGTTCCAAAATAAAGTTTAGGGTCGGTCCCAAAAATTAGTATCGGTCGGAATACCTTAAACAGACATTTGTTATTTTTGCCTAGTAATGCTCTGTTCAGAATTCTGAATAAATTATCAAAGTGTGTGTGTGTCTCACAGTGTGTGTTTTTATTTGTGTGTGTGTTTGTGTATGTGTGTGTGTGTGTGTGAGAGAGAGAGAGAGAGAGAGAGAGAGAGAGAGAGAGAGAGAGAGAGACAGTATAATTATTGTCACATTAAAAGATGATTATTATTACGAGTTACCGGTGCTCAAACGGACCGAAAAGCTTTAAATTTTAGGCTTCCTTTCTTGCTGTGTAAACAAACAACTGTGACCACTATTACTATACACACTCACGCAGCGGTACTATCATTAGAACCAACCTTGATGCTATTAATAAGTGCACAAAAACGAAGGAATTTCTCCATGTATATCAAAAGCGTACTTTTGACAGAGGATTTGGCATAATCTTTTGCTTTTCTTCTGGTGGGGCAACACTTCACTGGGAAATTGACAAGGATCATTCTGTGACGCTCACATGTGTGATCTTGGGCCTCTTTAAGTGAATGTACTCTCCCCCTCCCTCCACTCTCCTCCACACACACACACACACACACACACACACACGCACACGCACACAAACACACACAAACACTTACCTTTTCTCCATATATACCGTACCCCTCCACATACAACCCTTCCACACACACACACACACACACATACACACACCCACCCACCCTGTCACCTCTCGTAGCGTCGTTCTGATTTATTGTACCCTATAAATTATAGGCCTTACTAAATAAGGATAATCAAGACCGCAGCAGCGTTGCAGTACCAAAGAGCTTAATGATAGAAAGAGGGGGAACTTGGTACAGAACCGCGAGACGAAAAGTACGAGTTATGCTCCCTTGTCGACATGCTGAAAATGGCTCGTGGCAGAAAGTCAAAAGGCGACCGAGTGAAACAGGGCGGTGACTTTTGCACAGCCATCAATTGTCATAATGCCAGATACAAGAAAAGTTGTGTCGGCAAGCCCTTTTTCAAATTTCCAAGAGACAAAGAAAGGTAAATTGCAATTGAAAAACGTCATTTTGGGGGGTTTATGTAGGCCTAAACTAAGGCCGCTGCAGTGTTGTTAGTGTTAAAACAATCGGAGAGCGGCTTGAATGATTCATGTTATACCTATGTGCTAAATCCAAAACAGTTTGCTTGCTGACAGTTTACGTTCAACAGGTCGCTCACTGTTTACGTTATTGCTAGGTTGTTTGACTATATTTGTGCTTATATTTCAAAAGTAGATGTCAGATTGGCAGTTTGGCTTCTTCGTCAAACTGCTTATGTTAACAATTTAAATTAGACTAAGTCTGTTTTCTCCTCGTGATCAAATACTGTGCAAGATAACCCCTTACCTAGGCACAAAAATGGTCTTTGATCTGTTGTAATTCCTTTTCGTTTGAGTGTAAACGGGAAAAAAAATTGTAATGTAGAAACTCAGTCCTTGTTCTGATCTGTGAATTTCTGCGCATTAGATCTATATTGCGTGGAATGTTGTAGTCTATGTTCTGATTGTTCTGTCTGATTAATTAATTATTTTACATGAAGTGACTGATGTTCTTAAGCCAGTGATAGTGGGAGGTGAGAGGGTTGGGGGGTAGGGGGACACCTGATATAAATTAAATTCACACTATTAGTGAAACATTTTGTTATTGTGCTTTATTGTGATTAATTGATTGAATGACAGAGCTCTCTCTTCCCCCAACCCCCCTCTCTCTCTCACTCTCTTTCTTTCTCTCTCTCTCTCTCTCTCTCTCTCTCTCTCTCTCTCTCTCTCTCTCACGATTACGGATTTACACAGTTTCGGATAAATGAAACAGTCTGTCATGCATATTTTAATTTTAAAATATCTGTCGTTGATTAAAAAATAATAAATTCCAGGGCAGAAAACGAACCTATGACATACACACATAAGCAGCATAAAAGCACCTAATAAATGTCAATAAGTAAACATAAAAAAAAAGACAGCAGTAGCGGAAAGTTAATAATAATGATGGTTAAAAGTTTGATTTTTGCAAACGTTGCCATAAAAATGTTCTTTTGCAATGGCATCGGCTCAATAAGTTACCACGCACAGATCATTCATATAGCAGATGATGAAATATAGCCAGCCCGAGCAAAGGGAAATAATCCGTGAGAGCGTCTCGCATTTTTGTAAATGACATAATGGAAGTTCCCCCTCTTTCCGTAATAAGCTCTTTGGTAGTACTATGTGTGTGTGTGTGCGTGTGGGTGTGCGTGTGGGCATGTAGAAACGACGTTACAGTGACACACTCATGGAACTCCACATGGTTTCTTTTGACTTTTTTGGAAGGGCGCCCTATTTTGACGTCAAAATAGTTCCCTGCAGAGTTAGAGCTGTTTTAGGCCTATGGTTAGGTTAAGGGTTAGGGTTAGGGTTAGGGTTTGGGTTTGGGTTAGGGGTTAGGGTTAGGGTTAGGGTTAGGGATAGGTTCAAAAATTTGAAATTGTCAAAATAATGTCACGAAAATGAAAAGTGTGTCAAAATAATCCCTGTTTTTTTCACAACAGTCATCATAATGTCGTTTTTACAAAAATGTGTGTGTTTGTGTGTGTGTGTTTGTGTGGTGTGTGTGTGGGGTGGGGGTTGGGGAGTGTGTGTGTGTGTGTGTGTGAACTTACGTCTCTTTACTTGTTAGGCACATTATTTACCGTTGTTGTGTGTTGTCTTACGCTGTGTTGCCTGGTGATTTGTCACCAGGACTTTGTCAAGACTGCTACGTGAGTTTCCGTCGCTGTTTGCGTATACTGAACTTTTCATGATTTAATATTGCCTAGTAGGCCTAATCCTCCGCTTTCTTGGAAGTAAGTTTTATCATATTTGTTTGTTGTGGCTGATTTCACTATGATGTTGTGCTTTTTTTAAAAAACTCATTTTATCTCTCTCTCAGTTGTGCTTTTTTAAAAAAAACTCATTTTATCTCTCTCTCACTCACTCTCTTTCTCTCTCTGTCTCTATGTGTGTTTCTCTCTCTGTCTCTTTCTCTGTCTCCCTCTCCTTTTTCATGTTATCCAATCTTAAGTATAGGGTGTAAAATGCATATCTTAAATTATCTGCTGTGTCTTTGCTATGTAAGGATAGTCGAGACCGCAGCCTGCGTGTAGATAAGGTTTATTGTGTGTGTGTGTGTATGTGTGTGTGTGTGCGGGGTGGTGGTGGTGTCCTTGTTTACACAGTGTTATCTTGACAAATCAGTGAACATCTACATAACTTGTATTGACATGCCTACTTGTTTTGACGTCAGAACAATGATCCGTTAGGGTTAGGGCTGGGTTAGGGTTAGGGTTTGAACACTTCAAAGTACTTAAAAATGGGGACGAAATATGACCCATTGTCAGCACAACGTTGGTGGCGTTTCGGGAAAGTTATGATAATACTGTGTAACCTCGGCTGTGTGGTGGTGGTGTGTGTGTGTGTGTGTGTGCGTGTCTGTGTGTCAGTATGCATATATGTGTGTACGCATATTTGTATGTGTATGTGTACGTTTGTATGTATGTATGTGTCTGTCTGTCTGTCTGTCTCAATGATATCCTATCAGTATGTGGGGCTATTATGTCTGTGTTGTTTTTGTGTCAGTATGTTTGTCAAGGTCTGTTTTCCGTTATAAATATATCTTTTTTTTTAAACACCCAATTGATTTCTCTCCTGTGGATGTGCCAAGTTTTGCCTCTATTGATATGTGTTTTTGTCGGTTTGTACCTCTGTCGATCACACGGATGGGTGTATCTGTTTGTCTTCCTTATAGCGTCTGTCCGCCTGTGTGAATGTCTGTCTGAATGTCTGCCTGTACTGTTTTTCTATCATAGTCAGTGCGTATTGTCTGTAACAGAAGTACCCACCCTGATTCGTCACGTTTTATGAGTCAAGCACTTGTTGTAAACTGACATGTACTTCCACACTGCGCACGATAACCTAACGTTTAGGACTACGTGCACTTCTGAAAGCTTCCAAATACAATTAAGCCCAGGAAAATCGCGTTTTAGAAAATAAAATAAAACGACTTATAAGGAAAAATTCGTTTTACGCACTGTGTTTATACAGACTAGGCCTTCGCGCCCCTTTTTAAAAGCTTCAAAGTACATTTTGATGCCTTGATGGGAGAATTGCGCTTTAAAAGAGCCGTCTTATTACTGCAAACATAATTATTTGTACACACTACTCATGCACAGAGTGCTCTTTCGAAACCACAAAGTAACATACGTGTAGAAGGTGATTGAGAAGTATCTTTCCTATTGAAAATCGCTGTTCACGTTTGTAAACAAGACTGCATAATTTACATGTCACTGCTGCTTAAGTGAGCGCAGCGGACCTATTAAATACCAAAGTAGCCATTAAGACCAAGGTATTTTCGGGCGACGGGCCACTATGCATGACTGCTGCCATAGCTGAGCCATTAGCTAGTCAGTGCTATCAGCTAGGCTTGCTGAAGATCAAGGGACTCATTTTTTAATGAGTGTTTCCCCCATGGGGGTGCCGAGGGTTTCCCTATAAATTGTATCCCCACTTTGTTGAAATGTAGTGCTTTAAATTCCCACCGTTTCTGTCATTATCATTTGTTCTTTCTCGCTCCTTATACTATGTTCTTTACTATGGTGTGTCGGATAGCGCAGTGGTTGAAGCACTCGCTACTGTGTCGCAAGTTAAGCACCGTCCAGTGCGGTTAGCACTTGGATGGATTACCGCAAAACGTGAAGCGACAAATAACAACGCCCCCAGTTGACTCAACGGTGACCGAGTACCTACTCTCTTAAGGGTGGGGAAGGTAAAGCAGCGAGGGAGAGAGATGGGCATCACCCTCATTACGCTGGCCCAAGATAAGTGTGATCTCCAACATCACGCTCCCCTACGGCCACAAGGCTATGGGACTACCTTTACCTTTTATTATACTATGTTCTATCAATCTACCAGCTTCTTTGATAGACAAGTCACCTACCTTTTTTCTTGAAAACTCTCCTAAAACTCCTGATTTGTATATGGAGTCTGTTGTGTCAGCTTGGAGATATCGGACGCTTTTGGCCAAATGGTCACTAGGGCTTTCTATGGTATTATTATGTAACAATGTAAGCATTTTATATGTATATGTTTTTTTTAAAAATATTTTATAATGAAATTTTATATTATAATTTGTTTCTGTAACCTGTGGTTCGATAAATTAGCGTCCTCTGCATGGGATGCCTTTTATTATGAAGTGACCGTCTGGTGGAGTGCCTTCAGTGTTACCGTTAGATTTGTTGCAGCAGATCTTCTATACGAATCAGGGGTGAGTCCTCTTTCAACCAAGTTGCGGTCCTGATTCGGTTCTTTGCAATCCGCTGGACCCTGTAAACAATGACTAACTAACTAACTAACTTGAGAAGACACCTGAAAGAAGTCTTCAGGAAAAAACAAAAAAACATCTTCATGCGAAAAGAATAACAAGTATCCACAGTGTGGCTGGTACCCCCGTTGGGGTGCCGGGGGTTTCAGTATAAATAGTATCCCCACTTTCTGGAAATTTAGTGCTTTAAATTCCCACTGGCGCTGTCTTTCTCATTTGTTCTTTCTCATTCCTGCTCTATTCTATCAATCTGCTATACTATCTTCTTCTTCACTAGACCAGACGTCTACCTTTTTTCTTGAAAACTCTTCCGGGACAAGACTCCTTATTTGTGTATGAGGTCATTTGGATCAGCTTGGGAATACATGTATTGGACGCTTTCTGCCAGGTGGTCACTAGGGCTTCCTATGATGTTATTATTTAGCAATGTAGGCATTTTATATGTATGTGTTTTGTTGATAATTTATAATGATGTTTGTATTCTATTTTGTTTCAAATCAATCAATCTTTAATTTAATGTCTGTTCACACATTTAGGTGATATTAGACACATCTATTTTGTTTTTGTAAACGGGGTTCGATAAATTAGAGTATAGCCTCAGCGTCCCCTGCGTGGGATGTCTTTATTGTAAAGTGACTGGCTGGTGGAGAGCTTTCAGTTTTACCACGAGGGTTGTTTCAGCAGATCTTTTATGCAGATCGGGGGTTGTCCGGTCCTGATTTGGCTTGGAAGAATCCGCTGGACCTAAAGCAATAATCATGTAATGTAATGTAAAGGTTGGCAACATGGTTAGGAAGAGACCCACTGTTTTTTGAAAGAGCATTCTTGGACAAAAAAAAAATTTCTAAAATATAGGGGAGCAGTGTGTGGAGTTTTTGAACACACATTTTGTTTAGAAGGTTGGACAAGGGGGATAACAAGTGTGTGTAGACCACTGTTGATGAAGTTTTCTCGCCTAAAGAAGATGGGACTGCAGTTTATTGCTAGCATCTTGGAGATAATCCTTGCTGGAGATAATTTTTGTTGGAGATAATCCTTCTTTGGAGATAATCCTTCTCAGATACTGTCATCCAGGGAATGGGAGCATGAAAGAAAAGAGCCTAGGAAAGAGCTATGGAAACGTGATAGGAAAAAACTATGGGAGCATAATAGAAATAGCCTAGGGAGCGTTATAAAAAAGAGCTATGGGAGAGTGATAGGAAAGAGCTATGGGAGCGTGATAGAAATAGCCTAGGGAGCGCTATAAAAAAGAACTATGGGAGCATGATAGGAAAGAGCTATAGGAGCATGATTGGAAAGCGCTATAGGAGCATGATAGGAAAGAACTATGGGAGAGTGATAGGAAAGAGCTATGGGAGAGTGATAGGAAAGAGCTATGGGAGCATGATAGGAAAGAGCTATGGGAGAGTGATAGGAAAGAGCTATGGGAGAGTGATAGGAAAGAGCTATGGGAGAGTGATAGGAAAGAACTATGGGAGAGTGATAGGAAAGAGCTATGGGAGAGTGATAGGAAAGAGCTTTGGGAGCATGATAGGAAAGAGCTATGGGAGAGTGATAGGAAAGAGCTATGGGAGAGTGATAGGAAAGAGCTTTGGGAGCATGATAGGAAAGAGCTATGGGAGCATGATAGGAAAGAGCTATGGGAGCATGATAGGAAAGAACTATGGGAGAGTGATAGGAAAGAACTATGGGAGAGTGATAGGAAAGAGCTATGGGAGAGTGATAGGAAAGAGCTATGGGAGCATGATAGGAAAGAGCTATGGGAGAGTGATAGGAAAGAGCTATGGGAACACGATAGGAAAGAGCTTTGGGAGCATGATAGGAAAGAGCTATGGGAGCATGATAGGAAAGGGCTAAGGGAGCATGATAGGAAAGAGCTATGGGAGCATGATTGGAAAGCGCTATGGGAGCATGATAGGAAAGAGCTTTGGGAGCATGAGAGGAAAGAGCTATGGGAGCATGATAGGAAAGAGCTTTGGGAGCATGAGAGGAAAGAGCTATGGGAGCATGAGAGGAAAGAGCTATGGGAGCATGATAGGAAAGAGCTTTGGGAGCATGAGAGGAAAGAGCTATGGGAGCATGATAGGAAAGAGATATGGGAGCTTAATCGGAAAGAACTATGGGAGCATGATAGGAAAGAGCTATAGGAACATGATAGGAAAGAGCTATGGGAACATGATAGGAAAGAGCTATTGGAACATGATAGGAATGAGCTATGGGAACATGATAGGAAAGAGCTATGGGAACATGATAGGAAAGAGCTATGGGAACATGATAGGAAAGAGCTATGGGAGCATGATATGAAAGAGCTATGGGAGCATGATAGGAATGAGCTATGGGAACATGATATGAAAGAGCTATTGGAACATGATAGGAAAGAGCTATGGGAACATGACAGGAAAGAGCTCGCTATATATATGTAAGCCTCGTGTGTGAATAAAATGATGTAATCTCTATCATACTGGTAAGGGTGAAATGACGTGACTCGATTATATAACCTATTCGTGTGAGTGAATGGATATTCATGTATGTAATGGAGTGCTCTTCCTTACAAACATAAATGTACACAAAACACACACACACACACACACACACACACACACACCCACACACACCAAAACCACACACACATACACACACACACGCACGTACGCACACACAAACGCACACACATATTTACATACAATTACGACTAGATTCAGATTCAGAAAACTTTATTATCTCCAAGGAGAAATTCTAACATGGATTTGCTGTCAGCAAAAGGTAATAAAATGTAACAATACTATAAACATGTAAACATGTACGTGTAATCACGCTTATGTACATATTAACAAGAACATTTCCGACACATTGTAAAACTTAAAATACATATCACACTACATGTCCTTATTGCACTTCAACATAAATAAATAAAACACCTACCCACAAACACACACACCCACACACACACATCCATACACACATGGGTTAGACATTAGATTATAAAATTATAAACGTTATAAAGCATCTTAAAAAATATACAATCATCAAACTCTGCGTATCATTCTAGCACTGACAATCACAGATTTTAAAACTTATGCATTAGTTAACTAGATACATACTGAATAGTTGAAAAATTGCTGCAAATAACTATATATAATATTGACTATAAGTATAATATGGCATATTAGCATACTACATTCACTCCTAGTCATAGCCGAATGAATTTCTATAAAGCAGGTACTGCCTGCATACGCTTTAAAGACGACGATGGTAACCACACCATAAGACAATGGATCTTTTGAAACACTATTATTATTATTATTATTTTAATACTGTACGAATTACCTAGCCTACTTCTTTGTTCTCCAGATAACTAATAATACTTATACGTGTCTATTTCTTTTGACAGCTCGTCTGTCGCCACAACGATCATTACAATCACAAAACAGTACCAGGAGTGTTCTATCATAACTTGTCTAGACCTCTAACTAGGACGCAATGTAAACGGGATTTAGGGTACATATGCTTGGAATTGTACACCGAGTGCCTGGTCTATAACTTGAATAGAACCAGGGCCAGGAGTGTTCTATCATAACGTGTCTAGACCTGTAACCAGGACACAATATAAACGGGATTTAGGGTACATATGCTTGGGATTGTACATCGAGTGGTCTGTAACTTGAATAGAACCAGGGCCAGGATGCATGCAGTATACCAAACATCCGTGCAGTGTTATTATAAATCCTTCATCGTTAACGGTCCTGGGGCCAGTTTTATGAACGGGTGAACGAATAGTAAATGTGCACCTCTACGTGATGTATAAGTTATTGCACATGCAATACGCCCTTTCATAACACTGGTTCCTGGTGTATAGGGTAAATGATGCCTAGATTTGAAAAAACTAGATCATTTTTTCTTTCTTGTTCTCTTTCTTTCTGTCATTCTTTCTTCTTCTTTTTTTCTTAAGGCGATGGGCCATTATGGGCAGCTTTTGTCATTGTGAGATGAAATCCTAGTTCTGTAATAGATAATTTGCCGCTAGGTACATCCCTTGACGTCTGCGGGCGTGCAAGCGTTCAGTCCCCATAACTTCGGGCGAAAACATTGGCCGCGCCTGACTTTTTATGTGTGTCTCGTGGAATTGTAACCGCCGAAGTCATTTTATTATTTGTTAACATGCAAGTGTCTGTCTGTGTGCATGCGTGCGTGCGCTTAGAGCAGACTACTATAGTATGGAATTTCGCGCTTTATAAAATAAATTATTATTATTATTATTATTATTATTATTATTATTATTATTATTATTATTATTATTATTATTATTATTATTGTTGTTGTTGTTGTTGTGGTTGTGGTTGTGGTTGTGGTTGAGGTGGTGGTGGTTGTTGTTGTTGTTGTTGTTATTATTATTATTATTATTATTATTATTATTATTATTATTATTATTATTATTATTATTATTGTACATAGACGGTGCGAAAGTGGAGAGAGTGACAAACTACAAATACCTGGGGACGATTCTCGACAACAAACTGTCCTTTGACCAAAACACAGCTGAGATAGAAAAGAACTGCCGACCTCGACTGTACTGCCTTCAGAAACTCCGTTCTTTGAACATCAGCCGACCCATTCTTTCTTCTTTTTATCGCTGTTTTATTGAATCAGTTTTGACCTTTGGTTTTATCTGCTGGTTTGGAGGGCTAAGTGTAAAGAACAAGAGGGTGCTTGACAGATTGGTGAGAGTGTGTGCGAGAGTGACGGGTGAAAGACAAAACAGTTTGAGAGAACTGCATGAATACCGTGTGGTGAGGAAGGCGGGAGTGGTTATGAAAGACACTTCACATGTTTTAGCAAAGTATTATGACATGTTGCCCTCTGGTCGCAGACTGCGTGTGCCTAAAGGTTCTCTTGTAAGAACGAAAAACAGTTTTATCCCAAAATCTATTGAGTTTTTAAATAAGCGTTAAGTAATTTTTTTTTAATATAAGATCTTGATGTTTGAGATGTCATTTAATACTGGAAATTTACTATAGATGTAGCTTACTGTGTACCTGTTTTTATCTATGTATGTATTGTTTTAATGTTTCATACCGATCAGCAATTGTATGTCATAATTTCTCTGTTGAGATAATAAAGTATTCCTGAACTTGAACTTGAACTTATTATTATTCGGGTGTCGGATAGTGCAGTGGTTGGAGCACTCGCTACTGTGTCGCAAGTTAAGCACCGTCCAGTGCGGTTAGCACTTGGATGGGTGAGCGCAAACCGTCAAGCGACAAATAACAACGCTCCCAGTTGGTTTAACTGTGACTGAGTACCTACTCTCTTAAGGGTGGGGAAGGTAAAGCAGCGAGGGAGAGAGATGGGCATCACCCTCATTACGCTGGCCCAAGATAAGTGTGATCTCCAACATCACGCTCCCCTATGGCCACAAGGCTATGGGACCACCTTTACCTATTATTGGGTATAGATACATTGTTGTTTTTTAAATAGAGTAGAATAAAGAAGGAATGGTGCTGGTAATGGGAGACGAGATCAGGCATTTTTAAGGAGGAGATGAGTTTTTAAGTTGGACTTAAAAGAGATTACCGGTTATCGCAGCTCTTCGAACATTGCCTCTTTCAAGTCCAACTTAAAAACTCATCTCCTCCTTAAAAACGCCTGATCTCGTCTCCCATTACCAGCATCATTCCTTCTTTCCTGATTCAGTGTCACACCGCACGCCCCCAGCCCCCTCACTCCTTAGCTACTCTCCTCTCCCCCTCCCTCCCTCCCTCCTCTTTTATAGTTTACTTGTAAATATTCTTTTTCGTGTTTGTATTATGTCTTTGCATAGTTTATTTGTGTCTTGTTTTTGTTTCAGTTCTTTTCCTATGTATTTCGATGGTAACGTTAAGTATAAATGCGTGAGAACTGCGCTGTGAACTGATGTCATTAGGAAAAAGCGATATATATATAATTAGTATATCTTATTTCCTTATTAGTATATCTTATTTCCTTATTATTATTTTATTTTTTTAATTATTAATATTATTATTATTATCATCATCATCATCATCATCATCATCATCATCATCATCATCATCATAATCATCATCATCATCACCATCATTATTATTAAATAAAACGTTTTCGAAAAACTTTTAGAATATTTTTTTTTAACAAGGGATTTTTTTTTTACATTTTAAGAATGAGCAACGCAGGTAAAACAAATGGGTAGGTTCATAGTCTTAAAGGGGTACCTGTAGATACAGGCTATGATAACCAGTGTACAGAGATTTGCAGATGGCGTGTGCAGCCAAGAATTGAGAGAGCAAACATGTTGTGCGTGATGTCAGTTCATTGGGCGTACCTACACAAAAAAATACCCCAAGGCTTGTTGTCATCGGATGTAGCTTTGACAATGCAGTTGTGTGTGTGTGTGTGTGTGTGTGTTCACACACACATCCGAGGTCACACAGTATTATCATGACTTTCCTGAAACCGTTAACGCCTCATACGTTGTGCTGACAATGGGTCATATGTCGTACCACTTTTAAAGTACTTTTAAGTGTTCGAACACTAACCCTAACCCTAACCCAGCCCTAACCCTAACGAATCATTGTTCTGACGTCAAAACAAGTAGGTCTGTCAAAACAAGTTATGTAGATGTTCACTGGTTTGTCCAGATAACACCGTGTAACCATGCCCACATGTGTGTGTGTGTGAAGATATCATCATCATCATCATCATCTTCTTCTTCTTCTTCTAAACTTCTTTTAAACTAAAAAGTACAACTTATGTTAATCCGATGAATAAAAATTGATACAACTTCTTCTTCTTCTGCTTCTTCTAAACTAAAAAGTACAACTTATGTTAATCCGATTAATAAAAATTGATACAACAACAACGACAACTTCTTCTTCTTCTTCTTCTTCTTCTTCTTCTTCTTCTTCTTCTTCTTCTTCTTCTTCTTCTTCTTCTTCTTCTTCTTCTTCTTCTTCTTCTTCTTCTTCTATACACTCATTGTGCATCAGTTTTAAAAAAGTGGATTTATTCACAAGTCGTGTAAGCTCACACTTCGCCCGCAAATGTTGTAACACTGGGATAAACATCATCATTACATATCCCGTACGCCAAATCCTCAAGTCCTCCCTCTGTTTTTACCGTAGGGTACGCGGGCGGGTCTCAAAGCCTAATGCCTGATTGCCTAATCTTTGATTGCGCCCGATGGCCTAGATTCCTAAATACCGCCTTCAGGACCGCCGTGTCTTACGAACTTTAACTTAGTAGTATTTTTTTAAACCTTTGTCCTTTTATTTCTGAACACAAAATAATAAATCATTCATCTAAGCAAAAGGCTATTTGACCAAGAGGGAAGGGTGAGCTGGCTTGTTAGCCCAAAAGGAAGTAGGGTTGGGACGGTGAGGGTTAAGGGGTTGGCATACATTTAAATTTACGCGTAAACGTGAAGGGCATAATTGTAACTATTTAGCATGTAATCACAATGAGGAAAATAGAAGAAGAAGAAAATAAGGAAGAGAAAGAAGAAAATATAACATTCCACGTTGAGTCTGACGTCATGTTTGATCAGTGCTCTGAACAGCTCTTTACTAAACACCCATAACAGCTAAGGCACCCACCTATAATTATGGAAGAACAGTGTGGTGTTGACGTACGCGTTTAGCAGTATTTGTGTGACGTCAAACCCAGTCAGGCAAAAAGGCAGCGAGTTTATCGCTGGTGATCTGGGTCCCAGCTGTTGCATTGATATGTGTATACGTATTAGGGCATGTTCCGTTTTCATATTAGGCAAAAATAAATAATATGTCTGTTTACGGTAACATAGGGGGAAAAAACTAGGGTAGATAGGTAGGCTTCCTTCCTCCTACCCCCCCCCCTCCTCCCTCCCTTATCACCTCTCCCCATTGTTAGCAACGAAACGGAAGTTTAACAGGAGTGACCATTCTTTACTCCTTCTTGCTTTGAGCTTACCTCTCTTCTGTCGTCTGTTCAATGGCTAAGCGCAAACAGTTCCATTTGGGTGCGATTTTTTTTGGATTTTTTCTTCTTTTTTTTTTTCTCCAGAGATCCCTCAAAGAAAGTTTAGGGTTGGGCCAAAACATGTTGTGGAAGCTGCAGCTTTTGTTGTTATTGTTGCCTTTGTATTACTATTATATTGTGATGAGATCATGCCAATATTGACATTTGGTGTATGTGTGTGTTGGCAGATTTCACGATTTCTTCCATCGAACCTCACATCAACGGTGACGTCGTGTAAACCACTAACGGCGTCTTGGGATCAGTGAACACATTTTCTGGAGCGCACGCGTGAAATATTTCGTGCTGTCCAAAGCAGTGAAATCTGAAGAAAGTCTGTAGGAAGAAAGCCTCGCCATAAAATAATACAAAAGTATACAATTAAACCTGTGATAAAGATCTCTTTATTTGTCTGTGTGGCGGATTCCTCCTCAAAAGCAGGAAGCGAAAACTTAGTGCGCAATATCCGACTAGGGTAGTGTTATCTCATAGAGTACCCAGGATTAACTGCTTAACGGTAAAGTTTCAGCTGCAGCTAGGCAGGCACATGCTGTTTACACAGAATGTAAAAATATATATATTTTTGTGTGTGTTTTTTTTTTCTTTCTGGGGAGAAATGTCTCGCGAATCTACAACAAAGACATTCAGTAAACAGTGTGTGGAGTTGTCCAGAAGGAGTGTTGTCTGGTCATATAATCTGTGTTGTCCTTAAGCAGAGCTGTCAGTCGAGTCCAGCAAGTCCTTTTTTGTGTCATTAGTGTCTGCTGTGCGTGTCTAGGCCTTATCTAACCGCTCTCCGCCATGTCGATGACCCGCATGACGCGCGGGAACGTTCAGTTTCTCTTTGGCCTCGCCCTCGGCATTAGTGCGTCATTCGTGTGGACGTCATTCCGACAACTGACGCAGCAAGAGGCTTTCGTGCGCGTGATGGACAGCAAGAACGGTGCTCTGCAACGAGGTCTGCAGAATGCGATCAAAGACTACCCACGTGGCTTCCAGCTTGACCTGGAAGAGCACGAGATGCACGCGCTGATGGATAACTTGCCTGTCGCCCACGCCCGAGCTGCCAAGTTTGAGGACGAACATGCGCATCATGGTAGGTCATCATACTTCTCCTCCTCCTCATAATCATAATCATCATCATCAGCAGCAGCAGCAGCAGCAACAGTTGCATCATCATCATCATCATCATCATCATCATCATCATCATCATCATCATCATCATCAGCTGCAGCAGCAGCAGCAGCAACAGCATCATCATCATCATCATCATTATCACCAGTGTCGCACTAGAGTCATGGAGCTGCAATATGCATAATGATAAGTATAAGGATAAATAACAGCAACAACACTTTTAACTATTGAGTTACATTTGTGCATGAAGAACAACAATGTTCCAAGTGAGAAAAGGCAGAGAGAGAGAGAGAGAGAGAGAGAGAGAGAGAGAGAGAGAGAGAAAGAGAGAGAGAGAGAGAGACAGACAGACAGACCGGCAGACAGAGATACAGACATATAGACAAAGACAGACAGATAGAGACATAGACAGAGAGTGAGATTAAGAGACAGACGAACAGAGATAGAGAGAGACAGAGACAGGGAGGGAGACGATGAGACGGATGGACAGAGAGAGAGAGAGAGAGAGAGAGAGAGAGAGAGAGAGAGAGAGAGAGAGAGAGAGAGAACGTTTGGGCTTTTTATTTATTACGGATTAATATTTTAAACTAAGTAAAGTTAATCCCTCCAAAGAGTCTCTTAACGAATGAACACAATGCAGGACTAACTTTTAATTAACTTGAAAACCACCCAGACATGTCATTAGATAATGCTAACAAAAATCATCCTAAAATATAATATATTTTTAACATCAATTATGTAACAAACGGAATAGATCACAATCCTACCACCATTTCCTTCACGCTTTGAGTTCGATTGAAGAAAAAGTGCGAGATGTCTTCCTTTATTATTTTTCCCCGTTGGGTTGTCGGGGGTTTCAGTACAAATAGTATCCCCACTTTCTGGAAATTTAGTGCTTTAAAATCCCACTGTCGCTGTCTTTCTCATTTGTTCTTTCTTATTCCTACTCTGTTCTATCAATCTACTTTACTATCTTCTTCTTCGCTAGACCAGTCAGCTACCTTTTTTCTTGAAAACTCTTCCGGGACAAAACTCCTCATTTGTGTGTGAGGTCTGTTGGATCAGCTTGGAATTATTGGACGCTTTCTGCGAGGTGGTCACTGGGGCTTCCTATGATGTTATTATTTAGCAATGTAGGCATTTTATGTGTACGTGTTTTGTTGATATTTTATAATGAAGTTTGTATTCTATTTTGTTTTTGTAAACGGGGGTTCGATAAATTAGAGTAGGCTTATTCACACTTTTCTGCTATCCTATGCACCAACGGGAATCCCCTCTATGAAACATACTTCCGGTTTCTTTCTCCGCGTGTTTTAGTGAGTTATTTGCAAATATTCAAGAATAATGACATGTGTCACTGGCCACCAGTATCGTACCCTCACATATTCTTTTTTTTTTTTGCTGCAGTTTATTGCTCTGAGGGTTCGGGCAAATAGAATAGACCCAACGTTTCCCGGCGTGTCGTAAGAGGCGACTAACAGGGGTGATGTTAGCACGGCATCACTGGGCGAAAGTCTTCTACACAGAAGTCACCGGCCAGGGCGGAGGAACCTCACGTTACTACAGGTTCAACGACCACGTGCTCAGGGCCAAGGCGAGCCACACTGTATTCGTGGATTTCGGCTGTGGCCAACAGCCTGGAGAGGATTGGGCCCTGCCAGGTCTTTTTTGCCCAAGACACAACACATGATGAGGCTATCCACTAATTCCATGCCGGATCGGTCGTCGCCCGGCTACACAAGGACCGCGCCTTCCGTTGGCCACCAGGACGGAGGTGAAAAGTATGCTACTGATGGACAAATTAGCAAGATCCGCACGAGAAACAACATCGTCATAGGAACCTGGAATGTCAGGACCCTAACTGCGGAAGGAAAATTAGAAGAACTGGCCCACGAGCTGGACCACTATCGATGGAACGTCCTAGGTATCAGCGAACTGCGCTGGAAAGGCCTAGGTGAAACAACGACTGACAAAGGCCACAAGCTCTATTTCAGCGGTAGAGATGACAGGCACGAACACGGCGTTGGATTCTTGGTCCACAAGAACATTCTAGCCACTGTCATGGGTTGCCGCCCAGTCTCCAGTAGACTCATTACCATCCGTCTGAGAGCAACCCCTTTCAACATTACCATCATCCAGGCCTATGCCCCAACATCAGACTATGAAGACAGCGAAGTGGAGGATTTTTATGAAAATATACAGGCGGTCCTTGACCAAGTGCCGAAGAAGGACATAGTCATAGTGCAAGGCGACTGGAATGCCAAGGTTGGCCAAGATGCGCACCACAACTGGGGAGACACATGCGGACCCCACTGCAACAACGAGACAAATGACAGGGGTCTGAGGCTATTGGAGTTTGCCAGATACAACAATCTGGTACTGGCAAACACGCTTGGTCTCCACAAAAAATCCAGACGATGGACATGGCACAGTCCCGGCGGGGAACATCACAACCAGATCGACTACATCATGGTCAAGAAACGCTTCAGATCAAGCATCAACATTGGCAGGACACGCACTTTTCCAGGAGCAGACATTGGAAGTGACCACGATCTGGTGATGATGTCTTTCCGGCTCCATTTGAAGAGAGTAAATACAGCAAAGTGCACTAGGCTGAAGTTCGACCTGGACAAACTGCAAGACCCGGAGGTGGCAAAAATATTTCAGGCCACAATTGGAGGGAAATTTGCACCACTGCTTATTTTGGGGGCAGGCGAAGTAGATGTCAACACCATGACCAATACCTTCAACTCAGCTGTAACAGATGCCGCCACTGAGATCCTTGGCAAGCACCGACCAAAGAAGAAGCCGTGGATCACACCTGAACTTTTGGATCTGTGTGATAAACGAAGAGAGTTAAAAAAGAAAAAGAACACCTCACAGGGAGCTGATGTCTACCGAAAAATCAACAATGACATCCGAAAAGGCATGCGCACAGCAAAGGAGAACTGGATAGAAGATCAATGCCAGGAAATAGAGAACAATCTGAACAAGAACAACAGCAAGAAGGCCTACCAGACTGTGAAGCGGCTGACAAGTGTTAAACAGCCCAAAGTCTCCACTATCCAAAGCAAGTCTGGCATTTGCCTTACAGAAGAACAAGAAGTCTTGGACAGATGGACAGAGTACTGCTCTGACCTTTACAACCATACACCAAATGGAGACCCATCAGTTCTAGCATGTCCCGAGAGCAGAGAAGAAGAAGAAATCCTCCCAATTCTCCGGGAAGAAGTTGAGGCAGCAGTGCAATCGCTGAAGAAAGGGAAGTCAGCGGGAGTGGACAACATACCAGCGGAACTGCTACAAGCAGGAGGAGAAGCGATGACTGATGCTCTCACCATTATCTGTAACAAGATCTGGCAGAGTGGGGAATGGCCTACACCATGGACCCAGTCGCTTGTCATCACTCTTCCCAAAAAAGGTAACCTTCAGGAGTGTGAAAATTACCGCACCATCAGCCTCATCAGCCATCCCAGCAAGGTCCTCCTGAAAATAATACTCAACAGGTTGAAACCACAAGCTGAACAAATCATAGCTGAAGAACAAGCAGGATTCATGGCAGGGCGAAGTACCACTGAACAGATTTTCAACCTCAGAATAATCTGTGAGAAATACCTACAGCACCAACAACATCTATATCATGTGTTCATAGACTTCAAGAAGGCATTTGACCGAGTCTGGCATGCAGCTCTATGGGCAACCATGAAAGTGTACAACATCAGCCCTAAAATTATAGAAGTCATCAAAAGCCTGTATGACAAGGCTACCAGTGCAGTCCTCCATAACAGCGTCATCGGGAACTGGTTCAGAACAACAATCGGTGTGCGTCAAGGATGCCTACTCTCTCCAACACTCTTCAACATCTTCCTAGAGCGCATCATGTCAGATGCTCTTGCAGATCACGAAGGCACAGTCAGCATAGGGGGCAGAGCAATCTCCAATCTTCGTTTTGCGGATGATATTGATGGATTGGCTGGAGAGGAACAAGAACTTGAACAGCTTGTACAGAGGCTTGACACCACCTCCAGAGCTTATGGAATGGAAATAAGTGCAGAGAAGACCAAAATGATGACCAACAACACCAATGGCATCAACACGGACATCAAAGTACAAGGCCAATCCCTCAACACAGTGCACAGCTTCAAATATTTAGGAGCCATTGTGTCAGACAATGGGTCTCGACAGGAAGTCCTCTCCAGGATCGCACAAACAACTGCTGCCCTGACAAGGTTGAAGCCCATTTGGAAAGACAGAACCATCAGTCTACATTCCAAAGTAAGACTGCTGCGCTCTCTGGTCATCTCCATCTTCCTATATGCTTGCGAAGCATGGACCCTCACAGCAGATCTCCAACGAAGAATACAAAGCATGGAGATGAGGTGCTACAGAAGACTTCTGTGCATTTCCTATACCCAACACATCACCAACGTTGAAGTCCGACAGACCATCACACAAGCCATTGGACAACACGATGACCTGCTCACAGTGGTGAAGAAACGGAAACTCCGATGGTATGGCCACGTCACCAGATCATCAGGCCTTGCAAAGACCATTCTGCAAGGCACAGTGCAAGGAGGTAGAAGAAGGGGGAGACCGAAAAAGAGGTGGGAGGACAACATTCGAGAATGGACTGGTTTGACACTGAGCGAAGCCATGAGGGCTGCTGAGGACAGAGAAAGATGGAGTATGCTGGTTAAGCGATCATCTGTGGTGCCCCTACGACCTTCGGGTTATGGGACAGGATAGGATAGGATAGGATAGTTTATTATCCCTTTCTATCGCCAGTGGCGCGCCTAAACCCTACCTACCTAACATTATTTGTGAATTTTTGAAAAATATTCGAAAAAACATAACGCCCAGATGCTGGCTCGAACCCACACCTGTCAAGCGCCATTGGTTTCTGACTTGTGGACAAGGCAAGTTAGTCCCGCCTTAGCCCACTTGGCCACAACGCTCGCCTAACATAGTCAACTACTTCGTGTTTTGTGAAGGTTGCGACGGCGAAGCTATGGAAAACTACAAGAGTCTTCAGGTCCTGTTTCACTTTCTGTCGATGATCGACGCACCTCCGAAGTCGCCACAAATACAGGCCTCTACGATTGTATTTTGCATCCTTTCACTGAGCATGTACTTCCTCCACCGTTTTTATACTTATCCCACTCGTTTTCTGGCTCTAAAAATCGTCGTTTTCGGCAATTTGCCATAGTTAAAAGTCACGCATCAAGCTTTGATAAAAGCAAAACAAGCCAAACCGGAACTTGGTTTCATAGTAACCTCGTTTTAATTTATAATGGCGATACCCACGAGTTTTTATGAGAGGTGCCGGAAAGTTGTGAATAGCCTCAACGTTCCCTGCGTGAGATGTCTTTATTGTAAAGTGGAGTACCTTCAGTGTTACCGCTAGGGTTGTTTCGGCAGAGCTTTTATGCGGATCAGGGGCGAGTCTTCTTTCAGCGAAGTTGTGGTCTTGATTGTGTAGTCCTGATTCGGCTCTTTCCAGTCCGCTGGACCCTGTAAGCCATGAATAACTAACTAACTAATTCCTTTATTATTTTCAAAAAAGTATGCGTCTGTAGAAGAAACAAAAGCGATTTGAGCCGCCAAAGTGTTGCATGTGCTCTAATTTTCAGCACCTCTTCACGGGATTAAAACTGGATCGTCTGGGCGTCAGACTATGCGCCTAAAGATTGCAAGTGTGCGCCTCGGGCAACTTGAGTTAGATCCTGTATCGGCCAGCGCCTTGAGCAGCTCTTGAGCTGGAAAAGCGCTATATAAGATTAATTAAAATTTGGCGTGGAAGTGGGCCTTTAAACAGCGCGATTACCTGTGTTAGTATTGCTTGCTTTTTTCACTTTGGGGGAGGGGGGAATATAGGAGAAGGGGGGGTGGATATGTTTTAAAGCCTCACGTAAGCTTAATGGTCTGACGATCGACCAGCGTGACAAGCTGTTGACACGCTTTCTACCGCTGTTCTCCTTTTGCTTGGAGTCTTACAGCATAACATGCCACTGATAACAATAGGAAAACGGTTAGGTTTTCCCAATGCGCCCAACAAAGGTGTATTTATGTGTGTGTCACCCCTTGGGGTCATGAGCAATCTTGCCACTGTAGATTGTTCAAACCTATAAAGGGAACAGTGAAAGCCACAGTTGAAAACCTGTCTTGCCTTTATAGGCAAGACAGATTCACTGCGGCAACAGTACCCCCGTTGGAGTGCCGGGGGTTTTCAGTATAAATAGTATCCCCACTTTATGGAAATTTAGTGCTTTAAATTCCCACTGTCGCTGTCTTCCTCATTTACTCTTTCCTATTCCTGCTCTGTCCTTCACTCTGCTATACTATCTTCTTCTTCACTAGATCAATGACCTACCTTTTTTCTTGAAAACTCTTCCTGGACAAAACTCCTTGTTTGTGTATGGGGTCTGTTGGATCAGCTTGGGAGTGTTGGACGCTTTCTGCCAGGTGGTCACTAGGGCTTCCTATGATTGTACTATTTAGCACTATAGGCATTTTATATGTATGTGTTTTATTGCTGATTTATAATGATGTTTGTATTCTATTTTGTTTTTGTAACCGGGGTGTTCGCGTAGTTGAGGTCAACCCTCAGCCGTCCCCCGCGTGGGATGTCTTTATTGTAAAGTGACTGGCCGGTGGAGGGCATTCAATTTTCCCACTAGGGTTGTTTCGGCAGATCTTTTATGCGGATCGGGGGTTGTCCGGTCCTGATTTGGCTCGGAAGAGTCCGCTGGACCTAAAGCAACACTAAATCAATCAATCAATCATTTATGTGTGTTCGTGTGTGTGTTTTCGTGCGTGTGCGTGATCGTGATATGTGTGTACGCGTGTGTTTACGTGTGTTTGTGTGTTCATGTGTGTTTGTGTGTGTGAGAGGAGGAGGGGGAAGGAGATGGGTGTATGCGCGCCCCTGTATGTGTTTGTGTGTGTGTGTGTGCGTAGGTGTGTTTGTGTGTGTATGTAGGTGTGTATGTGTGTGTGCGTGTGTGGTTTTTTTTGTGCTTTTAATCCCCTCAATTTATCGATGAGCAGGTGTTCCCCAGAATAGCTCATGGGGCCGAAAAGCTACAAGCGCGTAATCCAGAGGTTACAAATTCGAACCCTGTTGTAACCCAAATGTAAGCGCACCGGCCATCTTACTGTTGATAACAGCCGCGGCTTCACAGTTGGAGAGGGTGTGATGTTGTAAATGTTCAGATTAAAATGATGGTCCTCTTAACCCATAAGATGACGCAAGATTATCCCCCTTTCCAAATGGCGCTTACTCTTGGTCGACTCTGCTACAGTTATATCATTTTGCCCTTGTTAATATGTTACACGGTGGCACTCGGCACATTATATGCGGTTGTTTGGGGGGGGGGGTCCTATTCAGCCACCAACGCCCTTCTCTTCCCCCGTGGCGTTGCTATGCGATTGCTGTGCTTTCGCTGATAAATTAATTAATTAGTTTACAAAGTAACATATCAATGAATTGGGAGAACAGCGGGGGAAAGAATTTCTTGCTTGCGGTGTGTCAAGGAATGTTGCATGATTCGTCTATATAAGTTTTGGTCAGTTTCGTTTCACGCTTATACTGATTATCCCCCTTTCGCAACACTTTCTTAAATGAAAGATTACGATGATATAATTATGTGTAATGTGGATAGTTGGGGCTCCGTAAGCATACTTATTATTGACAGTGCAATGCGGTCAGCCAGTCACTCCATAATTATACACCAACGAAAACGTGACATGGCTTGCTCTGTTCTGGAAACTTCCCGAAGCGAACCTAATTAGTAGTATACAATCGTCAAATGGATCAAATCAGTACCATGACTGAACCAAAACAGTGAGAAAAGAAGAGTCTTGTTCCTCTGTGACCACACGTCACACCGAGCATGCAATTAGCAGTAGGTCAAACCTCTTCATTATCATTATCTTCCACAGCCCCAGCCGCCCCCACACATGAAAACGTAAACACATTTTTCACAACTTCTCCTCATGCTCTTTCTCAATACGATGTTGATGTCAATCGATATATTCATTTGTTTGCATGTTCCTATGAATAGCAATCAAGTTTTAGTTTTTTTAAATAGCACTGCTGCGAATGTGTGTTTACGTGTCTATTAATATCATCAAGGTTGATTCTATAATATACAGTCGTCGGAAATGGGATGTAACTTGTCTTTTTGTTTTATTTTTAGTTATCAAGAGTTATGCTTTCTTTAAACGATACAGGACACAAAATATATTTATTATCACCATAAATTAAAAAAAAAATTAGCGTTTGGTGTGACAATTTCCAATCAACAAAAAAATATAATAATATTTGCAAAAATACAATTACACATAAGCATTATTATTTCACCTAAACACTTAATGTACGAACATCTTACCCCCCCCCCCCCCCCCCCCAAAAAAAAAAAAAAAAAAAAAAAAAAAAAACAATAAAAATGTACATAATGGTATCACATAAACACTAAATAAACATACACACTACTTCTATTTTCTTTTTCTGCCACTGTTCGCGATCTTGGGTGTTTTCTCGATCAGGATCTCTCCATGCAGCAACACATTGCAAAAACCTGTCAGATTGCATACATTGAACTTAGACGCATAAGCTCCATTCGACAGTATCTCACACAAGAAGCAACAAAAACACTAGTTAGCGCATGCTTTCTGTCTAGATTGGATTATTGTAATTCACACTTCGTGGATTGCACACAGAAAGTCTTAGACCTCTTCAGCAAGTACAAAACTCTGCAGCTAAACTCATCTTCAAAGCACGGAAATCACAGCATTGCACGCCTCTCTTTCAAGAACTACACTGGTTCCCAGTTGAACAACGAATTTAATATAAAACCTCATGTCTTTGCTTCTACATCATCTCTGGAACTGCTCCTAGATATTTTTCCGAACTTTTGACTGTCTATGTTCCTTCTCGCTCTCTCCGCTCGTCTGCAGATGAAAGGATGTTCCGTTTACCAGGATACCACAGGGTGAGACACGGTGGTCGAGCCTTCAGTTTCTACTCCGGTCAGACCTGGAACTCGCTACCTCGGTCCGTCCGTTACAGTTCTTCACTAGCGTCTTTTAAAATCAACTTGAAAGACGCATCTTTTTAGCGAGGCCTATTATTCGGCGCCCTGAGTGAGTGTTTCTGGGTGTTGGGATGTGTGTGTGTGGTTGCGTGTTATTGACCAATGTACGCATGTTGTGTTTACGTTTGTTTATGTAAAGCATTTTGTGATTTTGGAAAGCGCTGAATAAATTGCCTGTTGTTGTTGTTGTTGTTGTTGTTGTTGTTGTTGTTGTTGTTGTTGTTATTATTATTATTATTATTATTATTATTATTATTATTATTATTATTATTATTATTATTATTATTATTATTATTATTATTAAATAATATATAGCACTGCAGTGCTATGCAGTAAACAAACACACACACACACACATTTAATTATCGCGTCCACAGACAGTCCACATTGCACGCATTAGACCGTACATAAACAATTATGATCTTGCTTGTACTTGTATGCAAAGAAAACCAGCAAATTATAGAGCCCTGACACATCGTTATTAATATTAACTGAAATGTTTGCCTTCGAAACTGCAGTAGTGGCAATGTCAGAATGAACTTACTGCCAAGCTGAACGCTGCTAGTCTGACGACCAAAACAAAAAACCATCAACAACACCAACAACAAATTTTTAAAAAAAAAACATCAGCGGTGCTAAATTCAGTGTTTGCCTTCTTCATGACCTTGAGTGTGTCGATGATGTTTTACTTGCCTGGATCTCGCCATCTGAAGATATCGCACATCCTCACATGATTGACACTACAGACGTGTCTCATGCGTTTCTTTAAAAGGGTTGTTAAAATATCTTTTTTGACCAGCATGGATTTGTTTCATTTTTGCTTTCACGCGGCACAGAGAGTTTTTTTTGTGTTTTTTTTTTGGTAACGCTTTATTGTCCCTTTTTATCGGGAAATTCTGTGTCGCCTCCCTTGGGGAAGACGTAGTTGCAGCCTGTGGCGCGCTCAAACCCAACCTACCAAATATTAGTTTGTTTTTTTAAATTTTGCTGGGGAACAAACCGGAGAAAACCCCCGAGGCGTTGCCCGAGTCGAAAGTAAAACATATCGCCCAGATGCTGGATCGGCCCCACACCTGTCAGGCGCCATTGGTTTCTGGTCTGTGAACAAGGCAAGTTAGTCCCGCCTTAGCCCACTTGGCCACAACGCTCTTCTTCTCGGGCTGTCAGTACTATAATCAATTTTCATGTAGTCACTGCACCGTAAGCAAGGTTTCAAGGCATGTCAAATTTCCTGGTGTAAACAAAAGGCCAGTAAATCATCTTGTATCTTGTATTGTGTCACTTCTGTACTCAGCAAAGCGGATCGTGCTTATATAGAATGCAGGCGTGCGCCTGACTAGGCCTCGGTTTATGTTCTCATCCGGATCACATATGCGCGTGCATGCGCATGTCGTCTGCTAATATAACCTGAAAGACAATATTCTTAAAAGACTCAAATTCGAAGGCTTTGTTTGCTTTTGGCGAAAACGGGTTTACCATGAAATTCGGATTGTTATCACACTACACAATGACAAAGTGTGCCTTTGTTGCTCAAACCAACAGCTAACTTTGAATTTCAATGTCGGTTCTGACAGGGATTGATTTCCCCTGATTAACGGTACATTGAAAACCATAACCCTGTGACCTTTGACCCTATTTCTTCTTGAACACCGAAGCGGTAGAGTGTCTTTTGTCTAGGGTAAGGTAGGGTAGGGTCTATTTTATGAACCTAAAACGAAAAAAAACTTACGAGCAATTGTGTTTACGGGTTCTGTCTCTTACCGGCTTTGGCAGAAGCTGATGTTTTTAGCTCCAGAATGTTGACTGGCTAGCCAACGTCTATTCTATCCTATCCCATAACTCGGAGGTCGTAGGGGCACCACAGATGATCGTTTAACCAGCGTACTCCAACTTTTCCTGTCCTCAGCAACGGCTGTTGCTAATAATAGCCACAAAAAATACGGAATTCAATCATTTGAAAAATTACTTTTGGAAGAGTTATTTCTTGTTGTAAGCTTTATTTTTCAGTGGGACCAAAACTCACTGTGAATGTTAAAAGGATAGGTCGAGAGGGTGTTCCCACAGTGGGTGTCTTTAATAGGATGCATTACTTTCACACGGATCCAGTGGGGCCGGGTAGCTCAGTTGGTAGAGCGGCTTACTAGTAACCGAAAGGTACCTGGTTCGAATCCCGGGTTTGCCAACGTGTGACCATATTATTTTCCCTTTACCGTCAACTGGTTCACTGGTGTCAGAATAATGTGACCAGTGGTAGACTATAGGCTTGTGGCTTATGGGGACTATAAAGATTTCTCATTCGGACTTTCTTCCCATAAACTACTGATAACAGTCGTCAATGTGTACTTCTTCCCATAAACTACTGATAACAATCGTAAATGTGTACTTCTTCCCATTAACTACTGATAACTGTCGCAAATGTGTAGCCTACTTCTTCCCCAAAACTACTGATAACAGTCGTAAATGTGTACTTCTTCCCATAAACTATTGATAACAGTCGTAAATGTGTACTTCTTCCCATAAACTATTGATAACAATCGTAAATGTGTACTTGGTTTCTAATTCATTTTTTTTAATGCACAACCTCGTTCTTCCTCTGGCTCCAATCTGTACGCAGTGCCATCTGGACGTGCACTGTGTAAGTCATAGGGCGAATGTGCTTAGTTAAAAATAGCCCAATTATGTAAAACCAGTTCTGATTGGTCACCTTGTCATCCGATAAAATCAATTGCCCCAACCCCGCCTCCCCCTCCCACACACACTTTTTTTTGGCTCTGTTTGTTGTTGTTGTTGTTGTTGTTGTTGTTGTCTTTCTTTTCTTGGCACCTAGTCTATACTTTTCCCCTCTTGCACCATAATTTTATTTACTGAAAGACTAAATTGGTTAGATGAAATCATTTCCCTCTACTCCATTGTCTGTTCCTCTTTCCCTAACCACCGCACTCTCCCTCTCCAACCTACATGAAGCGTTTTTTTTTTGGTTTTTTTTGTATTTTTTTTGTAACTTCTTTGTTTGTGTGTTGGTTTGTTTCTTTCGTTCACCCCGATTGATTTATATTCTTGTATTATCTTATATTATCTCAGGCATTCCCACCCAACAGCTATTTTTGTATTCTGTCAATTTTACTCATTCATTCTTATGATTTACTTGTTTGGCATACATATTTATATAATTTTGTGGCATTGTTCCCGTTCGCTAGAGACATTCAATTGTTGTTGTTTTTTTTCTCAAAGGGTAGCATTCATTTACAGCTTTGCTTTTGTGTACCCTTTGTACCTTTGTATCTTCCATGTTCTGCTTGCTAGTCTTGTCAATACAGTTTGTTTTTTTTAACTTAATAGAACTATCCCCTCCCTCCCCCCGTCCCTCCCCCTCAGAATCGGAGTTGATGACTAGATAATTTAACATAACAATTGTTTTATTGTTCCTCCGAGAAAGGCTGCAACTAGACACACTGGGTGAAGTGAAGGTTGGTCCAGGGGTAAACCTAACGAAGGAGTGTTGCCTCCTTTTGTCTTCTACTCTTACACTCCCTCCTCCCCCCTTCCCACTCATCCTCCCCCCTTCCAAACCTCAGTGCTTCAACATTCCTTTTTATTAACAACATGTCTACACACCATCCTCACCCGCACTCCAAATCTTTATCTCTAATTATCTCCCTCTATTTATCTTTCTTTTTCTCTATTTATCTCTCTCTCTAATTATCTTTCTTTATTTCTCTCTCTCTCTCTCTCTCTCTCTCTCTCTCTCTCTCTCTTTATCTTTCTAGGGGAAATGGGCCAAACAAACACTGAACCACCAGAGCCATCATTGTGCTAAGATGGACAGTGAAAATGGCCATTTTTATCTTGGCCACCACGGGATTCGAACCTGGGTCATCGATGTGCCAGGCGAACGCTCTACCACTTGAGCTACGGCGATGGGTCATAAATTATGCTTCTTTGCTGTATCCTATCTATCTATCTATCTATCTATCTATCTATCTATCTATCTATCTATCTATCTATCTATCTATCTATCTATCTATCTATCTATCTATCTATCTATCTATCTATCTATCTATCTATCTATCTATCTATCTATCTATCTATCTATCTATCTATCTATCTATCTATCTATCTATCTATCTATCTATCTATCTATCTATCTATCTATCTATCTATCTATCTATCTATCTATCTATCTATCTATCTATCTATCTATCTATCTATCTATCTATCTATCTATCTATCTATCTATCTATCTATCTATCTATCTATCTATCTATCTATCTATCTATCTATCTATCTATCTATCTATCTATCTATCTATCTATCTATCTATCTATCTATCTATCTATCTATCTATCTATCTATCTATCTATCTATCTATCTATCTATCTGTCTGTCTGTCTGTCTGTCTGTCTATCGATCGATCTACTTATCTATCTATTCGTCTACCTCCCTACCTACCTATCTAACTTTCTTTCTAGCTACCTATCTAATCCCTCAAACTGTCGGGCCGTTGAGAGACATGAGGGATTCTATCGCGGAGAGCTTTAGCTCCTTCAATCTGTCTGTGGCTGTTGTCAGGAGACGTGACATGTCCAACGCCGTCCCTGTTTTGACATCCGTCCTACCCAAGCAGACATACGATATAAGCTGGTTCTGCTTTATCAAATGAAGAGGGGCCGGGTAGCTCAGTTGGTAAGAGCGTCTTGCTAGTAACCGAAAGGTCGCTGGTTCGAATCCCGGATTGGTCAACGTGTGATCATATTATTTTCCCCTTTACCAACAACTGGCCCGCTGGTGTCAGTATAAATCGGTCCAGTAGTCACCTATATGCGAAAGTGTCGTGTGACTATAATCTACAAACAACAACAATCAAATGAAGTGTGGGGCCGGGTAGCTCAGTTGGTAGAGCGTCTGACTAGTAACCGAAAGGTACCTGGTTCGAATCCCGGATTGGCCAATGTGTGACCATATTATTTGCCCCTTACCATCAACTGGTTCGCTGGTGTCAGAATAATGTGACCGGTAGTCGCCTATACGCTTCGGTGTCGTATGACTATAATCTACAGTTCAAATGAAGTTCTCAGACAGGAGCGTATCCTGGTCGTTTCACGTGTTGCGCAATCCTATCTCCGATTTCTTATTGAATTCCTTGCATAGGTGGTCTTAAAATGGTCCCAATACCACACGCATGACAGAGTCACGGATCAAATGGACGGCCAGGATGCCCCAAAGATGAAAAAATGATAGCCTTCAAAATCTTAGCCTCTTTTAAAGGTGCGATTTTGATTTAAAGCGTAAATTCATTTGTGTATATGAATATTAATGACATCAAGGTTAATGTTTGTTTGTTTTTTAACACAATTTAATACCGCTGCGACAGTACATCTGCGTAGGCAAAGTCGCTTGTTTACAAAACAAAGAAGAGACGCCTAAACCTCCAAGCTAAGCGATCGGGTTGATCAGCGGTTGATTACCTGTTATACATATCATAGTTTAATGTGACAACAAACCCATGTTAGTTTCAATTTAAAGTAAAACTCTTTGTCATAAAAGTAACAATCAGACACCCTTTGATACCCTGTACTATTTCAATAATTTTAGAGACAGATGGTGAGCAGCTGCTGTACGCCTTGAACATAATAGTTTCCCCGATAAACATCGATAATAAACGGTTGACGTATAGCTCATCGATCCGTCTCCTTCTGTTAATGAAAGCCATGTGCACTGTTACGAACACTATTTCCAGTACGCTATTGCGCGTTTTTATGGGGTTTAGTGGTAATTTGTCCTTGCGTCACCTGTTAGTACTTAAGGGACCCAGGCTCAAATATGTCCCACCGCTGTATCTCAAGTGATAGAGCGTCCGCCTGGCACACCGATGACCCAGGTTCGAATCCCGTGTTAGGCGATATAAAATGTGGCCTTTTTCACAGTCCATTTGAGCCGTATGATTGCTCTGGTGGTTCAGTGTGGATTCAGGTCCCTACCCCTCTTTCCCTGCGATGGCTATCCCCGTCAGCCATATCGCCAATGGTGGGTGTAGACGTTAAACCTCAATGTTCATTCATATGCAGGACTAGCCCACCGCCATAGCTCAAGTGTAACAGACTATAATCTACAATTATCCTTTAAATATGCAGGCGGCAGTTAACTGTAGTTGATTATAACAATCTCCCGCCACAAACGATGCACCATTGCAATTTCGGCCGCTGTGAAGTAGCAAGACAGAAATAGGATCGCGCGATAATGGTAATGAATGAGTCCAACAGACATTCCTAGCGGGAAGAGGAATGTTCTTCTCCTCCTCCTCCTTCTTCTTCTTTTGTGGATTGAACAGTTACTATCACGTGGTGCTGTACCCAAGAATCCCAATAAAAGAATTCCTACGTTGCGAGCTACAGTAATTGGGGTTTGGGGTCAGGAAAAATATAATACTGTCCATTGCTCTGCATTCTCCCAACCCCCCACCTCCCCTGTGTGTGTGTGTGTGTGTGTGTGTGTGGAGGGATGGAGAATAGGTAGAGAGAAATGAACAGGATAAATGGAATAAAACCGTATGAATATCATTTTATTCACACACACACACACACACACACACACACACACACACACACACACACATTCGTGTATTCATGTTTAAATGGGGTCCTTTGACCTAATTCGCCGCCTAAGAGGCAAATTTCTTCAAAAAAGACACCTTTTTGCCAGAAGTTTGACCTAATTCCTCGCTCCTAAGAGACGAAGTAGGTCAAGTTTGTTCAAAAAAGCACCCTTTTCGCAAAAAGTTTGACCTAATTCCTCGCCTATTAGGGACGAAGTAGGTCAAGTTTGTTCAAAAAAGCACCCTTTTCGCAAGAAGTTTGACCTAATTCCTCGCCTATTAGGGACGAAGTAGGTCAAGTTTGTTCAAAAACACAGCTAGGATAAGGAACTTTCCTCGACGATTAGGGTAAGGCAGTGCCTCGACGATTAGGGTAAGGCAGTGCCTCGACAATTAGGGTAAGGCAGTGCCTCGAAAAGGGTTAGGGTCAGGGCTAGTTGCAGCGCTGCAACTAGCCCTGACCCTAACCCTTTTCGAGGCACTGCCTTACCCTAATCGTCGAGGCACTGCCTTACCCTAATCGTCGAGGCACTGCCTTACCCTAATCGTCGAGGAAAGTTCCTTATCCTACCCGTCTGGAAGATGCACTACAACTACACCAGGTCAAGTGTACTTGTAGTGCATGTGCACTACAACTACACTTGACCTGGTGTAGTTGTAGTGCACATGCACTACAACTACACTTGGCCAAGTGTACTTTAAGTGCACATGCACTACAACTACACTTCGCGAAGTGAACTTTAAGTGCACATGCACTACAACTGCACTTCCATGCACTACAACTGCACTTGCATGCACTTAAAGAGCACTTGCGAGCACTTTGAAAAAGTGGGGCCCTGGAAAAAAGTGGGGTCCTAGCAAAAGACCCCATTTATGACTAAATCAACACAGTCGAGTCCCCACTTTGACATAAATACACGTGCACACACACACACACACACACACACACACATTTTTGTAGAAACGACGTTCTGATGACTGTTGTGAAAAAAAAAACAGGGATTATTTTGACACACTTTCCATTTCTTTGACATTATTTTGACATTTTCGAATTTTTGAAGCTAACCCTAACCCTTTCCCTAACCCTAACCCTTAACCTAACCCTAATGCTAAAACAGCTCTAACTCAACGGAGCACTATTTTGACGTCAAAATAGTACGGCCTTCCAAAAACGTGAGAAGAAACCATGTGGAGTTTCATGTGTGTATCATCAAAACGTCGTTTCTACATGCCCACGGTGACACGCGCACTCATCACACACACACACAAACACACACACTCTCTCTCTCTTTCTCTCTCTTTCTCTCTCTTCCACCCAACACGCACACCGAGGTGTGAATAACGTATGGATTTCAGCTGTGTAAATAATGTCGCCTTCTGTGTAACAACACGTGGTCTCGCCAAATGTACTGCGCAGACGATGTCGTCTTGCTAAGTCGAGCAAAACAGACCGTTTTAATTAGTAAATAGTACAGGAACAACCTGGATTCTAAAGGACACGAGTATGCTGTGACGTTTTCTGTGGTCTCATTGGATTAGAATAATTCTAACGATGTCGCTGGTTTGAATGGGGTCGTTCATCTGGTTTCCCAAGAAACACTCATGCCTATGACGCTTCTTGTATTAAAAATATCTTTATTATGCCGGGCTGAGCTCGACACGATTAGCACCCCAGCAAGGGCTAAGGATTCTAAGTAAACCGGATTGAGTGGGACAAGATAACATTGAGAATATTACAATACTTTATTAGCTTCCAGTTTTATTGTGAGGGCCAGCAAGGAGCTCCGTTCAGGACGAAAATAAAACCAGGGAAAAATAGGGGCAAAAAGGAAACAAAACTCTAGTATGAATATGAATGGAATCGCATGAGCATGCTGTAGCTTGCTGTGAAGAACAATGAATGCAAAGATTTTATAAACAGGATAGAACAAGAACTCCTTTGAAGGCAGTGTCAATGGGTGCAGAGAAAGAGATAGAGAGAGGCTGAGAGAGAAAGAGAGAGAGAGACAGACCGACAGACAGACAGACAGACAGAGAGCGAAATACATGTATAGTTTGCTGCGTCTTTTCTCTTTTTCTTCAGATACCTGCAGCGCGGGGGTAGAAAGGGCAGAACAAAAATTGTTATTTTAAAGTTTACAGAGATAATTTTTATTTAAGCTTTGGAACTTTGTCCTTTTATTACACAAAACAAGCACAATTTCAAGAAAATATTAGGCTCATAGCCCAAGGAAATCCGACAGACCATCACACAAACCCTTGGACAACATGATGACATGCTCATAGTGGTGAAGAAACTTCGATGGTATGGCCACGTGACCAGAGCACCAGACATCGCAAAACCCATCCTGCAAGGCACGGTGCAAGGAAGCAGAAGAAAATGGAGACAGAAAAAGAGGTGGGAGGACAACATTCGAGAATGGACTGGTTTGACACTGAACGAAGCCATAAAGGTTGCTGGGAACAGAGAAATATGGAGTACGCTGGTTAAACGATCATCTGTGGTGCCCCAACGACCTTCGAGTTACGGGATGGGATAGGATAGGATAGCCCAAGGAGGGGTAGCGAGGGATGACATTTTAGCCGAATGGGGTGCTTGAGAGAGTAAGGGAGCGGGGTGGGGATAGAACATATGCATACAGAAAAACGATGAACGGCGCATACAAAAAACTACACTGATCAAATATGCATGTCACACACAAATCACGGGAAAGTCAAGCACTCAAAATGGGGAAAAGGTCACACTAAATTATATAAAAAGTATAAATAAAAAAATAACACAAGCATGCAACTCAATCTGAATCATAGCTAGATCAGAAATTAGGAAATGTATGTTAAATGAAGAATAACAATACAATTCCAATAATCGATTTACATTTAAAAATCTGTTGTTGTTTTTTTTAAATTTGAACACAAAGATAGATATGATAAGATAAGATAACAATTTTATTTTGCAAGGGTAAAAGAATAAGCGCTGGATGCGCTTTTTTACATCTTGCCCTTGGGGCTTTAACAATAACTATTAAATACAACTCAAGGTTATAACATTCATATCATGGAACAATAACAAATAAACAAAGTCATCATTAGATAAAATCCTTTTCAAACAATTGAAATCAAATTATTGTTGTTAATCTCAATCAACAACATTAACAATTAATGTGTATTTAATTGTTAATGTGTTTTAGGAGACGTGTTCTAAATGATGTAAATTTAGATGCTGGAGTGCGGAGATCTTAATAATAATAATAATAATAATAATAATAATAATAATAATAATAATAATAATAATAATAATAATAATACGGTAGATTTATATCTCTGTCTGATCCTTAAGTGTATATACGGCTGTAAATATCTATATTGTTTTTCTTCCTGGGTCTAACCGGGCATATAAATAGATGTGAATAGGTTTTTGCTATTCTATTTCTGTCTTTTTTGTCATCTATGTACGTAGTTGTAAATAGTCTATTTCTGTCTGTTTTGTCATTTGTGTACATAGTTGTAAATAGTTTTTACCTTTACTGTTCCGTCTTTTGGTGTATCGTAGCAAAAGTGATGTTTGATCGAGTGCATGTATTTTCTATGTAATGACTAAGCGTGGTGAGTCTGGTCATAGGCTGGAGTACCCGCTATATAAAAATCCGTTGTTATTCTTATTCTTCTTATTATTATTCTTCTTATTCTTATTCTTATTATTATTATTATTATTATTATTATTATTATTATTATTATTATTATTATTATATAGCGTGGTACCCCAACAAACATGGGCTCGCCCGCTTTACAATCTTTACAGATCTTAGGAAATTATTCCACAAAGTGAAACCGGAATAAGCTAGACTAGTTTTGTAGAGATCAATTCTTGGAATTGGAACATTTAATTTTGTGGACGATCTGGCGAGAGAAAGAGAGAGAGAGAGAGAGAGAGAGAGAGAGAGAGAGAGAGAGAGAGAGAGAGAGAGAGAGAGAGAGTTATCTCTCGTTTTGCAATAGAGTTACGTATCCAGGCGCGGTAAACTTGACTAGTCTCAATGACAATATCAGTAGACTTCCTGTTGCTGTTTGTAGGCAACTTGGATTGATTGATTGATTTATTATTGCTTTAGGTCCAGCGGACTCTTGGATGGAACTCGGACTATTGTATTGTTTCAAAGGTAAAACAATGGTTGCCTGGTAAGAAACTCGCGAGTCGAGGTAGACTAACGTTATAATAGGGACGGAATGTTTTAGTTAAGCTGGATGCACACGGATTTGGGCGCTTTCACCCGAACAAAGTGGTTGTTGTATAACCTCTTCTACAGATCATGCCTTTCAAAATCTCATTTCACACCGGCTTTTGTCCAATCAGATGACGACACGGTGGCCAAGCAGCTGGCGGAGAAAGTGCGCGTACTGGTGTGGGTAATGACAGCGCCCCAGAACCTGGATTCCAAAGCCGTGCACATCAAGAACACGTGGGGCAAGCGGGCCAATAAGCTGCTGTTTATGAGCTCCCAGTGGAACTCTACTTTCCCCACAGTCGGTCTCAATGTCTCAGAGGTACGGCTTGCATTACTTTCGTTAGTTAGTTAGTTTTAGTTCGTTAGTTAACTATTTGTATTTATTTAGTTAGTTAGTAATTAGTTTTATTTCTTTATTTCGTTAGTAGTTTTATTTATTTAGTTAGTAGTTTTATTTATTTATTAACGAGACAAATGACAGGGGTCTGAGGCTATTGGAGTTTGCCAGATACAACAATCTGGTACTGGCAAACACGCTTGGTCTCCACAAAAAATCCAGACGATGGACATGGCACAGTCCCGGCGGGGAACACCACAACCAGATCGACTACATCATGGTCAAGAAACGCTTCAGATCAAGCATCAACATTGGCAGGACACGCACTTTTCCAGGAGCAGACATTGGAAGTGACCACGATCTCGTGATGATGTCTTTCCGGCTCCATTTGAAGAGAGTAAATACAGCAAAGTGCACTAGGCTGAAGTTCGACCTGGACAAACTGCAAGACCCGGAGGTGGCAAAAATATTTCAGGCCACAATTGGAGGGAAATTTGCACCACTGCTTATTTTGGGGGCAGGCGAAGTAGATGTCAACACCATGACCAATACCTTCAACTCAGCTGTAACAGATGCCGCCACTGAGATCCTTGGCAAGCACCGACCAAAGAAGAAGCCGTGGATCACACCTGAACTTTTGGATCTCTGTGATAAACGAAGAGAGTTAAAAAAGAAAAAGAACACCTCACAGGGAGCTGATGTCTACCGAAAAATCAACAATGACATCCGAAAAGG
>CM072511.1:154964050-154979050 GCA_036898135.1 Oncomelania hupensis
TTTCTTGAAAACTCTTCCGGGACAAGACTCCTTATTTGTGTGTGAGGTCTGTTGGATCAGCTTGGGAATATTGGACGCTTTCTGCCAGGTGGTCACTAGGGCTTCCTATGATGTTATTATTTAGCAATGTAGGCATGTTATATGTATGTGTTTTGTTGATAATTTATAATGATGTTTGTATTCTATTTTGTTTTTGTAAACGGCGGTTCGTCGATAAATTAGAGTATAGCCTCAGCGTCCCTTGCGTGGGATTTTTTTTATTGTAAAGTGACTGGCTGGTGGAGAGCATTCAGTTTTACCACTAGGGTTGTTTCAGCAGATCTTTTATGCAGATTGGGGTTTGTCCGGTCCTGATTTAGCTCGGAAGAGTCCGCTGGACCTAAAGTAATAATCATGTAATGTAATGTAGAACAATTGTAGTGTAAAGTTGAGACTTTGTCTGCAAAAACGCAATACTGTTGCATGTTCTCTAAGTTTCGTTGTTGCTGTATTTCGATTTCATTGATCCCCGGTTGTTTGTTCTTTATTTTACCAGTATGTGTGTTTCAATTATTTCCCCCTTTTTTTAGTTCGTTCTGAGGTTGGGTTGGTTAACTCTTGACTAAAGCGTTCTTTTAGCGAAGTGCATCTTTTAAACTGCTGTGTTTTATCTCCTTCAACCTTAAAAAAACCCCAACCTTTTCTTCTTCTTTTGCAAGAGTTGTGCTGCTTTGTTATTTTTAGTCCGGGTGAAGTGTTTGTCATGTTCCCATTCCCACTTTGTTTATAATTTGCAGGGAGTAGGGCTGGAGGGATGGGTGGGTGAGGGTTGGATGTGGGTGGGGTAGGAGGACAGAGGTGAGAGAAGGGGCGATGTATTCATTACATTGGATGTGAAAGCTGCCGCCATCTTGGTATTAGTCTTGGGAGTCATTTCATAGGCACAGGGCTGTTGAAAAGTAACTCCCTATTAAAAAAAACTGTTGATAAGTGTTTTTTTGTAAATATTGCTGCATGTGCATGAAGCAAAGGGTTGTGTGACCCTTAACGGGGGGTAGAATTTCATTTCCGATCTCTGCTTTTTATGTCACAGTGTCGAGCGCAGTCCATAAATGGCTTGTCGCCTGACATTGTTTGAGCGACCTCAGCTGACATAACACAAACGACCGACACAAAACCATGAAGTGTGAAGCGACGGGCCAATATATGCGGCTTTGTGTGAAATAAAACTAGATCGTCCCCTATACGCTTATGTGTCTGGGGACGTTAATCTATTTTAACTAACTAACTAATAAAACTAGATATCATCAAATTAAACTCTACCGCTGTAAGACTCACGAGACATTGTGCAAGCTGCAGTCTCATTTGCAAAATGTTATCCGTCATTTTTAATAGGGAGTTACTTTTCAAACACCCATGCGTATTAGGTGTAGATTTCTGTTCTGTGGGCCTTAATTATCGCCCTTTCAGCTGGATGGCGCTGCTGCACTGCGGCTGCCGTGAGATCGTTGAGAAAGCAACTCCAATTTCTCCCAAACTTGGGTCTCATATAGGCGGTATATCAAAGTCCTAAATCCAGTTCCAGGAAAAACAAAGTCCGCAAGTTTGATATCGAAAACCTATTAGATCTTAATTTTCAAAGTAACAATAGTAAACAACAATAATGACCCTTGTTTTACAGGTAATAGTGAACCATAATGATCTTTATTTTACAGGTTAAAGTGAACCAGAGTTTTGTTTATTGATTTTTTTAAAACATAATTTGATCACACTAGTATATCGCTCTTCCAGCTCTAGGGCTGCTCAAGGCGATGGCCGATACGGGATCTAACTCAAGCAGCCCGAGGCGCACACTTGCAGCCATTTTGGCGCGTATTGTCACGCCCAGACAACAATCCAGGGCGACCGGGGATGAGGGAGAAAGGACCTAGTGCTTGCTTGTGTTTCCGGCACTCACCCGTATGGGACACGGGCGTCAGGATCTTTAAAGTCCCTGCGATGGAATGCCTGCGGTCGCTGACTAGAGCTCGGTTTATACTCTCATCCGGAAGAGTAGGGGCGCAGTGCCTCAGGGTAGTTTTATTTTCGGCACTTCAGTCCGTCAACGAGCTCGTTCAGTTATCGCTATCCGTTGCTTAGCACCATACCTTTATACTATCTCGTGTGGGTAACCCCAGTCTTTTTTACTAAATGAATTTATTGTACAGGTAATACTAAGTGACAACAAAGCTTGTAACAGTCATTTTATACCAAAATGTTATTGTACAGAAATGTTTTAGACAAAATGATTTTTTTTTTCCCAATAACATTATATTGTGAATTAAAATCTTCTTTTTTGTTCTTTTAAAAAAAATTATTTACAGGTAATAGTGAAATCGGGCTACCCGAGTGGAGGCGCAGGGTACATCATGAGTAAAGAAGCATTGAAAAGGTTCGCCACACTCGGCTTCGCTAACCAAACACTCTGTCGCCAAGATGGCGGCGCTGAGGACGCGGAGATGGGCAAGTGTATGGAAAACGTGAGTAAGCTATTCTACAGTTGTCTGAGGCTTAACATTTCTTTGTTTTAATTAAGTAATTAATTAATTTGTTAATACGTTAATATGAGAAGAGGCAGGAGCAGAGGACGACGAAGAAAGAAGATGGACAGATAATGTCGAAACATGGACGGCGCGCTGGACGTTGCCACGTCTGCTGACAACAGCTGCAGACAGACCGAAGTGATCAAACCTCTCCCTGTGTCAGCATCGACCCTCATTTCTCCCCACCGGCATAACCGGCTTTTGGACTACATTACATTATTATAGCTTTAGGTCCAGCGGACTCTTCCGAGCCAAATCAGGACCGGACAACCCCCGATCCGCATAAAAAATCTGCTGAAACAACCCTAGTGGTAAAACCGAAAGCTCTCCACCAGCCAGTCACTTTACAATAAAGACATCCCACACAGGGGACGGCTGAGGCTTCACCCCAACTTATCGAACCCCCGTTTACAAAAACAAAATAGAATACAAACATCATTATAAATTATCAACAAAACACATACATATAAAATGCCTACATTGCTAAATAATAACATCATAGGAAGCCCTAGTGACCACCTGGCAGAAAGCGTCCAATATTCCCAAGCTAATCCAACAGACCTCATACACAAACAAGGAGTCTTGTCCCGGAAGAGTTTTCAAGAAAAAAGATAGCAGATTGATAGAAAAGAGCAGGAATGAGAAAGAGCAAATGAAAAAGACAGCGACACTGGGAATTTAAAGCACTAAATTTCCAGAAAGTGGGGATACTATTTATACTGAAACCCCCGGCACCCCAACGGGGGAGGCTTTTGGACTGATGGCTTTTGGACTGATGATGATGATGATGATGATGATGATGATGATGATGATGATGATGATGATGATGATGATGATGATGATGATGATGATGATGATGATGGTGATGATGATGATGGTGATGGTGATGATGATAGAGTTTTTTGGTATCTTCATCTGTGTTGAACTATGCACTGAAAGACTGGAACTGCAAGGTCAGAAGTGAGTTTTTATACGAGATAAAACATTTAATTCATTGTATTATTTGAAGAGTCTAGACTTTTGCTGTGTCCCATCACACAGCGGAATTTATTTAAATGAAATATGCGAATTAACTCACTGGCAAAGAGACTGATTAACTGGCCGGCGGTTAGGCTGGTTACATTTAACTCCCAGTAATTTATAGTATTTTGTTTGTTTTTTAATGCTGGACTGACCGTTGGAGCGATTGCTTGATAAATGGGAGGATTGTTTGATCGTTTTACAGATAGGGGTGAAGCTTTTGCCATCAACGGATAAGCTAGGGAGATCTCGCTTTCATTGCTTTGGTCCTGAAACCTTTGTCTACGGTGGCTACCCCGACTGGTATCTCAAGTACGACGCCTTAGGTGCTAAAAAGGTACAGTACAGAAAATTTAAAAAATAAAACTTCGTCTTTGTAGTTATTACCTTCATCAGCAGCAACAGTAGCAGCAACGATGTCTTTGTCGTTATTGTTGTCATCGTCGATGTATTCATCATCATCATCATCATCATCATCATCATCATCATCATCATCATCATCATCATCATTATCATCGTCGTCGTCGCATTAAGGTTTTTACGTCATAATAATAATGATTAATTAATTTATGTATTTATTTATTATTATTATTATTATTATTATTATTATTATTATTATTATTATTATTATTATTATTATTATTATTATTATTATTATTATTATTATTGTTGTTGTTGTTGTTGTTGTTGTTGTTGTCGTCGTCGTCGTCGTCGTCATCATCATCATCATCATCATCATCGTCGTCGTCGTCGTCATCATTATCATCACCATCATCATCATCATCATCAATAAAATCATCAATATGATGATGATGATGATGATGATGATGATGATGATGATGATGATGATGATGATGATGATGATGATGATGATGATTGTTGTTTTTGTTGTTGTTGTTGTCCTCTGTATATAGTTGTTTCTGTTGGTGTGTCTGCAGGGGATAGACAATATCAGTGACTACCCCGTCACGTTTCACTACATAGGACCCCCTAAGATGTACGCCTTAGAATATTACGTCTATCACATGCGACCCTACGGCATCGTCTCCAAGAACCAGGAGCTCAACTAGCCTAATAATCTCACGTGAGACAAAGCTGAGATCATCTCATTCTCCAACTAGCCATCTCCCACGTGAGACAAGACTGAGTTCATCTGACCCTCAGATACCAATCTCTGGCGTCAGACAAGGCAGAGATCATCCCCTTTTCAACTAACAATCTCTCGCCTGAGACAAGACAGAGATCGTAACATCCTCAAGCTAGCCATCTCTCGCGTGAGACAAAGGCAAGAGATCATCTCATCCTCTGCTATAAGCCAGTCTCTTCTGAAACCTTAGTCTGAAGGTTCGTGAAACAAGATAGTTCATCTTCCCACGTGGTGATTCCTAACTAACTCGAAGTGAACGCCACGTGTATAGATGTTCTCAGTCTTCGCCAATCTCACTTTCATCTCAGTCTCAAGTAGCCATCTCATGTGAAACAAGACATGGATAATCTGATTCTCATCCGTCTCGTCTAGCAATCTCATGTGACAACACAAGATCTACTGTGACCATTACATTGTTTTTAGTTTCATTCTCAATTTGCAGTCTAGTATGGAACCAAAAAAGACACATTCTTATAAAGAAAAGACGAACAACTGAAAAGTGTTTATTGAAAGAAAACTGCATCAGTTTTCATTATCCCATGAGGATGAATGCTAAATAGAAAATATCTCAAAAAGGCTAATAAAATCGCGAGAAGACAAATGAATCAAAGGGAGATAATTGAGAAAAGTGAGTGTTTTTCTCTATGCTTTTGTCTCCCTTGAAGGGTTGCATAATTACATGACTGTCGAATTTTAGAGCAAGTAAAAAATAATATATATAATATAATATAAAGCAAATTGACTAGTTCGGGTTAACAATTAACGTTTAGACCATATGATTTAGATTCGCAGATCTTAGTCAATAAATTATAAACGTGTTAAATAAGCTGTCCTTACTTATTCAATATTCACGACACTCAACTCTCTGGCTAGTGGCAAATATAACATGTCACGACCCCACAAAAATACAAACATACAAACAAAGTGATTGCGCGAAAATCAGAGCGCTGCACACTGAGAAACCGAATCTCAATGAAACTGATGAATTTTGCGGGTTGTTGATTTGGAGTTGTGAACGATTTTGTGATAACAAAAGATTGTTATTTAGCTTATCTTTTCAGTCACACACAAATCCGTCCAATTAACGACAATCCAGCCCTTTTTTTATTTTACATACAATTGCCTTCTTTTTTGTTATCTCTAGATGTATGAATAAACTTTGTTTGTTATTTGTTCAAACTCGTAAAGATCTTGAGATGTGGTATTGTTCTTTGGCTTTGTAGTCCTTCTTGTCCTAAGGACAGAACTTGATTTATTTTACATTGATATTATTGAGTGACACTTTAAACGTTATGAACACATTAGGATCCATTTTACACATGTTATGCAGTGCAACTCACTAGTTGGTTGTATTCGTACGAGTTCAGAGAACCCTAAGCTGACTAATCTATACTACGCCACATAAACTTTAGGAACAACGTCAAATCATAGCATCCATTATTTGTCTTAATATTTTTTTGGGTTTTAATTAAATGGTTGTATTGATTAAATACTTAACTTTATTATTCAAAATTTTCATTATGATATCTATATAATTATTATTTGATTAATTTGTTCTTCAAAATAAAGCATCTAATAATTCCCTGTAAATCATGGACCTATAGTGAAGCTTGTCGTTCATAAAATGCAAACAAGCATTAGCCATTGACTACTGTGTATCTTACAGAGAAGACATCCAAAATTATGACGTGTTTTACGTATAACATTCATGTTTGTACAACAAATTGCAAAGTCTGATCACGAACAATCTCCGCAGGACGTGAATTTAGGAGACAATAGCGCGAATTTAGCCATCCATTATCAACATTATATTACATATATTATTATTATTACATTATTAGCAAAGCGGAACCACTAGGCGATGTGTTTCCACTTGCCTTAACCACTACCGATTCTAGAGAGTAAATCAACGCATGCAATAGTTAAAAAGTAAAAAGCACCAAATGTTGTATCCCTTAACCACCAAGTATTTCCCCACAGCAAACATCTGTCATAACTATCCACAGCAAAGACAAATATTCTTGGAAACTCTGCGTGTTAAGTATTTAAACAGAGTACTTCAACAAATACTCTAAAGTTTCACCAATTTCTAGTATGTAATAATATCGTTATACCTACGTAAAGTGTACGAACTCGTTTATGCGCAAGAAATCTTCTTAATGTATTATGTATGTGTGTATTGTTGTTGTGTGATTGCGTGTGCTGTTGTAAGTGATTGTAAGTGTGTGTGTGTGTGTGTAGGTGTGTGTGTGTGTGTGTGTGTTTATGTGCGTGTGTTGTGTTATGTTGGATTGTATTGTGTTGTGCCCACGAGTGTGTGGTGTTGTGTGATTGCGGGGGCTGTTGTAAGTTATTGTAAACTTGTGCGAGCGTGAGTGTGCGTGCGTGTGTGTGCGTGCGTGCGTGTGGGTGTGCCTGTGTGGTGATTTGGAGGTTTGGTTTGTTCGTTCGTTCGTTCGTTTTTTGTTTGTTTCTCATTTTGATTCTTTAGTTTGTGATAGCGTGTACAGTATGTGGGACGACAAGGAAATCAGTTGTGCCACGACATAATAAAAGTTACAATAATAATGATGATGAAGACGTAAATGTATCGTTTTAATATAACCTGTTGCTTGTGTGTTTTTTTTTTTTTTGTTCTTTGGTTTTTTGTGTTGGGTTTTGTTGTTGTTGTTGTTGTTGTTTTGTAGGATCAGAATATTATAATTATTGGAAGTCGTTTTGGTTGCATGCAAGCTGTACATAAGATAACTTTATTAAAACAGTCGTTTTGTTCTGTTTGTTGTTGCACATTGATGATGATGAAGATGATGATGATGATGATGATGATGATGATGATGATGATGATGATGATGATGATGATGATGATGATGATGATGATGTTCGCGTCCAATACGCAGGTATCCATCCCGAAGCTTTGCGCAATGGGAGAGTAGAGGACAGCAAAGGTGTGGAGGGACAATGGTTAAGGGGATAGTCAGGGAGGTGCTTAGCGAAATAAAACTGATTCCATCGGAAGGAAAAAAGAGATGCGTCTGAGCAGTTAGAGCATTCTTCAGAGGATGCCTTCCACCAGAGCTCTGGGACTGAGTTATTTAAATCTCTCTGCTTTCTATTGGTATCGTCAGCAGCTGGCAAACTGTAATTATTTTTTCAGTTATTTCGCTTTAAAAAAAAAGTGAACACAGTGTGATAGTTTGGGCTAATTAGTAGGCCTGGATACTGGAAACCCGCACAGCGCAGCTGAAACTCGCCGATTAACCTCTTCCTCGTGGAGAGACGAACGTTAAGTCTCGTTACGGCAAGTCTCAGCTACGCGCAGTGTGCTCGAGACCGGGCTTGGTTCAACCACTGCAAGGGGGAATAACTCAAGTTGGGGAGAACAACGCAGAGCGGTGTGTGCAGCTGCTATTGCCACTTTGCAATCGTTTGAGGATCCCGCTTCTGCCGCCCAACTTCAGTAAATGCCCCATGTGGTTCAATCCTACACAATTCCAACACATATATATATATATATATATATATATATATATATATATATATATATATATATATATATATATATATATATATATATATATATATATATATATATATATATATATATATATATATATATATATATATATATATATATATATATATATACCTATGTACATCCATATATTTTTGAAGCGTGAAATTCAACTATTCATTCATCATCACGTATGAATCGTTGTGTTTGTTTAGTTTATGATGCCACACATTGTGACTGCATGGTTGTTGTTTTGTTTTTTTTTCTGGGGGTCAAGGGTCTCTCGCATATATTGAATGCAGTCATATGCTTTGATGATGTCGCAATTTCGATTGGTTGTTTTGTTGGAGTCCAAGGTTCACGCGTTGCAGTCTAGTCAAGACGAGATGACATTATATTTATTCTAGGCCTACAGTGGAATTCTTTCTCCTCAATCGATCTCCTCCATCTTCACCGCACCTCATGCCCCCAACCCTTTTTTTCCAACGGCTATCATACTCGGTTGGTTTTGCACAAAATAACTTATTATTTTATTTTATTGTTTTGTCGACAAAAGATGTGTTCATGTAAACGAAAACAATTCTTAGCAATAATAATATAGATTGGATGGGGCACGTTTTCATTTATTTAAATGTATTTAGGGTAAAATGCTGCCTTAAAAAGAATTCTTTGTTATGCAGTGAAGACAATCGATGTATGTGTGAAAGCAAGAGATCAACAGTATTGCATGCATGGATGGTCCAAACGCACTGTATTCAGGGAGGGATTATTAGTTTTTAAGTTAGTTAGTTTTGGGGTTAGTGAGTGAGTTAGTTTGTTAGTTGAGCTAGTTAGTTAGATAGTGAATTAGTAAGTTAATGTTGTTTTAATAATGTAATGGGATTGTTGGGTATGACATAGCATAAGTAGTGTACAGATGCACAGAACTAGAGTTACGTCTGTGATTATGGTGTTTTGAGTGTTTTACGAACATGACTACGTGTTTGTATACTTCCGAAGAGACGCACTAGCGTAGGCGTATAGAGGTGAAGTAGTAGTAGCAAGAAAGAGAAGCAGAAGAACAAAGTCAGAGCAATAGTAGTAGAGTCCGGAATTTGCTTCGAATGCAACTACATTCCGAGGAGTGCAATATGAATGTTTTGCTTTTTGCAAAACACATTTTGTATGCAAATACGTATTTTAAAAACGGCACCCACATCTGATGCCATATTTAAAATGGTGTGTGTGTGTGTGTGTGTGTGTGTATGTGTGTGTGTGTGTGTGTGTGTGTGTGTATGGGTGTGTGTACGTAGGTGTGTGTTTACATGTGTGTGTGTGTGTGTGTCCGGGCGTATGTCCGCATGCGTGTGTGTGTCCATGAGTGCGTGCGCATGTGTGTGAACGTGCGTGGTTGAACTTAATGATTGTTTTTATTAGCTGTTATTTTTCTTCATACTGATTGTGGTGACCTTATGTTGATTGAATATAAAAATAATAATTTTAAAAAATAAATAAATAAAATATATTCATGCACGAGGCGGACGATAAAAGTGTTTACTTTTCTTTGATCTATGCCGTTGCTGGAGGAGCCTTATGCAATGTCCGTTTGTTTCCGTCGGTCAGACGGTTGTGGTTATCTGATCGAAGGATCTAGATGAATATAGAAAGTACTATGACGTAAGAGAGTGCGTAACGCTGGTGACGATGTTTTAGTTTTATTGGCAGATTATGTAATTCTGGAATGTTCCGCGCTTTTTCTGAGTTGTTGAAAATATATATAAGTAGCGCGAATATAGCGCTGTTGCAAAACTAGTGCAGATAGAGTTATCCGTCCCTGCCTTCACCTATGCCAAGGACACCGGCTAGTTCCGGTTGAGTATTAAGCATGGCCGCACGTAGACGGAAGACTTGTGGCGGAGAAAAACAGTATTGCGTTTGCTGCCCTAATTTCGCAGGAAAAGTAATTGAAGGGCGCATTGTCAAGTTACACACATTACCAGCTAACAAAACACTGAAACGACTGTGGGAACAACGTTTGCGACTGATTCGGAAAGATTACAACAATGTAAAATAAGATTCAAGATTATTTATTGTCCAAACACAAGGCATGGATATTTGTTTAGCAGTGCAATAAGGAAGGAGATAACAACATCAAAATTATTACAAACATGGACATACAATATTGATACATTTGATATACTATCAAAAACAACTTCCATACCAAAATACAAATCTATAAACACTAACACACATGCATAAACAGATAACCAGCCACATACCCATGCGTACACATTTAACACACAGATAATTATTCCACAGTATATCAAGTCTACTCTCTGAAAATCCTTATCGGGAAGAGAGGGGACTATAAACTGATACACACACACACACACACCACAGTATATGTATACACAACTACAACACTCACCCATTCTTCCATACCTTAGATCCATCCTAGATCATAATAATAATAATAATAATCATCATTATAATAATAAGAGTAATAATACAAAATAATCATCATAATATTAATAATAATCGTAATCATTAGAGTAATTAATAATTATAAAAATAATAATAATAACAATGCAACTACAACTAATAATGATAATACAACAGCAGCACCAACAGCCAACTAATAATTAATATATGGTAATAATGATAATAATAATAACAATACTACTACAACTAATAACAATAACAACTGAAAGACTGAAAATAATAAGACATAATTGCAGTTGCTTCACTGAATTAAAAACAAAAATTATTCTACTGTATAATAATGTTATTTTCTAGATAAACTGCAAAATTAAAATTTCTCAATTAAAAAATTAAAGCAAAGAAAAAGAAAGAGACTTCGAATTTCTCGTGAATGTAGGTCACTGACAAACGAATTAGGCCTACTGAACAAACAAATCAGCAATCAATGTTTAGGCAAGCAGCCATCCTGAGTAAAATTTGAACGATTGTACAAGAGAAATATAATTTATATAACCCTCCATCTTTCTTGCTTCAACCGGAACTAGCCGAACCCAAGGGCCGCAACCGATCCGCCACTTTCGCTTTCATTATGAAACAGCGCTATAATCTACAGTTAACCGTATGAAGTAGTAGTAGTAGTAGTAGTAGTAGTAGTAGTAGTAGTAGTAGTAGTAGTAGTAGTAGTAGTAGTAGTAGTAGTAGTAGTAGTAGTAGCGTCCTTGAATTTTTTCCGAGCGATACGAACCACCTTCCCTACCTTTGCGCGTCTGCTTCAACCACTGCTCTCTGCTGCTTTGTGCGTACAGCTCTTCACGTCTTATAACATCATGACTTAATATGATATCTTAATCCAACAAACCTTCGTATTCACGTCCCCTATACGCCTTAGGTGTCCGGGGACAGAAATCTAACCAGCAAACAACTTGAACTTGTAAGCAGTTGTTGATGATGTTTTGCTGAATACAGTTGGAAAACCTCATAACGACCACTGTACTCCTACCTTGTTGCTGAGTGACGGGGCTGCATGGATAAGGAATTGGGGGTACACAAGATTCAAGCATCGGGGCTGGATTGACCACCTGCCGTGTAACAAACCCATTACAGTTTTATGCGAAATATACACGTTAACTTTGCACGTAATGCTATGACAATTTTGTTGCTGTTGAAATTGTCAAATATGGTGCGGTTATTTTTGTTGCTATTGTTGTTGTAGTTGCATTTTTTTCGGTTTTTTTACCCCCTGTAAAGTGCGGTCCAGAAAATGAGATTGTAGTAATTAATTTGATATTATCTTACCATCAGTTACCTGACTTACTAATGGTTTTGTAGCTGTCGGTCAGATGCGAGGCTTACGTACGTTTGATGTTCATCTTCAAATGGATTTCGCTTCAATTATCTGGGTTGTTGAAGAAATGTATGTTTAAACCAATGTATCGCGCCTCAGACGGTTGAATCACACTTAACCTTCTCAACCTGGTGGCGTTAAGTAAAACAGGAAGGATCCAAGTTGTTTGGTATCTCTGAGCAATATCTCTCTTGATGTTTTCATTGATAGGCAATACTGACATTTATCAATGAACCCACGTTGGGGTGCCGGGGGTTTCAGTATAAATAGTATCCCCACTTTCTGGAAATTTAGTGCTTTAAATTCCCACTGTCGCTGTCTTTCTCATTTGCTCATTCTCATTCCTGCTCTTTTCTATCAATCTGCTATACTATCGTCTTCTTCGCTAGACCAGTCTCCTACCTTTTTTCTTGAAAACTCTTCCGGGACAAGACTCCTTGTTTGTGTATGAGGTCTGTTGGATCAGCTTGGGAATATTGGACGCTTTCTGCCAGGTGGTCACTAGGGCTTCCTATGATGTTATTATTTAGCAATGTAGGCATTTTATATGTATATGTTTTGTTGATAATTTATAATGATGTTTGTATTCTATTTTGTTTTTGTAAACGGGGGTTCGATACGTTGGGGTGAAGCCTCAGCCGTCCCCTGCGTGGGATGTCTTTATTGTAAAGTGACAAGCTGGTGGAAAGCTTTCGGTTTTACCACTAGGGTTGTTTCAGCAGATCTTTTATGCGGATCGGGGGTTATCCGGTCCTGATTTGGCTCAGAAGAGTCCGCTGGACCTAAAGCAATAATAATGTAATGTAATGTAATGTAATTTATCAATGAATCGATTTTATTTGGTTTTTGTTGTAGTTTGTCTACTGGCACATTCCGATGATGTTGGACACTATAAAATACCAATCGAATCACAATTACTAAAACCATAAAGGCTTATCAAACTGAGAGAAAAGAGGGGAGAGGGATTGAACACCTGCATGTCCTTTTGCAAGTCTACCAATAGGTGACTTAGCAAAATTTGTCACAATGGCTATGATGCATCGCCTAAAAAGAATGCCCCAATTCAGTCATGTTTTATGTCCTTGGTTTTCATAGATTTCGTTTAAAACTGGACATCCACATGACCAAACGTTTTATAATCAATGCGTGTTATTAACTTTATATAAACAGATAATTTATTAATTTTGCGTTGGGTTTGTGGGGTGAGATGTGCTGTGTTGGGAAAGATGGGGACGATGTGTTCACATTTTGAACTGTGGTATTTATTATTAATGGTTTTGTTTGATTTCTTTGCCTGTCTTCCGACTGTGGGATCGAAAATAAAAGTAAACTAATAACTGAAAGAAATATTGTTAGGTCGTTCTGTATCGTCTCTCTCTCTCTCTCTCTCTCTCTCTCTCTCTCTCTCTCTCTCTCTCTCTCTCTCTCTCTCTCTCTCTCTCTCTCTCTCTCTCTCTCTCTCTCACTCTCTCTCTCTCTCTCTCTCGTTCTCTCTTCCTTTCTCTCCCTCTCTCTCCTTTTTGGCAATGCACCTTGCTATCTTTCTGCCAGAACCGCCAGAACGTCCACAAAATTAAATGTTCCAATTCCAAGATCTTTTAGTTTGTCCAGATTATTCCGGTTCCATTTTAATGGTGGAATAACTTTCCCGAAGATCTCCGCACTCCAGCATATAAATTTACTGTCATTTAGAACTCGTCTCTTAAAACACTGTAAAAAATAAATAAACATTCATTGTTGTTGATCGATATTAACAAAAACATTTTGATTACATTTGTGTTGAAATGATTTTATCTAATGATGACCTTGTTTCTTTGTTATTGTTCCATGGTATGTTAATGTTATAACATTAATTTGTTGTAGTTAATAGTTATAATTATAAGCCCCAAGGGCAGGATGTAAAAAAGCGCACTCAGCGCTTACTCTTTTACCATTGGAAACTATAATATTTATTATAATAAAATTGTTATCTTTGACTTTTGAGTTTAAACACACAACTAATATTAGGTAGGTTGGGTTTGGGCGCGTCACAAGCTGCGACTACGCCTTCCCCAGGAGAGGCGGCCAAGACATTTTTGATTAAAGGGGAAAATAAAGGGTTAAAAAAAGTACTCTTTTACCCTTGCAAAATAAATTGGCTCTCTTCTTTTCTCTCTCTCTCACACACACACTCTCTCCCTCCCATCATTGTGTGTGCGTGCGTTTGAATCGTTAGGTCTTTTGTATCGTAAGCATCTCTCTCTCTCTCTCTCTCTCTCTCTCTCTCTTCTCTGTGTATATGTGCGTGCGTGTGTCTGTGTGTTTGTATTGATGATGATGATGATGATGATGATGATGATGATGATGATGATGATGATGATGATGATGATGATGATGATGATGATGATGATGACGACGATGACGATGATGACCACGAAGACGTCGATGAAGTCGACGACAATAATGGATGATAACGACGAAGGTGAAAAAGATGAATGACGATGATTATTATCCATGCTAAAAGTGCTCATTGGAAGTGGAATGGGATTGAACTCGTAAGTTCCAATGCTAACTTTATTATATTTTTTTCCAATTCACAGAATTACCATACCAAAGTACAGACAAATAACACTTTTAACAATTTTAATAGCAGTCAGTCAATCGCTTACACAAATGCATGTGTTTTAAAACCACCCAAATCAAACTTTTTTTTAAATTTCAACGCGAGCTCCTGACAACAGGATGTCGCACCCAATCATAACTTTAAAAACAATGCTAAAAGCAAAAACCATGACAACAACAATAATAACAACAACAACAACCATGACAACAAGATGAACATACAGGATTTTTTTTTAACAGTAACGGAAGAGATGAGAACAACTTGTTCATACAAAATGTGCATATTTATTTTTTCATAATAATAATGCACACACGCAATGAGATGTGCGAAACATGTTTTTATACTAATAAAATA
>CM072511.1:154984050-155359050 GCA_036898135.1 Oncomelania hupensis
GCATAGTTTTCCCTTCTTCCCTCCCCCGGTCGCCTAGGATTGTGCTCAGTCGTTGGAGTGTCAAGACTATGCGCCCAAGGCAGCCAGTGGGCGCCTCGGTCGGCTTGAGTAAGATCGGCCAGCGCCTTGAGCAGCTCTGAGCTAAAAAAAAAAAGCGCTACATAAAAATGATTTTAAAAAATAAATAAATAAATGAAATCAGTCCCGCTGCGAAACTGTACACGGCAGTTTACATAGTTGTGTGTTTGCACAAACAAGGAGAAGACGCCTAACAAGAAAAATGCTAAGCTTGGCTGTATTCTCTTTTCATGTCACAAGCTTAGCATTAATTTTTAAGTATATCATACACACACACCAAGCAGGGATAATGATTAGCTGAAGGCAGACGGGTGGCGAGTTACTGAGGGAACAGTTGTGTCTTAAGATTAGTTTTGAAAGTCTGCAAAGATTGAGAGTGTCTGATGGAATAAGGGAGATTATTCCAGGTAGCGGGAGCGTGAAAAGAGAAAGCACGTTGACCGTATGTTTTTGGTGCCTGTGCGAGGAATTCTGAAGATTCGATTATCAGAGGAGGAGCCAAGCTGGCGAGACGGTGTATACCTGATGCGTGTGTATATATAATGTAAGATACAAACCAGCACAGTGAGGTAGGAGATCTTAGGCAAGGCTTGGACCACCACGAACTTGAAGGCGATGCCCGTCAGCACCAAGGTGAAGGACAGCTGAAGTCTATTTTGAACCAAAGTCCTTGGCACCGCGAACGTACACAGTGACAGTGAGCTGATTAAAACCTGCACCCAAAAATATGACCTTGAACTTTATAAACTGCCTTTGATTTAACACGAGTCTCAAGTCGAAGGAGGCTGTTAGGTGTAGAACAACTGCAATGTATGTCTGTCAGGAAGTCATATTATTGTAAAAGGGCAAACACTCTACCCATGACTGTTATTCATTGGCATTCCATAATTGTTTCCCTCTTAGTCTATCAGGGGCAGTAACTACCGCAGACAGGTGTCTTATAAATAGAGGAGAAGTACTCACAAAAATGCAACCAACCCCACTAATCGTCCCCTATACGCTTATGTGTCCGGGGACGTTACTCTATTTTAACTAACTAACTAACAAAAATGCACATGGTTTGAATTTGCGTTTGAATAGATGTGGCCGGCAGAACTAGATAGGGGAGTGTGAACTGTCACAACTTTACACTTTATAATCCTGTAATGAACAGGTAGGAATTATTAATTACTATTATTGTTTTTTGACAGGTGAGAGATTTATTTATTTTAATTGGAAAACTATTTGATTGTTTTCCGTAAATGACGAGTTTTGAAATTCTTGACTTCAGTGTGTTAATCTTTTTATAAACTAGAGATGAGCAAGTATTATTATTATAAAATGTCTTTATCTTTTATGCATTCTTGTGAATGTAAAAGAAAGTAAATACAAATTAATTGCTGTATCTTGATGAGAGATAATGAATGAAACCAAAAGAGTAAGGATATTGTTTCAAACTTTATTTACATATATGGAATGAGGCTACAGTGACCATACTTTACTTCTCATTCAGGGTTTCTACTTGGATCCCATTTGGAGTGATAATTGTCACCATCAGCATCTGGGAGATGCTAAAGTCATTGTCGTCATCTGGGAGATGGTGTTGTTTTCAAGGACAGCGCGTTGGCTGGTATCTCCGCCCCCTGCTAATCGGTGTTAGCCAAGTCACCAAGACTTGGAATCAACCTCAAGGGTGGAGGTAGTTGTCTTCTCAGTTGGAATGGCCGACTGGAATTTTGGATTTTGGGATTGGACACTACTTGTTCAACCCAGTCGTCAAGTCACCGGGAAATGTAGTTCTTCTTCTTCTTCCTGATAAGTAACCACGATCGTCGTGTCGATCACTATGTTACTAGTTAGTTGTCAACTTGGGGAGATGTTCTACGCACTAGGATCAACTGAAGTAGCTTACCATGAACGACTTCAAGCGGTCGAGAGAGTTAATAGACAAAATACTTATCTACATCAGAGACATTGCAACTCAATAGATACTGTTTTCTGTTTTTAGGCGGGACGCCTTCTCAATAATCTTTTTGAACAGGAACACTCTGGATCAGTAAAATTGGTTTGTTTTTCTTTCTGACTTATTATTATTCAAAAAGACCTTAATAAAAATTTAATATTTCTTTTTTGTAATATTTCTCGGTTTAATATTTATTTATTTACTTTTTTGTTTTCGCTCTTCTTTGAAATTTAATAGAAATGGTTAATTATTTACAAAGATGTTTCAAATGGTGTTTGGTGGGTGAATGTTGAAAGAGTGAATACGTTTCCTTTCTTTAAATACTATAATATTGAGAAAATCGTTTTAATAGTCTTTTTGTTTTAAATTTCTCATAATAAAGTCAGAGTGAACAGCACAGCAATGTATAACCAATAATTTATAAAAGTAAGACTTACACGAAGAGTACATTTCGTTACAATGTCTTTGGCACCGCAAACTGATGTTGACTACAAAGTGACAATGAGCTAATTGAAATATGCGCATAAAAATATGACCTTGAACTTTTGGAGATTGACCTTGCTAAAGGACGTACCCAGGTGAAGGACAACTGCAGGCTATTTTGAACTTACGTCTGCGGTAAAGCAACCATATAAATTGACAGCCAGCCGATCAAAATGTGTATTAAAAAACTGACTTTCAACTTTTGGCATTGACATTGTGAGCCTGGCCCTGACTCTGAAAGATGTAATCGGCTCGTGCTTGGCACGGCGAATATTCATATTCACAGTGAGTATAGCGAGAAAGATCGGGGAGGGTTAATGTTATAAAAACAACAGAATCTCAGTTAAATCACACAATGTTTGAAAACGACCTTGACATTTTTAATGATCTTTCAAAGGTAATCAATGTTCTTCAAAAGACTCACCATGATGGCTAGAACGTTCCATACAAAGAACCCAGCACGTCGCAAGGCGTAGGTCCTGACTGTGATCATGGGAAACTTGTGTTTGATGGAGGAAAACTCTCGAGACCGGATCTGCCAAACCAAAAAGGTAATATTAGTAGTAGCAGCAACAGCAGCAGCAACAGCAGTAGTAGTAGTTGTAGTAGTAGCAATAGTAGTAGAGGTAGCAGTAATACCGGTGATAGTAATAGTATTAGCATTAGCAGCAGCAGCAGTAGTAGTAGTAGTAGTATCCTATGACTATGGTGTGTGTGTGGGTGGGGGGTGTCTGTGTGTGGGTGTGGGTGTACTTTGTTTTGTTTGCTCTCTCTACGTGCAGCTGGAAAGACATAATCACGAGATATTGTGGTCACTTCCGATGTCAGCTCAGTAGCTAGCCCACTTTACACTTTCGTCCTGGTAGCCAACGGAAGATGCGGTTTTGGGTGACCCGGGCGACGACTGATCCGGTGTGGAGTGAGCGGATCTATTCATATGATGGTGTGTCTTGGGCAAGAAAGACCTGGCCGAGTCCAATCCTCTCCAGGGTGTTGGCAACAACCGACATCCACGATTATAGTGTGGCTCGCCTTGGCCCCGAGCACGTGGTCGTTGAACCTATAGTAATGGGAAGTTCCTCCACCCTGGCCGGTGACTTCTCTGTAGAAGACTTTCGTCCAGTGATGCTATGCTGACATCACCCCTGTTAGTCGCCTCTTACGACACGTCGGGAAACGTTGGGTCCAGAGGTGCCTATCCCCCAGTCTGACCATTTGTGTACTGGCTGCATGAAAAATGTGTATTTTGTGTAATGTCAGATTTCGCGCAACTCGCAACATTTGATCAAAGAATTATTGTCATGAAAACTGCCACATTCACAAAACATCAATTTATACTAATTCCAGCTCACTATTTTAATCCTTATGAAACAAAATAATATAGAACTCAACAAGTTATGGTCACAAATGCACACTAATATATTATATTTTTTGTGTTGTATTTTACTCCATAACCCCCACAAAAATCTTCATATTGTCCAACAATTAATTAATATGAATTATGAATATATATAAATGCATCATTATTTTCGTGTATTCTGCTGAAACTGGCAACACTTTTTGTTTTCTGAGCATACTAGATTGTTCTGCATTTTGTTGTGTAAATACAGTGCCTTTTTTATCCACTTTGTATTAATTTTAGACACCTGAGCCACTTTGGGGAAAAACACGTTTTATTTTTATGTGAGGGTTACCCACTTTGAACAGTTCAATGAGTGCCTTAATATTGACCGATTTTAACAATTTAATTTTTTTAATCTTCTAAATAATGTACTATATAATAAGAACAAATAAAATATCTTGAATTAAAATAAAATGTTCGTCCGTAATACCTAATCTAAGTGTCGCTGAATGTCGTATGCAGAGCAATGCTGAACTCTTTGTTGCAGTGAGCATAATGAACTCCTTTTGAAGATTCGATTATTCCTCAAAAACGTTCACGGTATTCGCGTAAGAAATGTTGTCGCGCTTTTTGCTTACTTGCAACCTTACCCTTGAACCCTTGCTATATAAGAATAATAAATAATAATAAAATATAGCTGAACCTTCGCTCTACATGTATAAGAATGATAAATAATAAGAAAATAAAGACGATTAAGAACAAGAAGAAGAAGAATGGGATAAGGAGAAGAACAAGAAGGAGGAGGAGGAAGAAGAAAAAGAAGAAGAGGAGGAGGAGAAGAATGATGGGAGGAGGAGGAGAGAAGAAGAAGAAGAGGGAATAGGAGGACAGCTTACCTCGGGAATAATCTCGACGATGTCCCTGACCTCCCACTCCTGTTCGTCCACGAAGCTGAGGAGGTTGACAGCGCTCATCTCTGACTCGTCCTCCAGCAGTTCTAAGCTCGATTCGCTCAGTCGTGACGTAATCAGCACTGACAAATGCTGCAAAACAAAAAACAAACAAAAAGAAAAATGAGGTCTTAGTTATTTCATGCATCATCATCATCATCATCATCATCATCATCATCATCATCATCATCATCATCATCATCACTCCCTCTCTCTCTCCTTCTCTCTCTCTCTCTCTCTCTCTCTCTCTCTCTCTCTCTCTCTCGTTCACCCGTTTATGTTTTTAGATCACTCAGAGGCTGAGTAACTGGCATAACGATCTTGTGATGTGGGGATATCCATCAAATGTTCGGGTGAATGATGCTGTAGTTACAATTTGTGCATTTAGTGTGCGAGTTGTTTTCGCTATTTTAAAACATTTGTTTAAAATGTCCTCTTCCTTTTATGTTACTATGATGACCTACAGTTGCATTAGTTCCTTTTCTCTTTGTAGTTAAAAAGCCGTTTTAAATATCTCAACCAAAGTTAACATTTTACATAGTTTACTGAGATGCATGCGCTGGATTCTGCGCTCAAGTATTGACACGTACACACAAAAAGACACAGAAAGAGCTAGCGACACAGACTGAGAAGACGGCTGAGTGTGAGAATGAAAGCAATAAATCTACTTTGAGGTAATACATATGTATTGTATTTTATTGTATTGATGTATTACCACCTTCACCACCAACATCATAGCACTCGCCACTATCTCCCCGTCCCTCCACGCACTGACCTGTACATCAAAGGGGAAGCTCTGCAACTCCAGACTTTCAGCAAAGTCTGTCTTGACTCTCCTTTTCTCTAACACGTAGGCTTCTCCATGTTCGTTGATGAAGAGGTCATTCCAGATTTTGGCCCCGCTCTCGTCCACAGCGTTCTCTAGCTGTAGCTGAGGGTTCCATAACGATTTCCACTCAATGTCCTCCACCTAAAAGCAACACTTTTCAGGGTGACAAACGAACGGGGTTGGGTTTGGGTGGTGGAGAAGGGAGGGGGGGCGGAGGAGAGGTGAAAGGAGGTGAGGTCGGGCTTGGGGGGGGGGGGGGGGTTTGAGGGGTGGGGTCAAAACCGCTAAAAGAAAAGAAGTAAAATATAACACCTCTTTGACTGCCCAAAATAAGGACAACCAAATTGTTCCGATCACATCAGCACAGAGAAGAAAAGTTCAAGATCCAGATTTGAGCTCTTGAGCTGAAAAGGCGCTAGAAAAGAATGATAAAATAAATACATTGGTTTCCAGTGGAGAACAGAATACAGTATACAATTGCAAGCCTTTGCTTCAAAGCTGTTACTCTGTCTGGTCCATTGTATCTCTCTGAGTTAGTCCACTTCTATACACTATCAAAATAATTCTGTTCATCTTCTGACAGTCGCCAGCTTCGTATTCCCCATATGAAAACAAACACTTTTGGGGAACGGTCATTCTGATTTTCAGCCCCTACAGTATGGAATTGTCTTCCCCTAACTCTGCGCTCTGTTGAATCATCGCTTTCTTTTCGCTCTGGACTTAAAATACACATTTTCAACAGTGCCTATCTATAAATCTCGATCCTGAACTTTTCTTTGCCAAATACATAAAACACAGTCATAGTCAATGTGTGTGTGTGGGTGTGTGTGTGGGTGTGTGTGTTTGTTTCTGATTTGTTTTTTCATGTTTTGATTTCGCTTTATTTATTTATGTATTTAATAATTTTATTGTTACTTATTTATTCTTTCTTTCTGTAAAGTGCTATGAGCTCTAGTGAGGAAGGGCTCTGTACAAATGTTTATTATTATTATTATTATTATTATTATTATTATTATTATTATTATTATTATTATTATTATGATTATTATGATTATTATGATGATGATGATTATTATTATTATTATTATTATTATTATTATTATTATTATTATTATTATTATTAAATAAATAAATAAAGTGTAGCTCAGAGGCCTAGTTGCAAAACCCCCGAAAATAGACATTCTTCGTCACCTGCTACGCGAGGTCATGTGATAGGATATCCCGGGGTTTTCTCGTGCAGCGAGCGAAGAAGACAAATATTTTCGCTAGTCGCAAAAATTCCCTGTTATCTGCTACATGGTACTCCGGTCATACAACTGGTTGTTGAATAAACAAAGAAAAACACTGTCAAAGTTACGCAGATCTGGATCTAATAGATGCACTGTTTTAAACTGCTACACACAAACTGAACGGCAAAACACCCTTCCACGTCTGTTCGAACGCGGAAAAACGTCAGTTCTCTGCATTTTACTTTTTCTGCGAGCATTATGGCATCACAACAAAAATCGCCTCCTCGTTTGCCACGTCCTATATTGCCTTTGCCATTTTTATCCTGCCAAAAAAAACTAAGGGACTTAACTCGGCTCCCGAGCTTAAAAATATCAAGCGAGTAAATCATCTTGGGTATATATTATCTTTGATCATAGGTATGATACATACTACTGCGCTCCCCCTCCTCCGCTATCGGGGATCCAATCATCCACAGCAGTTTGTATCTAAGGGTTGCTTCAATAGAATGTATTTCATCTATACGAAACAGCAGCAGACAGACTGCCAAAACCCGGAAACAAAACTTCGACTGAGAAGACATATAAAAATCAGTTGTTTTAAATTCACTCTCAGATTAGTACTGAAGACCTTCCACGTTGCCTTTGAGATTAGTAGCATATGCCTATTTATTATTAAACCTTTGCAGGCTGCAATTTTAGTTCATGAATATTAAATGAATACTTACACTTTGGCAGTGGTCGAGGGCTGGTTCTCTCCATTTGGCCTGCACGAACACTTCTGCTCTGAACAGCTCCTTCAATGTGTCGATTTCTCCGATCTTCAGGAACACCGCCCGGATGTACACCTTGGGCTGAGCAACAGACGATCTGGGTACGTAGTCCCCGAATCCGCCATCCCATACCCACCCCGAAGACTCATTATTTTTAGTCTCTTCGACAACCCCTTTATCTTCACCGTCACTACTACCGTTACCACTACTACTAGTCTCCTCGTCTTTTGGCTTACGTCTGCGTGAGGTTTGTTCACCGCCCTTTTGGCTTCCATTACTGCTGTCGTGGAACACAGTGGGCTCTTTGCTTTGGGAGGCAGGTTTGGTGGTGGCTAGAGCAGACGTGAACGAAGCGTGGTTTCTGTGATTAGGGGAGTTAGTGCTAGGGGCGAGGCTATTAGAGTGGAATTGGTGAGTAAACTCTCTAGCGTCAGTAGGGTGAGTCGGTGCATAATTCTGTGAGTTGCTACAGTGAGTGCAGTCACAGTTTGGTGGGTGGGTAAGAACAAGGAACTCGGTGCTTTGTGACCGGGCAGCTTTGGCGCTTTTGAAGCCGCCTTGCTTTTTGGAAGCAGATTGGGGATTTCGAGAACGATTACTCGGCGATGACGCCTTGCCCTGTGAAGATTTTAGGTCATGTGCTGAAGAACCTGGTACGCCTACATCTTGATCATAGTGCACAGGAGAAATTTTGTCGTTAGAATGGCGGTTAGGTGGTTTAGTTAGTGGCTTGGAGTTAGGTCGGTACTGGTGAGTTCCAGAAGAAGGACGCTGTCGATGGCGATCATTAGAGTCGTGAGGATGACGCTGGTTGGAGTGAGGATGGGGTTGCTGAAAGTAGTTAGACGTCTCACCGTTATCAGTAAACCGAGTTGTGGAAGAATGGTTATTACTGCTGTCAGTGTTAGTGGAAGATTCTTTCAAACAGGTCGGTACCTTGGGTAGTCCCTTAACATCCGCCATCTTTATGCTATAGTATGTGAACTGCCTACATACAAACAAAACAAAACAACACAATGCAAGTCAATCAAACAAAGAAGCCAACAAGCCGTGTTTTGCAAGTTAATATTAGTGCTGTGGTCTAATACCACAGATGTCAATAGACCTTACATTAAAATAAATAAATAAATAAAAATTTCAATGCCAGGCACGACAGTAATTTTGCAGCCGCCTGCATAATAAAAGCAAAACCAGAAATGACCGAGACACGTTCACTACTTTGGAAACGAGTCGTTACGTTATATAAACACGGATTACTCGTGTAAAAAACACAAAAAAGATGAAAGAATAAAAGAAAGAAATGGATGGAACTGTGAGTATAATTGGAAGTATAATGTATCGTGGTACTGTTCATTTTGCCGGGAAATCTTCACTTGAAACACTTGAGTTAAAGTGTCTTTTTCTAAATTAACTCAATAGTTTGGTTTCAGCATCTTCACTATGCACCTCTCTCGTGTTCTGCACAGACGAGATGCAACCCCGTTTAAAACAATACAGACGTAGATGTGTGAGAACTGTGACAGCGCGCAGTTGCGCCTGAAAATACACACAGCTTTGTTCAATGTACGGCGAATGCTATGGCTCAGCAGGCTCAGACACTTTGTATGGTGCGAACTGACCCTCCCATATACCGTGCTACATGTGAAATGATGATGTGTTGTATCGTGACTCCATCGCTGGACCACTACAAGCAAATAAGCAAGAGAAAATAAAAAAAAAAGGAAACAACAAAACTAGCGGCTTGCAAAACTGTCAATATTTCGATTATTAAATAGTTCATAATCAAGCGGTTCGCCTCATTTTCCGCTCTTCTAGGTTCGATCATATCACTCTTCTCCTTCAATCCTTGCATTGGCTTCCTGTTCAACATAGAATTAACTAAAAGGTTGCATCCCTTTGCTTCAACATCACCGAATCTACTGTTCCAGCTATCTTTCTGACCTACTACAACTCTATATACCCTCTCGCCAACTTGGCTCCTCCTCTGATAATCCAATCAGAATTCCTTGCACACGCACCAAAACATACAGTCAGCGTATATTCTCTTTTCAGGCCCCTGCTACCTGGAATAATCTCACTCACTCCATCAGACACTCTCAATCGTTGCCGACTTTCAAAACTAATCTTAAGACGCATCTGTTCCTTCAATAACTCACCATCCGTCTTCCTTCAGGTAATCATTATCCCTGCTTGATATTTGTGTGTGTGTGTGTGTGTGTGTGGGTGTGGTGTGTGTGTGCGTGTGTGAGACATAGAGAGAGATTAAAAAAAGAGAGTTTGGACAATTCCATCATCCGTCTCATCCTTTAATTGTTTCATATTTGTTCAATGTTTACAATTTTTTGCCTTCGCATACGTTGTTTTAGTTGTTTTTTTTCATCCTGATTGTTTTTGTTTTGTTTTTTTCATCCTGATTGTATTTGTCAGCAATTCTCTGTCTACTGTCAATGCCTCCCACGGTTGATACTTTTTATCTGCTTGAATATGTATCATCGTCATTGTTACAATTTTTTGACTTTGTGTGTGTTACTGCATATTTATTGTACAAGCTTAGAGCTGTCAATATAGTTAGAATCGAAATGTTAATAATAATAATAATAATAATAATAATAATAATAATAATAATAATAATAATAATAATAATAATAATAATAATAATAATAACAATAACACTAACAATAATAATAATAATAATAATAATAATAATAATAATAATATTAATAATAATAATAATAATAATAATAAACCTTCGCGAAAGTCATCCAAGTATGATGGTCACAGCAGTCAGTCTCAATCTATATAATAATAATAAAATAACAGCAATGATCTTTCCTGTAAATAGGCAATCTGTGATTGACTACTGACCTTCCCGCACTGAAGGGGAATTTAATGAAAGTAGTGACATTAATCAATAAATCACGAGACGGGATGGAAGGATTGGGTGAAATCACCCCGTGGATAGAAGTTAGAATAGTGGTAGCTCCCATACACAGGCGCTTGTATCTGGACACGCGAGCGCATGTGCCTGTGACGCGTCTCCCTGACACGCGAGCGCGCTTTGAACTAAAGGGAGACGCGTCACAGGCACAGGCGCTCGCGTGTCCAGATACAAGCGCTTGTGTTCCCAAACGTCCGTACCTGCAAGCGACGAAAGGGCCATGGTATTTAAGGATGTTTGTCCTTATGAGACAATGCGTTTATTTTGGAAAAAGTACTTTGTTGCCACACAAAGTGTTCAGTCGATGCTCAAACCGATCTAGTTAGTTATTCATTGCTTACAGGGTCCAGCGGACTGCACAGAGCCTAATCAGTCAATACCACAATTTCGCTGAAAGGGGACTTACCCCTAATCCGCATAAAAGATCTGCCGAAACAACCCTAGCGTTAACACTGAGGGCCATCTACCAGCCGGTCACTTTACAATAAAGACATCCCACGCAGTGGACGCCAAGGCTATACTCTAATTTATCGACCCCCGTTTACAAAAACAAAATAGAATACAAACATCATTATAAAATGTCAACAAAACACATACATATAAAATGCCTACATTGCCAATTAATAACATCATAGGAAGCCCTAGTGACCATTTGGCAGAAAGCGTCCAATATTCCCAAGCTGATCCAACAGACCTCACACACAAATAAGGAGTTTTGTTCCGGAAGAGTTTTCAAGAAAATAGGTAGGAGACTGGTCTAGCGAAGAAGAAGATAGTACAGGGTGTTCCAAAAGTCTTGGGCACATTTTGACATTGAATATTTCCGAAACTATTAAGGATATAAAAACGCATCTGGTAAATTCAGAAAGCTTGTGATCTCAATTTTTACATGGAATGTTCAAAGATGTTCAATGTGAGCACCATTGGTCACACGACACACATCAAGCCGATAGTCAACTTCTTGCCAAACGCGTCCTAGCATTTTCTTGTTGAATGAACGCCATTAATGGGTCTGAAAAGAAATAAAAAAATCAACAGCTTTACAAAAACTTAATGTAATTAGCTTTAAAATGGCACAACTTTTATCTTACTACCATTCATAGTAATTGAGATACGGGGACTTCAAATGTGCCCAAGACTTTTGGAACACCCTGTATAGTAGATTGATAGAACAGAGTTGAAATAAGAAAGAACAAAGTGACAGTGGGAATTTAAAGCACTAAATTTCCAGGAAGTGGGGATACTATTTATACTGAAACCTCCGGCACCCCAACGGGGGAAAACCGACCTAAGCTAAGCTTAGCATGTTCGGCGTCTCTTCCTTACAGTGTTAACAAACAACTATGCCTACTATACATACACTTCCGTTGTTGATGTTTTACAATTTTAAAAAATCAACCTGTCATTAGTGCGTAAGAAAATGCCTTTATCGAATCATAGGAAACCCGTACTTTTTAAAGAGGTTATATTGGAGGTAGTTGGAGGCTGTTAAGTTCGGAAACTACTGGCGTCCGGAGGTGACATTCGAGCACTTTGCTCTGAAACTAATGGACGGATTTCTGTGAAACTTGGTATTTAGTTAGGAAATGGTGAACTCTACCCGATGACGAAAAACATGATGCATGTTGGGTGAGTCATCATGGTGACGTCATGATTTGTTGTGTGTTTTTATCTAATCCTATTTTCTCCCAAACTACTGGAGGGATTTGGTTCAACTTTGTATGTAAAGTGTACAGATGCCCTTGAGCCTTAAATAAAACTATGATAGATTGAGTGACGTCATCGTGTGACGTCATCATGGTGACGTCATGAATAGTTTTTTAAATCCTATTTTCTCCCAAACTACTGGAGGGATTTCATTCAGCTATAGACTTTACTTATGCCTCCAACGTAAAACCAAAAGAATGGAAATCACGATTTTTTTTTTAAACCTTTCCTTTAAACTTCGTATGTAATGAGAATGTACAGATGCGTTGAACCTTAGTAAAAACTTATGCTTATCGAGTGACGTCATCGTGACGTAATACGTGCGAAAGAGAGAGAGAGAGAGAGAGAGAGAGAGAGAGAGAGAGAGAGAGAGAGAGAGAGAGAGAGAGAGAGAGAGAGAGAGAGAGCACGCGAGGGAACTCTGCACCTGCTAGGGTTCAGCACTTGTTTGTTGTTGTTTTTTTCTTCCCGGAGGAGAAACACTCACTAGCACTGTGAGTGTGAATTTGAAAATGTGTAGGCTAATATTTGGGCCCTCTAAAAGGCCCCAATTCTCAGGTTTTGTTTACCTTTGCCGAAAATGCCTAAAATTCGCGTTGTTATTTATTTATTTAATCGTTCTTATATAGCGCTTTTTTCAGCTCAAGAGCTGCTCAAGGCGCTGGCCGATACAGGATCTAACTCAAGCCGCAAGAGGCGCCAACTTGCAGCCTTTGGGCGCATCGTAATAACGCTCCAGACAACTGAGCACAATCCTGGGCAGCCAGGGAGGGGGAGAAGGACCTAGGTACATGCTGGATGTGTTCTTGTCACCGGCACTCACCCGTCTAGGACATGAGCGTCAGGATCTTTAAAGTCCGTTATGATGGAATGTATGCGCCACAGACTAGACCTCGGTTTACACTCTCATCCGAAGGAGTAGGAAACGGGAGTAAAGTGTCTTTCCCAAGGACACAACACAATGCGCCGGCCTGGGCTCGAACCCGGGACCTTCAGATCTGCAAGCCAAAGCTCTGCCATTAGGCCGACGTGCTTCCCTTATCACATTACGCAATGATAAAGTGCGCTTTTTGTTGTTCAAACCAACTGCTCAAGTTTGAATTGTCTGTTTCGCTTCTCCGGTCCTGATTTGGCTCGGAAGAGTCCGCTGGACCTAAAGCAATAATCATGTAATGTAATGTTTCGCTTCTGTCAGGGAGCGATATCCCCTGTTTTTAACGGTGCGGTGTGACCTTGGACCCTATTTGTGAGTGAATTACACGGCTTGAAGTGTGCGTCTTTGGTGTCTGGAGTACAGTCTAAAACGGAAAACCTTGCTAGTCATTTTTTTCACGGGTTCTGTTTCTTACCGACTTTGGTGGATGCTATTTTTAGCTCCAGAATGTTGGCTGGCTAGCCAACGGCTGTTGCTATTTATAGACACAAAAACTACGGAATGTATTCATTTAAAAAAAATTATTATACTTTCCAAAGAGTTATTTTTTGTTGTAAGTTTTTTTTCCTCAGTAGGGCAACACTCACTGTGAATGTCGAAGGGGGCGAGGCCAAAGTGGGTCCCTTTACGGAGGAAATAGGTTAATAAAAGTAAGACAGCACAGCATGAAAACGAAACAGCCGCTAGCAAAACCATGTATTATTTAGTGAAAATGCATCACATTTGTACATTCCTAATCCATCTTTTCCTGATGACGTCTAACATTACTCCGTCAAGGACTTCAAGTGGGTTTTGCCATTTGGCGGAAGTCTTCTGTCAAATACATCAAATGGGTTTTGACCATTTGGCGGAAGGTTATTTGATAGCGAAGTAAAGTGTTACAATGAAAAATGCATTGCTTGCATCACCATCAGCCACAGGAACAATATTAGCGTCAATTCTACTTTCATAGTCGTCGTCGTCGTCGTCGTCGTCGTCGTCGTAGTAGTAGTAGTAGTAGTAGTAGTAGTAGTAGTAGTAGTAGTAGTAGTAGTAGTAGTAGTAGTTCTTGTTGTTGTTGTTTGTTTGTGTGTTTGCTTCGTTGTCGTCCGTTATCACCGTTATCGTTATGGTCCTTCGATGTCATCGACATAATCATTATTTATCATTAAAATGGTCCTCGTCGTTACATTACATTACATTACATAATTGTTGCTTTAGGTCCAGCGGACTCTTCCGAGCCAAATCAGGACCGGACAACCCCCAATCCGCATAAAAGATCTGCTGAAACAACCCTAGTGGGAAAACTGAATGCCCTCCACCAGCCAGTCACTTTACAATAAAGACATCCCACGCAGGGGACGGCTGAGGCTTCACCCCAACTTATCGAACCCCCGTTTACAAAAACAAAATAGAATACAAACATCATTATAAATTATCAACAAAACACATACATGTAAAATGCCTACATTGCCAAATAATAACATCATAGGAAGCCCTAGTGACCACCTGGCAGAAAGCGTCCAATATTCCCAAGCTGATCCAACAGACCTCATACACAAACAAGGAGTCTTGTCCCGGAAGAGTTTTCAAGAAAAAATGTAGGAGACTGGTCTAGCGAAGAAGACGATAGTATAGCAGATTGATAGAACAGAGCAGGAATGAGAAAGAGCAAATGAGAAAGACGGCGACAGTGGGAATTTAAAGCACTAAATTTCCAGAAAGTGGGGATACTATTTATACTGAAACCCCCGGCACCCCAACGGGGGGGGGGAGTGGGGGGGGTCCTCGTCGTAAAAGAAAGTTAAACAGGAATGGGGAGAGGGGAATGGCGGGGGAAGGAGGGCGTGGGAGGCGAGAGGTGGGGAAGGGGGCAAATATCCTAACTATTTAATCAATTACACACAACCGTACCAAAAATAAAGGTCTCTTGCAAAGTCAAGAAATATCAACAAATAAATATCACAGACATCGTTTAAAAACAATACAAATATCATATAATAAATATCACACACAAGTATATGTATGGGGACACATACGCTTACTGATCAATACAAATTGTTTTATGATGAAGTAGGGCAAGTACTCAAGGGCATTACCCATGTTGAGTTTCTGGATAGTTCATCCTCTTTAGCACAGCGGTAGATAGCACACAGGCTGACGAATGAGCAGTCTCTCAATAGAGAGCTTTAGGAAGCACAAAAACTTGGTTCGTAGTTCTTTTTGGTAGGAAAATCCCCAATCTACGTCATAACTTTTGCGCTTCCGGAAGGTCACGACCTCCTCATTTGCATTACGCAGAAAATTTCGCTTGAGTTAAAATGCGGAATTTTTATCATTTTAACGAATCGTGATTCTCATGTAAGTTTATGGTATTTTTTGCATATTACATATCGGGTCCATTGCTATAAAAGTAAGCTTGAATAAATGCTTTGACTGTATTCTCTCACCATTTGTTGTTGTTGGTGATTACATTACATTACATGATTATTGCTTTAGGTCCAGCGGACTCTTCCGAGCCAAATCAGGACCATTGTTCATTAAAATAGGTGTACTTTGTTCCAAACAAAAGGGTGCTGTTTTTTTGTGCTGCTTTTGCTTTCAGATGTAAAATGGCGGGGGGGGGGGGGGGGGGGGGGGGGGGGGGGGGGGGGGTTTGTGGTTCCGATTGAGATTTTCAACATTGAAGAATGACCTTTGTTTTTATGGCTATCTCTTTCCACTAGGTTGTGGCCTAAAACGGGCTAGTGTTTTCTTTAGCGTAGGCAATGAACACCTTAAAGCCTCTATAGAAGTCTCTTGTAGGCTTTGTTGGTTTTTTTAAAGTAGGCAGAAAAAAAAAAATAGAAACTCTCTAATCATACTATTTATTCTGAAACCCCCGGCATCCCAACGGGTTTTTTTTTTTAATGAATCAACAACAACAACAAATGGTGAGAGAATACAGTCACAGCCTATATTCAAGCTTACGTTTATAGCAATGGACCCGATATATGCAAAAAAAATACCAGAAACTTTACATGAGAATCACGATTCGTCATAACGATGAAAATTATTTTCACTCAGCGAAGTTTTCTTCGTAATGCAAATGAGGAGGTCGTGATCTTCCGGAAGCGCAAAAGTTATGACGTAGACTGGGGGATTTTCTACGAAAATGAACTATGAATCAAGCTCCTTTGCTTCCCAAAGTTCTCTATTCACAAGCACCGGGCAGCCTCAAAGATAGCTATAGCGGGGTAACTAGTTTTAGTTGAAGGAAACCCCCAAGTTTCCGGTCCATCTGCGCTTGCGCTGAACTATCCCACGGAATTTCTACCATGGAAGCGTGGCTCCCCCATACGATCCTCTATCCTCCTATCCTGTCCTATCCTATCGCGTAACTCGGAGGTCGTTGGGGCACCACAGATGATCGTTTAACCAGCCTACTCCATCTTTCTCTGTCCTCAGCAATCCTGATGGCTTCACTCAGTGTCAAACCAGTCCATTTTCGAATGTTGTCCTCCCACCTGTTTTTCGGTCTCTCTCCTCTTCTACCTCCTTGCACCGTGCCTTGCAGGATGGTTTTTTGATCCCTCTAATATTTGAATACCGAAAAGAGCGTATGGGGAGCTGTGCAAAGTAGGGTTCTCTCTTTTTTTTTCTTTTTCTATTTCCGGTAGATCTAATCTTTCACCTAATCATCTAACAAGAGACCAGTCAAACCGCGGTTATCGAGTACACAACTTTAAAATAGCGACACTTACGATAGAGCACGTTTCCTTCTCTAGCTTACGATAGAGCACGTTTCCTTCTCTAGTGGTTCATGAATTCCACGATAAGGGGTTAAGGGTAGCTTTCTGTTTAAAACCCTTATCGAACGAAGAACAGAATAGACAACATAATTGAGTGACTTCATCACTTTCTTGATATGTTGAATAAACGTGTGGCTAAATTATTTTCTTAAAAACGTAACATGAGGGCAATTTGGAAGAGACAAAAACCTAGCTACTGTCGGACGGAACTGTTTGTAAACATTACTTGCCAGTGTGAAAACATAAACACTAATTTCATAACTGTATTGTATTGTGTTTGTGCAACGTACGTCAGTAGGCCTATATTCGTGTCGCGACTGGAACATCCAGGTACGGAATTAGTGTTTATGTTTGCACACTGGCAAGTAATGTTGTACATATCAATGATCCGCTGTTAACGGTTGTGCCATTGTTCGAATCCCCAACCCGCAACTCTACCTTGTGAAGGGGCTAGTTTGCCTATCCACAATAAAATTATCGCATCGAAAACACACACACACACACACGCACACACACACCCACACACACACACATGTGAAGATATTCTGGTGAAGATACGTTTATCTTACTAGGGGAGTAAGACTTGTAGATAGACTAGATGGGGGCGTTAGGCTACCTCTATCAGCCGTTCTTTTGCCAGAATTCCAATGCGGTGTGAGAGACTAATCACGGTGCTTAGTAACATAAAATTTATATTTGTTCTCGGGTTTTAAAGTATCATTTGGCTCACTTTAAGAAATGCTTATTAGGACTAGGTTACTTGGTCTCAAGAGAAGAAAAACTAGTAGACACACAACAATACAACTAGAATGACACCAGTCGTATCTTCAACTTTTATATAGTCAACACAAATTCTAACATTACTTCATTTAAATGTAAATTAATAATTATAATTGTTCAATGTGCTGGTAAATTTCTTTAGCAGTTCTTCTTCATCACTTGCTAAGCAGTTCTAATACTGTTTTGGTTTTCGTAGTCTAATAATATTGTTCTGGTGGTCGACTATGGGTCCGCGAGGGTTATATCAGTTGGCATTTTGAGGGAGACTTAGCTTGAGTCCGTCGATCAAGTTGAGGGTTCTTGCCTCTCAGGATGATCGGGTGAGTCGTAACTACGGGGTTCGGACGTGGCGAGGTAGATTCTAGATGATCTATTTGTCTTCCACGGGAGCAAGCGTCATGTGTTGACTCCACAAACCGTCCCAGAGCTGAACTGTAAAATTCAGAACTCTGGCTACAATATTCTATTCGAATATGGGTATGCGGCACCCTCTGCAAAGAGTCTATAGCATCAGACACCTGCCAACTTTCCCATATGTGACCCTCCACCACGGGATGAGTCGTATTGCGCCTCAGTCCATTCCGAGCAATCACTGAAAATAGGTGCAGGGGGTGTGGGTTGTCGGTTTGGAGATTTTAGTTGTTGCTGATTCTTTAATCATTTATCTACATGTTTCCGTTGGAAAATTCACTTCTAAAAGTATTATAAATGTGTTTTAAAAGCACCACCTATCCCGTTTTGGTGAGAAAATCTTGCCAAAACCACTTCTTTTGAACAACCTGTCCTCCCTATGCTTTTCGAGCCGACCCGATGTACTATGCACCGATTGAAAGGTCTTTGTCTCAGCTTTTAAACTATGTAGAATACGATTGGTTGATTCGAAATAGAAAGCTAAAACGATAGGCTAAAAATAATAGTTCTCCGGGAATGCCCCTGTAAACAAATCGTCACCATGTAGGGGAAGCTCGCTCCACGATTGGCTAATATCTGCGCGTGACGTCAACCAACCAACCAGCAGGAAGGTAATTAAAATTTTGCAACATGTCTGCTCATGGCGTCTCCGAAGCTTTCGTCGCAAAAGCGTTGAATTCGGCCAGAGATGCAAATATTAGGGACCAAAAAGATTCAGAAGAATTAGAAAGTCTGATAAGAGAGTATTTTACATCTCTGGAATTCGAAGATACCGGTGATTTAAGCGAGGACGAGGAGAAAAGTGATGATGAAGTGAGTGGTGGTGTCGAAAGTGATTGTGATGGTGTAGGCCTAGAACACGAAGAGGAAACTAGTGACACAGACAGCGAAATGCATCATTTAATTTTATTTTTATTTTTGGGGTATCAGAAACTTAAAGCTTTATCTGCTTGGAAAAGAACTAAAATTGTATGTCTCTTGGTAAACATTATTTTAGGATAATTTCATGGTGGCTTGTGATTAAAATCACCCACCCCCACCCCTGCCCCCCGCCTCCTGAAAAAAATATACAATTTTTAGACCACATACTTTTTTTATTTTATGCTGCTATTTCATACAAATTGTTGACATTTGCTCATTTGTAATGATTTTAATATTGCTATGAATAAAATTATTATAGTAGTAGCAATCGGCCTGCATAAAAATGTTAACTAAGTAAAACATGCATTTTAACATGTATTTTAAAAAAAGTGTACAAATAAAAGTACTTCATACTTTGAAATGAAAATGTGTGTGTGTGTGTGTGTTGTTAATGCTGTGCTAGATTACAGTGCCAAATTTCATTAAGATCCATGCATGGTTGCTAAGGACATTACTGTCTTAAAGTTTGTAAACACAAATTTCGAGATTTCTCAGAATCGCGTTTTTGAGGGGGGGGGGGGGGGGGGGGCAAAGTAAAAAGCATGTAGCTCCGAGACTATTCGTCAGATTTTCAAACGGTTTTTTCCATTGAAATTGGCATTCAAAATACTTTAAGATAGCACAAATAACTCAAAATGACCCAGAGGCACAATAAGACTCAAACCGTGGTGGAGGGTCACATATGCACACTTCGATCCGAATCTTAAAGCTAAGATATATCAATCAACATGCACAATGTGTCAGAAACAATAATCGGTTTCTGTATATATATATATAAAACATGAAAATACTAATACATGGCAATCAATATAATATAAACATACATGTATCAAGCTAGGAGTGTTAACGTACTTCTAGTCTCTGGGAATCGTGAAACCATCTCTAGTCTTATCACTTTTCTTGATGAGGCTGAGGCTTTCTGGTTCACTGCAGTCTGTTCCTTTGACCCCTTGGCTTCGTACTTCGTATTCGACTGACGAGCTAGAGTTTAGGGTCCGGGTCTATGCAGGGGGTTCTACGTCCTTGTAACGGACGCAGTTCGTACACTTTTCTGTAGGAAGACGGTATGACGTCACTGCATAATTTTTCGAATAGTTTGTGAACTGTTGTTAGAGCAGAGACTATACATCAGCCTTAGTGACAGGACGTGGGGTGCTCTAGAAAGACCTGATTCTTTAGGAATTACTGTTGCTGTATAAAGAATACAGGTATTTATTGTTATTATTATTATTAGTGGTATTTATAATGAACTGCTAAGCTATCTTTACGAAGAAGGAAGAATATTGCTTTTTGTAAAGTAGTACGTTTAGGGTACAGACGAACCCATGTTTGAAAACAAAGTTCGATAACTCGTGTCAATATTTATTTGATCATGTGTATACATGTATGTGTGACTCAGTTTGTAATTATGATGCCATTTTTATATTCATTCATATGTGGATATGGGGCTGAAATAGGAACGTATTTCAGTTGTGTAATTTGTGTATCTATTGATGAATGAATGGGTATAAATATGTTATAAAATGGAGGTGAGCTGTGTTTGTAATATTTGGCTCATAGTCCATTGTGTGTAGCCTATGCAATGTGTGTAAAGTGGCTATACTAGGTATTGTCACAGGAATGGTGACAGTAGTGATTGTAGTGATTGTGGTGGCGTATAGAAGACATTCTACAAAGGGAAATGATCCTTGCTCAATGTGAGCTATAAAGACATACAGTCTCTTTAAGGATAAGAGCAAAAATTTACGATTGTGTACATGTTGTATACAGCGGAGCGGTTACGGAGCAAAGGACCCCTGATGTGCGGCGGATGGATTCGGTCCCCATGACATCACTGGCTTGACCTGATGTGGACACCATCATCGCCGTAGCTCTCCTTCGGATACCATCACTGGTGCAGAATTGCAACAACGGTACCGAAGTGGATTTCCGGATCAACGCCACGAAGACAACTGCAGCGTCTTCAGTGTGTGGCTGTGACCCCAGCGTCGGCTGTGAATACCGCGCCGGGAGTGTTTGATCCGCGTAACACGGTCAGTAGGCCTAAATAAAAACTGTGACATTTTCTGTGCTCCGGTGCTAATGGAAAAGAGAAGAGTCGAGTGACATCCTTAGAAAGGACAACGACTTTTGCTAGCGTTGAACTCTGGTAGTAACTATGTGGCTTATTTATCAGCTGTGTGATTTATTTATATGCTGGAAAGAATTGTATGATTTAATGTATCTGTAACTTGTTGTATACGTGAAGGATTTATTGTGTATATGTGAATAATTGAATGAGAATAGAATAACAGAGGGCAAAGAGAAATAGCTGTGTATTCTTTGCCTTTGTCTGTAAGTACGTGTGTGGCAGTGTATGAGTATAGTAAACAGAGGTAGAACACACACCTTATACTGAACGTCAGACAGCCACACTCACACACTCATTCAATACACCATAAGTAGTTATACATATATTTATTTAGATTATAATACACAAAAAACCCTCCGTTACATTTGGTGACCCTAGACTGTCTCTGTGTTAGTTAGCATTAAGTCATACTTATTTATATTTATTGAGGGCACCACTAGTTATTATATTTATATACAGTTAGACTAGTGGGCTTATTTCCCTTGAAATTCTTGATTATATTGTGTATGACTGTGATGTTTTGTTTTGTGTGACAATGCCGTCTCCGGCGTAACGGCTGTGCCTGTGTACAGTTTCTGGGCACTAAGGGTTTAATTCTTTTTCTGTCTGTGGGTTGCTATTTTCTTATTTTCAGCTCTGTTCTTCTGTTAGTAGGATTGTTTGTTTTTGGTTAGTTCTTTGCTGTGTAGGGTTCTGTCCTTTCATGCGTGTGTTTGGGTGTATGTTCTCTTTGCCCTTATTTTAAGTAGGTTGTAGTGTTAGAATTTCAGCCCCATTTAATTTAATTTATTTTATTTATTCATTGTGTTCTTGATTTGCATTGAGTTTGATGTTATAATATTCTGTATTTATGTATGTAGTTATACTGGGTTATCCTTGTTAAATTGTTTCCCTTGATTTAGTTAGTTGTTGATACATTGTTTCCCTTGGTTCATGTTGGATTGTTAGTGCTGATAGTTTTTGTTTGTGATTTTATTTGGTTTAGTAATTCTGTTTGACTTTGAATTTAATTTACTTTGGTTCAGTAATTCTGTGTGACTTTGAATATTAATTGGATATAGAATAGTATAGTAGTTAGTGTGACAGTATTTAATTTTTATTATTTATAAAATTAACCTTCATAAGACTTTGTTATTTGGTTGACTTTATTTTCCTTTGGCCGTCAACTTGGTATTATAGTATTATTTAGTTCTAGTGTTTATAGTGTTGAGAGTTAATTGTTTTTTATTCTCATTTCATAATTCTTTATTTATTAACTTTGTTTAAATAATATTTCCTTTGTGGGCATTGTATATATTTTTCATTAGGATAGTTTTTTACACTGTTATATAATTATTCTCTGGGAGAAGGGAGGTAACAAATTTGATTGTGGATGTTTGAACGTTTGGTATATTTTATTTGAATTAGAAATTTTTTTATTTTTTTTTCTCTTCCTATTGACATTGATATTAACTTTACATACTTGTGAATAGATCCATTACTGGGATTATACATAATAATATTATCTTACTTTGAAACTAAAAGGCTGTTAGAACAAATTTTGGATAAAAACTTAACTTAGTAATTTAATCTTTCACTGTATATTCATTGTGCTTATTATCAACTTCAGTTGAAGTTCTTCAACATATGTTGTGAATATATTGACTTAGTGTATTCCATTTGATATTTAAAAATTTTTGTCATTGCTTCAGAACTTGTAGAACATATTGAGATAATATAATATATAATTTGCTTTGTATACATTGAAGACTTGACTGTTTTCATGATAACTTGAACTGTGCATTGTTATGAAAATCTGCTTTTGAAGAAACTTCATTGTTTTCCATAAGATTCATTGAACAATTTATAGTTGTTTTGATTGATTGCATTTTGCCATTACTATTTTGATACTTTGATATTTTATTGATTTACTGGTTGAACACTTTGATACTTTTGTAGTAATTTTTTTTGTTGGTTGTGATCTACATTGTACTTAGCCATGTCTGATGATTATGATCAGTTGTTCCAATCTTTTATTGCTCAAGCTACAACTTTGGGTATTCCGGAAAAGGAACGTGGAAAATATGTACAGGATTGTTTTGATCGTATTGAAAGACAAAAAGTTAGAGATGAAAAAAAATTAGAAGAAGAAGCAAGAGTGAAGGCTTTAGAAGAAGAAACAAAACAGAAAGCATTAGAAGAAGCTACAAAGCAAAAACAAGCAGAGGTTGAATTAGAAAAAGAGAAAACAAAACAAAAGGAATTTGAGTTCCGTTCTGAACAAAGACCTGAGGAACAAGATACGGGTTTTGGAAACAGAGGTAGAGATAGTAATTCTTTTGGTGCTAGGCCTGTTTATCCCAAGTTGCCTCTTTTCAAAGAAAGACAAGATGACATAGATTCATACCTTTTTCGCTTTGAGACTCATGCTACAGCCCTTGGCTGGGATAGAAGCAAATGGGTTACATTTCTTTCAGCTTTGTTAGAAGGTAATGCACTGAACTTATACCACAGTCTTGCTGCAAATGGTCAGGTTGATTATCCAACATTGAAAGACAATTTGCTTAAGAAGTTCCAGTGTACTGCTGAAGGTTTTCGCAAGAAATTCCGTGAAGTCCGACCAGACTCAAACGAACCTTTCCAAACATTTGGTATTGAATTGAACAGATTGTTTGATAGGTGGATAGCTTTGTCAGGTGTTCCTAGAAACATGCAAGGAATAATGAATCTTGTGTTAGGTGAACAGTTTCTAGAATGTGTGTCACAAGATCTCGCTACTTTCATTCGCGAGCGTGGACTTGTCACATTGGATGATATGGTTAAAACTGCTGAAAGTTATCGTCTTGCTCGTCCCGGAAAGAACTTAGCACGCAAATCGGCTGCTACAATTTTCGGTTCAGTAGGATCAGTTGATGTAGCTGAGGAATCGCAAGCTGCTGCTGGCTCTGCAGATTCTCGCGGTGGTTACTCAAACTATCGAGGTCGTGGCTATTGGAGAAATCGTGGTGGTTTTCAAAAGAAAGACCCAACATACACAGATTCGAACCAAAAGGTCGAAGGTCGTTTTGATCAAACTCGGGGATCTTATAGACGTGGACGTGGAGGTGGTTCATTTTACACCAATTTTGATAATTGCCCTCTTTGTGATGGTAAAGGTCATGGTCCTAAACAATGTCCCCTTCGAAATAGTCAAAACCCTTGCCCTGTTTGCAACATTGGTGGTCATACTAGAAAAGCTTGTCCCTTTGTTGTAATGAAAGCCACAGCTTCAGATGATAAGACAAATAAATCAGGCTCAGGTTGTGCAGTTGTCCCTGTAGACTCTGAAGTTGTTTGTTCTGTTTTTGATCAGACACCTGGTCACTTGCATTTAGAAGTTGGTTCTGTAAATTCTACTGCTTGCTCAGTTCTGCGAGACACAGGTGCTACCATTTGTGGTGTTCGAAAACGTTTGGTTTCTGATGAGCAGTATGTACCAGGTACTGTTCGTTGTAAAACTTTTGGTGGAGAGATAAACATTTATCAGCAGGCTAAAGTTGTTGTTTCTTGTCCATATTTTGTTGGAGAGTTGGTTTGTTGTGTTCTTGAGGATCCAGTTGCTGACTTGATTGTGGGAAATATTCCAGGTTTGATTGTTCAGCAGACCCAAGATACCAAAGTTGCTGCTGCTACTGATGTCCCTGTTGCTGCTGTCACTACTCGTGCTCAGGCTAGGAAGCAGGATCTCCCGCACAAACCTCTTGTCACTGTGTGCGATGACTTGAAGGTCACTCGTGTTGAACTTATTCAGTTGCAGAAAGATGATGCTACTTTGCAGGGTTGTTTTAAGTTAGCTGATTCAGGTGAAGAAAAGGTTGTTGGTTCTGCTACTTATACTTTTTATTTTAAAGATGATATTTTGTACAGAAGGTACCAGAAATCCAAGGATATTTTGCATCAGGTTGTCGTTCCTGAAAAACTTCGTACTTCAGTCATGATTGCTGCGCATGATCAACTTTTGGCAGGTCATTGTGGAGTTCGTAGAACTTTGACTAGGATTCTGTCCCAGTTCTTTTGGCCTGGTGTTTCTGCTGATGTGAGTGCTTATGTTCACACTTGTGACATTTGCCAGAAGACAATTTCAAAAGGAAAAGTTCCCCCTGTTCCTTTGGCGACTATGCCTCTTATCTCGACTCCATTCGAGAGGGTCGCTATTGATCTAGTAGGGCCTTTGTCTCCTCCATCTGTTGAAGGTCACAGATATATTCTGACTTTGATTGACTTAGCTACTAGGTTTCCCGAAGCTGTTCCTATGAAAGACATTTCTTCTGTTGCTGTTGCTGAGGCTTTGATGAGTATTTTTTCAAGGTTGGGTTTTCCCAAGGAAATTCTTTCAGATCAAGGTTCTCAGTTCAACTCAGATTTGATGAAACAGTTTCATGCTTTGTGTGGTACTCAAGCCATACGTACTTCTCCCTACCATCCTCAAGCAAATGGTACTGTTGAACGGTTTCATGGCACTTTGAAATCTATGCTTCGAAAGGTTGTTCATTCTCAACCTAAAGCTTGGCATCGCTATCTTCCTGCATTGCTCTTCGCATGTAGAGAATTGCCGTCAGAAAGTGCAGGTTTCAGTCCTTTTGATCGGATGTTCGGTCGTAAACCGAAAGCTTCCATTTCTACTTTTTTGCTTCCAGATGTCGAGGTTGTGGAACCTCAGTGTTGTGTTTCTAGTGTGGATGTTTCTACAGATAGGCATACTGTCCCTACAGTAGGTATTGGCGTTATCCAGGATGATGGTTCATGTCCTTGCAAGAGTTCAGATTCACTCTTGAACCACTTCCAGGTACACAGAATGTGTTCGCGGATCTGTTGTCACGCGCTGATCGTGATCAATCGGTTCCATAGATCAAGGTTTCGTGGTCGTTGCTGTGTTTTGACATTATCCTCAGAACTTGTAAAAAATAACCTCGGTCGGTTCTTTTTTTCTTTGGGAGGGGGGTAGTGTAACGGACGCAGTTCGTACACTTTTCTGTAGGAAGACGGTATGACGTCACTGCATAATTTTTCGAATAGTTTGTGAACTGTTGTTAGAGCAGAGACTATACATCAGCCTTAGTGACAGGACGTGGGGTGCTCTAGAAAGACCTGATTCTTTAGGAATTACTGTTGCTGTATAAAGAATACAGGTATTTATTGTTATTATTATTATTAGTGGTATTTATAATGAACTGCTAAGCTATCTTTACGAAGAAGGAAGAATATTGCTTTTTGTAAAGTAGTACGTTTAGGGTACAGACGAACCCATGTTTGAAAACAAAGTTCGATAACTCGTGTCAATATTTATTTGATCATGTGTATACATGTATGTGTGACTCAGTTTGTAATTATGATGCCATTTTTATATTCATTCATATGTGGATATGGGGCTGAAATAGGAACGTATTTCAGTTGTGTAATTTGTGTATCTATTGATGAATGAATGGGTATAAATATGTTATAAAATGGAGGTGAGCTGTGTTTGTAATATTTGGCTCATAGTCCATTGTGTGTAGCCTATGCAATGTGTGTAAAGTGGCTATACTAGGTATTGTCACAGGAATGGTGACAGTAGTGATTGTAGTGATTGTGGTGGCGTATAGAAGACATTCTACAAAGGGAAATGATCCTTGCTCAATGTGAGCTATAAAGACATACAGTCTCTTTAAGGATAAGAGCAAAAATTTACGATTGTGTACATGTTGTATACAGCGGAGCGGTTACGGAGCAAAGGACCCCTGATGTGCGGCGGATGGATTCGGTCCCCATGACATCACTGGCTTGACCTGATGTGGACACCATCATCGCCGTAGCTCTCCTTCGGATACCATCACTGGTGCAGAATTGCAACAACGGTACCGAAGTGGATTTCCGGATCAACGCCACGAAGACAACTGCAGCGTCTTCAGTGTGTGGCTGTGACCCCAGCGTCGGCTGTGAATACCGCGCCGGGAGTGTTTGATCCGCGTAACACGGTCAGTAGGCCTAAATAAAAACTGTGACATTTTCTGTGCTCCGGTGCTAATGGAAAAGAGAAGAGTCGAGTGACGTCCTTAGAAAGGACAACGACTTTTGCTAGCGTTGAACTCTGGTAGTAACTATGTGGCTTATTTATCAGCTGTGTGATTTATTTATATGCTGGAAAGAATTGTATGATTTAATGTATCTGTAACTTGTTGTATACGTGAAGGATTTATTGTGTATATGTGAATAATTGAATGAGAATAGAATAACAGAGGGCAAAGAGAAATAGCTGTGTATTCTTTGCCTTTGTCTGTAAGTACGTGTGTGGCAGTGTATGAGTATAGTAAACAGAGGTAGAACACACACCTTATACTGAACGTCAGACAGCCACACTCACACACTCATTCAATACACCATAAGTAGTTATACATATATTTATTTAGATTATAATACACAAAAAACCCTCCGTTACAGTCCTCTGACCAATCGTTTAATTCTCGTTTCTAGTTAATCTCGTTCCTACGGGAGTACATTTGAATCTTCTTTTTGGAATTCCTCTCACCTGTCTTACTTGGGAGACACGCTAAGTTACGTCTTGACTTTAGCTTGTCAGAGACGCAACAGGGTAGATCCAATAGAGATATGAGACGCATAGGCTACTTATCGCTTAAGAGACCCTGGTCATATTGTCGGAGTAAGCTAGTTAACATTCTTGGTTTAGCGAGGTCTGCCTGATTGTCTGGGGCACGAACGGTTCAAGAAGGTTAATTTGATACATTTGGACTTCTCTTTAGATAACTAGTAAATTAAAGTCAAGTTTATTCAATACTATCGGTTTATCGTGAATCTGATTTACCACATTTTTGCCAGCAATATTTCTGCTGTTACAACACACACAAACACACACTTGTAGTGGTTTAGCTTTAAAAAAAATATATTAAAAAAATTGGTAAGACTGGAATTTAATAATAGCATATTGGATGTAATCTTTATTAGATGTGATCCTCCGGGGATTAAAGGAGGATAGAAAAGAGTTATCTCCCCTTCTCCGCTGCTAGTGGGTTGAGTTTGTGGATTAGCGTCCTAGATACAGATAGCTATTTTGCTGTGTTCTCAGCTCTCAGTGTAGGCTTATCAGCGGGGCTTGCTAAAATAATCTAGTGACTAATTTCCAATAGTTTATATTAACGTATGTTAATCTGTTGAATAAAAATTGATACAACAACAATAACAGTTTATAAAAAGACGCCTGCATGATGTAGGTCCTCAGAGGAAACAAAATCTTCATGTGAAAACAAAACGTTTCCACATATTGTTGCTTGGCAACAGAAATTAGAAGGCATCTAACTTTTTTTTTTAAAATCATTGCCAAATCTGGTTTTGCTTTAAAAAAATTAAATCTAGGGTTGCAAATTTTAGTAGTTTTGAAAAAGGTTTTTTTTCCCCCGTGAAGGATTACCTTTTTTTGCGGTAAAACCATGTACAAATAGCAGATTGAGAAAGATACAACGATGCCTACAGAAACCTTCAGATGCATGCAAAACAATAAACGAAGCAAAAGCAAATACAATAAGCACTTCAATAGAAGATCACCTTAAAAGCGTTTCTTACTTTGTTATTCCCCATGCAACATGTAGTGGTAAACAGGTGAGGTGTCAACCGCGGGAGTCCCAGTTACGGCGGCCATTACATACATGATATTAACTCAACAATTAAACAGCGTTAAAGCTAATGTTGTGCTGTTAACATTTCAGTACTGACCTCCGTGGTGACGTGGAACAAATTAATACACAGGCGCTCGTATCAAAAATGTGAACGGACTCTATACTATTAGTAATACTATCTTTGTATTAAATCCTCCACACACACACACACACACACACACACACTCACACACACACACACAGAGCCGAGGGTACACAGTATTATCATGACTGTCCTCAAACGCCACAGACGTTGTGCTGACAATGGGTCATATTTCGTCCCCCTTTTTAAGTAGGCCTACTTTTAATTGTTCGAACACTAACCCTAACCCTAACCTTAACCCAGCCCTAACCCTAACGGATCATTGTTCTGACGTCAAAACAAGTAGGTCTGTCAAAAAAAAGTTATGTAGATGTTCACTGGTTTGTCCAGATAACACCGTGTAAACATGCCCACACACACACACACTCACACAAATACAATCATAGTACACGCCGTCTAAAAATAATCACACACGCACAAACACAAACAAACACACACAGAACTTGCTCTGGCCTTCATTCTCCCTCGTCTTGACTTCTGCAATTTTTGCTTAGTTGGTCTCCCTGTCAACAAGCTCCTCAAACTTCGACGCATCCAAAACAACGCTGCCCATCTTGTCCTTCGTCAGTCTCGTCGCTCTAGTGCCTCTTCTGCCCTGAGAAATTTACACTGGCTCCCTGTTACAGCTCGAATTGACTACAAGATTGCCTCTCTCTGCTGTCAGTGCCTCCACTCTGAAACAATTCCTTCCTATCTCTCTGAGACCCTCAGTCCCTACAAACCAGCACGTACTCTCCGATCACATGATGCATCCCTCCTTACAGTTCCTATATACTCCCTTAATAGTTTTGGTAAAAGGTCTTTTTCCGTGTATGCCCCAGCTCTACAGAACTCCCTACCGTTCGACCTTCGTCATGCCCAGTCTCATGCATCATCAAGGATCACAGAAGACACGCCTGTTTTTGAAATATATGTGAATAAATGTGTATGTGCGAGTGAGAGAGAGAGAGAGAGAGAGAGAGAGAGAGAGAGAGAGAGAGAGAGAGAGAGAGAGAGAGAGAGAGAGAGAGAGAGAGAGAGAGAGAGATTCTACAATTTTTCGGCATGTGTCGTTCTGTCGGTCGAAGTGCAAGAGAGATTCTACCATTTTTCGGCATGTGTCGTTCTGTCGGTCGAAGTGCAAGTTACTGAAATTATTTTTAATGCGTAATGTTATATAAGACGTTTAAACCCCCCTCCTCTCTCTCTCTCTCTCTCTCTCTCTCTCTCTCTCTCTCTCTCTCTCTCTCTCTCTCTCTCTCTCTCTCTCTCTGTGTTTGAGTAATGCAATGTTATGTGCAATACCAAGTTTTAGTACAATGTCTTTTTTTTACAAATGCATTGTTTTTATACTTTTATTTGTGTTTATGGGTTGGTTTTGTTACTGGTATGTACAATCAATTAGTTCTTAGCTTGTGTTATTTATAATTAAGCTGTACATGTAGTTGTAACCACTGTACCTATTTTGCCCGAACTGTTTTCAATTGCTGTCTAGTGTTTTACCTTTTTGTACCGGTACATCTTTCCTTTACTATACATATTTTACCCTCTCTGTTTATAATCGAAATTTTAAGATTATGATGTTAACCTGCGAGTGTGCGAGTGTATGCATGCGCGTCAGCGCTTTGAGCAGACAGTATAGTCTGGAATCACGCTTGTTAGTAGTAGTAGTAGTAGTAGTAGTAGTAGTAGTAGTAGTAGTAGTAGTAGTAGTTGCAGTCCTCTGGTCCTTATAAATAATGACTAACTAATTTAGAAGTATTTCATCCAACTCATTATTAGAAAGGATGTTGTGCTGACAATACGAGCGAATGAAGGCGAGAACAGTTAACAACAACACTAGATTTTCGGGAAAACTAACTCACAAGGTAAATGAGGAGGAACATTCTGATCTAAGAAGTAACATAATCAATAAAAAAAAAAATCACATGCTTCACCCAAAATATTGACCCCGAAGATCGAACGCCCGTACAATAAACACGCAATCACAATGCCCCACTGGCGCGACACACGCACGACGACACTTTAACTTCAAGATCACACAATACCGTCGCCAACGCAGAAACCTTCAGACGGAAAAGCTGCCAAACGCAATCTGTGCAGCTCTCTGGACAGACTGACTGCAAGAATTCCATATTAATTTACCTGTCGAAGTTGTCGATGCAGCTACTGTTGTTAAAGTATGTGGTCGCTGCTCGCACGCTTCTTCTGTGGTCTCTTGGCACATTTCCAGCAGGCCATGTGCGTCTTGGGTTCGATCCTAGAAAAAAAAAATTCTGCCATGCTGTGCTTTAAGCATACAATGTTGTGAATATCGGCTCTAAGTTAGTAGTAGGTGTAGTAGTAGTAGTAGTAGTTGTAGTAATAGAGTACGTCAAGTAGTTTGCTGTGTAGTTAGTAGTAGTTGTGAGTAGTAGTAGTTGTAGTAGTGATTAGTGAGTCAGTAGTAGTAGTAGTATTGTAGTAGTAGTAGTAGTAGTGTTAGTAGTGTAGTAGTAGTAGTAGTAGTAGTAGTGATTAGTAGTAGTAGTTGTTGTAGTAGTAGTAGTAGTAGTAGTAGTAGTAGTAGTAGTAGTAGTAGTAGTAGTAGTAGTAGTAGTAGTAGTAGTAGTAGTGTGAGTAGTAAGTAGTAGTTGTTAGTAGTAGTGTTGTAGTAGTAGTAGGTAGTAGTAGTAGTAGTTGTAGTAGTAGTAGTAGTAGTAGTAGTAGTAAAGTTGTAGTAGTAGTGTTGTAGTAGTGAGTAGTGTAGTAGTAGTAGTAGTTAGTAGTAGTAGTAGTAAGTAGTAGTAGTAGTAGTAGTAGTAGTAGTAGTAGTAGTAGTAGTAGTAGTAGTAATAGTAGTAGTAGTAGTAGTAGTAGTAGTAGTTGTTGTTGTTGTTGTAGTTGTTGTTTCTTCTTCTTCTTCTTTTTCTTCTTCTTCTTCTTCTTCTTCTTCTTCTTCTTCTTCTTCTTCTTCGTCGTCGTCGTCGTCGTCGTCGTCGTCGTCATTATCTTCTTATTCTTGTCAACTAAAACTCCTTAGTGTTTTAATAGAACAGTGGCTAGCGCCCTAAGCATCATTTCGAGCTGGCAATGGCGCTATAAATTAAACAATACTCTCGTTTTGTACTTCAGCAACATCTCAAGGTACCTTTCGTTTGTCTCTAAATAATGATTGATTAGCAAAGCGTCTGTCAGATTCAGACATTTGATTTACAACAAGGATGTAGAGATTTAGAGAGAGAGAGAGAGAGAGAGAGAGAGAGAGAGAGAGAGAGAGAAAGAGAGAGAGAGAGAGAGAGAGAGATCCCTGTCAGCAGACATGTTCGATAATGTATACGCAGGAAGAAAGAAAGAAAAAGAAGAAAAAAATAAGCTCGATCCTAACGGGTGGAGAGTTCTCTCTCTCTATCTCTCTCTCTCTCTCTCTCTCTCTCTCTCTCTCTCTCTCTCTCTCTCACTCTCTCTCTCTCTCACACACACATACACACGCACACTAACTTCCTTGTCTGTTTGGTGGGGGTTTTGTTGGTTTTTTTCCCGTTTTCCTTATGGCTGCACCTGTGGTTCGTGGAAGAGTCGTGGATGTTCACCAACCTTTTTTCAAGGTTCTCAGATTCCAAACCTAGGTTCTTGAATTTGTTTTTGACACAAATAAATAAATAAAATTAAATAAAGGTTGAGGAAACCTACGTTGGGAATGTTCACCACCTTCCAGTTAAGAAAGACCATTAGCCTACCTAGTAAGACATCACACCACTTCAAGCAGGACCAAAGATTCCACTGATACACGACGTGGCAAGAAGATCAGAAGAAGAAGCAGTAGAACAAAAACTCATTTGCTATAAGCTTGTTTCTACTGTAAGCTCTGGACGATGAGAGTATAAATCGAGGTCTGTAGTCTGTCTACGCACGCATTCAATCGCACGGACTTTAAAGATCCTGACGCTCATGTCCTAGACCGGTAATCGAGAGCCAGCTACATAAATGGGCCTACAGCCAGCAAGCACTAGGTCGCTTCTCGGCCCCATCCACCATGGCCCCATCCACCATGGCCCCATCCACCATGGCCCCATCCACCATGGCCCCATCCACCATCCATGGCCCCCCTCCACCATGGCCCCCTCCACCATGGCCCCCATCCATCATGGCCCCATCCACCATGGCCCAAGATGGTGCTCAGTTGTTGACATGTCTGGGCCGTCACAAGATGCGCCTCTGAAGTAGCAATTTGCCGCCCAGGGTGGCTTGAGTTAGATACGGTGTTTGCCAGCGCCTTGAGCAGTTCTAGAGCTGAAAAAGCGCTATACGTCATACCTCACATTGTTCCACGTTTAAAACAAACAAACAAAAAGCAACAAAAGAAATCCAACAACAATGCGAAATCGTTTCATAAAATTCAGGTGCTGGTTCAATAATTTCTTATGTATAGTCTAACACCTTGCACATTAATCCAGTTAGAAGAACAATATCAAAAAAGTAATACTGTGTGTTTGATTGATTGATTGATTGTTGCTTTAGGTCCAGCGGACTCTTCCGAGCCAAATCAGGACCGGACAACCCCCGATCCGCATAAAAGATCTGCTGAAACAACCCTATTGGGAAAATTGAATGCCCTCCACCGGCCAGTCACTTTACAATAAAGACATCCCACGCAGGGGACGGCTGAGGCTTTACCCCAACTACTCGAACCCCCGGTTACAAAAACAAAATAGAATACAAACATCATTATAAATCATCAACAAAACACATACATATAAAATGCCTATATTGCTAAATAATAACATCATAGGAAGCCCTAGTGACCACCCGGCAGGAAGCGTCCAACACTCCCAAGCTGATCCAACAGACCCCATACACAAACAAGGAGTCTTGTCCAGGAAGAGTTTTCAAGAAAAAAGGTAGGTCATTGATCTAGCGAAGAAGAAGATAGTATAGCCGAGTGATAGGACAGATCAGGAATGGGAAGACAGCGACAGGGGGAATTTAAAGTACTAAATTTCCAGAAAGTGGGGATACTATTTATACTGAAACCCCCGGCACTCCAACATGAGCACACACTTTAATTGTATCACTAAGTCTACCATATGTTACTAAATGAGGATTAAACCAGCAACGAACTAAGCTTATTAACGTCAACAATTGCGTCATGCACTATACGTATAACCTTGCTAACTTTATTGCCATACACGACCACTCTACTAAACAATTCAAATCCAATCAATGTCTGTAGTCAAAACACGGGCGTTGTTCTTTTTAGCTTCAACGCAGACACACGCACAATATCTATGCCTATCTGAGACTCGCTGAGATCTACTCGAGTCCCAACTGCACAGTGTGTGATTGTTGTGGACGCTACGGTTCACTTTGCGTGGTGTAAGTCGCAGCTTGCTTTAAGACACGTCCCTATCCTATCCCGTAACTCGAAAGTCGTTGGGGCACCACAGATGATCGTTTAACCAGCGTACTCCATTTCTCTCTGTCCTCAGCAACCCTCATGGCTAGGCAAGCCAGTTAAGACACTTTATTACCCAATGAATTCAAAATAAATAGGATTATGTTTTGGTGATGTGGTAAAACATTCAGTCATTCTACATTCTACAACAAACATGCTTCAGAGAAAAAGTTGTTTTAACCTTCCCCGATGGTCCTGGGTAAAAAACAAACAAAAAAAAACACAAAAAACCCCACCTCCATTAAAATCATCGTAATTGTCACAGTCTTGCTTATAATCCATTGAAATGTAATGACTTTGTTAATGGATAATTTCTGCATATATTGCACAAATTTGGTATGTTTATGTTTATAAAATTATAAATAAACAATAACGTTTTCATTAACAACGTGGGTATCTCTACACCCATATTGTATAGAGCACCAGACGCGAATCCTTCCCCGTACGACGTGTTTGACTACACAAGTATGACGTGTGTCTAAACACCAATACTTTTTACATAGGCAATCTTGACTTTTCTCCTTCCTGTACAACGTGAGTTTCTATACACCCAAGGTTTTGCATGTGCAGATTTAGAAATATTGTTTCCTGCAACCCTCGGGTGATAGCCATTCATGGATTTACACGTAACACAGACGAAAGAGACTCTGATTTACTCAGAATCGTATTTTATATAATATATATTTAGTAGAAACTATGTGCAATACGACAAGAAGCTCAACATTGACACGAGAAGTCCCGTGTACTAGGGGAAACTTGCTCTTAGCAGTTCATTGCTTACTGCTGATCTGCCTGCTGGACGACCATAACTTTTGTGATCTTTGAAGAGTTGCACTCATGGCGGATGTGTATGGTGTGGTCCTGTACATCCAGTTGTGACGGCGTGCAGGACAGTGTTTTATTTTCTTTCTATCTAGCTTCCGGTGGCATAAACCACAGCGCCTTTGCCTTACGTGTGCTTTTGCTGATCTGCAATGGCAGACTTCTTTACTGCGGGTGTGGATTTGAGAGCTGGATGGAGCTGATGCCCTAGCTTTCTTCTCCCAGCTGCACTGTTGTTCTGGACAGACTGCTTCTCGATGTGCCTGATAAAGACCTCAATCAGTCCTCTAAGTAGCCGTGGATTCAGCTGCGCCCAAGCAGAAACAAAACATCGTCAGATTCTAAAAAGCTACCAAAAGCTATGGAGGAACTTGAAAAGATGGCCTATGCCTTCACAACAAAGAGGTTGACAAAGAGGTGGTCAAAGGTAATGTTCTATATTGCACTTGACCTCAGCACCATTGCAGCTCGGGTTGCGTGGATGAAGAAGTTTCCTCAAGACACTTTTAGTAAACGGGATTTGAGGCTATTACGGTTGTCATTTTGTTTTACAAATTATGCAATGATAGCGTATATTTACATTTGATTTGATTTTGCGCTGTTGCTAGAAGCATTGAATATTGTTGATCATTTTCGTCGGTCGATATTGTTGAGAATTTTCTGGAATTACTTGTTTATTATCGACCGAAGTTTCCAGATAGGTCTCGTAATAGCTAAGCGGTTCTTCTAACATAAAGAATGTTGTATGACGTAAGACAGTGCGTAGTTCCGGTGACGAGTTGCGTGGGTTTTTTTTGTTTTGTTTTTTTAATTGGGTGTTATTGCGTCATGCTGGAATGTTCGGATTTTTTCTCGATTGCAGAGAGACTATATAAGTAATGCACTGTCTGCTTAAGTCTCCTCTCTGAAAATCCTTATCGGGAAGAGAGGGGACTATAAACTAATTACACACACACACACTTGTAGGGATAGTCCCCTATACGCGTCCGTGTCCGGGGACGGTAATCTACCCACTGAACTGTAGGGATTACTTTTGTAATGATTTTCGGAAAGCGATCTTGTATGCAGTTGATGTTTGCTGAATAAAGTTGGAAAACTTTATATGACGATTCCTGCCTTGCTGCTGAGTGAGCAGGCTGCATGGATAAACGAATTCGAGTTACACATAAGATTCAATCATCGGGGCTGAATCCACTACTAATAAATAACCGTGCAACAGAGGCAACAGTTCGTCATTAGCATTATGGAAGAGCTTTGCCTGGAAAAAATGCAAACAAGAATTTTCTTCAAGCCATTCGCCAAGCCACTGAGAGTACTAACTGAGATTTTTGTCAGGCGCATCGAGAAACAGTCTGCCTAGAATAACAGTGCAGCTGGAAGAAGAAATAGGACATCAGCTCACCCAGCGCTCAATCCACAACCACAGCAAAGAAGTTTGCCATTGCAAATCAGCAAAAGCCTCATACAAAGCAAAGGGGTTGTGGTTTCTGCCACTGGAAGCTAGATAGAAACACCACAATGTCCTGCGTGTCCTGTCCCAACTAGATGTGCAGGACCACGCCATGAGTGCAGTTCTTCATATACCACAAAGGTTATGGTCATCCAGCAGGCATCTCAGCAGTAAGCAATGAACTGCTAAGACCAAGATTCCCATAGTACACAAACATTCACGTGTCAGTGTTGAGCTTCTAGACGTATTGCACCGTGTTTCAGGTCACTGAGACTGAGAGGGCAGCCTCTGGGAAGAAGCTGTGTCTAAACCAGCTGGTTCTAATGCTCTGAAGCATTTTCCAGACGGTAGGAACTCGAACAGGTGGTTGACTGGATGAGATGGAACGCGAATGATGTTGCTGACCCTTCTAACTAAAGGCGACGAGAGGGGTGGTAGGTTTAAATCGCAACTGATTTTATTTGGCACGTTGTTGATTATAAGTTTTACCTTTTTTCTTTCTGATTGTATTTGGTACGTTATTGAATTTATGTTGTACGTTTTACCTTTTTATGGTCATTACCTATATACATTAGTTTCTTATTCTTTGACATTTAAGTTTTATACTACGTATTTGTTTATTAATGTATTTTTCCCCCATTTATTTTCAGTTCTAAGTGCCACTGCTTTTTTAAAATTTATTTTTAATAATTGCATTTTCAGCTTTAAGGTTATAGCTAAATTATTATTATTTGTTGCTGCCATTATTATTGATGCTATTGTTGTGGATATTATTAGTAGTAGTATCAGTAGTAGTAGTAGTGCTGTGGTAGTTTTTAGGGAGAGAGAAGGGGGAAGCGGGCGGATTACAGAGGAGGAGATAGTTAGTGGGGACTGTATAGAAACATATTTTACTTGTTGACTATTTTTATGTCACTGTAACTGCTGATGTCAATTAACTTTGTTAACATGTGAGTGTCTGTGTGCCACTGCTTGCGCGCGAGCGCCCAGAGCAGACAGTTTGGCGTTCTTTATTGACATGTGTGGGGACCCCCTTGAAATGGATTCTTGGCTAGGATTCTGGATATATAAGGATGCTACGGCTTAGCTATTGAGGATCCACATGTTTATTGCTCCTGTTAACCGCTGCCTGAAGCCGTTAACGAGTGAGCTCTCAAGTACACGTCAGCTAGAGAGAGACAGAGAAGAGAGAGATAGCATACAAGCGTGCGCATGCACGCCGTGTGTTGGTGGGTGCGCGCACCTCTACATACCTGCACTGTGAATGTATGTTTGCTGTTATTACGCCCACACAACTTCAAGCTATTAAAAACAACAATGGCGTTTCATTGCGCATACATATTTAATCAACAACAAAAATCAATAAAGGCCATTGACATGCGTTCATGTCACCACCTTTTTGAAAGTTGAATGAAAACATCGTTCACAATATTTGGATTGATGTTATTGAACATGGGCAATGACAACAGTGACATTGTATCATCATTTTGCTGTTGTTGTTGTTGTATCAAATTTTATTCATCAGATTAACATAAGTTGTACTGATAATTTTGCTGCCTGGAGTTAATCTTGCCGTATCTCAACTATTGCTGAATTACATGGTTATTGCTTTAGGTCCAGCGGACTCTTCCGAGCCAAATCAGGACCAGAGAAGTGAAAGAGGACTCACCCCTGATCCCGCATAAAAGATCTCCCGAAACAACCCTAGTGGTAACACTGAAGGCAATCTACCAGCCGGTCACTTTACAATAAAGACATCCGACGCAGGGGATGCTGAGGCTATACAATAATTTATCGAACTCCCGTTTACAAAAACAAAATAGAATACAACATCATTATACAAAATCAACAAAACGCATACATATAAAATGCCTACATTGCTAAATAATAACATCATACGAAGCCCCAGTGACCATTTGGCAGAAAACGTCCATTATTCCCAAGCTGATCCAGCAGACCTCACACACAAATGAGGAGTATTGTCCCGGAAGAGTTTTCAAGAAAAAAGATAGGTGACTGGTCTAGAGAAGAAGAAGATAGTATTGTAGATTGATACAACAGAGTACGAATGAGAAAGAACAAAGGAGAAAGACAGCGAAAGTGGGAATTTAAAGCACTAAATTTCAAGAAAGTGGGGATATTATTTATACTGAAACCCCTGGCACTCCCACGGGGAATAGAGACACAGCAACATTATTTCCAGGTAGAAACTTTAAGTACAGTAACAGATGTGTGAGGACATGGAAAAAAGGAGCAACTTCCAAGCATCAGAAATTAATATCCCAAACAACGTATAGCATTAATTTTGGTTCAAACGATCCTCAGTCACAGACCACCATAAATTATAACACTTTTGTTTCAAGAGTTGCACATTCATTAATTTTTTTACAGCATTTAATAAACCTTTCTTTTTTTTTGGACAAGTACACTGTTACATTACTAGTGTTCATTGATTTCTTTCATTTTCTCAACTTATATATATACACCTGATAACAACCTAAAGAAAGAAAAAAATAAAATCAAACAAAATTATAAATGTTGAGGCAACACGTTTTATTTGGGGTCAAACTACTAAGTAGCGGCTTTGATTCTGTTTTTGATTGTTAATGCTTCACTTAACAAAATACTGCCTATTAGTCAAGTCTAGATAAATTGCCCCTCTTGTTATATATATCTATCTATCTATCTATCTATCTATCCATATCTATCTATATCTATATATCTATATATATCTATATATATATATATATATATATATATATATATATATATATATATAAAAGATAGGTCTTAGTCTAGATAAATCATAATTCCTTGTTTTATATATGTGATTACAGTAATTGAAATTTTTATAGCTTCAACATTAAGAATTTAATTACACAAAACTGAAACAAAGGGAAGTTACCGCCAGCCTAATACTACAATGGAGACACAAATGTTTGTGAATACTGTTTGTTAATGTGTTTCATCTGTCTACAGTATAGAAAAGGGTTTTAAAAAAAAATCTTTTTTTGTTCCACTCCACTTGTCATACCCAATGTTTTATTCCACTGCAAAGTGTAATCAAGAGGAGAAAGATTAAACTATGGAAAAAGGTCTAAAATATAAACAATTTTTTTTTTTTACTAAAGTGTGAAAGGAGAACAACCAGTGTTTAAAATGAAAACAATAAAAGCTTACGACTCTACAGATTTAGTTTAGATGATTGTAAGGCTTAGGCTAACCCAGTCGTTAAAAAGTTCACAGGTTAGAACTTGCTCTCCCACCTCTACCTTATTACAGGTTCTATTTTGCAAAAAGCATGGGGCATGCAACCTTAGCAAATCGAATAAGATGCAGATGTCCAGCAGTATGGCTTTTGCTAGTGCCCAACATAACCAAATATTAATTATATAATCCGACCCTTCACCACTCCCCAACAGTATGGGACAATGTTGTTATTCCCCCCAAAAATCCTTGCGTTCGAAACAAACTACTAGCAGTCAGACAAAAGGCCAGTTTCCGCTCAACAGACGACCTTGACACTAGCTGAGTGAGAGGTCTGTTAAGCATAGGATGGACACTCAAGATTGGGTTCAGTGTAGTCGCTTTTGGGTCAGCTGTGTCTAGACAGCTTAGCAGCAGCCCCACAGTGACACAGCGTTCTATATGTACCATCTGCTTAGTACAGTCCACATAAAGCTGCCACCTACCTAATTTTCCCCATATGTGAGTTATTCCACGCCGGTACATGAAAAAGCCCAGATTAAGCATAAAAGAGTAAGGAACCATGTAGTGATTGGAAACATTAGATTTAATAACACAACGCATGTTAATGGTGAACTAGTTGCATTCAAGAAGTTGTGCGGCTTCTGCTAGTGCCGTCTGGGCGGCTTTCAATTCCTCCGTCTCTCCCAGGTCTCCCTCGCCATCCTGCAACAGTTTCATCAGTAATAATAGATAAGTTATTATTTAGAAAATCTGTATTATCTTTTAAAATAAATCACAAGGTTGTGTACACTTACAAACAACCAACAAAGAATACACATCAACATAATAATATTAACCGAATGATGATAAATGATAAAACTCTTTCACTCATCGTTACAAATATTATACATTCTAACACTGTTCGCTTGATATAGACTATATTATTAATCTAAACCCTTTTTCACTGGTTGTCAAGCCCTGTTAAACTATTCACTTGGTGTTTATTGGATTTTGATTTATTTTATCTAATAGTGACTTGCCTCTGACACCACATGTTTGAGTGATGAATATGTGTTCATTGTGTGTGAACAGGCATGTCGCTAACAGATCACTGCGCTTTGAGTCTGATAAAGAATAAGGCACATTTAGCATCCAATAATATTATTATTGTTATTATTCTTATTATTGCATTACTTCCCTTGGACTGGACAATTAATTATTGCATTACTTCCCTTGGACTGGACAATTAATTATTGCAGTTACTTCCCTTGGACTGTACACAAACCTAACAGTAACGCCAAAATCAAAATAAATGTGAAAAATCTACAAAACTTGAAACACTTAACACATTAATAAGATTATTTCAAGAACTTTTTTAACAACTAGAAGGGCAAAGCCCATATGACTCACATGCTCCTTATTGAACTCGCAAAATATTTAACATGAAAAGGACTGCCCAGAAAAAAAACAAAATGAAACGGTGGCATTAAAATATAAAAAGTAATACAGAATTTATCTTTCTATGCTGTTGACCTTGAGATGACATTGATCTCCGGCTCCAAATACACTCATGTATGATCAAATAAACTCTAGCAAACGTTGTATTATTCAAAACAGTGACCATGGGAAGATCTTGACATTGGGATTATCTTGATCTTCATGTGACCTTTTATGCATGTATGATCAAATAACCCAATATTGATGCATACTATGGGTTAAATTATACAGCCATTATACAGTATGATGACCTTTTTTTAAAAATGTTTTTGCAAGCCCTAAACTGACCTTGACCTTCAAGATCAACTCAAAAAATGGAATATATATGAAAGATCAATCTATCATTTCTATATACAACAAGTTTGTACTTTATATCTCTCGTAGATTAGGGTCAAGGTCATTTCAAAATACCTATAATAACTGATTTTGTACAGCTCCAGCAAAGACGGTAGAACAATAAGACAGGCAACTTGAAGCTTATGAGCGATCCCGGATATAGAGTACTGTCCCTTAGGGCGTAGACGAATAACAATAAACTTTCTCTATCTCCCTCTGTATATCTAAATGGCCTCGTGGCGCAGTGGATTAGTCGCCGGTTTTCTATGCCGAAGGTCGCGGGTTCGATTCCCGCAAGGGGCGGACGTATGTGACTTAGGTACGAGAGACTACTGAGATCACCGAGGGTTTTCTCTGGGCACTCCGGTTTCCTCCCTCCCTTCAATAATGGTACTGGATGCAGTCAATATAAAATTTCAAAAATTTACATTTGATTTTCTTTCCGTCTTCCAATAGCGATCTCACTGCCTTTACAGCACCTGTTTGAGTGATGGATGTGTATTTGGTGTGTGTGAGGGTGGATGAGACAGGTGAGAGTGTATGTTGGTACAGATCGCCGCGCTTTGAGCCTGATTGATTTGGGGAAAGGCGCGTATATAGCATCCAGTATCCTGGGACCTTGACCTTGAAGTGAAGTCATTCATTCACTGAGGTCTCATTAATATACGCCACCTAACCAAATTTGGCTGTAATAGCTGAAATAGGTTCTGAGATATTAATCCACTTGCAAGTTTTGCATAGGTGAATGCTGGCCGGCAGAATGACCGAAGAATAGACGGACAAACTTCTTATTTTTTTAATGCCGTTTTTGAACTATTTAGGACTCATCTTGCACAGATTTGCAAATGGAAAATTTTGAGGGGTAGGGATGAATGCATAGACTCATACTGCTGTGCATGTGAGTCAATAAAACCAACACTCACAGCAACAAGGTTTTTGAGCTCCTCGTAAGCAGATGTCAAGCGTTTCAATGTATCAGGCCCCATCTGTTTGGACTCTTGCAGAACTTCTTGCTGCAAAAAACAAAAAACAAATTCTTTATAGTTATACTGAGGATTTATATTGAGGGAAGTGAAGGTGAGTAAGTGGATGGTGCTGGGGAGGAGAGGTTAAGAGGTGGAAGTTGAGAGGGAGGAGAGGTAGAGGGAAGAACAGAGAGAGGTTTCCTACTGTGAGTTTCATTTCACTGCCTACAAGAACAAACTGAGAGAGGGGTGAGAGAGAGGAAGATGTGTGTGGGTGGGAAGACAGGCGTGAGTGGTAAATATTATACGAGTGAGAAAAAAAGGGTTCCAGAACTTTCAGTGGAACCTCTCTTTTCTCTAGGCCAGCTTAATGAGGGAGGTGCCTGTCTCCCCCTCCCTTGCTGCTTTTTACCTTCCCCAGTTCTAAACAGATCCAGGTACCAATTCCCCGCTGGGAGGACTGGGGTGTGTTATACTCGACTTTTTTCATATCAGTTTGTGTCATTTGGTGGTTGCCTTAAGAGCATGATCACCCATCCAAGTACTAACCCCGCCTAAGAGTAACATAAGTAGGAACGGGGATAAAGGTGAGAAAGAGTTTCAAATTTAAAACTTTTAAACTGCAAAAAACCTGGAATGTGGACTCTACCGCCTGTTTTTTTAATTTTTATTAATTTATTTTAATGTATTTCATAAAAATAAAAATAAATTTAATTTGGTATTTTGGAATACTGGCCTGTTTTCTCAAAACATATTCATCAGCACCTTCTGTCTTCAGTTTCTCAATCTTTCCTTTAATCCAAGTACTAACCCCGCCTAAGAGTAAGTAGGAACAAGGATAAAGGAGAGAGAGAGAGTTTCAAATGTAAAAATCTTAAACTGCAAAAAGCCTGAAATGTTGACTCTACCGCCTGTTTTTTTTTAATTGTTTTATTTTTTAATGTATTTCATAAAAAATAAAAATAAATTTAATTTGGTATTTTGGAATACTGGCCTGTTTTCTCAAGACATATTCATCAGCACCTTCTGTCTTCAGTTTCTCGATCTTTCCTTCAATCTGCACTGCTTCTTTCTCATACATAGATTTCTCTTTTGTAATTCTGAAAATTGAAAGGAAAAATTGTTGCAAAATAATGTTACATTCCAAAAGCTTCATCGATTAAAAAATGAAAGTCCATTACAGGTAGCATTGGGACTTAACCCACAGACTAATACCTTGGACCAAAAGACAAAATGAGTCGATTAATGCAAAGTTCTCTCCAGCAGCATCATTATTTTAGTGTTGTGTTAAACTTAAAATCAATAAATGTTGTCATGGATAATTTTATTGAACAACAGATTCCAAACTACAGAATAGACTACATCAGCAAATTCCCACATGACACAGTAGTATTAGTAGTAATGGTAGTAGTGCTTCCTTTTTGACAATCATTTTCACAATCATTGTTATGTTAGTTTGAATGCCATGTTATGCATATATATTATATATATATATATATATATATATATATATATATATATATATATATATATATATATATATATACACATATATATATGGATAAGTGTATACATGTGTATATAATATTGTAGCCTATATGACTAAGTATGTGTGTATATATAAATATGTGAGAGTGTGTGATAGTGCGCGTGTGTGTGTTGGTGTGTGTGTGATAGCGTTATGATCTTAATCACTGTGGATCATCATTATTATTTATTTTCAGTTTAGTGTTGTTACGGTTTTATATGCAGATGGACACTGCACTAAGAATTTCCTTGCAGGTGTTTGTGGGGTCAATAAAGATTCTGTATTCTGTAATAGTGTATAGTAGTTAAGAAGTTGAGATAAGCAGAAAAGCCTTCATATGCTCCGTCCTTTTGATTTAAATCATATATGCATAGGTCAGGTTTAGGCATACAATTTTCCTAATTACGTTTCAAAGTTTCTAAACAAATTTACAAATTTGGGTAACTTATCAAGGAGATTTTTTTACGTGTTAGTACAGTCAGCATATTTGATTGAAGACTGCGAACTATTCCAGTCATACACATTTTTACACAGGTTAGTTTTACTAGAGTGCCAAGTTAATCTTTATATTTCGTAAATTTTCCAAAATAAATAACTTATAAAGGCATATTATTATTAATGAAAGATTTTATGTACTTTGAATCCCACATACAGGGAATAGTTGCATTTGAACCTAAGATGGCACAATGAGTCATCGCCTGTCTATTTTCATTTACTTCGATGACCCTAGTTAAGGCCAGTTCTGAGTTTTAAAGTGAAATGAGTAATGACTCACCAGAAAATTCAATTTTGAAACAAACTTCACAAGTTCACAACTTCACAAAAATAAAAGTTACCTCTTGACGACACCCGTCTGAATTTTCAGTTTCTTGATGCGGGGATCAGCCTGTGCCATTTTGCTGCTTTGTCAATTGAAAACACCGAGAAAATCGTTGGAATCGAAAAGGCGGTCTATGCTGTTTGCTAAACAACGCGAGTAAACTGAAACGACGGAAGTTCAGTCTGTGCATGCGCACGCCGCCAAGTTATTCCCCTTGCTCGTTGCTTGAGACGCCAAATTCACCATTTCAAAAGCCTTAGGACTGAGTATTATGAGACCAACTTTTCTCTCCGCAGTCGATTTTTATTAATTCAATCAGAGCAAAAGCGCCGCATGCAAGGCCCCTGATGTTCAGTATGATAAAAACCGGATCAACATTCTTTATATATCGTAAATTATCCAACAGAAATAAAAGGAGAATAATGAAAGCTCTTAATCTTATATGAATCTCACCTAGAGCTAGTTTCATTTGAACCATTCCGATGTCCCGGGGTTACAGCTTAGTGACGTGACTCACTTCTCGACACAAAAATTCAATTTTTAAACAAACTTCACAAGTTCACAACTTCACAAAAATAAAAGTTACCTCTTGAAGACACCAGTATGAAATTTTCAGTTTCTGGATACGTGGATCAGCCTGTGCTTTTTTGCTGCTTTGTCAGTTGCAAACACCAGAAATCGTATGACTTAAAAGGCGGTCTGTGCCACTGACTTATATTTAATGTAGTATCCATGGTCTGTACGTGCTGTTTGCTAAACAACGTAAGTAAACTGAAACGGCGGAAGTTCAGTCTGTGCACGCGCACGCCGCCAAGTTATTATACCTTGGCTCGTTGCTTGAGACGCCAATTTCACCATTTTAAAACCCTTAGAATTGAATATACGAGACCTTTTTTTTTCTTTTCTAACCTACTAATGCAAACAGAGTGATAGCGTCACATGCGAGGCGCGTGATATTCAGTGTGATGAAAGAGTACTACTCAAAGTTGTCGCCAGTAGGCCTATATTTTGAAGTGCTCTCGATTTTATTTTAAATTGATATTTCACAATAGCTCTCCATTCTTTGCTTTGACTTTCTTGAACTTGTAAATTGGTTTAATTACATATTGGTTTCTGTATATGTGTCTATCTGAATTCTGGGATCACACGATATTCTTCCATCCTTTATATATGACCGATTCAGAACACAGAAGAAGAAGAAATCCTCCCAATTCTGCAAGAAGTTGAGGCAGCAGTGCAATAGCTGAAGAAGGGGAAGTCAGCAAGAGTGGACAACATATGCAGGACGAGAAGCGATGATTGACGCCCTCATCATTATCTGTAACAAGATCTGGCAGAGTGGGGAGTGGCCTACACCATGAACCCAGTCGCTAAAATTTGTCATCCCTCTTCTCAAAAAGGGTAACCTTCAGGAGTGTGAAAATTATACCGCACCATCAGCCTCATCAGCCATCCCAGCAAAGTCCTCTTGAAAATAATACTCAACAGGCTGAAACCCCAAGCTGAACAAATCATAGCTGAAAAACCAAGCAGGATTCAGGGCAGGGCGAAGTACCGTACTGAACAGATTTTCAACCTTAGAATAATCTGTGAGAAATACCTACAGCACCAACAACATCTATATAATGTGTTTGTAGATTTCTAGAAAACGTTTGACCGAGTCTGGTATGCAACTCTGTGGGCAACCATGAGAGCGTACAACATCAGCCCTAAAATTATTGAAGTCATCAAAAACCTTTATACAAGGCTACCAGTGCAGTCCTCCACAACAGAGCCATCGGAAACTAGTTCAGAACAACAATCTGTTTGCATCAAGGATGCCTACTCTCTCCAACATTCTTCAACATCTTCCTAGAGTGCATTATGTCAGATGCCCTTGCAGATCAGGAAGGCACAGGCAGCATAGGGGGTAGAGCAATCTCCAATCTTTGTTTTGCGGATGACATTGATGGATTGGCTGGAAAGGAACAAGAACTTGAACAGCTTGTACAGAGGCTTGACACCTCCTCCAGAGCCTATGAAATAGAAATACAGAGAAGACTAAAATGATGACCAACAACACCAATGGCATCAACATGGACATCAAAATCCAAGGCCAATCCCTCAACAGTGCATAGCTTCAAACAGTTAGGAGCCATTGTGTCAGACAATTGGTCCCGACAGGAAGTCCTCTCCAGGATTGCACAAACAAATGCTGCCCTAACAAGGTTGAAGCCCATTTGGAAAGACAGGACCATCAGTCTACATTCCAAGTGTGACGACACGAGTTTCAGCACATATCAGAGAGAGCTATATTTTGTGCGAAGTTGCACCTCTCTGTTATGTAGTGTATATAGATAGCTCGGCAGTTTTCTTTATTGCGTATGAAAGATGCAGTATCTCTAAGTCCACGTGCTTAACGCAGAAAATAGGGATATGCTGAATTAGAAGGGGGGGGGGGGTACTGAATTCGAGCTCTACCGGTTACCTGTGGCCTGGCGTGTGTTTAGTAGGGCAGAGTCGATGTGGCGCTTTTTGCGAGAGGTCAGCTTTAGCCAGAAAGTAACCTTGTGACTGTGTGTCAGACGAAATTAGGTTTATTTCTTGGAAGGGGTAGTGTTCTTTGTGTTTGAACCACCCAAGGTCTTACGCCCTCATCGGGGTAAGAATGTCTAAAGACTGTAGTAGGAGGAATGTAATCGCCATTTATTGGAAATAAATGTAGGATTCTTTCCTAAGGTTGTGTAGTCCTCGATTGGGCACCTGCCAAGGCTCAAGGTCTTTATCAGAATTGAGATGTCCTTGTGAATAGCTAGCAATTAGCCAAATAACGAATTAACTCTCAGACTAACCAGTGTGTACTGTACTGTGCTGTGTTGTACTGTGTTGGGGAGGTGTGTCACAGGCCGAAAACTTATAAGGTAAGCAAAACCCTGTAATTCATTTCCTCAGTGGCGAGCGCTTCGAGACTGCATACGCGAATGAATGATGATGAATGAGGGGGAAGGGGATGTATTTTGATGAATAGTAATTTATTGATTTGTATGATTTTCATATCATTTTCTTATTATATACATAAACGGGAAATGTCGTTGTTGTTGTTGCTAAAGTGGGTCAAAGGTGACGATGAAGAATGCATGTTAGAGAGAGAGAGAGAGAGAGAGAGGGGGGGGGGGGGGGATGTATGTAAAGGGAGAGAGATAATTGTATTGTGCTAGAGAGGGGTGAAGAAGTAATGGGTATGAGGGGAGCATGTTTATATTATAGTATGATAGAGATAATGTGGATGAAGGGAGATAATCATAATGTATTATAACAGTTGAGAGTGATGATGAGGATGGATATGAGGATGGAATGAATTGGGACTGTGTGAATGAAGTGTAGTCGTAATGATTATGTATATTTATATAAACGACTGTGCTTATGGAAGAGATATGGATTATTAGTATCAAGAGTTGCATTATATTATTGAGATGTATGTATAGCATCTTGTATTATTATCATTTTTATTATGTATAACCAGTTCAAGATGGCGGAAGGCGTATTATGTGAATGTAGTATTTTGAGTTTTATAGGCAAACTGTTAAGACTATATATTTGTCTACAGGTTTGGGCTTCTCTACTTCTCTACCGTTCTACTGTTATACTGTTCTACTGTTCTACTATGTTGATGTTTCACTGATGTAGTTATTCTTCAACTACTACTGCACACCTCCACGCTTTTGCGCGCCTTTGCTGTACCCTTGGGCCGTGTGTGCATCCGGTCTGGAACCCCTGCTTTGGCGGCCATGAAGTGTGGATGTTTGACGGGACTTTTCGCCACCACCGCCGTCTTTCTTCGGGATTGTGGGCGCCGCCATTGGAGCCTCTGTTTACCACAGGAACTACACGCACCACACCCATGCACACACAGATTTGCACGACACGCACATAAAAACATACTTAATTTATTTAGTGTAAATCTATTCATCATTTGAGTGAATAACTGCTTTAGCTCCTACTGAGCTCTGAATAACTGACATTTTCTGAGCAGTGTTTCTGACCTGCAAGCTAGCTTGGATAGTAGTTTGAATTTATAAGATTTGCAGCTCCATTTCTTTAGCTGGAACTTGTATTTGAATTGATTGTTTATTGCTATTTTGCTGTACATTGTTGTGGGAAAATGTGTTGATGTTTAGTTCTGTTTTTTTTGGTTAAACAAGGGAGGTAATTGTTAGTAAATATTGGGGTGGGGGTCTTGACAGGGGTGGAGGGTGGTTTAGTACCCCATTGTCCTGTGTATGTGTGTTTGATTGTTGAATAAAAGAGTGTGTTTGTTATTCTGGCATTTTTGTGTTAGTTTATTTTCGTTTGAGTTTCTATCTCCCCACTCGTTGCAGAGCTGACGTCGCGGAACCCGCTCGGGTGACGTGACACCAAGGAAAGTCTGCTGCGCTCCCTTGTCATCTTCATCTTCCTAAACACTTGCAAAACATGGATCCTCACAGCAGATCTACAACGAAGAATACAAAGCATGGAGATGAGGTGCTACAGAAGACTTCTGGGCATTTCCTATACTCAGCACATCACCAATGACGAATTCCAACAGACCGTCACACAAGCCATTGGACAACATGATGACATGCTCGCAGTGGTGAAGAAACGGAAACTCCGATGGTATAGCCACCTCACCAGAGCATCAAGCCTTGCAAAGACCATCCTGCAAGGCACGGTGCAAGGAGGTAGAAGAAGAGGCAGACAGAAAAAGAAGTGGGAGGACAACATTCGAGAATGGACTGGCTTGACACTGAGCGAAGACATGAGGGTTGCTGAGGATAGAGAAAGATGGAATACGCTGGTTAAACGATCACCTGAAGTGCCCCAATGATCTTCGACTTAGAGGATAGGATAGGATAGGATTCATGTAATTTTCTTCCCCTCTGTGTGTGCATGCATGTGTGTGTGTGTGTGTGTGTGTGTGCGTGTGTGTGTGTATGTACATTGTCCAAAACAAAAATGCAAGATTAATTAAAAAAGTGAGAGAGAGAGAGAGGGGGAGAGAGAGAGAGAGAGAGAGAGAGAGAGAGAGAGAGAGAGAGAGAGAGAGAGAGAGAGAGAGATGACAATACACAGAACCACATTTTCCATGCTTTTATTTGCCATCTATTACTCTTGTACTAATTCATTATGTAGGTCTAACAAGTAAATGATATGTGCCATCATAATGATATATTTCTGTAGCAAGAGTAATCACACAAGTATTGAAAAATCATGTTCATGAAAATAGAGATCTACCATCTACAGTACTATTGTAGAAAATAAGTATTCATCATAAAAAAGAGATTGCAACAACAGTAGTTATAACATGCATACCTGTCAAGTCTTATGCTTTTGACATATTTCTTACAGAATTTTGGTGAGTTTCAAGGCCTATGGCATAAGGTGCAGATCTTACGGTTTTTTTTTTTAAATTGGGGTGAAAAAACAAAGAGAGAGAGAGAGAGAGAGAGAGAGAGAGAGAGAGAGAGAGAGAATTGCCTGCTCTCCTATGTCTCCCCCACAGCAATGCTGATAGTGAGAGAGTCTTCTCCATGGTCAGGAAGGTCAACACTGAGGCCAGGAGCAGTTTGGCTCCTGGCACACTAACTGCTTTCTTGCAAGTCAAGCTCAACTCAGATTCCTGTTGTCATGACTTTGCTGTGACTGGCATCATGATGGAGAAGGCTAGGTCTTGTATTGATGAGTACAACAAAGAGCATCAATGAGTTGTTTTATTCAGGTGTGCATAAATGTTTTATTTTACATGGATTTGTTTTCCATCTCAAAAATTAAATAAAGTGCAGTTAGGTATTGAGAAAAGTGTGTTTTTCTGAATTTGAAACAAGACTGATTGGTTCGTTAAGCTTGGTTCGTTAAGCATGGTGTGATTGGTTCGTTAAGCTTGGTTCGTTAAGCATGGAGTGTGTGTAAAAGAAAAGTAAGAGATGTCTCTTATATAGCGCACTTACAAGATCAGAGAGCTTCTTAAGGCGCTGGCCCGTAATATCCAGGTATCACAAAATAGTTTGCTGAAGTCAGAACCCACGTTGCCCAATACGCACTCACACAAGTCGTGTGCTCTGACCACTGAGCTATCCCTGCCGCTGTGTATACATGTGTTTAATTCTGATTCGTGCTGAATGTGACAATCCATGAATTTTCACACATTTCTTATGGTATTTTGTTCAAACTTATGGTATGGGAAGCAAAATCTTATGGTAAGAGTCCACAAGAGCTTGACAGGTATGAACATGAAATAATTAAAATTAATAATAATAATAATAATAATAATAATAATAATAATAATAATAATAATAATATCATTAATTTTTATCATTATTATTATTGTTTTTGTATTATTATTATTATTATTATTATTATTATTATTATTATTATTATTATTATTAATACTATTATTATTATAAACAAACGTCCTGAGTCAGAAATTAATAAAATAAATTAACAAGTATAATAGGCTAATTTTACAATGTTACTCAAGAAATAATGAATGATGTTGATTATCATAAATTATTCAGAAAATAAAAACAAATAATGATATAGCAAAAATTAGATTGGCTAATGACTAATTACCTTTGCAACCAATACATCAACAGTTGATACACATCTACAACAAAAATTCCAGAAACCAAACAAGAAGGAAAACTTAAAATGTAATAATATAAAATTAAAATTAATAAATTAATTTTAAAAAACAGAATAATACAATAATAAAATTACATTAAACTAAGTAAAACCCTTAAAGTCCATTAAACTAAAATCAGTAAAAAAGTAAACCAAATCTACTAAAATTAAAAACAAGCCTGGCTAAACCATAAATATATATACATTACAAAATTTATATAATAAGATAAAATAACACTGAATTTAAATGTAAAAAAACTAAATACAATTAAACAAAGTAAAATAAAATATAAATTGCATCATTAAAAATGACTTTGCCCAAACAAAATCAAATCAAAAGCAAACGCAAATCTAATTGTGAATAAGTATTTTTTTGTAAGTATTGCCCACATACACAGATGAATAAACAATAAAGGATAAATAAAATATAATATATAGACTATGAAAACAGTAAGACAAATCACAATCTGCAAACTGTGCGTACTATATATACATTTTCAGGGCTCATTCTTGTTTGATAAATAACACTTGTTTCCTACAGCATATAGTGATGGAACTGATGCATTCAAGTAGCAAGTTTACTTTCGATTAGTTTGATTAAATCCAATACCTTTGAATTAGTTAGTTAGTCATTGTTTATAAGGTCCAATGGACTGCAAAGAGCCGAATCAGGACCACAATTTGGTTGAAAGAGGGCTCACCCCTTATCCGTATATGCTGAAACAACTGAAGGCACTCCACCAGCCAGTCACTTTACAATAAAGGCATCCCATGTAAGGGACGTTGATGAGGCTGTACTCTTATTTTTCGAACCCCCATTTACAAAAACAAAATAGAATATAAACATCATTTTAAAATATTAACAAAACACATACTTAGAAAATGCCTATATTGCTAAATAATACCATAGAAAGCCCTAGTGACCATTGCATTTGGTGGAAAGCATCCATATCCCCAAGCTGACCCAACAGACCCCATACACAAATGAGGAGTTTCAGGAGAGTGATCAAGGAAAAAGGTAGGTGACTGGTCTAGCGAGGAAGATAGCAGATTGATAGAACAGATTGGGAACAAGAAAGAACAAATGAGAATGACAGAAACAGTGGTAATTTAAAGCACTAAATTCCACAAAGTGGGGATACTGGTTATACACAAAATCCCGGCACCCAAACAGGGGTATATCTTTCAATATTGTTGATTTTTGTTTTACAAAGACATTTAAAGAACCACTTGGACTATCTTAGATTTTGCACATAAGTACTACTGGAAGAAAAGCAAACTTGAATATACCTAATGTTCACTGTGTGTGTAACACAATTAAGTAATTGTTGTAATTTGTTTACAAAAAATGATAATATGATTGTGTAAACGGTGTGTTTTGGCATATCACAGAGTGAAAAACATTGTCTACATAAAACATTGACTCATTAAAAGGACATACAACTAATATATATCTCAGTACAAGGCTGACCACATTAAAAAAACAAAAAAACATATTCATATTCTGTAAATAAACGCTGTGTAATGATAACTTAATTGTTTCACAGCTTAATGTAAATATTGAATTGTTTTTTTTAAAAACCTATAAAATAAATAAGCATTACTTTATAATAAAAGACAATAGGTGCACAATTTAGAGATGTATAATTGGTTTTATGTATATGAAGAGTGTTCACAAAGACAAAGGACGATAGAATCCATCTTATCACAGATCAGTATGAGCAGAAATTCCATACACAAAACCCATAATTTATTAAATTTAATATTTACGTAGTGCACTCTTCCTTGTATGCCTAACTTCATATTTATAACCAATCAATTGTAAGCCCTAATCATTCTGCCCGAATAAATAAGCTTTACTTTACACATCATCATCATATGGCGTTGGGATGAATGCCGTTAACAAAAATTGGAATCGTTTTAGTTTGTTTTTTTATTTGGATATAACTGGTGAGAGAGGGATTATACTGATTTTTCATACAAAAGCCAGCAAATTTTCAGAAAAAGACTGATTGGCTTTCTATCCCAGCACAATCTCAGCCCATCTTCACTTCAAAAGGTAAACTTTAATTGATTCTGGCTCTTTCGGTACGACAAGCCACATTCTCATTTTTAAAATATTGACTGCACGCCGAGACGTGTTCATGCCAGCACTGAGCAGTGATTCAAAACTGGCATGTGACCAGCTGTAACAAAAACTGATTTTGTAAGGTGGCAGAGAGTCGCTGCAAGTATAATACACTTGCCACATAATAAATGTAGTTCTTCAATTGTATCTTACAGTTAAATTCCCAAAGAGAATTATCACAGATCAAAAAGTCAATATAATTGTGTTACTTTTTTTTTCAATACCACAGAGTATCTTGAGCTTCTTGAAAGGCAAACTTTTTTTTTAATCCAGAATGAAAAGACAAAATATATTCATATAATCTGCAAATATGTCAATAAGGAACTAAAAAAAGGTGTGAAAAATAAAGTCCAGAGGAATACACAATCTGCAATAAAATAAAATAAAATAACTCTTCATAGCAAAACACTGGAATAAATCAAACATGATATGCACACAAGCAAAATTATATATCACAGAATTGCTTTTGGAAAATATGAATTTTATTAATGAAGAACTACAGAAATCACAAGCTTAAAATAACGTACATTCCTACATAAATATAAGTAACACAAACAAAAACAAGGTGAAACAAATTAGAAGATAGATAATCAATGCTTATAGGCAAATAAATAAATTATAAACAAATTAGTAATGGTGAGTGAACAGATTTGGTGAACCGATCTAAATACTGATTATCATTTGTTCTGTATTTTGGCTCAAAAGGCAAAAAAAAGCTTAAAAAGGTGACACAAAATACAAATACTAGTCCAATCCCAGTGAATAAAATTTGCAAAATAAATTAAAATTATGTACACATTTTCATAAGTAAAATAATCACCCAAGAGCTCTATTCTCTCAGAAAAAGTCATCAACAAACTAAAACAGAAAAGGATAGAAAATGTCAGCATTCCTGTTCTTCAATAATTGTATAGAATTGCCATTTCACCAAACAAGAAATTGAAGAAAACCTACGCTAACAAAAGAACAGTGCCTATAAGAATTTTTGTTTGTTAGTTTTTTTGTTTAACAATGTTTTTATATCCACTCCCAAAATCAGTTCATAACAACATTCACGTTTTGACTAGCTATAGATAGGTTGCCTAATGTGGACGGTAGACACATTCAGATATTTTCTGCTGCAAACAAAACTAGAAGAAAAAGAACTAGAATATGACTCACATGCTCCTTATGGAACTCACAATAATTAACATGAGAACGAGTGCCCAGAAAAAGCAAAATGAAACGATGGCATTAAAATACAAAGTAATACCGACTTTTATCTTTCTATGCTCTTGACCTTGAGATGACCTTGACCTCCGGCTACAAATACACATGTACTATCCAAAAACTATAGCAAAAGTTGTATTATGCCAAAAAAAGTTGACCTTGCGATGACCTTGACATTCAGTGACTTTGACCTTGTGATGACCTTGACATTCACGTGACCTCTCATGCATGTCTGATCAATTAATCCAATGTAGTTGCATACTATGGGTTAAATAAACAGCCATTCCACTGTATTACCTAGTTTTGTATGTTTTTGCAAGGCCTAAAATGACCTTGACCTTCAAGATCAATGCAAAAAACAGACCAAATATAAAAGAGCAATCTATCATCTCCACATGCAACAAGTTTGGACTTTATATCTTTCATAGTTTAGGGTCAAGAGCACTTCAAAGTAACTATACAAACCGACTTTGGACAGCTCCAGCGACCTTGACCTTGGAGTGAGGTTGAACAAATTTGCAAAGTATGTGTGTCTCATTAATATATATCATGCCTCAAATAATCGTAAGTTCAATTTTAATAACCCAAGAAATAAAGTGAAATTTGGTGAAGAAAAGTTTTCATTTTTTTGATTAACATTTGATGACCCTGTGACCTTGACCTTCAAGAAGCCATTCGTTCACTGATAATTTTTGAGGTTTCATGGGTATATCCCATTCTACCAAGTTTGGTTGTGATAGCTAAAATAGGCTCTGAGTACTTAGCCACTTTAAAGTTTTTTCACAGACAGAAGGCGGGTGATGGACGGCTGACAGACAGACAGACGGATGGACTTCTTTTTTCTATATCATTTTTGGACTCATCTCCCACAGATTTGCACAAATCTGAAGAAAAAAAATTGTGTGTGTGTGTGGGAGGAGGGTGGGTGGGTGAATACATAGCAAAAGCCCCAACAACTTGCGAGTTACGGGATAGGATAGGACAGATAGGTATAAATAGACTCACATTGCTATGCATGAGAGTCAATAAAAATGAACCTATAATGTATTGTGCCACCAAACCTTGTTCGTGTCCATCTCTTATTGTCCACTGAAAGAGATTTCACCAAAGACCACATCTACATTATTCACCTCGATCTATCCCTTTCACGGCAGTTTTGCTTCATTACGCTGAAGGATCTTTTATTTTCTGAAGGTCAAGATTTATCTACATTCTCCATGACCATTTATATCATTTCAACACAACATATCAGAAGTTCCACTGAAGGATCAGTTTTTCTCTGAAGGCCAGTTTGATCTGCATTTTTCAAGACCATTTATCTCAACATGTACAGCCTCTCAGACTGAGAGGTTCCATGTTACTGAAGTTCAGTAACATGGAACCTCTCCAGAAGGATCGGTTTTCTCTAAAGCCCAGTTTGTATCTATATTCATTGTGACCTTTTATCTCAACACAGCCTCTCAGGTACCATTGATCGAAGGATCATTTTATTTCTCTTATGTGTCAGAGGTACCACCGAAGGCTCAGTTTTCTCTGAAGCCCAAGTTTTCTACATTTTCATAACCATTTATCTCAACACAGCCTCTCAGGTACCACTGATCGAATGGTCAGTTTTTTGTCCTCTTCTGAAGGTCAAGCTATCTACATTCGTCTTAACACAACTTCTTAGAGGTTCCACTGAAGGATCAGTTTTCTCGGAAGGCCAGGTCTTATCTCCATTCTTCATGACACAACTTCTCAGAGGTTCCACTGAAGGATCAGTTGGTCTTGTTTCCATTCTTCAAGACCATTTATCTCAACACAACTTCTCAGAGGTTCCACTGAATGATCCGTTTTTTTCTGAAGGCCATGTCTTATTTACAGTCTTTGAGTCTTAACAGTTTACAGTTTCTCAGACAAACCACTGAAAGATCAGTTCTGTCGGAAGGCCATGTTCATATCTGCTTTACAAACGCTTTACATTTTCACAACCTTTTAAAAGAACAATCATAGTCATGCTGTAAAGACACCACAAAGACAAACACTGCTTTGGGCTTTGCTTTCTTTTTTTAAATTTTATTTTCTTAAGTGAATTTTTTTTTTATAGTTACACAAAGGTTCATAACATTATCAGTCAATGAAAGTATACAGAATATTTTTGGTTTCCTCAAAACCTTCTTATTAGAATATATAAACATTTCAAATACACACATGCAGGTGATCTAAAGTCATTGGTTGGTGAAAGTTCATATATGTTATTTTTTTCTCCATGAAAATTTATAAAATTTCAAATACATTCATGCAGATGGTCTAAAGTTTTCGGTTGGTGGAAGTTTTTTTTTCTCCATCAAAATGTATAAAATTTCAGATAAACACATGCAGGGGCCCTAAAATTTATGGGTTGGTAGAAGTTTGTTTTCTTCGTTTAAAAGTACAAAATTCCAAACACACACGTGCATGAGGTTTTTTTAAAGTTATTTGGTGGTAGAAGCGTTTTTTTGTGTTTCCTTGAAATCTTCTAATCAAGACTTGCATACTCTTTTCTTTTCAACTACACCAACGTTAATGTTATTAGTGAGACACGGATTTGGATACTCCTTTAGGCCGACAGCTACGCTGGTGGACAACAAGGCGATCTGGGAGGAACGTTCGTCCACAGATATCGCATGGAATCAGCTGTGCCTTTGCGCTTTCCCATGCTGCTTCGTTCATCACGTCCGCTATCGCATACGCTCCTTTTCCTGCAACATAGAACGAATTCATTATAAAAAGGTAAATATTTTTAAAAAATATAATAATAATAATAATAATAATAATAATAATAATAATAATAATAATAATAATAATATTAATATGACAATAAAGATTTCCATTATTACACTAAAAGAGAGATCTCTGAAGCCTCTCTCCTTAAAGGTCGTATAAGACAATGGATTTGGACTTGATGCCTTGGTGTTATTGGTCATCATTTTGGTCTTCTCTGCACACATTTCCATCCCAAAGGTTCTGGAGGTGATGTCAAGCCTCTGTACAAGCTGTTCAAGTTCTTGTTCCTCTCCAGCCAATCCATCAATGTCATCCGCAAAACGGAGGTTGGAGATTGCTCTAACCCCTATGCTGCCTGTGCCTTCCTGATCTGCAAGGGCATCTGACATGATGCACTCTAGAAAGATGTTGAAAAGTGTAGGTATCCTTGACGTACGCCGATTGTTGTTCTCAACCAGTCCCCGATGGCGCTGTTGTGGAGGATTGCACTGGTAGCCTTGTCATACAGGCTTTTGATGACTTCAATAATGTTAGAGCTGATGTTGTACACTCTCATTGTTGCCCACAGAGCTGCATGTCAGACTCTGTCAACGCTTTCTTGAAGTCTACAAACACATGATATAGATGTTGTGCTGTAGTTTTTTTAATATATTTTTTTATAATAATAATAATAATCTGCGAGATATACCTACAGTTTGTTTGTTTATTTCATTTAACGTCTATTCACCGAAGTGATTTTATTTTTTGTCTAAAATCACTTCGGTGAATAGACGTTAAATGAAATAAACAAACAAACTGTAGGTATTTCTAGCAGATTATTCTGAGGTTGAAAATCTGCTCCGTGCTACTTCGCCCTTCCTTGAATCCTGCTTGTTCTTCAGCTATGATTTGTTCAGCTTGAGGTTTCAACCTGCTGAATATTATTTTCAGGAGGACCTTGCTGGGATGGCTGATGAGGCTGATGGTGCGATAATTTTCAAAAATCCTACCAACATACATAGATAACACAATTTAATATAACATCAAAAAGAGATTTAAAAAAAGAAAAGAAAAGAAAGAAGCTAGAGAATAAACATCTTAAAACTTAAAACAAAGTGTTGAGTCAGCCAGTACTTCATCGAACAAACAGAGATTTCAAACTCAGGAAATAGTGTGAAACTACAACATCCCTAGCTATAGCTACTTACATTGCGCTGTCCCTAGCTATTTCTCTCTGGCTACTAGTGAAACTATACTACTAACAAAGAAAAGAAAGAGACTATATAAACTCAGAACCTTAATAAATAATAGTTATTTAATTCATTCAAAAATGTACGCTTGTCCAACGCAAGAAGCTTGATCAAAGCTCCTTACTTGAATGGACGTTGAAGTTCAACATCTACACCCCCATTGGCGATATGGCTGACAGGGAAACCATCCAAAGCAGAGGAGCGGGGAGGAAGGTGAGGGTGGAGAAGAGGGTCAGGGACTAAAATCAACATTGAACCACCACAGCCATAATTCTGCAAAAATGGACACTAAAATTTGCCACTTTTATTTTTGTTCACTGCAGGATTCAAACCTGGGTTGTTGGTGTGCCAGGAAAAAAATCTACCACAGAGCTCTGGCAGAGGGACACAAAATAAATTATACTTACCTTCTACTTACATTAAGCCAGGTTCCAAGTTGACAGCCTCTTTTATCATGAATCCAAATAAACTTGTCTATTCTACAATATAATAATATTTAAGCGTAATCAAAAATCTACCAAAGCATGAACAATAGTTTGCATTATTATAATAGTTTCAATATATTTCTTGTACTAATCAGGTACAGTCTGGCTACTAGTACCACATGATGGTAAAACAAAGTAAGCCAAATGTACATTAGTTTTCAGAAAAATCAATGCTTTTATTATTCTTTAAATTTCTTTTTTAAAAAAAAACAAACTTTGCTATTTTTTTTTTTATCATTTCAATAACTTGCTTTGTTTGTGTATTTATGATTTTTTTTTTTCTTGATTTCTCAATCTATGACACCTGAATTTTGAATTTCAGACACACTGCACTGTTTTATTGTTGCTTTTAAAAAAAATAAAAAGAGACTGTCTCTGTTTTGCCACTGCACTGTAGTCTAGTCATGACTAAATTGCATTATTATATAGTTTCATATATTTCACAGTTTGTCCATATATATAATTTAAAAAAAACCAATCTGATTTAAAATATCATATGTAAAAAAAAAGCATCTTAAAAACATAAACAATAAAACATGCAATGACTGAACAAAAAAATAACAAATAAAACAAATAAATTAAAATGGCAATCAATATACATACCAACAAGTTTTTTTTTTTCTTTCAGTTAACGGCATCGGAAAATGGAGACAAATGCACCCTAACCGCTAATAGACACTACTGTAAAGTAATAATGCTGAGCTTTGGCACTAGGATTAACCCTTTCACCGGCATATTCATGTGACAGTAGGGCTGACACCAAAGTTGCACTCTTGCAACCAGTCAACTCATGGGAGAGAACAAAAGACTCTGTAGCGGTGTGAGTCTGTGTTCTGTCCCATTAGTCGTCTGTCGAAGAATTGCAACTTTGCCTCTGCCCTACACAGACTGGGGAATATTTGATGTGGTATTGTGTGTAGGTGCAAGAACACTGTCTGCAGTTCCACTCTAGAAATGTCTGCGATTCCGGAATGCTGGCGATGAATGGGTTAATGGACAGCTATTAAACACATGTGTTTCCAAGCATGAGTGCGTCTTGTGCAAGTCTGTGAGCTAACATTAATGAAAGGCATGCTTGTGTTCTGGAACCATAGCTGCATGCTTCCATTCCTGTGCCCATTTTAAACATGAATCAATCCTATTTAATGAAACTGTAAACAGCCAATAAAGCAATCTATATAGTTTTCAGTACCTTGTTATGATTAAACTGAGCATTTTGGAGATACGACATACTGGTGGTCAGAGACAGGCTGGATATTTGTGTAATAAAATGCAACTCAAAACTGAAAGTTCACAACTTTTTGAAAGTGTCATACAATTATTTTTTAAAAATTCTAAATTTATAACAAAAATCAAGTTCTGCTCATGTCAAGCATGCTTCGTTCACGCTATTATACTTCATAAACATTTCTTTACCTGAAATGTTCCCTCCTGCTTCAGCAACTGTTATTTCATGATGAAAAAAAAAAGGTTGATGAGTAAATGTATAGCTTTTCCACAGTTTCTTTCATTATAGATACAAGATAATTTATTGGCAAGTGAATAATACACAAGGAATGATTTATGGTTTTAAAGACAATCCATAATGATCATTTCATACAAAGCAAGGAAAGTAACAGGATGGACAAAGTACAAGTGCATACAGCTTCAAATCACAGCTAGTACAGAAATGGAATTGTATTCCAACCTCAATAAAATCACGCTAAAACTATACAATCATGGCTATATTGTAACATAGGTTTTTTTAGCATGCTTGATACATGGATATAGTTTACTAGAAACCATGTTAATTATGGGAGGTTTTTGTTTTTTTAATGGGACACAGATCTATGAGTATATCTGTATATATATGCATCTACTGACATTCTAAAGGCCATAAATATGCAAAATATGGTTATACAACGTGGGTACAAATGGAAGCGTAAATTATCTAATGCATACTACTTAGGCAACTAAATATGTGGCATGCATGCACAAGTTACCATAAACTAATGTCAGAGAATCGATGAGGTACACTGATTATTATAATACATGCTTCTAATACAAATTATGCAATCTACTGGTTGTATAGTTAGCTCTGGAACCCAGAACAGTCGTTGACAGAATTAACCTTCACCGGCAGCCCAATTACATTCTACTGGTATAGATTAGTTCTGGAACCCAGAACAGAGTCATTGGCAGATTAACCTTCACCGGCAGTATAGTAACAGCAACAATGGTAAATAAATAGCAATACTAATAATAGAAGACTACAGTGTGACTACTGAGCGAATGGTACAGTCTATTGTTATTTTCATTAGCACATTACTCTAGAGTCTCTAGTGTAGCACCCCAATACAGCAACTGACAGCCAGGTGTAATGGCAGAAAAGGCTAAGGCGTAAAACTGCCAACGGCAAACCAGCATGCAAGCAGGAAACCCTGAGACTGATTCTCTCACCGGCAGCTTCCATTTTGCGCATGTCAATCTCTGGTTTCTTGGGCTCCGGGCGCCGCATATTCTTGGGCAGCTGGTCGTTCTCGTTGTGCCATTTCTGCAGGCACTGCGGCTCATGGATGGAGATGGATTTGGTGCCAAACTCTCGTCCGCAGATGTAGCAGACAACAGAGGGAGGGCGACGAATGGGACCGGTACGCCCGCTACTGCCGGGGTCAGGACCCCCACCCACAGTGTTCAACATCTAAATGTCCACAAACCACACAGTTTATCTCCGCACTGATTGTAGTTAAATAATTAATTATCTGCCACTCTGCTACTACGGTAAAATGATATAGACTTATTCTTTAATTCTTGTACTCTCAAACTTTTACTGTTTTAGCAACTGTATATGAGTAATCAAATTTACATTTTTCTAATGAGATATTCTATTTCATTTTTAAGATGTTCCTGAGTAAAATTTGAGATTTATAATGAAAGGGAGTATGCTAACTAGCAGAAAACTGAGCACTACAAAAAGAACTCTAAGAACGTTTGTTCTTCAGACAACGACAGGTGCTCATAAAATGAAAATTATGTGCAATTAACAAGAACTAAAAGACCACAAAGTTACACGTAATATTTGTGTTTGTGTGTGTGTGTGGGTGTGTGTGTGTGTGAGCAAAACTAACTGAAAATCTAAGACACAAGGTGCAGTAATTTGATACACAATACGACAATAAATATTAAACGATTCTACCTCTTTGCTGACTATGGAGGATGCACATTTTTATGGCTGTGGATGGAAGTTTTCCATTATATAAGTCTTTCTTACAAAGACCCTATAAACTGAAAGTGCTAGTGGAACCCCCGTTTTTCATTACACTTTTCCACAAATGCATACTGTATCAAAGACAACAATATACTCACATTGGGGTTTGAGCCGCTGGCTTTAGCTCCAGGTTTGGGTTTGCAGGCTCGCTGGTGCACAGGTAGGCGGTCAGGCTGGAACGTTCGACCGCAGTTGGGGCATGGAACCAGGGCGGCTTGGGCTGTCTGCCATGCTGCCTCATTCATCTGCTCTCTGAAATATTTTGCAACATGACCCAATTTAAGAAATTAATCAAATGCATTTTTAGTATCTAACTTTTTTTAAAATAAATATTTAGGAGAGTTGGTTAAGTGGACTTGAAAAATATGAAAGAATATCATGTTTAGTCACCTGACACATTCATCAAAACCCAAACCAAATACATCCTTCACATAATTTTTTGTGTTAAATCATGTAGAGTTGAAGTGAAGGACAATTGCATAAGATATGCTAGCTCAGCCTTACTAAATTTCAATGAAACAACATAGGTTGCAGTCATAAGGATCAGCATAACAAAATGTTCACTAGTCGTTGAACAGAAAATTTACAGAGTTGGCAGCTTTGCATATTCTAGTATGTAGGTTAGAGTTTGAGTATTAAACCTGCAAGACAAGACGAACAGCTGTTATAGTCGAAATATCCCTTTTGTTAAAACTGGTTTGCCAGACCCAGACACAGAAGCAAATGATTCTAAACTAAATTTTACCTTGAACATGAAAATTTTGTGCTAAAGCGCAGGTCAAGAGGTAACTGCTATTTTCTATTCCAACCACGTTTATTAAAACTGGCTTGCCTGAAAACGATGATTCTAACATTTATACATTTTAAGATTTTATCTTGAACAGTCTCTATCTCTGCCTTTTTTTTTCTTTTTTTTTTGGTTGACTAGCTGATATCACACTAAAAGAGACAGAAAACTTGTTAAATGTCCTTGACCAGATTGAGCTGCAACAAATTTGGACTGCTTCAAAACCTATAGAATATGAACCCCTCACAAAATATGGGTCTTCAAGGTCAAGAAGCAGAAGAAGAAGAGGAAAATTCTCATAGAAGCTTCAGTTAATTTTGACTAAGTACTTGGAGTTTTCAAAATTCATAAACTCTAAAATTTTATTTAACAGAAATAACTCACCTTCATTTTTGTCATGACTTTTACTACTTCCAAACAAAACAAAAGTGTATAAGGGGGGGAAAAAAAGAAATAGAACAGACAGGAACAAAAAGAAAAGATTATGTTGCACACAAAAGATGTCACAGAGGTATGATGTCACAGAGGTATGATGTCACAATCTGATGACATCATTCTCAAGAAACACACACAAAAAACAAGCCTGCTAAACCATTCAAAGATGAGTCTGTGGTCCATTTCAAATTTGTAGTCTAAGAAAGGAGAAAAATTATGTTAAATTGTGAACTCGCACAAAAACTAGTTTTGTGTCTAGAGGCTACAACCACTATATTTTCACCTTTAAAAAAAAGATATTCAAATAAAGTGGTTAATTAATAAATATATCCCCACCAAAATAATGTAAAAAAAAACCCTAACAAAAAGTCCTCTTACCTGCTAACAGTTCCACCTTCTCCTAGACCTTGGGGTTTCTTAGGCAAAGGTCGTCTGTGCTCTTTGGGCAGTTGGCTGTTCTGAACCTTCCACTTCTCAAGACACTGTGGCTCATGGATGGGCAGCGACTTGGAGCCAAACTCACGGCCGCAGATGTAGCAGACAACAGTACGTGGTCCCTGCTGCGCTTTTGCCTTGCTGCCTGTGCTCATGGCTGTGCCGTTGACACCACTGCCAAAAGAACTTTCTCCGGCCGAAGCTCCTGCCCCGTAGTTAGAGCCACTTGCCGCTGCTGCTCCTCCTTTAGGCTTGCAGGCACGCTGGTGCACAGGGAGGCGATCAGGGTTGAAAGTACGACCGCAGTTTGGACAAGGGACGAGGTTGGCTTGCGCACTCTGCCAGGCAGCTTCGTTCATCGCATTTACATCATATTTACCCCCTGAAGCCAGCACCTCAGGTTTTTTGGGCAGAGGTCGGCGCTGCTCTTTGGGAAGCTTGCTATTCTCGATCTTCCACTTTTCCAGGCACTGCGGCTCGTGAATGTCGATGGACTTGCTGCCAAACTGCCGACCGCAGATGTAGCACAGGACAAAGCGAGCCTGTGGAGCTGCTTTGGGTGTAGGTGGGCCTTTTTGCTCCTGTGAGGTGAAAGTGCCTTCTCTTTGCAGCCCAGGCCCTGGGCGAGAGGTTCTGGCAGGTAAATGTCTGCCGGTGCTGTTTGCAGCGCCTCGTGGGGTGGCTAGGCCTGTGGGTGAAGTCTTGGCAGCAGGTGTACCAGAGTTACCAGCCAGGTCAGGGTTGACCGTCTTGTTCAGCACCTTTGGCTGGTCTAGCACAGCAGTCACGGGTCTGTTGGCTACACCAGGGTCATTCTCATTTGTGCTGCTGTTTCCTCCTTTCTTGAGCGGCGTCAGTACCTTGCCGGGCTTGCAGCTCCTCTGGTGAACAGGCAGGCGATCAGGCTGGAATGTGCGACCACAGTTCTTGCACTCTGCGAGGTTGGCCTGTGCTGATTGCCAAGCCAGTTCATTAAAGCGCTGAGTATCGTTGCTGCTGCCAGTCAGTGATGGCAAAATGTCTGGCTTGACTGGGGGAGGTCGACGCTGTCCTTTGGGCAAGCGGTCGTTCTCAGCGTGCCACTTTTTTATGCACTGAGGCTCATGAATGGAAACGGATTTGGATCCAAACTCTCTACCGCAAATGTAGCAGACCACTGTCGTAGGACGATGGGCCATCGAAAGCAAGACTAGAGGCTACAGTCTTTCCTAACGGGCCTATTAACTAAAGTTTCATTTCTCCTATAAGCTGCAAAAAGATGTCAAATGTCCTGTAGTGTACAGCAAACCTGCACAACAATTAAATGGAAACAAATGTCACTATGTGTGAAAACTTATGTACACTACATAGTATGGCATGAACATAAACTGGGACATTTGTCCATGTTTCTGAAAACTCAGTGCACTGTGGCACATTACAATGTAGCTTTGTGGAGTGCCAATTTTCCATGTGAACATGCTCAATGCTTTTGTAAATAAAAGACAGCAGCCATAAGATGTTTCAAATATGAAGCACAAAATATTTACAATTATATAGGTTCACAATAAATATACCCCCACCCTCTCCCACTTCCCTCCCACTCAAGCTGGACATTTTACCATCACTGACCAGCATATATATATATATATATATATATATATATATATATATATATATATATATATATATATATATATATATATATATATATATATATATATATATATATATATATATATATATATATATATATATATATATATATATTACTTTCACGTGTTGTAATTTCGTTTTGGATAATAAACTTAACATGTATTGTGTTGTAAATTATAGTCAGAATTTTAATTGTTTCTTCTAAAAAGTCTGTCTGAAACACAGGATGTGCTAGTCACAATATGACACCTGAATGAAACTATCTATAAAAAATTAGCAGGGATGGAGAGAGAGAGAGAGAGAGAGAGAGAGAGAGAGAGAGAGAGAGAGAGAGAGACAGAGAGAGAGAGACAGAGAGAGAGAGACAGAGAGAGAGACAGACAGCCAGCCAGCCACGCTGATTATGTGTTTAGGGAGTGTAGACGAGAGGCCTTGCCATATTCTTTGAGGTAATTAATACAGAATGATATAACATTGGCGGTGCAAGGCTATCGTGAATACGGATAAATTAAACTCGCGCACTTTTCGATTTTTTCCTTCCTCGTGCTCGTCAGTATGTATTGCGACAGTGGCAGATAGGCTAGTACTAATGAAGAAGCAAAAATCTCTTTTTTCACTTTTATTTTTGGCAAACATCATTTCAGTTATAGTTAGTAGGCTTTATGGTGAGCAATAAATTAATCACTGCATTCGTCGGCAGATTTTTGGTGGCAAAAATAGTGACGCATTATTAAGCTTTGCTATGGGTCATACCGGTTTCCGTGACTGGCCTACCTGTTTGCGTTCGAGTGGGTTTGTTTACTGTGACGTCGTACCGGTTTTGCAAATCCCTAGGATGACCACTGAATTAGGCAAGTAAATTATACACCAAATGCACATGAAATTATATATTTATATAAATTACTTTCATTCCTGCACAAGGTAATTAATAATCATGTAAACATCATATCATTGTCATTTTTATTCTATCACAACAAAGCATACCCAGCCACACTCATTGGCATTTCATGAAGATTTCAAGAGATATAAAATTATTGAAGTCATCAAAAGCCTGTATGACAAGGCTACCAATGCAGTCCTCCACAAAAGCGCCATCGGGAACTGGTTCAGAACAACAATCGGTGCGAGTCAAGGATGCCTACTCTCTCCAACACTCTTTAACATATTTCTAGAGCGCATCATGTCAGATGCCCTTGCAGATTATGAAGGCACAGTCAGCATAGGGGGTAGAGCAATCTCCAACCTCCGTTTTGCAAATGACATTGATAGATTGGCTGGAGAGGAACAAGAACTTGAACAGCTGGTAGAGGCTTGACACCACCTCCAGAGCCTCTGGAATGGAAATAAGTGCAGAGAAGACCAAAATGATGACCAACAACACCAAAGGCATCAACATGAACATCAAAGTCCAAGGTCAATCCCTCAACACAATGCATAGCTTCAAATATTTAGGAGCCATTGTATCAGACAATGGATCCCAACGGAAAGTCATCTCCAGGATCGCACAAACAACTGCTGCCCTGACAAGGTTGAAGCCCATTTGAAAAGACAGGACTATCAGTCTACATTCCAAGGTAAGATCTTGTCATCTTTATTTTCCTACACACTTGCGAAACATTGACCCTCACAGCAGATCTACAACGAAGAATATAAAGCATGGGGATTAGGTGCTACAGAAGACTTCTGGGAATTTCCTATACCCAGCACATCACCAACGACGAAGTCCGACAGACCATCACACAAGCCATTGGACAACACGATGACATATGCTCACAGTGGTGAAGAAACAGAAACTCTGATGGTATCGCCATGACACCAGAGCATCAGGCCTTGCAAAGACCATCTTGAAAAGCACGGTGCAAGGAGGCAGAAGAAGAGGGAGAAAGAAAAAGAGGTGGGAGGACAACATTCGAGAATGGACTGACTTGACACTGAGTGAAGCCATGAGGGTTACTGACAACATAGAAAGATATGGAGTACACTGGATAGAATAGGATAGGATACTTATCTTAGAAAGAAGTAAAATTGGAATGGTGTATTTCACAAACTTTTGCAGACAACATAAATTCTCAATAATAATTAACAGATCGAAATGCAATTTGCAAAATTACAATTAATTATGTAACAACAACTGCAAAGAGAATGAACACACTTTATATGCTGAATAATCAAATTTATTATTATACTGTTGCAAATATACAAAACATAAACAACGCACAAAACTATGTAAATACTAAAATAGTACCTTACTAAATTTATATAATAATAAAAATATTTATTGTTTTAAACAATTAAACTTAGCTACAAGTGTTTCTTGGTCATAAAATAAATATGAATGTCATAACGGCATCACTACTTATTCACCTGTACATGTAATTATCGTTAACTGACACGCAATCCTGTGAGGGAAGGTCTCAGCTCTGAACAAATATTTACTGCAGTTTATTATCAAGCCTTGACGACGACCTACGCAACATCCGCCATATTTCAACAAAACACACTTAAGTTTGGGAGCACCTGTTGTTTAAAAATCAAAATGATAAATGTATTCCTCCAGAAAAAGTATACATCGCTAATAAAAATACTTTGAATTAAATCCAAGGTGTTTTCACTTCAAAAAAATAATAACAATGGTTGGAAAAGATATATATATACTAAATTCCATTAAGAGGTTTTGTAGCTTAATGAAAAATGGGAGACAAATAATTTTACTAAACAAAACTTATTTTTCTTGCCATCTCATACCGTTGTAAAATCATTACAAAGAATGTACAATATTCTTTAGCAAAAATATTTAAAACAAATTTTAATAATGATATTAACTGTTGTTTTTTTTAACACTTGAAAATAATTAATGTTATTTTGTTCGACAAAGGGATAACTCTTGTGTTTAAAAATGCAATCAAAATGGCGAGGCCATCGTCTGCATCGTCTGCTAAACAGACGGTGGTAGCCCAAACAGTTGTTCCTCAGCTACAGCAGTACGTTTTGACAGAAAAACTTGGAAGTGGCTCATATGCAACTGTATATAAAGCTTATAAAAAGGTACATAATTTTGTAACTATTCGAATATGATTAGATTCCACCAGTATCCGCTTACTTTCGATTGCTGGGCGGGTGTTGTTTTTCAGTCAAACCATGTTTAAGACCCTAATGATTGATTGTTGCACTGGAATTTAGTTAAGTAATTCTATTGATTCATATGTATCAGTTGCCTTTTAATATTTATTATCCTGTTTTTCAGTTTTGTACACTCCTATTTTCCTGCTCTGCAGTGTCTGTGTTTCTAATTTAGGTATTTATTACTCATTCTGTCATGAGTCATTACTACAATACTGCCATTACTGGACGTAAAAACCGGTTATCCACTTTGCACATCTAGTCGTTATGTTTAGGAATATTTGATTAGACATACATTGATTCATCACTGTAGATTTTTCCATGTTATTGCAGTCAGGAGTTCGTGAAGTAGTAGCTGTTAAATGCATCCTGAAAAGCACGCTGAATAAAGCGTCCACTGAAAATTTGTTGACTGAGATTGAGCTGCTAAAAAATCTCAAGCATCCACACATCGTTGGCCTCAGAGACTTCCTAGTAAGTTGGGTTTTTTTTTTTTTTTTGGTATGTTTTCTTCTTCCTTTTTCTTTTCATATTTCTTCTTATTATTTTTTTTTTCCATATAGCCGTACTGTTAGCACATTGTATTATAAAAATATATATTGAAATGCAGCTAGTCATCTTCAGAAAGTCTGCCTTCTACTTAGCTCCTGCTTCTACTAAATTTGTGCCCACCCTCTGACATCCCTTTCCACATCCCTCCATCCCCAGTGAAAGGAATATATGGCCCTTTGATATTAAACTATATACAGTATACTATAAAGAACACCCAATTTTTAAGCACAGCAGTAATCTACAAGGATTTTTGTCCTCAAAAAGAAGAAAATATACAGGTGTTTATTTTCCTTTTTTGATTACACCTTATGATGATGATGATGATGACTTTTGTTGTTTTTAAATAGTTTGTCTAATTTCCATCCCCACCCATCTAGTGCACCTATATCCAAATGACCTTAAAAAAAATTAATAATAATAATAATAATAATAATAATTATTATTATTATTATTATTATTATTATTATTATTATTATTATTATTATTATTGCAGGGTTCAGCCTGACACAAAAAAGCTATGGGCCATTGGGCCCCTCAGATAAAATTTCAATGGGCCATGAATTCAGCAGTAATTTACGTACATGTAACAGATAACCTGGATATATTATTACAGAAATTAAAACAAAATAGATTATTGTGAGTGTGCATGTGTTGTGAAGCATGTTTACCAACAAAACACTAACCAGAACAGGGATCAGTATTTTGACTTTGACTCGGGGCTCACACAATCATCTTGCGTAGGATTAGCGGCGGTAGACTGTAGTTTAACAGCAGCAAACGACTGTCCTACCTCAAGTTTAGGTATTTTGAGTGGGGGGGGGAGGGGGGGGGAGGAGGGCGGGGCATTTTCAAAGCGCGCGGCACAAAGAAAAACACAAAATCCTCCTTGCACGGACACAGCATACGCGCAGACGATAGCAAATTCTGATTTGGAAGAATCGTACAACACTTCTTTTTGGCTGAAAGATCAACATCCGGGCCCTCATAGCCAATCGCTGAACTTGCCTTAGCAAAAGCACGTTTGTCGCCTCCAATACAGTGCACTGTTATTGTGGTGGCGCACTGGTACCAAAAATTGAAGCGCCATTCGGCCCCTGGCAAGAATTGTAGATGGGTCATTTTTAATTTTTATGCGTCAATGGCGCAGGGCGCGCTAGTAAACTGATCCCTGTTATTGTTATGATGATGATGATGATGATGATGATGATGATGATGATGATGATGATGATGATGATGATGATGATTCTTTTTGCAGTGGGACAGCAAGCACATCTTCCTTGTGATGGAGTATTGTGGAGGTGGAGACCTGAGTCGATTCATTCATAGCAAGCGCACCCTCCCTGAAAGAATCGTTCGTAAATTTCTGCAACAAATTGGTGAGAGATGACCATCGTAGTTGTTATCTTAAAATAATTTTGTTTAGACCAGTTACACAAAGTATCCTATAGCTGTATTGTAAGCAACATGGGTGTTAGCATTAGCAAGAGCCCAATCATCAGAAAATCTGACCCATCTCCACTCCCCTCCATCATTCCTCCCTCCCGCCTTCCCCAAGCGTTTTCTTACTTTTTTTCAAATAAGATTTGTGACCTCCGCCAGACGCTTGATGCCCAGTCCACCACCCCGCCCCAGTTTCCAGACCCCCCTTTCTCTGGACTTCCCTTCACCTCCTTTCAACCTATCTCTGCTGCTGATTTCAAGGAAATCATTGGAAAATCCCCTATTAAAACCTGTGAACTCGATCCCCTTCCATCATCCTTCTTTGTCCACTGTCTCGACACCCTTCTTCCTTACCTCTCGTCTGTCATCAACAACTCTCTTCTCTCTGGTTCTTTTCCTTCTGTTTGCAAGTCTGCCATAGTCCGTCCCCTGTTAAAAAAACCAATTTTTGATCCTGAACTGCTAAAAAACTACAGACCTGTTTCCAATCTCTCCTTCTTTTCTAAATTAATTGAAAAAATTGTGCTCTCTCAGCTTCTTGACCACCTTTCAGCCAACAATCTTACTTACATTTTTCAGTCTGCCTATAAGTCTGGTCACAGCACTGAGACGGCTCTACTCAAAATCATTAATGACCTTCTCCTTACTCTGGACAATAATGACATTTCTCTTCTTTCTCTTTTGGATCTTTCGGCCGCTTTTGATACCATCGATCACGAAATTCTTTTGAACAGACTTAAAATTTCTTTTGGTATCTCTGACTCTGCCCTCTCATGGTTTCACTCCTATCTCTTTGATCGCTCTTGCTCCGTTTCGGCCTGTGGCCTGTCTTCCGATCCTTCTCCAATACGTTTTGGTGTGCCCCAAGGCTCTGTCCTGGGGCCGATCCTTTTCGTTCTCTATACTCAACCCATTGCTTCTATTGTACAACGTCATTCTCTCTCCCATCACAGTTTCTCGGATGACAACCAGCTGTATGCTTCTGGACCCCTCACCAATCTTAGTGTTCTTATTTCTTCCACTCAGGCCTGCGTCTCTCAGAGCTGCCAACCCCTACGGAACGTCCGTAGTTTCTCCGGAAAATGTTCTTTAATTCCGCAACTACGCCATTTCAAGAAATACTACGGAAGAAAAATTTCAAAGCATACCTATTTTTTTACAAGTATCGAAACAAAGCCGCGAGAGACGTAGGCCTACTAGGCTTTCGTCAATATCATAGACTTTCGTATAGCGCTTTGCGTGTGCGCTATTTTTAGCTCAGCAGCCACTGCGCGGTAGACTGAGATAGAGAGAGAGAGAGACCACAGTCATGTTCTGTGATCCCCGTGTTTCCTTCAGGCGATTACACGCGAGGACTCATGTAGTGAGCCATTGGGTTAGCTTTTCCGAACAAAATGTTAAAACTGTTTGTTTTTTTTTCAGGAACATTTCTATCATTTTAAAAATAAATATTTGAAAGTTAATGCTTTTTGTGTTGGTGTTTGGTTTTTATTTAAGCTAATATCAACATTTTAAATAATGCTCATTTTATCATGTGAAAATTCTTGTTCGTACATTTGCTACGGAAATTGAGCTGAAACTACTGATATTTTTCTTTGTTTGCTACTGAAATTTTTTTTAGGGGTTGGCAGCTCTGGTCTCTGAGCTTAAGGTTTGGGTGACGCAGAACAAGCTCAAACTTAACGAGGATAAAACTGAACTTATCATCATTGCTCCTCAAAAAATCTTTTCATCTTCTTCCTTACCTTGTTCTGTTTCACTCTGCGACACCGACATTTCTCTATCAACCTCTGTCCGCAATCTCGGTGTCACCATTGATCAAACCCTCTCTTTTCAGACGCATGTAGCTAATATTTGTAAAACCTGCTTCTACGAAATTCGTAGAATCTCATCCATCCGTCATTTACTTACTGAAGATTCAACTAAGACTCTTCTCTGTGCCTTCGTACTGTCTCGTTTAGATTACTGCAATGCTATTCTTTCAGGCTGCCCTAACTATCTTATTTCTAAGCTCCAAAGGGTCCAGAACCATGCTGCTAGGCTTGTCTTTCGCTCTTCTAAATTTGACCACATCTCCCCTCTCCTACACTCTCTCCACTGGCTTCCTGTTCAACATAGAATTTCTCACAAGACTGCAACACTCTGCTGTAAGTCCCTTGATGCTTCTGGCCCACAATATATATCTGACCTACTCCATCTCTACACCCCATCCCGTCAGCTTCGCTCTTCTGCAGACTCTCGTATCTTTACGATCCCCACTGTCAGGACAAAAACTTTTGGCCAAAGGTCTTTCTCTTATCAAGCCCCTGTTACCTGGAACCAGCTCCCCCACTTTATCCGTCATTCACCCTCCCTGCCAACCTTCAAAAAACATCTCAAAACTTATTTATTTCCATCATAGTCTTTAATTTTGATTGTCTTTGAGTATGTTTGGTGTGCTTAGCTTCTCGCAGTGACTAATTTAATTGATTTTTTGTTTTCTTTATTATAGAAGTGATTATGTGTGCGTGTGTGTGTGTGTGTCTGTGTGTGCGTGTTTTGCAGATGGTGGTTATCAGTGAAAAAATTATCTTCTTTTCTTGTTTTGTATGTTTTCTTTTTGATTAGTTGTAAATTTTTGACTTTGTAAACGCCTAGGGCTTTGTTTAGATTAGCGTCAATAGCCATAATAATAATAATAATTTTAAAACACTAAACAGAAGAACTTAAGATTGATTTGTTCTATTTAAAGTTCTCAAGTGTTTGTGAAGACAGTTTAACTTCTAATTATATATAACATTACATTACATCACATGATTATTGCTTTAGGTCCAGCGAACTCTTCCGAGCCAAATCAGGACCGGTTCTAATATTATATAATAAACCACGTATAACAAGATTATCTATGTATATACAATACAGCTATAGGATACTTAGGATATATATTAATACTTGATAGCTTGTTTTTAGTAATAAATACTACTGGAGACTGGACGACATATATGCTCTTTTCCACAAATCACCGATCAGACACAAAGCGCGGCAATCTGTACCAACATACAAGCTCACATATTTCACCTACTCACACGCACACACACACACACACACATACGTTCAAAACTATAATAGTGGGTTTATGTTCAAAACAAGGCAAACTGGGTTCCATCCTTTCCCTTCATTACAGACCATTCCTATTCACTCAACGGATACAATAGCCTCTTGTAAGGTTATCTGTCACAACCGTTTTCATTTTTGACAAAAACAAAAGGAGAAATTGCGCTATGAAATAGTGGGTTCATTTGATACTAGTGGGTTTTTACACATGCATATTGGACATCTGGGTTTCTGTGGAAAAACTGGGTTTATCACACACACGGACACAACCAAAACGTATAAATGGCCAAGGTTGCATTTGCAAGATTTTCAGTATGTGAGTGCAGTACACTGACACTTTTAGTTTAATTCAACTAATAAAACAACTTTTACTATTGCTCAGAATTTCCTCTGATTTTGTTTTTATAATTTCAATTACAATATTTTCAGTTGATATATAGGCTACTGTACAGAATTAGAGCTGTTATTGAAGGATAGACTTTTGCCATTTACTTTAAGAACTGGGCGGTAGCTCAGTGGTTAAAGCATTGAACTGAGAACCGAAAGGTCTGAGGTTGTTACAGTGTACCTCTGGATAGGTCAGTGCATGACCCTCTTTTTCTCCCCACAGCCCAAAAAATAAATTATTAGCTGGTGTCAGTAAAAATCGAAAAGAAAAATTCGGCATTAAGCAAACATTTTTGTCATATTTACTTTGCTTACATTTACTTTGTATTGTATGGTTTTAACGTTTTTTTTAATTTGAATCCAGACTGGAAGATCTGCAAAAAAAGATATCTTGTCGTTCTCAAATGTTAACTGTGGATAATTTTTTCATGTTCAATTTATTACTTTACTTCCAGATTTAAATCAAATCATTGAAGAAAAGGCAAGAAGGAGAAAGAAGAAAAAGTATGAGGAGTATGAAAAAGAATTAATAGAAAGAATGAGGAGAAGCGTGGAGAAAAAGCATAAAATCTCCAGAGGAAAAGAAAGAATGAGAAGGGTGGAAAAGTATACAAATCTTCATTGGAAAAGAAGAGGAATGGAAAAATAAAAAAGCAGAGAATTGGTAATGTAAAACAAACATATGAACAACATAACACAGACATAATTTGTTAACATTTTTATTTTGAAAGTGTCTAGTAGAGCATAATTTGTATATATTATTATTACTTTTTTATCAACTTCATATAGTTAAGTTTTACATAAATTGTTTATGGTTTCCCGTTACGTTAATATATTCTGAATAAGGATCAATTGAGTGCAACCACTTATAATTCGTTTTTTTTCCAGCACCTCAAAGGTATAATAAAACCATGTGAAGAGCAGAATATTATTATATAGTCATTAGTCTTGACATTGCTTTTTGATGAACAAGAACCCCGAGAATAACATATGTATTAACTTGGCAAAGAAATATAATTTGGTACTTTGCCTGATTAATCCACGCTTTCTCTTAAGTTTAAGACAGAAATCTACTACATAACAAAACGGGCCTAAAAACTAGTCTACACAATACAGAGCAGTAAATTTCCATTACTTAATGACAAGTAGCACCTCAAAAAGCTTTGAACATGATGAACACCATCAATCACTGGAAAGGCAAGTCCATATGACTCACATGCTCCTTATGGAACTCCCAATAAATAACACAAAAATGAGATGCCAGAAAAAAAAGTTAAATGATTGAAACGGTGGGTTTAAAATGCAAAGTAATACAAGCTTTGATATTTCGATGCTCTTGACCTTGACCTCCAGCTATAAATGCACTCATGTACGATAAAATAAACTACAGCAAAAGATTTTATTATTTTGGACATCTCCAATGACCTTCACCTTGGAGCAAGGTTGACAAAATATGCATGTGCGTCTCATTGATACCTATCATGCATCAAACAAGCTGAAGTTTAGTTAATATTAATAACTTAGGATTAACAAGAAATTTTGTGGATAATTGACATAGCTTGACTAACATTTGTTGAACCTGTGACCTTGACCTTGAAGTGTAGTCATTCAATCACTGATAATTTTCGAGGTCTCGTGTAATTAGCCACTTTAAAGTTTTGCACAGATGGAAGGCAGACAGACAGACAACATTAACTGAAGGTCCCGGGTTCAAGCCCTGGCCGGGCCATTGTGTTGTGTCCCTGGGAAAGACACTTTACTCCTGTTTTCCTTCTCCTTCGGATGAGAGTATAAACCGAGGTCTAGTCTGTGTCGCATGCATTCCATCATAACGGACTTTAAAGATCCTGACGCTCATGTCCTAGACGGGTGAGTGCCGGTAACAAGAACACACCCAGCATGCACTTGGTCCTTCTCCTCCATCCCTGGCTGCCCAGGATTGTGCTCAGTTGTCCGGGCGTCAGACCATGCGCCCAAAGGCTGCGGGTGGCGTCTCGGGCGGTTTGAGTTAGATCCTGTATCGGCCAGCGCCTTGATCCTTAGGCTAAGGCGCCTTACAAATGACGAACATTATTATTATTATTTAAACATGCAATTTTTTACTATTTAGGACTCATCTTGAATAGATTTGCAAACAAATTTGAATATATATTCTATATCTAAACGATTCATGGCACTTGGTTCACACCCTGGAGAACGGGGTAGCACTGATGGCAGCAACAAAGCTGATGGGGATGTTGTATGCATTTTGGTCTGCTGGCTTTGACGCCTTTTTCTAGCTTGTTTCTTGACTGAACCTTCCGATGAATTAGAGTCTTTAGAATCCTCATGCTGCTCTTCAGCCCTCCTGCGAACAAGTAGCAGCATCAGAACACAGGGTTTAAACAACAGAACAAATTCAGCGGCATAAGAACATTTTCAAACCAAGGGATGAGGATGGTCAAAGGGTGGGGTGGTGGGCCTGGGGTGGGAGAAGGGAATGGAAGTTGAAAAGAGTAGAGGCTTGAACTGGCTCAACTACAAAAAGGGATTGACTGACAATACTGTCTACTGATTCATCAATGAAATATTATATTCGGGACTTTAATTTTCTTGTACATGAATGTACTACTCACCCTCTTTAAAGTTTAAAAGAAACAAGCAAAACACATTTAAAGTTTAGGGGGTAGAGGTTGGGGAAAAAAGGGCACAAAAGCCCGGAGGAAGTGGGACAGCATTTTTTCCCACTAACCACTTCGACACACTAGCTACTAGCAACCAAGTTATAAAATAGTTATAGAAACTCTTATGCTTACTAGCTACTCAGTAAATAATAATAAATAATAATACAGGATGCTATGTACGCGCCTTTCCCCAAGGCTCAAAGCGCGGCGATCTATACCAACATACACGCTCACCTGTCTCATTTACCCTCTCACACACCAAATACACATACATCACTCAAACAGGTGGTGTAAAGGCAGGGAAATCGCTATTAGAAGACGGAAGAAAATAGAACTTTTTATTTTTGAAATTTTTATATTGACTGCATCCTGTACCATTATTGAAGGGATGGAGGAAACCGGAGTGCCCGGAGAAAATCCTCGGTGACCTCAATAGTCTCGTACCTAAGTCACATACGTTCGCCCCTTGCGGGAATCGAACCCGCGACCTTCGGCATAGGAAACCGGCGACTTATCAACTGCGCCACGAGGCCACCCCATGAAAGCACAAGTACAAAGGTTCCTCAACATGCCTGCTTTTTAAAATCCAAAGCATACCTACACAACCTGAAAAGCCCAGAGCGAATTGTGTACATTATAATAATGTAATCTGCATTTCATGTGCCCCATTAACAACTGTAAAATTGAGCTAAAACTTTGATCTTATTCAACAAGGATGTCTAGCTCTGCCATGTACACTAATGTTCCCCCCCCCCCATTCTCCTCCCTCATCCAAGCTCTCCTCACCTCCCCCTTTGCAATGTAGAAACAATATACCACCAACACCTTGTGTTAGCAGGTCACAGTTTGATCTGAGGCGTGGAGCTGCCAGTTGTTAACTGCTTTGCTGTGGCACCGATTTTATACAGCAATCAATGAGTGTTTTTTTCAAAGCGAACAACAATATTATAAAATTCAATAAGTACTGACACACACCAGCTGTCACCTGATGAGTACAATGAAGGCGATGAAGATGTTGATGGTGATGGAGTGGGACGTCTTCCTTCCAAACGCCTCCTGGGTCGTCGTCGGACTACAGCGACTTCTCCGCAACCGGATAAACTCGAGGCATAACAGGATGTTCTGGGAAAAAAAGGAATAACAGAATTTATTAAAATAATTATGCTTACTCAGAATTACAGCTAACAATTTGGGAAATGGAGTAGATGCAGATCTGAAAATGGTGCTCTAGCTATTAATGTGGACCCCACTGCAACAACGAGACAAATGACAGGGGTCTGAAACTGTTGGAGTTTGCCAGATACAACAATTTGATACTGGCAAACACGCTTGGTCTCCACAAAAAATCCAAATGTTAAGCAGTTTAATGCATCAATCAGTTTTCACATATTCTATTTCCCTTCATCCAAGGAAAACAGACAGGTGAACCATAAACCAAAAGCTATAACTTATGTAGGTAACGGCAGCCAGAATTTTGTATTTTACTGTTTGTTGCAACATGTGGTTTTTTTAAATTACATCAGAACACAAGGAAAATACAGAAAAATAAAAGTTGCAGTATAATAAATGGTACACGTTAAAAGCTTATTGTTTTTTATTCTGATAACATTGCATTTTGCCTACTAAAATTGTTATTCTGCAAAAATATTTTTAAACATTTATTTAATCAATCTACATATGAATAAAATAACACATCAATACCTCCCTTATTTACTTCTTGTACTATCTTCACTGACCGTCTTTTTTGTAAATGAGAAAAAATGCAAGTTTTGAAAACCACAGTGTGAACAAAGGAGACATACATTTCTCATGGTAACTGTTTCAATGTTCAAGAGACTTCACAAGACTCTTCATTAATATCAGATACAAGGACGCTTAAAATGCAGCAAATTTATTTTTGTGTTCTTCAAAAAGTAACAAACAAAAATGCAGACCCTGTGTTGACAATCGTCCACAACATCCACACGAAAATTGATATGATTTTAAAAGTACAAAAGCACACCGAAAAAGCTTGAAATTTTAACAAGGGAACATTTTAAAGCCACATCCTAGAAGCACAAAATATAGATTAAAGAACAATTTACAGAGACAGAAGGACAAAACACAACTGAATAAAACGAAAAAACACGTACCTCCATCTTGCCAGCCGGCTCGTAGCGTGTGGCGTTCCGAGTTACTTCCCCTGACAGTGCGTGTATTCGACTGGTTGACCAGCGGGAACACACATCGCGGCATGTTAACTGGCTCAAACTCAAAGTTGACTCAACCGCAATTGTGGGTTTCACCGCTCAGACTTTGCGTATACACTTTTTTTGTTATTCCTATTGCAAAGCCGGTTTTAAAAAAACTGAGTTTCAGATTTTGGAACCCAGTATTTTTTTAAACCCAGTTGCACGTAAGTGTAACCTATGCATAAACCCACTGTTATGGTTAGGTACGTACACACACACACACACACACACACACACCAAACATACATCTATCACACAAACATGTGGTATAAAGGCAGGGACATTGCTCTGTTGAGGATACAATTACTGACGTTAGACCCTTTAGCGACATTTGGAAGAGAGACCATCCCGTGAAAGTTTCACAATAATGTTGCCAGCACCACGGTGTGAGATGATTGCAGCTAAGGTTACCATTAAATTGCGGTGAATGTTTTGAGACAATATTGGCTAAAGCATTATTTCCTACAATAAAAAAAGTATATGTAACATTAAAAAAAATGTATTTGACTGCACTATAATTAAGGATAATAATAATTAATGATAAGCATCTAGGCAAATTACATGCCCAACAGACCCAGTCAGTCCATTGTTGAGTCCACGAAGAGGCATTTTGAAAGCCTTCATGACCTGTTTTGCCCCTGCACTTCTACTACTACTACTAGTACTAATACTCAGTGATGTCCCGAGGCCTCGGACATCGGTCATGGTCCGATTCGTTTGGAAAATGACCGAATGCAAACACCTGTGTCGCGTCAAATGTCCGATTCTATTGCGAAATTAGCGGTCATTGTCCGATAGTATTATGACTAGAGCGGTCACTGCAAGAAACATCTGTACAAACTGGGGTGTCAAAGCCGTTAAAACGAGTTTGAATAGTGGACAATGCTAGACTATTATCACTCTTTAGTACATTCCGTCGAGCAACAAAAGGGCCGCAACTCTCGACACTTTTGAAAGGGAAATAACCGACACCATACTTCCTCTGCAACGATCTTACTACGCTCAAAATGCCGCCGAAGAAAAAGCTTTGTGTTGCTAAAGGGCAGTCTGTTTTGAGCTCGTTTTTGAAGAAAAAAGAAGCACCATTAATCGGTTCGCTTCACAATCTGAATGTCCTATTGCTTTTATGTAGTCAGGACATGATGTCCGATTAGTTTTATGATTTAGGACATTTTGTCCTATTGCCCTCTAATCCTAGGAACACCACTGAATACTAGTACTAGCTACTACTACTACTACTACTACTACTATTACTACTACTACATGTTTGAATGTATTTATTTTAATTCTTTTAGCAGCAGTGCCTTTGTAACTGTTTCTGCATATTACTATTGTTATAAATGGCAGTTGATTGGATTTTTCAGCTCTTGCAATGGAGTATTTACGCATGAACAATGTGGCTCACATGGATCTCAAGCCCCAGAACATTCTTCTAACTTCTGCCTCCAACCCTGTTATCAAGCTGGCAGGTATCTGTATAATTTAAACGAATTATTAACCTAAATAATTAACCCTCAGCATTTGGTAAAACAGACTTAAAGTTTTATTACAGCTGTTGGATGAGCCAAAAGTCGATTGAGCCCTATCCTATTCTAACATATTTCGTAACTTGAAAGTCATTGGGGCACCACAGATAGTCGTTTAAACCAGTGTACTCCATCTTTCTGTCCTCAGCAACTCTCATGGCTTTGCTCAGTGTCAAGCCAGTCCATTATCGAATGTTGTCATGTCACCTCTTTTTCTGTTTCCATCTTCTGCCTCGTTTCACCATGCCTTGCAAGATGGTCTTTGCAAGGCCTGATGCTTTGGTGACATGGCCATACCATCGGAATTTCCGTTTCTTTGCCACTGTGAACAAGTCATCGTGTTGTTCAATGGCTTGTGTGATGGTCTGTCAGACTTCGTCGTTGGTGATGTGATGGGTATAGGAAATTCCCAGAAGTCTTCTGTAGTACCTCAATTACATGCTTTGTAAACTTAGCCGATCACTACAATAAAGCCAAACGGACAGAACTATCTTCTATATATTAATCGAGCAGCCTTTTCAGATTACGAGGGGCCGTTTTAGCCAACCAGCGGCTTTGTTGTGAAGTTAATTTCGAGCTTCAGTTGGCTCCAAGTTTTACAGATTACAGCTGAACTGTCCATATAATTGCTTCCACGCGAGTTTTGCCATTCGGCGCTCGATCACCCGCTGCCGATACAACGAAACTTAACATTCTTTTCGATCGCAAAACGGCTTTAGTTTGCATTTTACTGCGTCCAAAAACACTGTAAAAACACATGTGTGAGACGGTATTTTTAGAACCAATCATTTTTGTCCTTAGCCCTGCCATCATTTTCGCATACCATTTCTACCAAGGATTTCGTATTTTATTCCAAATCGCTTTTAATCGATCGGCGTTCGCTATATTGTTGTTTAATCCAGTTTCAAGTTTATAACACTATTAAAATCGACGGGTTCAACATGTTTTATGATATGGGACCTAAAATCAGTTTAGAGAATTATAGCATCCCGTGGTTCAATGGATAAGGCGTTTGACTGTCAATAAGGAGACCCGGGTTCGAATCTCGCATGGTCCTTTTTTTTTTTTTTTAAATAACATTTAATAATACAGAGCGAGAGAGATATAAGAGAGATATAGAGAATAAAGAAAAAGAGCGGAACAGAGGCAACTGAAAAACAAAACGAGGTGCAAGTAAAATGCTAAAAAAATATATATATATATATATATATATATATATATATATATATATATATATATATATATATATATATATATATATATAAAATAAAGAAAAAGAGCGGAACAGAGGCAACTGAAAAACAAAACGAGGTGCAAGTGAAATGCTAAAAAAAAAATAATAATTAAAAAAAAAAAATATATATATATATATATATAAATAAAAATAAAATCATAGCACGGGTATTAATAACTGCTTCATATTCTTTTTTTTTTTTCATTTATCCATGATGCGTGTACTTCTTAGAACACTTAACATCTTATGCTTTTAAAAAAAAATTAGGTATAGGTAGGTCTGTTTAAAAAAAAAAACATTTAGAAAATAACATTATAGTTTTATTGTAAATTTCATAGCATAATTAATTGTCATTCGATTCATCAGAAAAAAATATTAAATTAAGAGCAAACTTTACATTAAAAATAAATATTTAGAATCTAAATTAAAACTGAATTGTTCCCAAATAAATATCTGTAGGGACTAAAGGTCCATATTTACATTTACATGGCTTAGTGCTTTTTTTTATGATTGCCTCAATTTGGTATTTCATTGGTATGTATTATAAGGAAAAAAGTTCTGTGCATGCAGTGATAGCATTGCCTTATTGTTTTAATCACATGCATGTGCAATAAATCAGTAATGCTGTTCTCCTCAAATAAATGATTATTGTGTTTTATTACAATTATAAGTTTATTTTTAATCTATGTCTCTTTTTAGTGATTCACCACTGACAGTGTACTTCAGCCTTCCACTTCCAGAATCATAAACACAACAAAGATTATTATATCAAAGATACTTTTATACAATGTGAATTAATTTTCGAGCTAATGTTAATTAAAAGTATCTTTGATATACTGTATATCTTAGTTGTGTTTATGATTCTGGAAGTGGAAGGCTGAAGTGCACTGTCAGTGGTGAATCACTAAAAAGAGACATAGATTAAAGATAAACATATAATTGTATTTTACTTTCAAAATACTTAGCAGTTCCTGTTGTGTTTACAATTTCTTCCACTTTCAGGCAATTGATATTTCCTACATGTAGTTATTGTACCAACACCACAACATAAACTATACACTATGTAGGCTACAATGGAACATTATAGTCTCAAATAAATTTGACTTCACTCAGTGGCTGACAGCTTGGACACCCAAAGATAACCTATAACGGGCATAAAATCAGCAACACAACAACAAAATATAATAGATACTTTTAATTATACAACAATACAAGACAAATGAATTTTCGTGCTTTGCTCTTCTTCAGATTAAAAACAAACATAAAATGACAAAATGCTGCAGAATGCACAAAAAAAGTCACTTCCAGGAAAACTTTTGAAACGGGCATATAACATCAGGCCCAGCAAATGGGTCATCAAAAATTTATTTGGACGGGTAATAACTGCTAGTCCTTCTAAAATATTGCTCCATATTGGTCGACTCAGCAGTTAGCTGCAGTAATGTCCTTTTGGCTCTTGTGTATACATATCTTCCATGAGAGAAGAGATGAAAATCTGCATCACTGTTTTCATAACAGTCACTTCCCCCTTCCTTTTTTCCCCCACTCCCCCCCCCCCCCCCTCCATTCCCCCCTCTTTCTCTCCATGGCCCACTACATCTTTATCAACTTGAATTTCTTCCTGATGTTCGCTGATGAAGTATAAAAATGCAGAATTCAATTGATTGTAAGCGTTCTGCTTTTATTTATTTAATCGTTCTTAAAAATATAAATATTTTTTCAGCTCAAGAGCTGTTCAAGTGCCGGCCGATTCAGGATCTAACTCGAGTCACCCCAGGCAGTCTTTCGCTGCCTTCATCTGATGCCCTTAACAATTAAGCACGATCCTGGGAGATTAGGGATGTGGGGAGAAGGAACCTTGTGCTTGAGCGTCATGGTCTTTACGATCCGTGCAATGATATGTGTGTGCGCACAAACTTTATGTACCTTGTGGATGGAAATCAGCGCTTTCATTCCTTATAATAGTTTTTAGCTTACCGAGAACTGTTTCATTCACAGGTTTATCAATTAACTTTGTTTGGTTATCGCTTTTTTGTGAGGTTTATTTATCACATTTTACGCTATTGTTTCCTCCTGATACAGATTTTGGTTTTGCCAAGACTATGGTGGACGGTGATGAGTTGTACGTGATGCGGGGATCACCACTGTACATGGCGCCAGAGATCATCTGTCAAAAATCCTACGACGCCAGGGTTGACCTCTGGTCTATAGGGGTCATTCTCTATGGTCAGTCTTCTTCTTCAACTTTTCTTCTTCTTCTTCTTCTTCTTCTTCTGCTTCTTCTTCTGCTTCTTCTTCTCAGGATAATAATGATATATGTATTCACTTCAGATATTGTTTGTTGTCCACAAATATTGTAACACAACTGCTCTTTCAAACAAATGAAAATGGTCCAAGAATCTCAAAGATTCTGGCACTTTTCAGTCAGGCGGTTTAGGAATATACTGTCTTCCACTTGTGTGTTGTGCAAGTCATTTATATAATTATTGATTTATTATAATACCGTTGTACAATAGACAGCCATGCCTTTGCCAGACCCGCTTACAATGGCCGCTGGCAAAACTGACCACCTCTTCGATCCTTTGGTCCCTTATTTCCTCACCAACAAGCATACCATTTGAGGGAATAGATGGATAAAACTTCAAGCGTGGATTAGTCAATGTGTGTTCGTTTGTTTGTTGTTTTTTTCAGAGTGTCTGTTTGGCAAAGCCCCGTTTGCTTCCACTAGTTTCAAAGAGCTGGGAGAGAAAATCTGGGATTCCAAACCAGTTGAAGTAACAGTTTTTACATTTGTTATTTATGTTTTATATTTGTGTTTTGGTGTAAAAGTGCTATAGTTCTCTAGTTGTAAAAAGAGCAGCAAATATTTTTTTAACATAAGAATTTATAACTTTTTGTTTATCTAAATATTGTAAGAAGGAAACTTCTGGGTAATATGATTGTCGGTTTACTTTATCTTATTGTGTTTATGGATGTATTTATATCTTGTAAATGTCGATGAAAACCAATTAAATAAATACATACATAAATAAATACATTGATAAATAAATTGATTTTTTTTTTTACAAATGCTTCAGATGAGAGTACAAACTGAGGTCTAGTTTGTGCATCCCTGCACACAGCTGCTCAACCAAAGCTTTTTAGTTTTGAGGTTAGGTCAGCCAGGCTAGCTATAAATAGTTTTGCACATGCTTCCTTTCCTTTCCTTTCACTGGAAGGGAGGGTGCAGGCAAGCTATAAATAGCCTGCAGCAAGCAAAATGTGGAGGCACTAAACAGTGCTGCTCACATAAGCATTGAGCTGGTGTGTGCATTCCATCCCATGGATTTGACAGATCCTGACAGTCATGTCATAAACGATGAGTGCCGGCTATACAAATACACTCAGCACGCACTTGGTCCCTTTCCTCCATCTTCGGTCGCTGAGGATGGTGCTCAGTAGTCTGGGCGTCAGACAATGCGTCCAAATAGGCGCCTCAAGCGGCTTGAGCTAGATCCTATATCGGCCAGTGCCTTGAGCAGCTCTTGAGCTGGTAAAGCGCTATTTAAAAAGTAGTTAAATTTTTTTAAAGTTGAGATATATCAAGAGAAAGTAAGAAATAGATAAACAAATGGATAAGAAAATACAGATTGTATTTTAAATGGATAAAAAGATTTTAAAAAAAATTTAATACAAAAAAGGGAGAAAGAAGTAGATAAACAAATAAATTAAAAAATATAAATTGTCTTTTGTTTCAGTTACCTCCAGGTGTTCAGGTGTCAGATGATTGCAGAGATCTGCTCCTGCGGTTGTTGAAGCGCGATCCAGAAAAACGCATCTTGTTTGAAGAGTTCTTTACGCACCCCTTTGTCGACCTCCTGCATGCGCCATCGCCTCAGTGCATCACACATGCTGTGAGTTTGAATTAGGCTGCTTGCTGTTTTTTTCTGATTGATTGAATGATCGATTAATTGACCTATTATAATTACCCATATACCATGTGTTTGTCGACTTCAAGAAAGTGTTTGACCGAATCTGGCATGCAGCTCTGTGGGCAACCATGAGAGTGTACAAGATCAGCCCTAAAATTATTGAAGTCATCAAAAGCCTGTATGACAAGGCTACCAGTGCAGTCCTCCACAACAGCGCCATCGGAAACTAGTTCAGAACAACAATCTGTTTGCATCAAGGATGCCTACTCTCTCCAACATTCTTCAACATCTTCCTAGAGTGCATCATTTCAGACACCCTTGCAGATCAGGAAGGCACAGGCAGCATAGGAGGTAGAGCAATCTCCAACATTCGAGAATGGACTGGCTTGACACTGAGCGAAGTCATGAGGGTTGCTGAGGACAGAGAAAGATGGCGTACGCTGGTTAAATGATCATCTGTGGTGTCCCAACAACTTTTGAGTTATGGGATAGGATAGGAATTACCCATATATTGGCGTATTGCTTTTGAGTTTTAATTCTCACCTCTGTGGAAGGAACTCTTACATAGGTAAAAATTATTAAAGAAAGTTTAAATTTTATCAAGTAACTAAGAAGTAACAGATTTATTTATTGTTAATTTGTGTAGTTATTTATGACATAGTGAACGCATCACAGCCAAAGACATGATCATACACACTGACAATTTTGATTAATAAAGGTATGAGATGACCTCATACTGCTATAGTAATCTGCTGTAGGGCAGACAGAGGTGCCAACCAGTACGGATTGACCGTATTTAATTCCGGCGAAGTGAATTAAATACGGAAATACGGTAGCTTTTATAAAAATACGGAGGAAAAGTTGCCGATCGTTTATCTTTGCCAGCGGTGCTTCTGTACCGGTTTCTGGTCTCATAATAGTACTCCTGCACTCACTGAACGTCGCTGTGTTCAACAAGCTGATTTTCATAGTGATTTTAGAGTAAAACAAGTGTGGTGTTCAACAAGCTGATTTTTATCATGATTTTAGAGGATTGAAAATAGCCTTCTGTTTCAGAGGGAAGCTTGTCGTTACTTTATAGTGTCATAGGCTAGGTTTTGCGAGAAAAAAAATACTGACAAGTGTTAAAAAATACTGACAAACGGGTCCGGAAATACTGACAAGAAGATTAGGGGGTTGGCACCTCTGGATACTTCCATTTTCTCAGGGTCAGCTTGCTGAGGGTGGTATCCTCCTCCTCCTGTGGTGCTTTCCAGTTGTTATGCCAGCCAGGTATGAGGTAGGCACCCTTGGACAGCTGGGTTTCCTGGGACCATTGTTGTTTGTGAGCTGTTGTTTTTTATTCTTGTTGTTTCATCAAAGGGCAGACTGGATGTTTGTGGGCATCTCGAAACCCCAATTAATTGCACATACTCTACCATGACTCAATAGTGCAATGTTTTGGCGTTGCTAGGTGATAGTGCCCTGTTAGCGGAAGCTGGCAAAATCAAATCAAACATAGAGTTGCTTCCCTTGCACCAAACCGTCACCTTTCCCCCATGTGCCACAATACGCGTCTAAGCGCTCACGGCAAAGGACAGCACACCTCATTCTTATTTGGCACTTGGTTAGAGTGGTTGTGTCTACTGTAGCTCTGTTTGCTGGCTCCCTGCGTTCGCCCGGTGGTTTGTTGTTGCTTCTGCGGGCAGAGTTGAAAGGTTTCTCTATTATGTCTAAACGCAGTAGTTCGTCGGGTTCCATCCCGTCGCTGCGTGTTTCTACTTCGTCGACCGGTGTTTCTAAGAAAGGTTGGGTTACTGTCCCTTCTTCTGTCGCCGTTAGCGCAGCTCCCGTTAAAGCCAAGGTTACTTCCGTCATCTTTTCGGCCGACAATACTACCTCTTTACTTCGTTGCGCGTCGCTGTTGTCCACTCCTGCGCCCCCTTCTTCGTTGTCTTCTACCTTTCAGGTTAGTAGAAGTGGAGGTGGGGAGTGGTGACAGTGAGGTGAGGGGTGGCTCCTTGGTCTTGCCAGAAGTGACCTCGGAGCCGTTTCTGGTCGAAGTTTATGGCCAGAAACACACAGTTGGTCACTCTAGTTTAGGACCACTTACTTTTTCCGGTGGGGACGCTCCGGCACGGCCGGGCAGGCTACCCGCCGAAGCCTTCCCTTCTGTTTCCTGCGGGATCCAGACCGGGTCGGGACTTCTGGCTAATGTCGAGCTTGAGACATTACAAGCACTGCTCGCAGTGTTACGTCCGGCTGCGACAGGGGGTGCGGCTTCCGGTTCGTCCGGTTTGTCCCTCACCTCCCCATTCCAGCCCCCATTGCACTCCACTTCCGCTTGCGGTCGTGGGGCGGGGGCTCTGGTTTCCGGGACAGGGGGTCCGGTACGCTCGTTACCTTCTCCCGTTTCCGGTTTACCCTCTCCATCCCATCCCCCTTCGTTTTCCACTTCCGCTTGCGGTCGTGGGGTGGGGGATTTGGTTTCCGGTTCGGGGGGTGCGGTACACCCGTTCCCTTCCCCTGTTTCCGGTGTGGCTTCTCTCTCTCATCCCCCTTTGTACTCCACTTCCTCTTCCGGTCGTGGGGCGCGGGGTCTGATTTCCGGATCGGGGGGTATGGTCCACACTGGGCTCCCTTCTGTTTCCGGTTTGGGGCAAACATTCCCTGTTTACCCTTCGGTCTATACCACTTCCGGGTTCGGTTGTGGATTGGGGGCGCCGGTTTCCGATTCCGTTGGTACGGTTTTTTCGTTACCTACTTCCGGATCTCATGCAGGCCCCGTTTCCGCTTTACGCGTCTCAGTGCCTCTGAGTGCGCCAACTTCTGGTTGGGATGGGGCGCACTTGGTTTCCCATACCCCAGTTCCTGGTTTCACTGATTCTGGGGTGGGGTTCGATTACGATGACCTCGTGATGCTCCCTCCTGATGTTGATGATTCCTTTCGGGATGACCCTGGTTTGTCTGATTCGTCTCCGGTTCTTGTGGGCCCGGACGGTTCTGACCGGCAGTCCCTTTCCCCTGAAGCTCTTTTTCAAGAGGCCATTCAGCAAGCTGCGGCTTTTTGTCCTCAGGTGATTGAGGAGGTTTTGGTTCCCAAACCTCACCTCCATTCCTTCTTAGGCGAGGCACTTGCTTCTGCCGAGGCTGAGGAGGCTTGCCTTGCCTTCAAGGAGTCTCCTAGCGTTAAGTTTTTTGTGGATTCCGCCTTTTCCAAGGCTAGGGGACTTAGAGACGGCGAGGTTTCTCCCTCTTCGTTTGATGAGGTGCCTCAGTTTCCTAGGGCTGCCTCTGTGGGCTCCTTTTTGAGTCCTTCCTCTTTGGCTACTGTTCCCCGGAAGTACCTCTCTCGGTCTTTTCTTCCGTTATCTTCGCTCCCGGTTTCCCAGGATGATCTTGCTCTTTTAAGGGGCCAAAGGCCTTTGCCTTCTGTGGTTCCTGTTCCAGTCCGCGGTTTGACGCAGATCGAGGAGTCTGTTGTTAGATCCCTAGAGTGGTCTTCTCTGGCTGACGCGCTGACGGCTGCGCTGTCTGCTGCTCTGTTTTCTGGGCAGGAGTTTCGGGACGATGTTTCGGTTCATTCCGTGAAGACCTTACTGCAGGCCCTCAATACCTCTATCGTTCAGGGTTGTAAATTACAGGCTATCGCCTATGTCAATCTGCTTTTGGCTCGTCGTGACGCTGTTCTTAAGGCAGCGTCGCATTTGCCTTTGCAGCTGTCCTCCTCGCTTCGGGTGGGTCCTTTGGTGCCCGACTCTCTTTTTGGTCCTTACGCTCGCGCTGCTGTTCGCGAGGAGTCGGAGCGGGCCAAGTCGGACGTCTTTTCCTTCTGGGCTCAAACCGCTCAGAAGGCCCCACCGTACTCTTCTAGAGGAGGGCGCGGTTCTCGTTCTTTCCGCTCCTCTTTTGACTTGGGGCGTGGCCGCTCGGACCCTGGTCCCTCTTCTCGGGATCGGCGGGGTGGTGCTTCCTCTTCCCGTGGCAGGGGTAGGGTGAGCCGTAGGCCTCAGCCGAGTGGGGTTTACCCCCAATGATTGGCCCCGGCTGTCCACCCCCCAGCTGCTCTCGTCCTTTTTGCGGGGTCATGGGTTCGCCAGTTTCTTCCTTGGCTTATCCTTTCCCGCGTAAGCAGCTGGGTGCAAGAGGTGCTTCGGTCGGGGTTCCCTCTTCAGTGGGGTGCCTTTCGGCCCCCTTTGCCCCTTCTCTGCTTTCTCATGGGACCCCGAAGGTCTCGGGGTTTTCGGTTTTTAACTCTTTTTTTCGGGCTGTCCCGCAGCCTTTGAGTTTTCGCATGGTTCATTCTGGAACTCGCTGCCGTGGTGCGCGGCCTCGGTTTTTCAGGCCTTCGGCGTCAGCCTCTGTTCCTGCTGCCCTGCAGTTCCGGTCGCCTGCGGACTGCAGCCGTTTTTCCGGTTTTTCGTCGTTTTCTCCCCTTCCTGCCTCGGGATCTTTTTCTTGCCCCCTTGGCCAGTCCCAAGGTGTGCTCTCTCAGCACCCTGTCTCCTGCTCTCGGCTCTTCCCTTATCCTGGTGTGTCTCCTGAGTCTTCCCCCTTGTGTGGTCAGCTCGGTGTGGATTCTGTCCCTCTCGGTTCTTCTACCAGTTTGGGCAGTACGGCTCAGCCCTCTGAGCTATCTTTGTGCCTCTCGTTCCTCTGCCAGGCTCTCCCGGTTTGTGTCGCCAGTTCTGGTTTGCCCCGCCTGGGCTTTGGTCGCGCTGTCCCTTTTTCGGGAGGGGTTGGAAACTCGTGTTCTCCCTCGGTTTCCCCTCCTTCCTTAGGCCCTCCGAAAGGTCGAAAGGGCGTCCCTGTTTCTCTTTTTAGTGGTTCCCCTTCCGCCGGCTCGGCCCTGGTTCCCGATGCCTTTTCGTCTGGTCCCAGAGCGTCACTTTCCTCTCGCTTTCGAGATAGGGTCCCTGCTGCAGCCGCGGCCCAGGTTTCCGCGCGACGACCCAGGCGTCCTCTTTCTTCGCGCATGGCTGTTGTTCGTCGGTCTCTTCGGAGTTCCGGGGCTTCTGTTGAGGCCCTTTCTCTTCTGGAGGAGGCACTCCGGCCTTCTACTAGAGGGGTGTATTCTTCCCATTGGAAGCGTTGGGTTGAGTGGTGTGCCGAGACTAGGGTAGACCCTTGTTCCCCCACTGAGATTCAGATAGCCAACCATTTGGCGTTTTTGGCCTCTGGGTTGGCGCTCTCGGCTTCCTCTCTTCGAGTACGTCGTTCCGCCATTCAGACTACTCTTGCTCAACTCGGTTGGTCTCCTCGTGGTTCTTCCCGTGTCGTCGGGGATATTATTAGAGGAGTGGCTCTAAGGCAAGCTCGGTGTCCTCGGCGGATCCCAGCTTGGGATCTGTTTCTGGTTTTGAGTTTCCTTCGGGAATCTCCGTTCGAGCCTTTGCGTTTTGCCTCCTTTTCGGATGTAACGCTTAAAACTGGTTTTTTTTGGTCTCTCTCGCTTCCGGTAGGCGTGGTAGTGAAGTTCATGCTCTTTCCAGCCTCCCTGCAGATGTAGCTTTTGAGCATGATGGTTCTGTGTCCCTTCGTTTCTTGCCTGAGTTTCTCGCCAAGAATCAGTATCCAGGCGACCCGTCCCCGGTGGTTTTTGTTCGCCCTCTCTCTCGTCTCTTGGGTCGGGCGGATCCGGATCTGGCTAACTGCCCGGTCAGGGTTTTGCGTGAATATTTAAAGCGTTCTAAACCTTTCCGTTCTCCTGGGAAGAGGAGGTTGTTCCTCTCTTGCAACCCAGGGTTTTCTAAGGATATCGCAAAACCTACTCTCGCCAGGTGGATAGCGACAGTCATTCGTCGGGCTTATGCTCATTTCTCTGAACGCAATGATCGAGATCACAGTTCTGCTATTCCCCTCTCTTCGGCTAGAGCTCATGAGATCAGGGCATGGGCATCATCCTTGGCGGTTCAGCATTCTATCCGGATGGAATCCATATTGGAGGCTGCTTACTGGCGATCCTCCGATGTTTTCATCAGTTTCTATCTGAGGGACACTCGTCGTACTCGTGAGGATGGCTCCTTTGGGGTCAGTTCTGTGGTTGCGGCTCAACAGTCCTTGTCCACTTCTTCAGCCTGATTAAGGTAAGTTGCTTCCCTCCACAACGATCATTGATAGCTTGATTGTTTGTGTCACCCATTCTGCTAGTGTTGAATCTCAATAATTTCAACCACTAAAGTGGAAAAGGAACAAGAAACTACACAATATAAATAAAATAACGAGACAGACCGAACAAGTCGAAGTATAAACCTAGCTGAAAAACTAATTAGAAACGAAAATAACTATATGAAAAACTGAACACTGTCAGAGCTCTGCCAAAACACGTCCGCTCGCTACGAACTTCGCTCACCGGTGTTTGTTCTCAACAATCAACTTCCTGCATTCGAACAGAAATTGTTTAGTACAGCAGAAATATGTGCAGCCGCAGAGAAAGTGTGCGGTTTTAACAGCATAGATGGTGCACAGCGCATCGGTGGTTTGTGGAGGATTTACCCGCGCGCAAAAGATCATCGTCAAAAGTTGATGCTTCAGGGATTCGTCCTGAGAGGGGTTGCCGTCACCGTGAAAGGTCGCAATCCCTTCTTACTGCATGCTCCACGAAGCGGTGACGAGGTCGGCGACGGTGCCTCTGACCAACCCCCTTCCACGAAACTCGTGATCAGCAATATACCTCTCTCTTATTCAGATACGGATATTCTGCAGGCAGTGAAGCAGCTGGGCGTCATAGTGATGTCCAAACTCATCCATGAGCGGGACAGAGACGAGAAAGGAAAACTTACGCACTGGAAAACAGGTCGTCGTTTTCTGTATGTATCAGTGCCAAAGATCCCACTACCAAAGACAATCGAAATTGGGCCCTTTAGAGCTCTCCTGTACCACAAAGAACAGAAAACTGTAGAGCGACAAGTGGAGGCAGAATGCAGAAGGTGTCTGACAAAAGGACACAAAGCAGCGGAGTGCTCAGCACCAATCAGATGTAGAAAATGTCTCCAAAATGGTCACAAGGCTGGAGATGCTGCCTGCAGCATGACACCCCCTGAAACTAGTGTCTCTGTAGCAGAGGCGACACTTGATACACCCGACAACATAAGCAAAAACAACACAGACAACAAGAAATCAATGACCACCACAAACCAGAATGATAAAACCATACAAAAGTCGACAGAAGGCAAGACTCCACAAAGGGACAGAGGTCGGCCTAAACGTAGGGCATCATTGTCTCAGGCCACACTCTCAGCCTTTAGGAGAGAGGGGTCGGGGTCAGTGAAGCGCAAGACATCTACTGAATCGGTATCAGTACGCCAGGATAAACAGCCCAGATTGCAGTGTGAAGGGAGCGGTAACGACCAAGAAGAAAACGTCCGTGTTGCCGATGCCGTTTCGGATTCCGGTTGCTGATCTTCGTCATTTGTTTGCGTTCTCTGGACAACGGACTGGCTTCGGACCTGGATTGGATTAACTGGACTATGATTAAATTGGTGCGACATACTTTGATTGCTGTGATTGACCAATCATCGCTAAACATCCAGTAGTTGATGGATAAAATACGCATAGTCTCTTTAAATGCCAGAGGGCTTAAAAACAAATTAAAAAGAACAATGCTTTTTACCTACCTAAAACAGCAGCGTTTCGACATTGTATGTATACAAGAGGGACATATCACTAAAAATGAATCATGTAGTTGGGAAAAACAATGGGGTGGGAAAATATTTTACTTCGAGGGATCTAACCACAGCAAAGGAGAACTTATCTTAGTTTCTAAACATTTCCAAGGCTCTGTAAAGCTAGAAAAATGCCAGGAAAGGCTGTTAGTGGTGTCGGTAGAACAGGGATCTTTTTCATTTGCAATAGCCAATGTTTATGCACCCAATGTAGCCCCAGATAAGGTGCGTTTTTTAAATATATTACAAACTCTTCTCAATGAGTATTGTCAAAAAAACATAATAATAATGGGTGATTTTAATTGTGTTCTTAACAATAGTCTAGACATTATATCTGGACATCCACATAATATTGCGGAGGTGGAACAATTTAAGGATACAGTGGACTTTCTAGCAGTACAGGATGTGTGGCGCATCTTTCATGCTGAAGAAAAAGACTACACATGGAACAGACATAACCCATTTATAGCTAGGAGGCTGGACTATTGCTTTGCCACAGAGGGAGTTTTACCTTGGCTTGTTTCTTGTGAGCATCACAGCATTCCCAGTACAGATCATAAGGCTGTAGCAGTCGAATTAAATGACTCTAATTTTGTTCGTGGTCCCGGATATTGGCGCTTTAACAACAGCTATCTAAAGGACATTGACTTTGTCCAGAAGATGAATGTGTTCTTGGACTCCACACTAAATAATGAAAACTTCGGACTAATAGAAAGTAGCGTAGAAAAATGGGAAATGTGCAAAATTGATATTCGAGAATTTTGCTCTACTTATGGTAAAAAGAAAGCATGCACCAGAGTGAATGAATCATTAACATTGGAAAGTGAACTTAAAGAGACCGAAAACCAGATAATACACAACCCCGAAAGTACGGATCTCCAATCTAAGTTGTTAACAATTAAAAACAAGTTGGAGTTGATTCAGCTGAATAAAGCAAGGGGGGCACAAACCAGGGCACGGGTAAAATGGATAGAAGATGGGGAAAAAAATACAAAATTTTTCTGTAGCTTAGAGAAAACTAGAGGCAAAAGAAACACAATTACTAGACTAACGCGTACATCAGGGGACGTAATCACCGAACAGGGGCATATACTACAGGAACAAGTGAATTATTATAAAAGTCTATATAGTCAGACCACAGAGGAACCTAACATCTCGCAAGCGGCCAATGATTTCATGGTAAACGAGCAATACACAAAACTCTCACAACAAGAATCTGATATTTGCGAAGGGATAATTTCTCTGGGTGAAGCTTCGGAGGCATTGCAGTCAATGAAAAACGGGTCAGCTCCCGGATGCGACGGATTGACGATCGAATTCATGAAATTTTTCTGGTCAAAAGTGGGTACAATAGTGACTGATTCCTTTGCTGAATCGTTTAGAGAGGGGAAACTATCGTATAGCCAGAGACAAGGGGTAATCATTTTGTTGCATAAAAGTAAAGACTTGCCAAGGGATCAACTAAGTAACTGGCGACCAATTACACTAACAAATTCTGACTACAAAATTTTGGCCAAAGCTCTCGGACACAGGCTTTCCAAGGTTATTCAAAAATTGATAAACGAAGATCAAGTTGGTTACTTGAAAGGACGCAATATTAGCTCTGTCTTAAGAACAATCGACGATGTTATTAATTATTTAAACGTTACAGGAAAAGCTGGTTATCTGCTGGCGTTAGATTACTCCAAAGCATTTGATTCTATTAGTAAACAATTCCTTCTGCACGCCTTTGATGCATTTGGCTTTGGAGAAGACTTCAAAAGATGGATTACTGTGCTCACAAACGAAACGTATAGTAATATAAACCATGCGGGATGGCTGTCAGAACGTTTCAAAGTTGATTGTGGGATCAGACAAGGATGTCCTTTTTCACCTCTGGCATTCGTCTTGGCCGTGGAATTTTTGGCCATCAAATTACGTAACAGTGCGATAAAAGGAATTCCTTTACCAAATCCAACAGCAGAAAATATTCCTCTAAAAATCAAACAACTGGCAGATGACACTACTCTGTTCCTCAATGATAAGAACGACATGAGAATTGCTCAAAGCATCTTAAATACCTTTTCAAAATTCTCGGGCTTAAGGCTTAATCCTCACAAAACCAAAGCTCTGCGGTGTGGTACCCAGGCTCTAGACAATGGTCTACCATTCACTGTTGTAGACAAGATAAAAATTTTGGGAATATATTTTCAAAACAATTTGACTGCACAGAAAATAGAAGATAACTGGCTTAGCAGAATTGAGAAGTTAAATGCGCTAATAAAAATGTGGAGTAAGAGAGACTTGAGCATACACGGTAAAACTGTAATTATAAAAACGTTTCTTGCTAGTCAGTTTGACTTTGTTATGCAGTCTGTTGGTATACCAAAAGCTGTGTTAGAAAAGGTCAATCGGCTTTTGTACAAATTTTTATGGCAGAGAACATTTTCGAACAGAAAGGCTTTTGAAAAAATTAAAAGAAAAATTTTACAAAGCGAATACAGCAATGGAGGTCTTAAGATGGTTGACATGGTTTTCACTCAACAATGTTACTATCTGCATTGGGCAGGAAAACTAGCTTGCAGCAACAATGAAAACTGGACTTTCATTCCTGTTTGGCATTTACAACACCTAGCAGGAAAACTCGGTAGCTTTGATTTTAATTGTAGAGAAGATAAAGCTAAGGGAATACACTCAATACAGAATGACTTCTGGAAAGACGTGCTCATAACATATTTGAATACAAAAACATTGACACCGATGAACGAAGTTAATAAACACAATGTGTGTAATCAGATGTTATTTAATAATCAGCTTGTTCAATATAAAGGTAGTGTATTGCATTTTGCATATTGGGTTAAAAGTGGAATTGAAAGGATAAAAGATCTCCTAAATGTAACAGAAAACAGACTGTATTCCTTGGATGAAATGCAGGCAATCGTTGGTAAAAATAAATGGAGTGTTATGTTTGAATACAATGCTTTAGTAAACGCTATACCAAAGAGCTGGAAAGAATGGTTAAACTCTGGCAAATTCACAATTGTAGAAATTGATGAATCTAGTGGTATTATTTTTAACTGTAAACCTAAATTAATTAAACAAATGTTAAATACTGCTGCAGCAGAAAATCAAGCACTTAAACCGCACGCAGTTGCCTTATGGAACCACAAATTTAATATTGACATTGGCGACAAAGTGTGGCTAATGCCAAGAAAAGCAACTAAAGAAGTCCGTTTAATAGAACTGCAATGGAAAATCATACATAATATTTACCCTACAAACATACTACTGCAGAAAATGAAAGTCGTCAATAAAAACAAATGTAACTATTGCCTTGACAAGGTAGACTTTATTGAACACTTCTTTTATGAATGTGATTATGTAAAAAGATTTTGGAATCATGTTTCAAGTATACTGTCTGCTAAACTTAGTACAAAAATTGAATGTTCTATGCTAGAGGTGTTTTTTGGTGTAGCAATTGAAAGATTACCGTTAACAGAGGAAGAAGAAAATTTCGCTAATCATATTATCTTGATAGGAAAATTGAGTATTAGTATTGCCAAGAAAACAAATGCGTTGAATTCTTTGCGTGTCATTTTTGACAATCAGTTATTATTACGACGTTTAATGGTTACTAACTAGTGGTGTACATATATAATATTCTCTTGCAAACTTTGAAAATCAAGGCTTGTGCCTTGCCTACTTCACTAGTTATCTAGTTATTCTTTTCTCTTGAAAGCATGCTTGTTCTACAGTCTTTGTCTTTGTTTAGTCTTATCTGTCCTATCCTTTAACGTGTAGATTTTGTGTTAAAAATGAAAGAACCAATGATAAGGCGTATGGATGTTAAAAAGGGGGGGGGGGGGGGGAAGAGGGGTGGCGAAAATGGGGAAGTCTGTAATATTGATTTGTATTTTGATATATTCTTGTTGTCTTATTTTGAAGAAAAAAAAAAGTAAAGAAAATTTGAAAAAAAAAAAAAGAACCAATGAAGAAGATCTGAGGAACCACTTCTTAAAAAAAAAAAAAAAACTAAAAAAAAAAAAAAAAGAAAACAAAAGAAAAAAAAGAAGAAGAGGACTCGATCTGCATGTAACTGAGGTTCAAAAAAAAAAAAAAAAAAATCATTCATAAATCTAAATAATTTCATCAAATACAACATTTGATTTGTAAATATCACTGAGAAAGAGACCATTCCTCAATTGTACCCTGTTTTGGTAAACATTCCCTTGGGCGGTTTATACACGTATGTGTTTGTGTGTGTTTGCATGTATGCAGTTGTTGTTTGTTTGTGGGTATTTTTTTAATACTCGAAACAATGATTTGTTTGCATGTTGCCTTTCAAATTTCAAAACAATGAACCGTTGCATTTGAGTTTTCTTTAAATTTTAGGAATTTTGTTTGTATTGGAACGTTCTTCTGTTAAAAGTAAATGAACCGTAGCATTTTTGCAGGTGGTAATTTTCCTTGCAAGTCGCGTCCACCACCTGTCAGCTTCAGGAAGTATTGTTTTCCTGCAGTCAACAATCATTTTTGTCTCCTTTCTTCGATTAGTTTAGTTAAAGAATAGCAGGGGGGAAAGCGGCCTCTCGCAATGCATTTCCTGTGTGTCAACAATGGATCACCCTACTCCTCATTGCGAGTCAGAGCTCACAGATGAAATGAATGATCACGAACACCACTTGCCCAAGCACGGCACGCAAGCACAGGTTTTTATATTTTCAAAAAGAAATTTCAATTTGAAGGGAGGAAAAAAAAAGCTCTGATTGAAAAGAATCACGCGAGCCACTCCTTTAGATGAGCTGTCCATATTCTGATCCCGATCCCGCCTGTGTGAGTGAAATCCGTCATGCCCTTTATTCCACACACTTTATGGAAAAGGATATCTCTATCACTCACTTTTAATTTCTCCCTGCCTTTACTTTCTTTGTGTTTACTTTTTAGAAGTGTTGACGCATTTAATGCATTCAACCTGACTCGCTCTATATTTCAGATTTGTTCCCTTCAGTAAATTAAATTGTCCTATTTGTTTGTCTTTGTGGAAATTAAATACATGTTTTATAAAATAAAGTTATAAACCAGTAAAAAAAAAAAAAAAAAAAAAAAAAAAAAAGTTGCTTCCCTCCGTCCTTTTCGTGCTACTCTGCACTATTGAGTCATGGTAGAGTATGTGCAATTAATATTAAAATTTTATTTCTAAATTTATTATTAATAAGCATACTTACCATGACTCAATTATATTTCCCTCCCTCCTCCCCGCAGTTCCAAATAAGGAATGAGGTGTGCTGTCCTTTGCCGTGAGCGCTTAGACGCGTATTGTGGCACGTGGGGCACGTGACGGTTTGGTGCAAGGGAAGCAACTCTATGTTTGATTTGATTTTGCCAGCTTCCGCTAACAGGGCACTATCACCTAGCAACGCCAAAACATTGCACTATTGAGTCATGGTAAGTATGCTTATTAATAATAAATTTAGAAATAAAATTTTAATGTATGCAGGGTGGCTGAAAAGTAATTCCCTAGTGAAAATTGCTTACAACTTTTGTAAACAGTACTGCATTTGCATGAAACTAAATGTATTGTGATCGTTACTGTGGTAGAATTTTATTGCTGATGCGCCATATTCTTTCAAGACCCGTCGTTGCCTGATGCTCAGTCCTTTTTGTCTTCTGATTTCCTCAGGTCAGCTGATGTTGCTCTCACAGTGTCAGATAACAAGGCTTTAATGGGCCGCTCTGGTTACTGTGAGATGACATCGGAGGTCAGCACATCTCGTAAAGATCGCGACACAGGGTTTTTTTTTTTTTTTTTTTTTTTTTCATGCAACTGCAGTAATATTAACAACAGTTATAAGCTGTTTTCTATAGGGAATTATTTTGTTGCAGTCTTTGTGTAGTTACGGGCTTGGTGTGTGTTTCAGAAACGGCTGGTGTCGGATGCAGTGTTGAAAGATCAAGAAGGGGATTACAAGGTGGCTGTTCAGCTGTATTGTGATGCCTTAGCTTTCTTTGTACCTGCCATCAAATGTGAGTGGTGATGGGGATTTCCAACAATGGGTGCAATTTGAATCTCAGTGGGTGGCCATCATCTTAATAGATCTTTGAACAGGGCATGGCTCTATATTTTCCAAAAAAAATTTAAAATATTAAATAAATAAATAAATAAATAATAATAATGAAAATAATAATAATAATGGTAATAATAATAAAAATAATAATAATAATAATAATAATAATAATAATAATAATAATAATAATAACTATAAAGCTTGAACTGGCTGATACATCAAAGAAGTATGCATTGCAGGGCTCGAAATTAGCGGGGGCCCGGGGCCAAAAACCCGCAAAGTTGATTTCGGGCTCGGAATGTTGAAAAACGAAGGGCCCGCTTGGCCCGCAAAATAATTCGTCTGCTACAGCTAGCTCTACTCGGCAGTTTCGTATTTGGGCCAAGGGAAGCAACCCACACCGGTGCCCTAAATTTGGACAGGAAAAAAACCAACAGAGAAAAGAAGCGAAAACCCTTTAATTTAGCACTCAAAAGTTTAATATACACTTCAATATCTTTTTAATATAATAAACAAAAGGCTATGGCACAACATAAGCGCAAAATGTCCATCTTTGCAAGTACGAAAGTATGGCTACATATCGTCGCCATAGAGTTGCTAAAACAATCGGCTATGGCGTATTTTCCAATTTTCAGGCTCACTAGTCACTGGAATATGTGTGTCACTGAATGTGTGTGTGTGTGCGTGTGTGTGTGTGTGTGTGTGTGTGTGTGTGTGTTTTCCCCTTTTTTGTTGGTAATGTCTGAAAGTGAAAGAAAAGGCAAATAAAAATGACATCACTCAGCAAAATTGGAAATTCAATCGTTTTTATTTTAGATTATCAGACAAATTGTACTTTCTACTTATTATATTGTCAATAATTCTTTTGTTTTTTGTTTGCATTATTTTTCAAGTTGGGCCCCGAAAGTTGCTTGTGGGCCCTCAAATTTTTCAATCAAGGGGCCCGGTGGCCCCCAAAGAAAAAAGTTAATTTCTAGCCCTGCATTGATTGTGAATAATAATAATAATAATGGATACAATGTAGGTGCTTTCTTTCTAAGGCAGCTATCTGTAACCAGTATACTTGCTCAGATGTTACACACACTTACATACACAAGAAACACACAATTATCACACATACATAATATTATAGTGTAAACGCAAGGATATCACTTACAAGACACAAAGGACATTGGTTCTGTATATTTAAAATTGGACCTTGACAGCAGAACTGGATAAACGTATGCAGACCTTTGAAATGGAGTGCTACCGCAGAATGCTGCACATCACCTGGTACAAACAAACACAAGGCCCATGCACCTGGTCGCATCTCCTGTGACCTATCATGAACCTGATCACATTGATTGCGGGACTTCTGGAACCACTCATGGCCATTGTAAAGAGGAGAAAGTTGCTGTGGTTTGGTCACCTCATGCAGGACCGTACACCTTGCAAAAACTGTGGTACAAGGAACAGTGGAGAGAGGCAGGCGCAGAGGAAGGCAAAGTAAGAACTGGACAGATGATGTCAAAACGTGAAGGGTACTGGACATGTCACACCTCCTAACAACAGCAGTGGGCAGACTAAAGTGGCCAAAATGCTCCACGACCAAATCCTTCCTGTCTCCTCAACAGCCTGAGGATTAGAAAGATAGATACATAAATACATAGAATTAATATTTTAAATGAACTGACTGCAACTGATACCAATATTTTTGTTATTTTGTTGTTGTGTGGTAACTCTACTAGTAGTTCCTTTCTTTGCAGATGAAAAAGATCCTGCCAAAAAAGAGACATTGAGAGCAAAGGTAAAAGAGAACTTTATTGTTAATGCCTGACATTATTTTTGATAATTGCAAAAGTGTTGTTTTGTTTTCAGTTGGTTTGGTTAGTAGTTCTTTACTTCCTTCTTTCTTCAGAAGAGAGTATAAACCGAGGTCTAGTCTGTGTCGCATACATTCCATCATAACGGACTTTAAAGATCCTGACGCTCATGTCCTAGACGGGTGAGTGCCGGTGACAAGAACACACCCAGCATGCACCTAGGTCCTTCTCCCCCATCCCTGGCTGCCCAGGATTGTGCTCAGTTGTCCGGGCGTCAGACCATGCGCCCAAAGGCTGCGGGTGGGCGTCTCGGGCGGCTTGAGTTAGATCCTGTATCGGCCAGCGCATTGAGCAGCTCTTGAGCTGGAAAAGCGCTATATAAGAACGATTAAATTTAAAAAAAAAATTAGTCAGGAAGTGTTAAAAAATGTGTTTATTTAAAATACTAATGAAGTATGCAGAATAGTATGCCACAAAGCTGATTATTTTGCAATGTGAAGATAACTTCAGGAGTCCCCTGATCATTATTGTAAGTAGCAATAAAGGTCGACTGAGATACCTTTCTATCCCAGCTTCAAATATCACAGTTTAAAGATCCTGACACTCTTGTCCTAGACGGGTGAGAGTTAGCCCCATAAATACATCCAGCAAGTGCTATGTCCTTTCTCTCCCATTTCCAGTTGGGCAGGATTATGCTCAGTGGTCGGAGGAGTCATGCAATGCTCCTAAAAGGCAGCCAGTGGGCAACGCAGGCAGCTTGAGTTAGACCCTGCATCAGCCAGTGGGAGACTCCAGCAGGAAGAGCGCTTTGTAAGAACGATAAAGCTACAGAAATAATATGTGTATTCTTTATATATCACTTCCAAGCTTGAAGTGTTAGAGTATAATAATGTGTATTGTTTACATGATCACTTCTTTGAGCGCTGTTGGAGCAGGGTTGATTATGAGTGTATGTGGTGCACAGGTGCGGGAGTACATGGCCAGAGCGGAAACATTAAAACAGATGCTCAAGCCTCACAGACAAGGCGAAAATGCTCTGGAGCGAACGCGGTCGACTCAAGCTGACGACAGATTAGGTACTGTCACAATCATTCTTTTGTTGTAGTCCTAATGACATTGCAATACACGTAGACTTACCTGCTAACAGGCTCTTTCTAAGTTTACAGAGGCAGTCGGATGGAAATTGATCCTGACCCCAATATTGAGTGTCAAGAGGCTGTTGAGGGCTTAAGCCTACACACAGCCAATGCTTGATAGATCTCTGACGCTGTCATCAAGATTGCCCGTTTAGTGGAAACCTGCTTATTTGATTGCTGTCAGAGCCGAGAACAGCTCTTTGCAATTTGGACTTGTAATGGTGTTTCATACGGAGTCTTATTTCTTCATTTAAAAAAATGGCCTACTCTTGATGTTCACCACAAATGTTTTGTGTTTAGTTTTTTTGTTTTGTTTTTTAATGATGATGAATTTATATTTTGTGTGCTGCGTTATACAGCACATAAAATGTAAGAGAGTACTGTACAGACGTTACTGCTGAAATCTCACAGGAAATTTGTGGAAAAGAAAACTTGCAAGTTTATTGTGTGTGTGGGGGGGGGGGGGGGGGGGGGGGTTGTATGTGAGTGCGTTTCTGTACGAGTGAAAAAAAGATTTTTGTTTGTTTATGATGTTTTGTTTTTTTGTGCCTCCATACAATGAACTGTTTAGGTTAATGCAAACAAAAAACTTATTTTTTTGGTGTGGAACAGCTACAATGGTGGAGGAGGATGGAAGTCCGGAATTGAAGGCAGCGATCAAGTTGATACAAGCTGCCGTCAAAGAGGTAAATCCTCAGTGTCCTCACCTTCATCGCCATCATTGTCATCTTTACCATTGTCGTAACCATTGCCGTTATCATCGCCTTCATCACCATTACTGTCATCATCATCATCGTCATCACTTTCATCATCATCACCATATTTTTCATGATTATGGCCATTAGCACCAATAGAATTATAACCATGGTCTCCATCATCATCATCATTATCATTATCATCATCATTAAATTTCCATGTTATATTACTTTGAATTAATTGCTGACATTGTCCTTTTCAAAATCTGAACTTGATGTTAACCTTCAGCTTTGTTGATATATTGAACCATAATAATTACAAAACAACCGGGGGAAAAAATCCTACGTATTTTGTGATTATATATTGATGTATGCATTTATAACTGTTGCAGGAGACGAAAGAAGAATTTTCCAAGGCATTAGACCATTATGAAATGGCGCTAGGTGCCATCATCAAACTATTGCCAAGTAAGTCATGGAATTATTCTCTTTTTTTTGTGGCTATTCTGGCTATAACAACCTGGAGAGTGGCTGCACTGTTAGCCAGAGAATATATAATTACAAGCCTAAACTGATAGGGTGTTGTCATTTAGAAAATAATTCTTCTCCACCCCTGCTTGAGTTAGATCATGCTTCAGCCCATGCCTTGAGCAGCTTTTGAGCTGGAAAAAGTGTTACATATGCATGTTTAAATAAAGAAATAAAGAAAGAATAGGTACACTTTCCTTTCGAGCTAAGATGCTGCTACTGACTGGCAGCTTTTTAGCGCTCTTCCAGACCCCCATTTTCACATACTTCTTATTTGGTCTTCACTGTAAAACTCATTGAAATAATTTATTTTATATGGGCATTGCTCATCTAATTATAATCACTAATGTCATGTACTGCTTGTTTGATGGACAGGTGAACCGAAGGGACCCAGGAGAGATCTGTTGGTTCAACAGGTATGAAGACCGTTTTCTGTGCTTGTGATAGATACATATAATACAATATCAACTTCAAGAGCTATTGCAGATAGGTCAAGGGGGAGCCATAGCATACCAATGTGGGTTTTTTTTGTTGTTTTTTTTTGTGCACTGGCTTGTTCATTGCTTCATGTAGCTTTTGATGACATGGCCTGAAGTTTTGCAAGAAAATCTCAATGTGTAGATTTTATTTATTTATTTATTTATTTACTCTCTGATTTTAACAGGTGGATAGTTGGATGAGACGGGCTGAGGACATCAAATCATACCTGGCTGTTCAGTCTTTCAACAGCGCTCCCACCGACACTTCCAAACAGGAAGAAGAAGACACACAGTCCAGTGTCATGGGTAAGATCATGATCGTTTTTTCATTTTAAAATATTTTTATTATTATTATTTTTTAACCTTTTGGATTTTTCATTGCCTCACCAGCCCAAGATTGATATACTAATACAAAGGTAGGAAATGAGGTTGTATAATAAATCTTAACAGTTTTCTTGATGTGCCATATTTTATGGACTACAAATAAAATAGTTCTTTGTTCCTTGACCCATGCAACTTATAAAACATTGCACCTATTGTGGAGCTGAAATCTGCCTGAACGAAGTCAAGATTCAGAAACGTTTCAGGGTTGACCTACACACCATCAGAAGTGTGATGCTCTCTGAAAGAAACCCCTAATCAGAATTAACAGAACTCCCAAACAACCCACATTCCAGCAATCCAGACCAGCTCAACAACTTACAAACAACTAATGGGAGCACTTAATAATAATAGTGGATGCTATTCGCGTCTTAGTCCTAAATCAGACTCAATCTGTAACCAACATCCAGGCTCACATGTTACAGACACTCTACCTACACAACAAACACACATTCATCACTCCAACATGTAGTGTAAAGGCAAGTCTCTATTAGACAGTCTGCATCCATTACCATTATTGAAGGGAGGGAGGAATCCGGAATGCCCGGAGAAAACCCCAGTGACCTGGAAGTCTTGTACCTAAGTCACATAAGTTTGTCCCCTGCAGGGTTCAAACCCTCAACCTTCAGCAATGGAAACCAGCTCATTATCAACTGAGCTACTAGGTCGCTTCACTCTGAACACTGGCTGTACCACAGTCGCTGAAGTGTCTTGTGAATCTTATAGTTTGCTACACCTTAATGTTTTGTGGACATTGGAATTATTTTATTTCGGGGAGGGGTTACGATGCATACCACCTTGTAGTCTGTAAAATTTGTCACAGCTATGTTAATGTTGATTTGTTATTTCTGTGTACAGACCAGTGCTCAATACAGTGTGATTTGTTATTTCTGTGTGCAGACCAGTGCTCAATACAGTGACCAAGGTATTACACCTCTATGTTACAGCCCATGCAGTGTCACCAGACTCTGCACACAGTCCTTCACTATTCTTTTCTGAATATTAAGTCATGCCAAGACATTTTCTTACCCAATGAATTCAAAATACAACGGATTTTTTTTGCTGCAACAGCGAACATGCTTCCATTAGACATTAAGACATTGAATGATTTAAAAGAAAAAGTTGTTTTAAGATTTTAAGAAGTAAACCATGACCGCACACAAACACACACACACACACACACACACACACTTGTACACAATTCTACATAGGTATATAAATTGATGCATAAAAGTCTTATAGTGTGCATTAAAACATCAAGAAATTGTGCAAAACTAATGCTCTGTGAGCAACTGAGGTCACTGGTGCTGATAAGGCAACCTCGGGAAAGAAGCTGTATCTAAACCAACTGGTTCTAACTTTTAATGCTCTGAAGCGTTTGCCTGATGGGAGGAGTTTGAACAGGTGTTTGGCTGAATGAGATGGATCGCCAATGCTGTTGCTGGCCCTTCTAACCAAACACGTGCTGTTTAGAGATGCGAGGGATGGTAAATCGTGACCAGTGATTTTAGCTGCGAGTTTTACAATTCTTTGAAGTTGAAACTTCTGGCCTGAAGTGACGTCTCCCAACCTCACCGTGATGCACAGGATACTCGCAATCACAGCGAGACAGAAGTGAGCAAATATCGTCTGGTTAAGTCCAAGCCTCTGGAGCTGCCTCAAAAATTGGAGGTGCTGCTGGCACTTTTTGATGATTGCCATGTTATTCATGACTGGAGGCCAGACAAAATCCAGTTTCCCTATTTTTTACATTGAGGAAAATAAAGATCAGACCATACTACAGACTAATAAACAGAATTCTTCTTCTCCTTTCTTCTTTGTCTTTATCTTCTTCTTCTCCCGTTTCCTTGTGTCAAAATTGGGGGCAATAAAAGATCTTGTATCTTCTTTGATGGTAGATGAACAGAATGATTTTGCAGTGACTGCAGTGTTCATGGATAATTTAGAGATGGGTGTCTTCTGTGAAGAAGCTAAAAGACAGAATGAGGAGAACTTTTGAAGGAGAAGAACAAGGAATGTGGAGAAGAGGTAGCAAAGAAGATGAAAACAAAGAACACTGACTGAGAAGAGGTTTTGAAGGTGCATTTTTAAAGAGAAAGGGTTGTTTTTATCACTGCCTGAAACCCTCACAAGTTAAGGTAGAGAGAGAGAGAAGATAATCAATGCTTATATTTATATGGTCCAGCAGAACCCTCACAAGTGCAGCTTATCTTCTACATGGGGAAGTTGTCTGGGATGTTGAATAATATGCCTGAATGAATGAATATTGAGGTTTAACGTCTACACCCACCATTGGCGATAGGGCAGACGGGGGATCACCATCCCAGGAAACAAGGGGTAGGGACCTAAATCAACACTGAACCACCAGAGCAATCATACTGCTAAAATGGACAGTGAAAATGTGGCCATTTTTTATGTAGCCCACCACGGGATTTGAACCTGGGTCGTCGGTGTGCCAGGCAAACGCTTAATCACTTGAGCTATGGCAGTGGGACACAATATGCCTAAAGAAGAAAGTTGGCACCTCAGGCAGCTTGAGTTAGATGCTGTATGGGTCAAGGTCTTGAGCACCTCTTGGCGGAGGAGGAGGGGAAAAAGCGCTATATAAGAAAAATAAGTGAACTTTGAGTTGGCCTTTTCAATGTTCATATGCAAGTCTTATGAAATTTTGATCAATGGACTGAAAGACTGATCATGTTGATGTGTTGTATAGACTAAGGCTGATGATGACTCGTTAATGATGATGAATTGTTGATGATGATCGGTGCTTGTTGGTTTTGAGCTTGGGAGGCGCGGTGGCCGAGTGGTTAGAGCGTTGGCTTGCGGATCTAAAAGTCCCGAGTTCGAGCCCAGGCCAGGGCATTGTGTTGTGTCCTTGGGAAAGACACTTTACTCCCGTTTCCTACTCCTTTAGATGAGAGTATAAACCGAGGTCTAGTCTGTGTTGCATGCATTCCATCATAACGAACTTTAAAGATCCTGACGCTCAGGTCCTAAACGGGTGAGTGCCGGTGACAAGAACACACCCAGCATGTACTTTGGGTAAAACGCTTCACTTTGGGCTGCTGTACTTTTGAAAATGAAAGTGCCCGAATTTCACCTTGGTGATAATAAAGATGTTAAAGTTTAATTTTAAATTTAATTAATTTTGTTGATGAGCTAGCCGGGACTAACCTCACCATCTACACACACTGATATTGATGATGATGATGATGTTCCCGCCTTAAATTGTTTCTATTATTTGACACCTGATCATAATTTATTCGTACAGTGTACATACATACAAAGTTTTGTTTTAGGTCCAGCAGACTCTTTCGAGCCAAATCAGGACCATCATGTGGTGCAATTGTTTGAATGTTTTGCATATTTGAGGTTTGAATGTACCATAGTCAATTCTCTCATTTTAATATACTGCACATTCAAGTCAGAATGTTTCATGTGTGTGTGTACCTGTAGATTTTATGTGTGCGGTGTTTATGTTTCTGAAGATTTTCTGTGTGTGTGTGATGTGTGGAGATGTAGAAATGCCGTTATTGTTGCACATCTTTATACTCTACCACTGTTCTGTTGACGGCACCATTATTTTGATGTCAAATCAGTGTTTCGTTAGGGTTAGGTTAAGGGTTACATTACATTACATTACATTACATGGTTATTGCTTTAGGTCCAGCGGACTCTTCCGAGCCAAATCAGGACCAAGGTTAAGGGTTAGGATTTGCTGGAAAAAAATTGACACATTTTTTAATATGCCAAAACAGCATATGTGGTGTTTTATGAAAGTCATAACAATGGCGTTTTTACACGGTTGTGTGTGTGTGTGTGTGTGTGTGTGTGTGTGTGTGTGTGTGTGTGTGTGTGTGTGTGTGTGTGTGTGTAGAAACGCTGTTATTGTTACACACTCTGCCTATGTTTTTGACGGCCCCGTTATTTTGACATCAAAACATTGTTCCGTAAGGGTTAGGGCTGTGTTAAGCTTATGGTTAGGTTAAAGGTTAGGGTTAGAAGTTTGGGTTAGCTTAAAAAAATAGACAATTTTTTTTTAATGTCAAAACAACATATGTGACCTTTGATGAAAGTCATAACAACGGCGTTTTTACACGGTTATGTGCGTGCGTTTTGTGTGTGTGTGTGTGTGTGTGTGTGTGTGTGTGTGTGTGTGTGTGTGTGTGTGTGTGTGTGAAGCAATTATTAATTGTATCTGTGAGTTTGTTAACGTGTATAAAATTCTTCTTTACGAACCCCCATGACCTGACATCAACTGAACCTGTTGGTTCGTTATCTTTCAGAAAAACAGTGTGGTGCATAGTACTGCTTATCATTACATGTGGGAAAACAGTGTACATTCATTTAAGTGTGCACACGTGCACGCATTTGTGGATGCATGGTGTGGGTTAGATGAGTGTTTATAGTCCAGTGTGAATTATGGTTACTTGAGTTACTTGAAATGAAGATAATGAAGTGTGGATGGTATGATTTAGGATGATGCATTCCAAAGTCTAAGTGTGTGTATGGGGAGACCTGCTGGTGAGGTTGGTTAGGCGCCAGTGTCTTATGTTGAAGGTCATGGCATCGAACTCTACAGTGTATGAGATCGAGGGTTTTGTCAGTATATTCTGATTGATTGATATATTGATTTTGATTGTTGACACTTTATTGTCCCTTTTTGTTTGGGAAATTTTTTCCATGGTTTCTTCCTTCCCTTCAATAATGGTATTGAGTGCAGTCAGTCTAAAGATGTATGTGCATGTTTTAATCTCCAGAATAACCATAATTGTTGATCGTATGACTGTGATTTTCGGTTTTTGTTTCCATTCCTGCATTCAACCCTACACTATTAACTGGTCTTATAGAGAGAAAGAGAGGGGTGGTGGGGAAGGGTAATGTGAGTGTGAGTGTAGGTGTTGTCTTTGTGTTTCTTACAATTGCTTTGCTTGTTTTTTTTTGTGTTTTTTTTTTTACCGAATTGCATTTCTGTGTTGTGATTTACTGTGGCTTCTATATTTCTAAATATTATATATTTTTAGTGATAAGCTTCAAAGAGATTTTTAAATTGAATGTTGAGTTGTTAGTGCGTACTCGAAATAAAGATTGGGTTTTTTATTTTTAAATTCCTTATTTTTATCCTTATATTTGTTTCCTCTGTTTCTTAATTACTCACTTATTTGATTATTAGTTTATCGATTGTTTGGCCTTAATGACATTGAGTTTGGTCTGAAAGTGTAGTTTTCCTTGTTGTGGTCCATGATGGTAGTGGTGTGTGGCGGTAGGCTTGGTGTGGTTCTTGTTGAATGTGAGGACTTAGATGTGCTTTATTTCTTGTTTTTATTACATTGATGGCCACAGCAGCTGATGATTAATACATGAATTTTGATGGACTTTACATTTTATATGAAATGTCAGCTGTGACATTTTGTTGTATGCGTGCGTGCACATGCATCATATCATTTCTCATTCGTTTAGCTTTGGGACTTGCTCTCTCCCTCTCGCTCTCTCTCTCTCTCTCTCTCTCTCTCCCCCTCCCCCTCCCCCTTTCTCTCTCTCTCACTCTCTCTCTCTCTCTCACTCACTCTCTCTCTCTCTCTCACTCTCTCTCTCTCTCTCTCTCTCTCTCTCCTTTAAATAACCAACTCATTCAGGAAACATTGAATGAAGCTAGAGGTTATCTGCATGTCGATTGTAACGAAAATGGGTATTTCTGAATTGGCGTGCGTGTATGCGTGAATCTGCGTGTCCTCCCGTCTCATAACTTCTCTAACGCGTAACAATAAACTACGTCGTCACACCCTCTGTTAAACCAAAAGCATAAATCAGTACGATACCACAAAATACAATATCAACAAGTATCAAATGGAATACATACAGATGCTTCTCCTCACATCTATATCGCCCGTGGGGGTGCCGGGGGTTTCAGTATAAATGGTATCCCCACTTTCTGGAAATTTAGTGCTTTAAATTCCCACTGTCACTGTCTTTCTCCTTTGTTCTTTCTCATTCCTACTCTGTTCTATCACTCTACTATACTGTCTTCTTCGCTAGACCAGTCACCTACCTTTTTTCTTGAAAACTCTTTCGGGACAAGACTCCTCATTTGTGTGTGAGGTCTGTTGGATCAGCTTTGGAATATTGGACGCTTTCTGCCAGGTGGTCACTGGGGCTTTCCTATGATGTTAATATTTGGCAATGTAGGCATTTTATATGTATGCGTTTTGTTGATATTTTATAATGATGTTAATATTCTATATTGTTTTTGTAAACGGAGGTTCGATAAATTAGAGTATAGCCTCAGCGTCCCCTGCGTGGGATGTCTTTATTATGAAGTGACCGGCTGGTGAAGTAAGCTTACCTTCAGTGTTACCACTAGGGGTTTTCGGCAGATCTTTTATGCATATCAAGGGCGAGTCCTCTTTCAGCAAAGTTGTGGTCTTGATTTTGTGGTCCTGATTCGGCTCTTTGCAGTCCGCTGGACCCTGTAAGCAATGAAAAACTAACTAACAAATAAATCCGTTGAAAGAATAAATATACACAACTCCCGAGTACACACAACTCCACGTCACCGTCGCCAGAGAGGGAGAACGAAAGTTATATATAGTCACACTGTACTTAACGATCTCTAGTCTCTTCTCTGCCTACGCCATATTATATTCTTTCTCTGCTCCTCAAGCTCACTCTCCTCAGCCTCCCTCCCTTATCTCCTCCTCGTTCTCCTCTTCTTTCTCCTCATCGTCCTCCTCTTCTTTCTCCTCATCATCCTCCTCTTTTTTTCTCCTCCTAGTCCGCCTCTCCTCAGTCCTCTTCTCTCCTCCTCGTTCTCCCTTCCTCCGTGGTAGAATGTAATGGCTGGTCTCTTGACTTCCTCTCAAGGGGACGAGAAGCCGCACCGTCATGGCCCGTCGCCTGACATTTGGTCTTGAATGTCTTTTCGTGTCTTGGTGTCAAACTCTATACCACAGTGTCAAGAGACGGGCCATTTAAATTCAGGCAGGCTGATGTTGTTGTTTGTAGATTATAGTCACACGACACTTTCGCATATAGGTGACTACTGGACCGATTTATACTGACACCAGCGGGCCAGTTGTTGGTAAAGGGGAAAATAATAATGATCACACATTGACCAATCCGGGATTCGAACCAGCGACCTTTCGGTTACTAGCAAGACGCTCTTACCAACTGTGCTACCCGGCCCCACTAGGCAGGCTGAAATCAGAGATCAGTGATTTACTTTCTACCACTGGAAGGAGCACAATGCATTTTTGTTTCACGCGAATGCAGTACTATGTACAAAAGTTATAAGCAACTTCAATAGGGGGGTATTTTTCAACCACCATGTATTCTCTCGCATCTCTCTCTTTCTCTCTCTCTCTCTGTCTCTCGCTCTCTCTATTACCTTCTACTATTCTCTGTCTCTCTCTCTGTCCCTCTCTCTTACCTTCTACCACTCTCTCTCTCTGTCTCTCTCTTTCTGTCTTTCTCTGTCTCCAGGGCTAGAAATTAACTTTTTTCTTTGGGGGCCACCGGGCCCCTTGATTGAAAAATTTGAGGGCCCACAAGCAACTTTCGGGGCCCAACTTGAAAAATAATGCAAACAAAAAACAAAAGAATTATTGACAATATAATAAGTAGAAAGTACAATTTGTCTGATAATCTAAAATAAAAACGATTGAATTTCCAATTTTGCTGAGTGATGTCATTTTTATTTGCCTTTTCTTTCACTTTCAGACATTACCAACAAAAAAGGGGAAAACACACACACACACACACACACACACACACACACGCACACACACACACATTCAGTGACACACATATTCCAGTGACTAGTGAGCCTGAAAATTGGAAAATACGCCATAGCCGATTGTTTTAGCAACTCTATGGCGACGATATGTAGCCATACTTTCGTACTTGCAAAGATGGACATTTTGCGCTTATGTTGTGCCATAGCCTTTTGTTTATTATATTAAAAAGATATTGAAGTGTATATTAAACTTTTGAGTGCTAAATTAAAGGGTTTTCGCTTCTTTTCTCTGTTGGTTTTTTTCCTGTCCAAATTTAGGGCACCGGTGTGGGTTGCTTCCCTTGGCCCAAATACGAAACTGCCGAGTAGAGCTAGCTGTAGCAGACGAATTATTTTGCGGGCCAAGCGGGCCCTTCGTTTTTCAACATTCCGAGCCCGAAATCAACTTTGCGGGTTTTTGGCCCCGGGCCCCCGCTAATTTCGAGCCCTGGTCTCTCTCTGTCTGTCTCTCTGTCTGTCTCTGTCTGTCTCTCTCCCCCTCTCTCTCTCTCTCTCTCTCTCTGTTCTCCATCATAGAGTCAAAGTTAAGCTTGTTTATTGCATCTAGTCACACACTGTCAAGCTGTTTCTCGATGTTCGTGTAGGCTCGTAGGATAGCATTCTTCATTTCTTTTGTTTGCGATCTTTAAGTGATATTTTATTATCTGAAAACGTTCTGTAAAACCTGTCTGGGCTTCACTTCAAAATAACATTAGCAGTCTACTTTGCTTTATGGTTCTTGATGGTTTATATGCTGTCTGAGACAAGTGTCCATTACGGACGGTAGGCTATTTCATTGTCAAATTTGAGAATGTAAACACGATTTTATTGTTGTTCGCGCGCTTCGTGTGTTATTGTTGTAAAAGAGTGACGGTTTTTATAGTAAATTTCGTTGTGCAATTATTATCAAACATATTAGGGATTGATATAAACCATAGACCAGCATTTATATATTACAATTGAGAAGTCAAATGCCGCCAACGCTGCCAGCCATCGATGTCCCGTGGCATAAGGCTTCGCCGAGGACAAAACGTAGATCAACGGGTTGTTGTTGGTGAAGACGGTAAACTTCGACCCGTACAAATAGTCCTTAAACTTCAGCGCGAGGAATTCAAGCTTGTGTGCCAGGTAGTTGCGTTCAGCCTTCCCCAAAGCTCTGCTGGCGTAGGCAATCGCGCGCTTGAGTCCTCCGCTTTCCTGGTACAACACAGCCCCAAGCGCCGTTCGCGAGGCGTCGGTATGTAGCTCAAAGGGCTTCGTGTAGTCGGCGTAGCCAAGGATCGGAGGTGTGGACAAAGCCATCTTCAGTCGCTCGAACGCCTGGTTCTGTTCCTCGCCCCAAATCTACTTGATCTGCTGATGCTTGGGTTTCCTTCCGCGTTGTTTCTTGGCCGGCGTTGGCATAAGGGTGGTGAGCGGTGCGGCGATCTTGGCGAAGTCCTTCACAAACTTCCTGTAGTACCCGGCGAAGCCCAAGAAGCTTCGAACGTCTTCAGGTGTATTCGGGGTAGATCAACTTCTAATCGCCTCAGTCTTGGATGGGTTTGTGCCAACGCCGTCTCGCGAAAAGGTGTGCCCAACGTAGACGCTCGTTCCCGGAAGAGTAGCACTTCTTGGGGTTCAGTTACAAGCCAGCCTTTTTATGTTTATAGTTCTGGTAGATTGTTTACATTGGATTATGTTGTTTAATATTTTGATTACTACTTTTATAAACATTTAAAGATTAGAGACATATATTTATGAGACCTGTTATTTGTTTTCATGGTCTTGTCCTATCTCGTCTCTTTATTCACTCGATCAGAAGCAATAAATTCCTTGCCTGAACTCACACCAAACATCTGGTCTTCGTGGACGTATGCAACCCATTCGTGTGTGTGTGTGTGTGTGTGCGTGTGTGGGTGTAGGTGCGTGTGTGTGTGTGTGTGCGAATGACTCTTCTTTCCACCACCACACCCACACACTTATTGCTTATATTTTCCCCCTCATATTTCATGTTGTGAATAGAAAATACTAATACATTGAAAAAAATCGTCTTAAGTTCTTAAGCTTTTATGTAGGCTATTTGTTTATTTATTTATTTATTTATCGTTTTCATATAGGCTAAACTCTTCAGGTTGAAGAATAGCTCGCTCTCCCTCACACGCCGAAACACAGACACACACACAGACACACACACACACACACACACACACACACACACACAGTCTTTCTTTTTATCGCACGCACAAACACACGCGCCTGACCTGAAAAATCGAATATTTCGTCAGACCCTTAGCTTTATTTCCTCCATGCTTATTTGAGAGCTGTGACTTATTAAACTCTTCTATATAAAATTACGTTTGAGGGGGGGGGAAAATGAGCTCAGGCTCATCATAAACTACATCGCTATACAGGGCAAGGGGGAATAGGGCATGCCAGCCTCACCCAATTCCAACAGGTTACCAAGGATTTCCCTACAAACCCTTTTGACAAAAATAGTTTGGTTTTTTAATGACCATATTGGTTCAGATTACGAAAGAAGGAGTAAGGGTAGGAGTGGCTCTGGGAGGGGGGGGGTTGGGGAGGAGGATGGAAAGACAATTAAACCTCAGCGCTACACAGGACCAGGGGGATACTAAGGACATGTACCACTTAACCTCTTCCGTATTGGAGCAGTTTACAAAGATTTTCTTACCATCCCTTTTTCGACAAGAATAGTGTTTTATTAGCATAAAGCTATGAACTAGTACGGGGAAAGGATAACCACAGGGGCCTTAAACTTTGGCCGGATCCCCGATGGCGCAGCACCAAGGCTGTGTGGTATCTACTGTTGCGCCATAGGGGATCCGACCAACGGGTTATGCCCCCTGTGAGACAACCAAAACATCTCGAACTTGGCTTGAATTGTGTAACATATTTTAATCAAAACATCTCGAACGTGGCTTTGAATTGTGTAACATATTTTTTATCACTCATGCAGGTTAGATATTGTTACACTCCGTTTGATGTTGGTGTTTTCTATCAGTATTTGATTCAGCCCCAATGCTGAATTCCTGATAAGGTGTAACTCAGATTCGTGTATCCACGCAGCCTGCTCACTCAGCATACAAGACACGGAGTCGACGTATGAAGTTTTCCACTTTTATTCAGCACACATCAACAACTGCATACAATCGCTCAATCGCCTTTCCACTCTCAAATTTACTTTCCAACTTCTCTATCAACAACTCCTCCAAAACAGCGCGGCACATAATTTTATAACCTCTCTCTCTTCCCGAACAATAAATTTCGAACACAGTAGAAATGACGCACTACCACCAATCAAATAAAAGATCGTCATCACTGACTTACGTCATACATATTTCTTCTCCTTCCGGGAATACTTCGATATTTATCGGGAAGTTTCCATCCATAGTAAATACTCACATCTAGAAAATTCTCCAATAATATCAACTAACGAAAATTATCAACGTTATACAAAGCCTCTCCTAACAACAATGCAAACTCAAATCAAAGGTAAATAAACTCCATTATTGAATACTTTGCAAAACGAAACGATTAGATCTATCGTGCGCGTGTTAGACATACTTTCGTTCGTTTCAACGTAACAGATATATAATAACGGTCGTTTATCAATCAAAAGTACAGCAGCCGAAACGCTGCACCCCCCCCCCCCCCCCCCCAGGACAAGAGGATGAAATATATTTTTTTTCACTCATGCAGGTCAGCTATTTCATACCGGTCGCTTTCTCAATCAAATGGTACAGCAGCCGCAACGCGGCACCACCCAGAACAAGAAGAAAATAAAATTCCATCTTACATCAAATCCCACACATAATTATATAATTAAGCTTATGCGCTAAAACCCCACCAGTCTGCCCATAACAAGATTGCTAGTGCTTACAGCCATTGAGACACACTAGACTAAATATTGTCCTTAAAGGCACCCACTTTGACCACGCCCCAACGACAGATCTCTTTAACATTCACAGTGAGGGTTGCCCCAGCTTACAAAAAGAAACAAAAACGAAAACTTGTACGAAAGTATAGTTGTTGTTGTTGTTGTTGTTGTTGATGTTGTTGTTTTTAATCGATAAATTCCGTAAGTTGGGGTGTCCTAACTACCGCTGGCTACTGTTCTTGCGCTAAAAATGCCATCTCCCAAAGCCGGTAAGAGGCAGAACCCATAAATAAAGTTGCTCGGCAAGGATTTTCGTTTTAGGTTGATACAATAGATCCTATCCCTACTCCAGACACCAAAGACGCACTCTTCAAACCGCGTGGCTCATTCAGAAATAAGGTCAAAGGTCACATGGTTATAGTATTGGCGGTGGCACCGTTGAACAAGGGGAGATCGCTCTACGACAGAACAGGAATGGAACATTCAAACTTGAGCGGTTGGTTTGAGCAACGAAAGCCCTCTTTGTCTTTGTTTATTGTAATAACAATGCGAATTTGAGGGTAACGCCGTTTCCGACAACAGTAAACAAACCCTTGGAATTGGGGCTTTTAAAAATAAACCTTAGTAGCAAAAGCAAAGGAAGCTAACAAGTATAATACAATTTCCAAATGTTCGCTTTGTTGAAAAGGTTTCCTTAGTTGGCATCAAACAAATAGCCATGCGCTGTGTTGCTTCCATGTTTCAACTGTTTCAGTTTCATTGGAATATTTGGATAAGCCTACTTACTAAGATGTTAAATGGTGGTTTTTATTCCTCTATGGATTTTGAATGTGTTTTTTGGACGTTCATGTCGAGTACCAGTGGACCCATGTGGTTGAAATTCGCCATTGAGTTCTGCAATGCAATGCATGAACTAGAGTAACGAGTATTCTGGTTCTATACGTGGGACATAAACCATCGCTTACAACGAGTAACTTGCTTATTCATCTAAGACGATTTGTTTAAGACGGCCATTGTAATTAAGTGATTGTAGCAGTAAGAATGGACGATTCTCGTGATGGGAATGTCTTAAGAGTCAAAACGTTTCCAATAGGCTACTGGTCATTTTTATTAAGGATGTGCCGAAAAGTCAAGCTGTGAGGATGTCATGACCCCAAAATAGATCCTTTCCTGAACAGGTCCAAAGCGCATTCATTGTCTGCACACATAAAGCCTGCTTTTGTTTTACTGATGACGATGACGACGACTACAATGATGATAATGATGAGGATGATGATGATAATGAGGAGGATGATAAACCCTGCCTTTTGCTTAGCAGTCATGCAGCTGCTTTTGTAAAACTGCTGCAGTACAACTTCATTTAGTCTTAATCACGCATTGGTATTTTATAGTGCGCGTTCTCCTTTAAAAAAAAAAAAAAAAAAAAAAAAAAAAAAAAAAAAAACTGCTCATAGAGGCGTCCGAAAGCTGACAGGTTCAATCAATAACTTTGTCTGCATAGATCGAACTCGTGCACAAATCCTGCAAAGTTGCGCCCTGACACGTCACGGACCGCTGAGTCATTGTACCACGAAGAGCGACCCCGGAAGCAGTAGGCTAACCTCGTGACCCTTCTAAAGCTCACCCACATTGAGCGCTTTGATCATGATTTTTGGTTGGTAATATTTGTGCGCTTAATACATTTTCATTAATTTCATTCAATAATCGAATGCAGGCCTTTTTCTCCTGCTTCAGATTGAGGCGCTCCCATCGAATGCACTGCGACAGTTTTAATAGCAACATAACACAGCCTGGCCCTCATGAATATGCACATTAAATTAATTGATCTCCATATAAGTCGCTCAAGACGCCCATTTGCAGAATCAAACGCACTGTCAAGCGCCCGGGACAACTGAGTCATCTTGATGGCCCTAAATTAATGTGCGTTTATTTCAGCACTAGCCTGCCACCAGCTCTTTTGGACAGAATTACGGGAATCTTTTACGGACCGTTTCGGTGATAGATTTATGATTTCTGGAGAGATGGAAGGAGACGGGGCGGGGAGAGAAGGGGGGGGGGGAGTGAGCCACTGATTAAAGAGTCATTTCAGAAAGTCGCGATTCCTGCGAGGAAAGAAATGCCTCGAACCATCGATCGAGATTATGAACCCAGGTTGTCCTGCACAGTCATGCGAGAATAACCTATACCACTGATCCATGCATTCTGCACCATCCATTTTGAAGCTGGCCTTGAGAAAAGCGAGGTTCATGACGCCTCTGTCTCTATCTCTGTCTCTCTATCTCTTTCACACCGCATGCATCGTAGGCCTCAACAGACAATACTCTGTGTAGTAAAATTTGGATGGTTGCAACTTGGCCCTCTGTTGCTGTGTATAATGCTGGCTATTCAATTAAGCATGATCATTTACGCCACCGGTACTATTTGTCATGGTTTCCAAGAAACGAATTCCTCACTGACAAACACAAAGTATACTAATCCGTCGTCACGTGAGTGGCTGTTGTTGGGTGGTGACATAGAGTTAAATCCAGGACCTACCGGCCAACTTACCAACGAGCTAATAAGAGAATTGGGTGCCTCGCTGTCCGCGCAAATGTCAGCCATGTCACAGGAAATACAGTCTCTGTCGGGAAACATGAAGTCGTTGTCGTCGTCGATGGACACTCTGAAGGACGAGCTCAAACAGAAGCAAGGGGAGATCGAAGCGGTCAGAGGCAGGACAGACAACCTGGAAGGTGAAGTGGAGAAACTGAGGGAGGAACTCGAAAACCACAATATCCAGTCACGGCGTGATAATATCATTATGTACGGAGTTGCTGAAGCTAATGGAAAAGAAACAGAGGACTGTGTTTGCACTATTGTGAAGACATTGAATAAATACCAATCACTGAAAACATGGAAGGTTGGTGACATCTCGTGTGCGTATCGGCTGGGTAGAAAAGACCCGAAGACCTCAAGACCTCGACCTCTACTGGCCAAACTGGTGAGGAACACAGACAAACACAATTTGATCTCAAGCAAAGCAATGAGGCAGCGGCTGAGAGACGTGGACATCAGAATGGACGATGATCTGACAAAATGCCAGCGAACCAAGCTTAAATCCTTGTGGGATGATGGTTTCATAGCCTACTACCGAGGCACAAGGCTAGTACAAAAAGAGCGACGACGAGGGAATGACAATATCTACAACACAAATAAGCAAAAGGAAAGGCACGACAATGACGACATACATAACATCGATGCTGATTGGGATGGTGTAAACAGAAACCTTGTAGTCGATGGCGTGGTGCAGAGGATCGATGAGGCCATGAATGGGGAGAATGTGGAAACTGATCGACGCACACCTAGATCTGCTGGACGAGGGGCTTGGAGAGGATGCACACCTGACACCGATGAGGATGAGGAAAAGAACGGAGCTGTTCTGGGCGGCGGTAGCGGGGGATCTGCTTTGCGTGGATTTGGGCGCGGTTCTCCAGTGAGTGGCTGTGAGATCTCTTGCGCGGCGTCACTGTCATCGTCCGAAGGAGGGGGGCATGGTACGAGATTTCCGCATCGACCACGTACTCGTCTGCAAATGAAGTCGATCAATTCGTACTTTAACAACATTCCTCACGATGAACGACGACCTCTGACTTCTGATGACAACCCTGAGACTCACGAAACACAATGACGTCAGGACACTGTCAACATTGTTTCGGTTGGTGGTGGTGGGCTAGCGACAGATTCTCGGGTTACAGTTAACATAAATACAGATTCTAGTGCCGCGTATCAAACAACCCGTAAACCTCTGTGTATACTCAACTGGAACATAGAAGGTTTATGTCGAAAATTAGGAGACGCGAATTTTATTAACTACGTACAAAGTTTTGATATTGTGTGTTTCACCGAGACTTTTCTTCAATTTAAGAATCCGCTTGACTGCTTTCCCGACTACGTCCAATTCATCAGTCCGGCTATCAAACTGTCACAGCATGGTCGTTGTTGTGGCGGAGTTATGGTGTTAGTAAAGAGAACATTTGAGAATCAGGTTCGGGTGCTGGACCATACCCAAGACAATACGATCTGGTTGAGACTGGATAAGAGGATGTTTTCGAGTGACAAAGACGTAATATTTTGCGGGCTTTATGTCTGTCCGTATGATTCGCCGTATTATCAGCAGGACAAGGTAATAGTCACATCCACACTGAGTGTTGTTGAACAGTGCCTTCTCAATTACAAAGAAGACTTTCAGGACTCTTGTTATTATTTATTAAGCGGAGATTTTAACTCTAGAACTGGCAGTTTCAACATGGCAGACCATAACGCAGATTATGACGACATTCCGGCAATTGCACAATCAGATCTCTATAGCTCACGACAGTCAGAAGACAGAACAGTGAACGTGTTTGGTAGGCTGCTCCTGGAGATGTGCGCTACTTGCAATATCAGCATTCTCAACGGTACATGTCATGGTGATGAAAAAGGCAATTTTACCTATGTTTGCTCGTCAGGGTGTAGCACCGTAGATTACTTTATCGCATCTAAGGAACTCATTGGAGATCTTAAACTAGAAGTGCAAGAGAGATTCGAATCTAAGCACTTGCCTGTTGCACTTACCTTTTTTCAGAATAAAATCTGTGACCCAATTGTTAAGTCACATTTTGCAGAAAAGCTCTTATGGGATGAGACCAAACAACCTTTATTTGAGAAAGCCATTAAGGAAACGAAATTTGAATCGGCAATCGTCGAAGCCACAGTATTGTTGAATGAGTCTATAGATGCAGCCGTTGACCGTTTCAACTTGGGTCTTCTGCATGCTTCGGAATGCATGAAACGCAAAATATACACAGGCCCGCGTCAAAGCAAATGGTATGATGTTGAATGTAGGACTGCTAAGAGAGACACACGTAGATGGTGGAGACTGTTTCGAAGGTCTCAGTGTGAACAAACGAAAACTGCTCATAGACTTCAGTATGTTGAGTGCAGGAAATCATACAGATTTTTATTGAAGACCAAAAGGCAGGAATTCAATCGCAAAAAGCTTTCTAACTTAACTGCTAAAGCGAACGACTCCAAGATGTTTTGGAGTGAAGTCAGATCAATTTGTCAAACATCACTCAAATGCCCAAACATAAATGCGGAGGAATGGCTCACACATTTTAAACAAGTCTTTAATTCCGGTTCGGAACGTTCAACGACAATAGCTGAGGACGCTGAAACTTGGCCGGAGCCACAAAGTGTGGAATATCTTGACTGTCCCATTAGTGCTCAGGAAATTCTTTCAGCAATCAGGCATGTAAATCTGAATAAGTCTCCGGGGCCTGACGGTGTTCTTGCTGGTATGCTTAAAACTTCAGTGTCGCAGACACTATCTTTTCTTGTGGAGTTATTCAACCGTATTTTTGACTCAGGAAATTATCCAAGCGCCTGGACAGGTGCCATTGTTGTGCCTATTCACAAAAGCGGAAACATAGACAATCCGGACACTTACAGAGGAGTGTCTCTGCTCAGTATTTTAGGAAAGGTCTTCTCTCACATACTCAACAAACGGTTATCTGACTGGGCTGAGACTAACGTTAAAATTGAAGAAACGCAAAGTGGTTTCCGGAGAGGCTATTCCACAGTCGACAATATTTTTGTATTGTACGCAATAGTACAAAAATACTTACTCAGAAGATCTGGTAAAATTTATGTGTGTTTCGTAGACTTTCGCAAGGCATTTGACTGTGTCAACAGAGCGGTTTTGTGGAATTCCTTAAAAAAAGTCTGGTGTGGGAGGGAAAATGTTGCATATCCTTCAAAGTATATACAAGTCAGTTCGCGCATGCGTACGTTGTGCAGACGGCTTAACCGAGTTTTTTGAGTGTCCCAGTGGCGTTAGACAAGGATGTGTGTTATCTCCCACTCTATTCTCATTTTTAATAAATGAATTAGCCCTTGAAATCGCTCACAAAGGTATACATGGTGTACAGCTTTCCCCAGACTTCATCCAGATTTTAATTATTTTATTCGCAGATGATGTTGCGTTGACGTCATACTCAGTTGCAGGACTTCAAAAACAAATTAATATTCTTAAAAATTTTGCAGACAATTTTAGTATGGAAGTTAACTTATCCAAAACAAAAATAATTGTCTTCCGAAAGGGGGGTTTTCTAGCAGAGAAAGAGCAGTGGTGGTACGGAAATGAAGCCATTGAAGTAGTCAATAGCTACAAGTACTTAGGGTTACATTTTACCACCAAGCTATCATTAACTCAAGCTGTTGGTGAGCTGGCTACGAAAGGTAAAATACGGGCTTCCAGAATACTTACTTGTTTATCTAGGTTTGGAGACGTATCTAGCAGCATTTTATTTAAACTTTTTGATGCTCAAGTGATGCCAATTTTGCTGTATGGCTCGGAGGTGTGGGGTATCCATCAATTCGGAGTTATAGAAAAAGTGCATTTATTTGCATGCAAGCGATTCCTTCATGTAGGTCATCAAACGCCCAACAAAATGGTGTATGGTGATTTGGGTAGGTACCCACTGTACGTCAACTCCACACTAAGAGCAGTTAAATATTGGCTGCGATTAATTACAATGTCGTCAGAGAGGCTTCCCCGTAAAGCGTATTTGATGCTTTGTGCAATGTGTGACTCTGGTAAGAAATGCTGGGTTTTTCACTTGAAGAATTTGTTTTTAGACAATGGTTTTGTTGAAGCATGGCAACAGCAAAGTGTTGGTGACGTCAAGTCGTTTTTGGCTTCCTTGAAAGAAAGACTTTTAAATCGATTCAAAAGTGACTGGGAACTCAAACTTTTTTCTAGCGAGCGCTTTGAGTACTATGCTCAGTTCAAGAGGGTGTTTAAACTGGAACATTATGTAGACTGTCACCAGCTACGATGCTTTAAAATTGCCTATGTCCAGTTCAGGTTCGGCATCTCGCCGATCAACACACACAGACGAAGATACAAGTCAGGAGTAACACCACAACAGCTGATGTGTCCAGTATGCAAAGACGATGTGGAAGATGAGCCTCACTTCTTGTTCGCTTGTCCCGCATACGATGAATTAAGGAATGAGTCACCAATATTTGAAAAGTACAAAGATACTGGATTTGACATTTCTGGAATTATGAGTGATGATGATCAAACAAATGTGTGCGAGCTGTCCAGGTTTTTGTATAAAGCATTCAGAAAGAGAGCAGAGTTACAGTAGAGTTGTTTTGGATTGAACAGAATCTTGGCAGGAATTTTTGCTTTTTATGACGTTTCTTGTTTGTGTTTTGAACGTATTGAAATTTGAAAGTTGAAACAGGCGTATTAAATTTGTAGCGGAGAGAGGAGTATTAGATTATAAAGATGGATGGGCATATAAGATTTAAAAAATCCTGTGGATTATGTAACGAGAGGGGGTGACAGAACGAAGACGAGAGCTAGTATTGATGAAGAGTAGATGGATATAATAAATGAGAATGAATGATGGTGAAAGAGAGACAAAGCATTCGGACTGGTAAATCTCCTTTTGCATTTGTGCTGAAATTTGTAGTCTTCTATATAGTTCTAAGTTTGGAATTTTGTAGTCTTCTTTCTGGTGTGTATTTCTTTTTTTCTTGGATTGTGCATCAAATTTCGTTATTTCTGTAAGCTCTTGAATTTGGAATGTACAGAAACATTAAGTTTGTATTGTTGGTAATTTTATTTTTATTGTATATGTTGTCATTTTTAATTTGAGTTCACATGATCGCGCTGAATCTCCCACCCCATCTTTCCCATTGAAATGAACATGTTTTGTGTTTATTCAATAAAACGTCTAAGTCTAAGTCTAAGTCTATCTCTTTCACTGTTTCTGTCTGTCTTTCCCCCTCCCTTCTCTCTCTCTCTCTCTCTCTCTCTCTCTCTCTCTCTCTCTCTCTCTCTCTCTCTCTTCTCTCTCTATATGTCTCTGTCTCTCTATATGTCTCTGTCTTTGTCTCTCTATATGTTTATGTCTCTCTATATGTCTCTCTGTATCTCTATATGTCTCTGTCTTTGTCTATCTATATGTTTATGTCTCTCTATATGTCTCTCTGTCTCTCTATATGTCTCTGTCTCTCTATGTGTCTCTGTCTCTCTATATTTCTCTGTCTCTCTATATGTCTCTGTCTCTCTATGTCTCTGTCTCTCTATGTGTCTCTGTCTCTCTATATTTCTCTGTCTCTCTATATGTCTCTGTCTCTCTATGTCTCTGTCTCTAAATGTCTCTGTCTTTTTCTCTCTATATTCCTATGTCTCTGTCTCTAAATGTCTCTGTCTTTGTCTCTATGTACGTCTCTGTCTCTCTATATGTCTCTGTCTCTCTGTATGTCTCTGTCTATGTTTATGTCTCACTCTCTCTTTCTACCTTTCTTTCTTTCTCTGCCCCTACCGCTGAAAGGTTGATCGACTGTTAGCTTTCTTTTCACATTGGTAATAAAACACACTGCGTAACAGGGACGGCAAAAGCGTACGTCGCCTCACCACCATGGTGTGTGGCAATGAAATACCCACACAACGTATCTGAGACTAGCCGAGTCTTATGCTTTAACTCTCACTTGCACTGGGCGAGTCTCACTTACGCTGTGTGTGGAAAACGAACAAAACTTTACAAGTCTTTCAGGTTCTTTCACAATGGCGTTAATATAAAATTCATTCATTCCCCCGTCGACGCTCCTATATACATGCGTATAAACGTATCGGCATTTTATTATTGGTGGATGATTTATTTTGGACCGCCATAATCCCGTCCTTTGCCTGTTATTTCCTCGTCTATAAGCGTCTTTCTTCTTTCGTTCCTTTCTAAAAATAAATAAATAAAACGATCGAAATTTTTACTGTTCGCATATCACAATCACAAATAAGAATTCTGGGCTGGGGCTTTTCTCGTCTTAGTTAAGCGTCTAGTTGTTTCTAAAAATAGACTAGATTGACATTTTATTGTAGCTATTTATTTTTAGGTATGCACCTTCTGTGTTTTGTCTGATCTCCCCTCACACTTGCTACTCCACACACTACAACACCCCCCCCCCTTCCCCTCTGTTACAAATTAATAACTCTGTTAATAATAACTGTTAAACAAATTACAAATTAATGATTCAGTAAAGCAGCCATAGATGAAAACTTTTTTTTTTAATTGTCCAACAGTTCACAGTAAAACAATTCAACGCTTAAACATTTAACAAAAAGATGTAATAACAATACTTTAAAAAAATATAGACATAAAATAAATTGAATCTAGACGAGACCTTCTCCCTCCACCAAGAGAGAGAGAGAGAGGGAGAGAGAGAGAGAGAGAGAGAGAGAGAGAGAGAGAGAGAGAGAGAGAGAGAGAGATTGACTGCATCTTCTAGTCTCTGAACGCTGTGTGCGATATAGGCAAGGAAAGGCAAGGCAAGTTTATTCCACAAAAAATACATTAAGGGCACATGGTCATTGTTAAAATGATATACACAAACATGCAATATAATTAATTATTTAAAATTTTAAATATATAAAATTAAAACTATTCATGTACACAGAGGGCTTGCGGGGGTGGGGGGAGGGAGGGATTGAGAGGGGAAAAGAAGAAAAAATAAATTGATTGGGGATAGCAACTATGAGTCATAACTAACAATACAATTCAATCTATACATATCAATGACAAACTACTGAAATTGTTTTTTGTTACACACAACCTGTAAATATGAGAACTAGATTAATTTTTGACATGGGGTAAAAACGTAACATTTGTTTAATTATTAATTTCATTAGACTTACAAGCTCTAATAATACTGACTTTTTGTTAGATGGCTAGACCAAGCTACATGTATCCTAGTCATGCGACACGTTTCATTGGTTAAAGCTTTTTGTAGTCCGGAACGAAGATGTAAGCTTTAGCTGGGTAAACCCATGAAGTCTTTGGAGTATAAACTCTACCATTATAATGTAGCGGAATGAAGATAATAACATTATAGATAGAGCTCTTTGGAGTATAAACTCTACCATTATAATGTAGCGGAATGAAGATAATAACATTATAGATAGGGGTCTTTGGAGTATAAACTCTACCATTAAACTTATATGTCCCAGAAGTATTCTAACATAATAACATCCAAGGCGAAATAAATATTAAGTTTACTGCGATATCACGAGTCTTTCGTGATGAAGCTTCTCTTTATTTCTCACCATTAACAAACCACAAAATCCATATAATAGCCTCCATCGCTAAGTTTCCTTTCCCGCACTCTCATCACATTGCGTAGCTGAGACTCCGAGAGGCTTACGCCCGCCTGTTCACTAGTGATGTCGGAGAGTTTCAGCTACGCTGCGTGCACTCGCCTAAACTTTTTTATCATCCATTACTCGTCCTTGCTGTTGTTGTAGTTCTTGTTGTTGATGATGATTGTTACGGTGATTGTGATAATGACGATGATTCGTCGGATTCACGCCCCGTCGGGAAAGCCTTTCATTGTATTGTTTGGTTGAGCCCGAACCCACAAAAAGAATCTGTATTTCTCTCTATGTGAATTGTTAAGACGTCGAGAGAGAGAGAGAGAGAGAGAGAGAGAGAGAGAGAGAGAGAGAGAGAGAGAGGAGAGAGAGTGAGGGAGTGGGGGGGGGAGGAATAAGATAAGATAAAGTTTTTATTTTGCAAAGGTAAAAATGTAAACACTGGTTGCGCTTTTTTACATCTTTCTCTTGAAGAAGGATAACTATGAAATACAACAAATTAATGTTATAACATTAACATCAAGTAACAATGGAAAAAAAACAACTGAACAAATGCAGGTCATCGTTAGATAAAATCATTTGGAAAAATTGAAATGAAATAAATGTTGATAATATTAATCAAACACAATCTATTTTATTTAATGTTCAATGTGTGTGATGAGACGTTGAGAGAGAGAGAGAGAGAGAGAGAGAGAGAGAGAGAGAGAGAGAGAGAGAGAGAGAGAGAGAGAGAGAGAGAGACTTTTGACACAGTTTTTATTAGGCATCCGGCCCAAACAGTTTGGGGAGGGTGTTTACAATGGGAAGAAATACACATAAATCAACACACACACACACACACCACACACACACACCTACCTACACACACACACACATACATATTTGATATCAATTCAATTGCAGAATAAGTAAAAATTCAAGGACTTTCTCAATTTACGTTTACTTAATTTTCCATCTTTCTCTTATCTTTTTTTCCCATAACTTTTCTTTTTCACTTTGTACGTAACCTTTATAAATATTTTGTTATTTCTTACCTCTTGTTTCTTTAATTTTTCTTTTTGTTTTCATTTTCTTATACTTTATTTCCATTTCATTTCTTCTCATTTTCCCCTCCATTTTTTCTTTGGTTCTCATTTTTAACCTTTCCTTTCTTTCCCTTTTTAGCTCTTATTTCTTGTATAACATCTATTTATGAACACACATATGAATGCTAGAGGCATATTTAGCAATCATAAAACGTCATATCCTTGAGAGAGAGAGAGAGAGAGAGAGAGAGAGAGAGAGAGAGAGAGAGAGAGAGAGAGAGAGAGAGAGAGAGAGAGAGAGAGACAGACAGACAGACAGACAGACAGACAGACAGACAGACAGACAGAGAGAGACAGAGAAAGAGACAGACAGACAGACAGAGTAACCGAGAGACAGAAAGACAGAGACAGACTAAAAGACAGAGAGAAAGACAGGGAGACGCATAGAGACGTAGATACAGAGACAGAGACAGAGACAGAAAGTTGTGGAGGTGGTTGTGGTGGGAGGTGGTAGGGGGAGAGAGAGAGGGATTAATGCCTCAGTTCTCTCTTTGAGCTCAAACTACATTATCACAACCGTCCTACTATTTCCTCCACCAACCCAAAAAACCCCTCCAGCCACTACGGCACCCCACACCGCCTTGTCCTTCCGCCTCAGCCTCTCTGCTACGATTGGTACAACGGTCACAAAGTAACGGTCACTGTCCCAGCAATGACCATACGGCGGCGCTTTCCCTGTTTCCCAAACCGTCACACTTTTCATTGCTTCCTTCCTTTGGTCAAGACCGTGACGAGGTGACATCACGCTTAGCGACCCAGACGCCACCCTTAGCAACCCCGATGCCTTATAAAGCAATGATGCTGAACGAGATATGGGAAGAGTAAAACAACGGGGCCGCAACCGGTCATACTGCCCTACCCATTGCTGCAGTAGAAAGAGAGTTTGTTACTGCGTAGTAGTCAAACTTAGTACAGACTACTACTATACACTCTGATTTGCAGTCAAGCGGGAGAAGTTTGATAGTTCTGTGTTACACTCAAGATCAAACTGTAAGCCTATAATCCACGTCTCTGGTTTGGCTACTTTCGAATTTAAAGATGGGCTGCTGGTGACAGAAAGACAGAAAGAAAAAAAGAACCACAGAAAGATAGAACGAAAGAAAACTGTTAACAAAGGGACTTTGTTGATGCAGACATTATATACTTCTGTGTTGAAGTTGAAGCTGACTGAAGTTGTGTGTAGTAAAAACTTGTGGCTGATTCACCAATTTTTGGATTTTCTGGGTCAAAGTAAGTTTTTAGATTTTCTTTAGATATTCATTTTACTTATTTCTATGTAATGAAATTCATCTATTCTTCTCTATTCTATTGTTATTTTGTGTAATTAAATCATCCAATCTTCTTCTTATATTTTTATTATTTATTTTATAATAAGTTTTATTCTTTCTTTCTTTCTTTTTCTGTCTTTCTTTTCTTTCTGTCTTTCCTTCTGCCTTTCTTCTTTCCTTATTTTCCTTTCTTTATGTTCGTTTTGTTTCTATTCTATTCTTTTTCTTCTTCTTCTTCTTGTTCTTCTTGTTCTTGTTCTTGTTCTTGTTCTTGTTCTTCTCCTTCTCCTTCTCCTTCTTCTTCTTCTTCTTCTTCTTCTTCTTCTTCTTCTTCTTCTTCTTCTTCTTCTTCTTCTTCTTCTTCTTCTGCTGCTGCTGCTGCCTTGCTACTTTTCTGTTTTATTTTTTATCTTTCTAAGTTTATTTCTTGTATTCATTTATTTATTAATACTTGTTGTTGTTGTTGTTGTTGTTGTTGTTGTTGTTGTTGTTGTTGTTCTTCTTCTTCTTCTTCCACCAAAGCACACTCCATTTTAGCTGATAATTAATCGTGTAATATATGCTTTATCAATATTTGTTATTTGTGTCCTTTTCAGGTCGTACTCAAGCAGCTGCGTCAACATCGAAAAGAAATTTCTCGAATTAAAAAAAAAGTGTGAATCATCAAGAAGGATCTAAAGCAGCAATGTTTAACCTAACTCAGAAAAATCGTCTCCTGCTCCTCCAAGCGCTCCTTCTTCTCATTCCTGCAGTAGGAGCGGCTCCTGGTCTCTCAGACGATGACGTCAGCTCTCCTCTAGACGTCAGCTTTGTCTTGAACGACCTGGGGGGCATCGTTCCTGGCAGTAACGACAACCTTTGGGCCAACCTGGATTCTGGCCTTGGATCAGATTCTCGCCTGGGTCAGCTTCTGGGTGTTTCCGGGTCAAGCGGCCCCGTTTCACAGCCGAACTCGAGATCGGCATACCCGTCAAACAGAAATGTTGCTGCAGATCTGAATTCTGTCAGATACTCGCCGGATGCACCACAGCAGCCGCCGCCACCATCGTCAGGTAAAGACAACTATGGATACGGACCAAGCAATAACTATGACGGATACGGTTCAGACTATGAAGACTACGGCCCCAATCAGTATGGACCTTACGCTACTGAATACGGAGGATACGGTCCTTCTGTTTCTGAATACGGCCCCTCAGTTTCTAATTACGGTCCTTCTGCTTCACAATATGGTCCTTCCCAATACGGTCCTTCCAGCGACGGCCCGTCTGTAGATTATAAGAGTTACGACCCCTCAGCTACACAATATGGCGGTTACGGCCCTTCACCATACAAAAGATCAAGCTCCGACCCGTACTCTTCCAGGAACAACGAGTTCTACCCCATCGAAATACCACCCTCGCCCAAGCAGTATCGGCCTCAGGCACAGCACGCTAAAAAGGCGCTGCCTATTTCTGACTATGCGTCTTTTACTTCAGCCCAGCCTTCTGGGCAAAGCAAGGTGAATCCAGCATCTAAACCTTCCAACCCACAGTCGCCCTATCAGCCACTGCGAAATCAGTTCACATCCGGCCTCAACTCTGTGGACGATTCTAGTTCCATCTTGTCTTTGTTGGACACTGAACTCAACAGTCTCAGCTCCACATTGGAAAACCTGCCTGGCAAACCCTTCGTGGAAAGTCAGGACATCTACCAGCCGCTGAACAACCAACTCAACTACGATTGGGATGGTCCCAAATTGAACAATAATCTGAACAAATTAAAATCCCAATCCGGATCCAACTTGAACGGCCAGCTGGATAATCTCAAATCCAATTCCAGATCCAACTTAAACAACCAGCTGAATGGTCTGAAGTCCAACTCGGGTTCCAACACATATTCAGGACAATCTGGCTCAACGTTTAATTCAAATCCACCTTTCTTTCAACCGTTGAAAGATCTCAACTTTGGAGCCCAAGGTAACTTGTTTTCCGGGCTGAGTGGGGTTCAAACCAGACCAACCAACCATCCTGCGGTGGGTTCCAACCTCTTTGGTCCACTGGAGACTCAACAGGGCTACGCTAACTCTGGGTCATTGTTACAGCCACAACAGTCATCAGAACAGCCCGGTGATTACTCTTATCCTACCGGTATATCGCCAGTCTTTGACGACAACGATCCCTTCAGCTTCAAAACACCATCCAATGGCAGAGCCTCGTCCTTGCTGGACAACAGCTTCGGAAGTCAAAACAGCGTGGTGAACAGCTTGAACGGCCCAAGCTACAACGTCCCAAGCGGATCGTCTTCACTTTATGCCAACAACGCTGGCGATGTGTCTGGGGGCTTCAAGAATCTTTTAGGGAGCAATCAACAGTTAGGTTCTAGCTATCCAGCGATAGACCCTAATTTTTTCTTCAATGGAAACGTGGCTAAACCTTTCAACAACAAAGGGGATGACTACAAGGTCGGCATCAGCTACAAGCCGCCCAACACTGAAAAAGTCGCTCTTAGCTACGACCCTGGAAACGGCAGGCAGAAACTAGCGGAGAACCCGACCTATTCTACAGGACTTAGTGGAAATGGAGGAAAGGGCGCGTCTACTGTTCCAGGTTCTATCGTCCTTCCGCCCCAGCCCGTAGAGTATGTGTACCCTCTGTATGACGAAAGCCCGTCACAAGCCACCAGTCTTAGCTCAAAGTTCGCTCCTTTGAGTAACAACCCCGCACGGGCAGGTCCTTACAATAACAACGCTGTACCCAACGACTTGTTCTCGACCCCTACATCTACCACAAGTTACCAACACTCGGCCTCGCAACCTACAGAAGCATACGCCATCCCGCCGCCAAGTAGGAACGACCAGTATAACAACAATTTGATCCTGACACCCAGCAATCAGTACGACTCCCTTGGCTATGGGACATCGTTGAATAACAACAATCTTAGAGCGCCAAACAACGACAACAACTTTGGAGGTCCACAGAACGCCGCCACCTACAGCGACCCTTCGTACGGTTATTCCAACAACAATGTATTGAAGAATAATGTTGGAATTGACCTCCTAGGCGGATTCGGCCAACAAGGAAATTTGGGACAAGGCTACAATAGTGGACCACTGCGCCAGGGAGGATCGTCTTGGCCTGCAGGTAAGTGGCACGCCTCGCGCCCCAAAGACCCACGAGTTTGAATCCTGTGTCTAAATAGTAGGCTACCGATTATTAAAGTTGCCCGGTTCGAAGTTGTGGACTTCCGTGGCTCAATCCCACCGCGCCGCTAAGGGGGGAATTTTCGACTTTTACTCTGTGATGTTTTTACACTTTCTCTATTTGCATACACGTACGCAATGCCCGCAAGCGACCTCTAGCTATTGTTTAGAGTCCAACAAGATTGCTTGCTAGTGCTTGAACAATGAAGCGTTTGCAGGTTTGAAAAAGTTTTTTTTCTCTTAGTAGCAGGACTTATGTGCGTTTTGAAACGTCATACATCTCCCCAATCCAACGGGCGGTTTCTTGGAGAACGTTTTATAACGTACATAGGTGCTATACGTAGAAGACTGCGAATGCTGGATTTAGCTACTATCGCAAGCTACCATTAGACATATAAACATATTTGATTGATTTATATGATGCCTATACTTTTGAACAAAACAAAAACAGTTTCTAGCTTTTTTTTCCAGTGGGGAAATAATCACTGTGAATGTTACAAAAATCGGTCACGTTGAATCGGTAATACTGGGCTCTTTAAGAGTTGTAGAAAATCATATGCTGGTAGCGTACAGCCAAGAGCGCATTGACCGGCAGGGCTGGTCAAACGGCTATTGCTATGGTCAGTTGACTTCGACATAGAGAGAATATTTATGAGTTAACACTAAAACTCTTCTGACATGTCCCTACGCCTCTCCCGTTAGCTGGACAGCCTTAACGGCTACTACCATTGGGAGAACAGGGCTATGGGGGGCTTGATGGTCCAGTGCTCGTATGGCGTGCAAAGAGAACCCAGGTTCAATGCTCCATGGTGCCGGAGATCATTTTGTTTCACAGGAATTAAACTGTCTGTAATGATTTTTAATTCGGTGGTTCACTTTTTATCTCCTTTTCCTTCAGTGTCGCCGCAGCGGCGCATTAAAAAAAAAACCGACTTTTTATTCCTGTTTTGGGGGGTGGGTGGGTGGAAGGGGGCTGTTCATCGATCAAAAGGGAAAGTGTAGCGAACTCAAAGTAATCACAGTGTAGGCATGCATCTACTGATCGATCGGAGTGGTTCAGTTCAATTATCCTGGGCGTTTTACTGGAAGTTTGATCCTTGCAAGTTGACGCGTGATGCCTTCTTGGGCTTCGTGAGTGAGACCCTGATTTGGAGCAGCGCTTTTGACCACCTGTTCGTGCTGATAAACAGCACTATATAAGAACACTTCATTTCTTCTTTCTTTTTTCTTTTTGTGTGTGTGTTAGCTATTAACAAACTACTATTGTGACAGTAGGTTAGTACATCATAATAACGATGCTAGGTTATATTGCAATAATAAATGCAATAGTACTGTTGACACAGTTGGCTCAGTGGTGTCCGCAACGGCAGAACAATTGAAGGATTGAGTGTCAAGCAATAACATGGCATCCCGTAGTCGTAGGGACACTGGCTGGAGACTAATTGGCGCTCTGGAGTGCCGAAAACAACAAAAAATACCGTGACTCGAAGACACTGCACCCTTACGCCTTCGGATGAGAGTATAAACCGAGCCCTAGTCAGTGCACGCATGAATTCCATTCTTCAAACTGCCTTGACGCTCGTGTCCTAGACGGGTGAGTGTCGGCTACACTTATTCATCCAGCAGGAAACTAGATCCCTTCTCCCCTATCCCCTGTCGCCCAGCATTTCGCTTAGTTGTCTGGGCGTTAGACTGCGCCCAATGGCGGCAAGTGGGCGCCTCGGGCGGCTTAAATTAGAAATAAAATAAAATACTATACAGTAAAAATAACAACAACAAAAATGATGCTGTTGCAGAGACCAAAGTGACCAGTGGTGTTGGTCAAGCGGCAGTTCCTAGTGGTCCAGGGACCACGGTCACACAAGTGCAGACCTATCCTGCCGCAGCCCCTTCCTATGCCTACGCCACCGACGTCTACGGCTACCGTCAAGATTGTACGTAGGCTAATAGCGCTGGTTGTTGTTGTTGTTGTTGTTGTTGTTGTTGTTGTTGTTGTTGTTGTTGTTAATTCTAGAGACTTACCTGCCGCAGTCTCCCACATTTAACTACACCGACCTCTACGGCTGCTGTCAAGATTGTATATAATAGCACAGGTTATTGTTTTTGTCGTTATTGTTGTCGTCGTCGTCGTTGTTGTTCTTTCTTTCTTTCTTTCTTTCTTTCTTTCTTTCTTTCTTTCTTTCTTTCTTTCTTTCTTTCTTTCTTTCTTTCTTTCTTTCTTTCTTTCTTTCTATCTTTCTTTCTTTCTTTCTTTCTTTCTTTCTTCTTCTTCTTCTTCTTCTTCTTCTTCTTCTTCTTCTTCTTCTTCTTCTTCTTCTTCTTCTTCTTCTTCTTCTTCTTCTTTTTCTTCTTCTTTTTCTTCTTCTTCTTCTTCTTCTTCTTCTTCTTCTTCTTCTTCTTCTTCTTCTTCTTCTTCTTTGATCGACCATAATGATAATGACGACGAAGATGACAACGCCGCCGCTGACGACGACGACGACGATGATGCTGCTGCTGATGATGATGATGGTGATGATGTCGTTGTCTCTGTCCGTCAGTCTCTCTGTCTGTCTATCTGTCTCTGTCCTCTCCTCTGTCTGTCTGTCTGACTCTCTCCCTCTCTTCCTACCTTCTCCCCCCCTCCCCCCATCACCCATCCCCCTCTTTTTCCTGTATTTGTTTGTTTCTGCCAAATCGTGTGATTTGTAAACATAGTATTATTACTTTTTTTTAAAATAAATATTTTAGTAGTAATTACTTCTTCTTTGATCGACCATAATGATAATGACGACGAAGATGACAACGCCGCCGCTGACGACGACGACGACGATGATGCTGCTGCTGATGATGATGATGGTGATGATGTCGTTGTCTCTGTCCGTCAGTCTCTCTGTCTGTCTATCTGTCTCTGTCCTCTCCTCTGTCTGTCTGTCTGACTCTCTCCCTCTCTTCCTACCTTCTCCCCCCCTCCCCCCATCACCCATCCCCCTCTTTTTCCTGTATTTGTTTGTTTCTGCCAAATCGTGTGATTTGTAAACATAGTATTATTACTTTTTTTTTTAAATAAATATTTTAGTAATTACTTCTTTCAGCGTTTTGAGTCGACAAAATAATAGAACAAATACTGTGTTTAGCATATTGAATGGGTATTATGGAACGACTTATTGAATAATCCATTGATTGATTGATTCTATGTTACAGTGAAGTGTTGGCCACAGTTCTTTTTGGAATATGAAAAGGACTTCACGGGTTCTGTGTGGCAGGATGTCAAAGGTCAAGTTCGCATTGATCAAGGTCGCGCCCTTTTCGAAGGTCAAGGTTACCTGGCCATCCCCTTCTTCGCTTGCAACGACCTGTTGCCAAGATACTCCATGATTTTTCTCATCAGGTGAGCATGAAAAATAATGCTAAACGTTGTAAAAAAAATTAATTATAATGAAATAAAATAAATTAAATAACAGTTGTCCTTGGCATTGTTTTGCTTACATCGAACTTAATAAATTGTATGGTGTTGTTTTTTTGTGGTGGTTTTTTAAAATAATAATTTAGCATTGATTTTTGGATATGCACACCGTGCAAAGTTTCATTAAAAGTAATTATCAACGTGAACATTAAATGAAATAAAACCATTATCATAAAAACAATAAAGTTATTCACTATCATCATCATCATCATCATCATCATCATCATCATCATCATCATCATCATCATCATCATCAATCATAACACCCATTGCACCAAGGTACCAGCACACTCAAGATACACCTCTAATCTTCGCTGCGTAGCGTGAACAGGATATATCGTAATATCACCAAGATAATAACTTGAGTCCGCTATGAGCGGACGAGGCTACCTGCGAAATCACGGAAAAAGCGCAATTTCACTGTAAATATATACAGAATGTTGCTCTACAACAATCCGCTCTTTCCGTCTCAAAAACCCAATTGCCTTGTTGGATTCTTAAATTGCATGAAACCAAGTGAGGACACTATCCAGCGTCAACAAACGGTTCAAAAACATTGTCAAACGGTTCGTAAAAGACAGTTGACCTAGAAACTAATACAGTTTGACCTAATTCGTCCCCTAGAGGAGACGAAACTTACATTTTTCTATTTTCATGACTTCACTGCAGTCAAATTGCGCTTTTTCCGTGATTTCGCAAGTAGCCTCGTCCGCTCATAGCGGACTCAAGTTAATATCTTGGCGATATTACGATATATCCTGTTCACGCTACTCAGCGGTACTTTCAATTGTATCTTGAAAGCGCTGGTAGCCATGCGCATTACCTCATCATAACCAAATCGCCATCATCATAATCACCATTACAAAAAGGAAATCTTCGTCAGCTTAGGACTGATTACCTCCCTTCTCAGCACTATCTTATAATCGTAATTTTCCTCCCTTTTCTTAATTCACTTTCATCATCATCATCATCATCATCATCATCATCATCATCATCATCATCATCATCATCATCATCATCATCATCATCATCATCGCCGCAATCATCGCCGTAGTTAGTGCGTGAGTGCAATAAATTTGCATTGACATTGACTTTTTAACATTATGATAGAATGCTGTATTAACTACCATTATTTGCGGTTGGTTTGCTTGTTTATTTTATTTCACCCCATTTTGTATCTCACTGCGCAAAATGTATTCTTCTACTGAAGTGAATTAACATTAATTTTGAGTCTTGAGTCCAGTTTGCCCACACATCAAATTTGTGAGATTTCGTCTTTCGCTGTAGCGAAACTACCAGGACACTGTAGTAGGCTACTATTCATTTTAGTGTACAACTTTTTTAAAATTAAATTCCGCTTCTTACGTTTCATATAGCCCGAGATCCAATGGTTACGGCGCTAACAGTCGGCCGCAAGCGATTCTAGGCAACAGTCTCATCGCTAGCAAGGCTAGCATGCTGGTGTTTATCAGTGGACAGACCTTGACCTTGGTCATCAGGCAACGAGCGCCAGACCTTACCGCCCAGCAGCTGTTGTCCCAGTGCTACGATGCCCAATCTCCACAGGCGCCATCGGACAATATTGTTACCTTGCAAGTTGCGCTGCCTACGGTGAGTAACATCGAACATAATTATTGAATAACAACAGTAAGTTCTGTGATTGAACTTATAGTGAGTCCGAGGCCATTTCGTTTTAAGTCAAACTTTTGCTCTAGATAGTATGATCACACAAGAGTGTATTATAATTCCAAAGTATTTAGATGAAAGTTCTCCGATAAGCCTAACCACAACTTACAAATTGGGGAAGAGAGGGGAGGAGGAAGAGGGAGGCTGAGGGGGTGGGGTGGGCGGTTTCACTAGCAATAATTTTACATTTATCATCGTTGTGCGTTAATTGTTATAACAGGCACAACATTTTCCCTTTAACCAACAACCCGCACTAACCCCGAACACGCAGGACCTGGTCGAAATGATTTGGGTAACTTTGAAGATGCTTAGTTCCTTGATTTCTTGCTTGAACTGGTCGTTTGGATGGTATGGTTGTTGGGTTGGGTTTGGTGGCCAGTAGGGGTCCGTGGTACAAGGCTGACCTCTTTGCACTTTGATGACGGTGCTAACGAAGATTTTGTTGATGATGATGATAATGATGATGATGATGATGATGATGATGATGATGATGATGATGATGATGATGATGATGATGATGATGATGATGATGATGATGTTTTCAAAATATAATTGATGTGGGCAGGCGGGTGAGACCATAGTGACGATTGCACAGGAGAAGGATTGGATCTTTTTCGGCGCTGGCGAAAGCGGTGAATCCAGTAAGTCACATTTAGATATTCATCAAAGATCCTTGCCATGACCCACCCAGGTTCAAATCCTTTGATAAAAGATGAGATAAAAGTGGTCATTTTTCACTGTTCATTAAGCATTAGGCTTTTTTCGAATCCGTTGTGATTTCTCTTTTCGTGGTGGCCACGAAGCGACTTTTCGTCACGCAATGGCCGTAGCAACCAGTACTTCCAGTACTTGAACTACGATCTAAGTCTCAAAACGAGTGTAGGTCCCCATTTTCACACCTAAAATACAGGGTGTTCCAAAAGTCTTGGGCACATTTTGACATTCAATATTTCCGAAACTATTAAGGATATAAAAACGCATTTGGTAAATTCAGAAAGCTTGTAATCTCAATTTTTACATGGAATGTTCAAAGATATTCAATGTGAGCACCATTGGTCACACGACACACATCAAGCCGATAGTCTAATTCTTGCCAAACCCGTCCCAGCATTTTCTTGTTGAGTGAACGCCATTAATGGGTCTGAAAAGAAATAAAAAAATCAACAGCTTTACAAAAAACTTAATGTAATTAGCTTTAAAATGGCACAACTTTTATCTTACTACCATTTATTGTAATTGAGATATGTGGACTTCAAATGTGCCCAAGACTTTTGGAACACCCTGTAGTTGAGTAAGGTCCCTTTCATAAAATCACATTGTGGATGTCATACAAGCGATGTTTTAAACAAAATAAACCCACGAAGTTGACCTTTTGACTTTTTGACCAGAACACTTGGAAGAAGTTATTGAACTTTTCACCTTTGCATACTGCTGACAGCATAAACTGCTAACTTCACAGACAGAAAGTAGTCCGGAATCACTTTCGCAGCGAAATTCATTCGCTACCAAAGAAAGCCTATTTTGATAAGCCTAGTTTGATTGCTGTGGTGGTCCATGATTGTTGTACGCTGGTGAAATAAATGTCCTTGCTGTTTGTTGGGACAATAAAGATTCTGCTTCCGAACCGGCTTTAGTGTTGATTGAGGTCCCCACCCCGTATTCCCTGGGATAATTCCCGGTCTGCCATATTGCGCATGTCGGGCTTAAACGATAATATTAGGTAATTGTATTCAAATCCCCCTTGTCAGAGGTCGTAGCATAAAGTAAAACGGTTATCCCAAAACATTTCGGACATAGGGGTGAAAAAGCATCAAAGGCCACCATTTTCTTAGGGCCATGTTTATGAATAGAGCAAGACACAGTGGAGAAATCGAGCACCTGGATTTAATTTAAAGAACAAAAATGTCCATTTAGTTGCTGTTGATGCGCACGTTGGAACTGGTGACATAGGATATACACACAAACATCTCTCTCTCTCTCTCTCTCTCTCTGGCCTAGTATGAAGATGTGGTCATCATATTACCATCACCATCATCATCATCGTTCTTCTCCTTCCCCATCTCTAGAGCGAGCGTTGTGACCGAGTGGTCTAAGGCGGGACTAACTTGCCTTGTCCACAGACCAGAAGTCAATGGCGCCTGACAAGTTGTGGGACCGATCCAGACCCTTGGCGTTACGTTTATCCGAATATTATTTACTTTGGACTCGGGCAACGTCTCGGGGGTTCTCTCCGCGCACTCCGATTGGCTCTCCCAGCAAACTTTAAAAACACAGACACGCAACTAATATTAGGTAGGCTGTGTTTGGGCGCGTCACACCCTGCGACTACGCCTTCCCCAGTGGAGGCGGCCCAGAATTTCCCAATAAAAATGGACAATAAAGTGTCAACAATCTTTTCTTTTTTTTAATCCTCCTCTCCCTCTTCTTTATCCTCATAATCACCACTATCAGTATTATTATTTTACATGCGTTTGTATTGCAGAACCTGGTCGTCTGCCAAGGCTGACCAACGAGGCCTTGTACGTGGGGGCGGGGGCAGACCCGAGGGGTGGCGCTCCAATTGACCACTACACCGGGACCTTCGATTCTGTAAGTATTAAGAAAAAAAAAGAGATTTGAAGAAAGAGAAGGGATTATGAGGTGGAGATAAGAATTATGAGATGAGATTAGATAGGCAGTGTAAGGTAATATAAGGTCATTTAGAGCGGTAAAAAACAATACGGTTTACTTCACAATCCCATCTCAGACATGTCTCTTGCTTTGGCTAGTTTACAATCTGACAGTCGATGATCTATGTATGTATGTATCTATCTATCTATCTATCTATCTATCTATCTATCTATCTATCTATCTATCTATCTATCTATCTATCTATCTATCTATCTATCTATCTATCTATCTATCTATCTATCTATCTATCTATCTATCTATCTATCTATCTATCTATCTATCTATCTATCTATCTATCTATCTATCTATCTATCTATCTATCTATCTATCTACCTACCTACCTACCTACCTCTACCTACCTATCTGTCTGTCTGTCTGTCTGTCTATCTATCTATCTATCTATCTATCTATCTATCTATCTATCTATCTATCTATCTATCTATCTATCTATCTATCTATCTATCTATCTATCTATCTATCTATCTATCTATCTATCTATCTATCTATCTATCTATCTATCTATCGGTCTATCTATCTATCTATCTATCTATCTATCTATCTATCTATCTATCTATCTATCTATCTATCTATCTATCTATCTATCTATCTATCTATCTATCTATCTATCTATCTATCTATCTACCTACCTACCTACCTGTCTGTCTGTCTATCTATCTATCTATCTATCTATCTATCTATCTATCTATCTATCTATCTATCTATCTATCTATCTATCTATCTATCTATCTATCTATCTACCTACTTATCTATCTATCTATCTATCTATCTATCTATCTATCTATCTATCTATCTATCTATCTATCTATCTATCTATCTATCTATCTATCTATCTATCTATTAAACGAAAACTAATGTTGTGAGAAGTTTTTTTTTTGCATTGAGGAAAAAAAATTAATGAAAAGCTTGGTTTGTTAGGTGTTTATTCTGCCTGTAGATTTTGTTTTCGTTTGGTTGAAATAGCAAAATAATTTTATTTTACGATTAAACTCCTTCTTTTTGTGTAGTTTTTTTTTATTATTATTATTTTTATTGTTATTTCTTTCCATCAAGCTCAATATAAAAGAGAGAAGAAGTGAGGTTGTAGTTGTTTTGTTTTTGTAATACTGTATTATAAGAGGTTAATGATTTTTGTCCGTTGTGCGTTTGCTTGTTGTTTATGAAGACATTTAAAACATGTCACACACTTTATTGTGGGTTAGAGAACCTCGTGGCGAGCCTTGCTGTTTCATTAACCTCACTCTCTGTCTCTGTCTGTCTGTCTCTCTGTATCTATCTTTGGCTGTTTCTGTCTCTGTCTGTCTGCATCTCTCTCTCTCTCTCTCTCTCTCTCTCTCTCTCTCTCTCTCTCTCTCTCTCTGCTCGTTAATTGTGTTTTTTTAACGCTTTTTTTTTCTTTTTAAATTTCAGTTCCTCTTTGAGAAGTGCCCTTAGTATTCTTGTTTACATCGACGAAGAACTCCACTACGCCAACCACCAAAAACATGGGCCTCGCGCCCAATGTTCTGAACTAAAACCTCTGCAACACTAGCCCTCTTCTTCCGTGCCGGATTTAATACAGATGGGTTTGACTGCTGGACTTCGAAGAGATTTATTTTTTATTTTTTGTTAAATCTCGAAATGACATTTTTCTTTGTAAAAGAACTTCAAACTTTTACTAACAATGAAGTCAGAATTTACTTTTTGGTAGATCTACCTGTCAAGCGCCCTACGCCGGTAACTCTCTGAATAACGTCCCTCTTTCTGCTAACTAAACATACCTACTCCTCTCACATACGAGCGCCTGTGTGTCAGCGCTAATAATCCATGCAGGAAGCTCAAACAGACAATGAAAGTACTGGCGCACTCTGCGTAGCTGAGAGCTGCCGAGGCTTACCTTGACCTCTCCATTAATGTAGGTAGGCTAGTACTCGGCGACTCTCGGCTACGCAATGTGGAAATGACAGTTCAGGGCCGAGTTTCAATTCAGCGAGACTATCTAGGTCACAAGATCTCGTTTTTGAGTCAGACCGATCATTGAATGAAACTACCCACCATGCTGCCTCATTCTAGCCTCGTTTTCAATTTGTACACAAACGGCGGTTCCTTCGAATGTGTTGGACGATTTGCGAAAATAAAATCAAATAAAGTAAAAAAAAATCAAATGTATCATCAAAATCGATTAAAAGCAAAATTGTTCACTTACAGTTCTTCACCCGCTCCCATGATCTGGTTGAAACTCGAAGATTTACCATCGAATTATCACCGTAACAGATTCCAAGTAGCATAAACCGCGTACTTTCCGCCATCTTGATCTTGCAGGCAAAGTACCCCGAGAGGCGCCTAGCTCTTTCTCGCCTCGCCTTGCGATTGACTAGCGAGCGAGCAGCCGTAGAAACGACCCAATGAGCAAGATCTACCGGGATCTACCGAGATCTCGCTGTTTTGAAACTCGCCCCAGTTCAGTACGTAGATTAACGCCGTTCCCCGGACACAGTGCGTATACGACGACCGTTGCAAGCAATGAAGTCCAAGGGAGACAAACAGTTTGTATGAAACACATGTAGTAGTTAGTTGTTCCCCCTAACTAGGCTAAAAGTAAAAAGGGTTTGAATCTGGAGACGTCTGTTTGTATACATTTTTTTTTTTAGTGAAACAGTAATTTTTTTGGCCCATGCATTTTTGTATTTAACAACATATTAGTTCTCAACCAAAATTTTAAAATAGTATAGCCTATAATTATGGTCTACTCTGTTCTCTGGATGCTTGCAAATATTAACTTTGCCAAGGTGATGAATTGATCTATGTGCCAAGAACGCGGGTAGCTTACTCGGTTTCGTGAACATTTATGCACTATTTATTAATCACATGATAATGATATGAAAATTATAACATGTGGCACGATATATTTATGGCATAATAACTAATAGCCTATGTGTGTGTGTATGCGTGTATGTCTGTGTGCGTATGTGTGTGCGGGGGAGATGTATGTGTGTGGTTCTGTGTTAGAGAATGAGAGAGAGCGAGAGAGGGAGAATTAATGAAATGAGTTTATTATGGGATATTATTTGTTTACAAATATACTTGTACATGACTGTTACATTATTTCTTAGGTACGTTAAGCGCTATTACCAATGAGTACAAAGTACAATTTATTTCTTTTATATATTTGTTTAAATTTGTTTATTTGTATTTATCTGTTTATTCTGTGTTTCTATTCTGTTATTATAGTTATTTCTGTGTTTATATATTTATTTATATTATGTGAGTAATTGGAATTCACAAATTCTGTAATCTAAACATTGGTGTTATATTCTAGCCCATTATTATTATTATTATTATTATTATTATTATTATTATTATTATTATTATTATTATTATTATTATTATTATTATTATTATTATTATTATTACTTTCTTATTATTTTAATTTATTAATTAATTTATTTTTTAAATAACATGTTTTTATGTTTTGCTGTGTTCATAAAGTCCTTATTATGACTGTTAATAAAAATTTACAAAATAAACTAGTCTATGTGGAATAAATATTATTGTTTAGTCTGAATTTTTCTGAAGGATTGGTGTGCATGCCTATGAGTCATGTGTGATCGATATCCAATATCAGAGCTAAGCATGCTTCCACGTTTGCAAAATACTGCTGCCAGAGTTGTAGCAAAGAGCTTATTACGGAAAGAGAGGGAACTTCCATTATGTCCTATGCAAAAATGCGAGACGCTCTCACGGATTATTTCCCTTTGCTCGGGCTGGCTATATTTCATCATCTGCTATATGAATGATCTGTGCGTGGTAACTTATTGAGCCTAAGCCATTGCAAAAGAACATTTTTATGGCAATGTTTGCAAAAACCAAACTTTTAACCATCATTATTATTAACATTCCGCTACTGCTGTCTTTTTTTTTTTTTTTTTTTTAAGGTGCTTTTATGCTGCTTATGTGTGTATGTCATAGGTTCGTTTTCTGCCCTGGAATTTATTATTTTTTAATCAACGACAGATATTTTAAAATTAAAATATGCATGACACACTGTTTCATTTATCCGAAACTGTGTAAATCCGTAATCGTGAGAGAGAGAGAGAGAGAGAGAGTAAGAGAGAGAGGGGGTTTGGGGGAAGAGAGAGCTCTGTCATTCAATCAATTAATCACAATAAAGCACAATAACAAAAGGTTTCACTAATAGTGTGAATTTAATTTATATCAGGTGTCCCCTTACCACTAAAACCCTCTCACCTCCCACATCACTGGCTTAATAACATCGGTCACTTCATGGAAAATAATTAATTAATCAGACAGAACAATCAGAACCTAGACTACAACATTCCACGCAATATAGATCTAATGCGCAGAAATTCACAGATCAGAACAAGGACTGAGTATCTACATTACATTTTTTTTCCCCCCGTTTACACTCAAACGAAAAGGGATTACAACAGATCAAGGACCATTTTTGTGCCTAGGTAAGGGGTTATCTTGCACAGTATTTGATCACGAGGAAAAAACAGACTTAGTCTAATTTAACTTGTTAACATAAGCAGTTTGACGAAGCCAAACTGCCAATCGGACATCTACTTTTTAAATATAAGCACAAATATAGTCAAACAACCTAGCAATAACGTAAACAGTGAGCGACCTGTTGAACATAAACTGTCAGCAAGCAAACTGTTTTGGATTTAGCACATAGGTATAACATGAATCATTCAAGCCACTCTCCGATTGTTTTAACACTGACAACACTGCAGCGGTCTTAGTTTAGGCCTACATAAACACAAAAAAAATGAAGTTTTTCAATTGCAATTTACCTTTCTTTGTCTCTTGGAAATTTGAAAAAGGACTTGCCAACACAACTTTTCTTGTATCTGGCATTATGGCAATTGATGGCTGTGTCAAAGTCACCGCCCTGTTTCACTCGGTCGCCTTTTGACTTTCTGCCACGAGCCATTTTCAGCATGTCGACAAGGGAGCATAACTCGTACATTTCGTCTCGCGGTTCTGTACCAAGTTCCCCCTCTTTCTATCATTAAGCTCTTTGGTTGTAGCACGCAAACGAATGAGCTACGTCCTTCGTGATCTTCACAGGTTTTCAGCAGAAAAGCGCATTGACCACTGTGACAAGGTCCTCGCTCTTGTTTACAACTACGTGCATGATGCTTCTCCAAGAAATCTCAAAGAGTTCATTTTTCGCCATGAACCGCAACATGGCCTACGCTGGCTCAGCTTTCCAGTGTCGCCTCAGACTTCCTAGCGACTTATCTAGCACATATTTGAACAAAATAAAACAATTGGGGGTGGGAGGGTAGTACATAAGACTAATAATTTTACACGCATGTGAATCAAAGAGAAGGTAGATGATGATGATGATGATGATGATGATGATGATGATGATGATGATGATGATGATGATGATGATGATGATGATGATTAATTATACTAGGCTTACTACTACTACTACTACTACTATTCGATCATCATCATTATAATTAAATCTCAATTCATCATCATCATCATCATCATCATCATCATCATCATCATAACAATTATAATTTAATCTCAAGCAATAGTTTGGTCAAGCAGCAACAGTAGTTGATGTCACATTTTATTTGTCATGACACACCTTTGGAGTACAACACAAAGCAAGCATTTCTCGGATACTATTGTTATCACAGAAACCACAACAGAAATACGAAAACCCAGATGCCCTCTCACCTCCCCCACCTCCATCCTTCTTCTCTTCCTCTCTTTCCATCTCCCCATCCTCCTCTCTCTCTCTCTCTCTCTCTCTCTCTCTCTCTCTCTCTTTCTCTCTCTCTCTCTCTCTCTCTCTCTCTCTCTCTCTCTCTCTCTCTCTCTCTCTCTCTCTCTCTTCTTCTTCTTCTTCATCTTCTTCTTCTTCTTCTTCTTCTTCTTCTTCTTCTTCTTCTTCTTCTTCTTATTCTTATTCTTCTTCTTCTTTTTTCTAGAATTACTTATTTACTATCGATCGAAGCATGTAGATAAATCTAGTGATAGCTAAAAGATTCTTCTAACCTAAATAAAGTTATATAGGGAGGCAAGGTGGCCTAATGGTAGAGCTTTGGCTTGTGGATCTGAAGGTCCCGGGTTCGAGCCCAGGCCGGGGCATTGTGTTGTGTCCTTGGGAAAGACACTTTTCTCTTCGGATGAGAGTATAAACCGAGGTCTAGTCTGTGTCGCATACATTCCATCTTAACGGACTTTAAAGATCTTGACGCTCATGTCCTAGACGGGTGAGTGCCGGTGACAAGAACACACCCAGCATGCACTTAGGTCCTTCTCCCCCATCCCTGGCTGTCCAGGATTGTGCTCAGTTGTACGGGCGTCTCGGGCGGCTTGAGTTAGATCCTGTATCGGCCAGCGCCTTGAGCAGCTCTTGAGCTGGTAAAGCGCTATATAAGAACGATTAAATAAATAAATAAATGACGTAAGACAGCGCATAGTTCTGATGACAAATTTTATTCTGATTGGCTGATATTGCGTCACGTTGGAATGTTCGAACATTCTCTGACCAAACTTCACAGGAACATCATTAGCACTGGATTAGTGGCCTGGCCAGCCTCAACGCTTTGCTGTATATCTCAAAACGGCAGAACCGATTGTGGCGTGTTTTTTGTGTTTTGTTTTGTTTTGTAAATGCAGGTACTTCAACACCTGGCCAATCATTGTGTAGTCCGGTCAGTTGGTCGACCGGGCCATCACTCCGAATTTAGCTTTTTTTATTCTGAACACATAATTTTTTCTTATCTCGGGAATGACTGAGTCCATTTAAAAAAATTAATTTTACCAAGCAGATACTTTAACCATCACGCAGCCTTTTGTGTTACTCATCTGTGTTCTTTTTCAGCTTAGGTCAATAGGAGTACTTCCTAAATAGCTGTCAACATGTATTTTGACCGCTTTTCAGGGGAAGCAACTCTCATTGACCTACTTTACCTACTTTCGGTTTATGCTTTCAACATGTATTGTGTAACCGCATTTCAGGGGAAGCAACATACTTTCGGTTTATTTAGGGATAATGCCTATTGCTTCTTTAGAACAAAAGCGAATCACAGCATCATCACGAAAATTAACACTTTTGAACATGCTGATTTTCAGAAATGTGTGAGTGTCTGAAATTATATGTGAATGGCTTCCCCAAGTTGTTATGTTTTGTTTACATCGTTGCCTTTTCATCCCGAGATTGTTAACACTAATGAAGTGTACTTTCGTTTACACAAAACCAGCCTTGCTGCGTCACTCTGAAATGGGTGCGACTTGTGGAGGTGCGGTCATTTTCCTCATAATGGCGGACACGACAGTGTTCACCATAAATTTCCCCGTGCTGTTGTTAGAGGGCATTAGGGGGGTCGATCTGGTACTTGGCACAAGGGTGAGTGTGAGGTCCGACACCATGGAGGTGGTTGGAAGCATAAGCGGGTGGGTCTCCTTCCCCGTAGTCCTGATGAAGAGCACGCAGTAGATCTTGGGCGCGAAGAGAAAGAAGAGAGCCACGAGATGGTGCAGGCCGATCATTAAGGCGACGGTGAACATGCGTGTGATCCTGCTGGTAGAGGCCCAGTAGGCCGGCGCAAAGCTGCTGTAAATCAAAAAGCACGTGCACACGCATTCCACAATGTTGGAAGACTCGTTAAAATTGTTGGGTAAGTAACGGGTTTTGTAGGCTAATATCGTGCACACGATAGTCAACAACATGTTATAGCAGATGGAGATGACAGTTGTCCCCAGCAAAAACGAACAACTGGTTTCCACGTATTTCTTCAACGCGTAAGGCTGCCATACACTTACAGCGTTTTCATCTGAAACTTGCAAACCGACCAGTGTGATCAACAACTGCACACTCTGCAGAACGCTCACGAAAATCAGTTGAAAGTGGCTTTTAATCATTGGCAGGCGATCTGGTGAGGTCTTGCTCTTAAATATGCGGTATATGCGGAGGGCGCGAAGCATCAACGATCCGTAGAGAAGCGTAAAGGATTGGAAGATCGCGATGTGAATAAAGTGGCACTTGACGACGTTCAGCCTGCCAATCATTACCAGCATCACAATGCTGCCCAGACTTACGCCGATCAGCATCAGGCAGCACAGCTCCCTGGACGACGCCTTAATGATTGGCTTCTTCCTGTGGTACACCATGAAAGACAAGACAATCAGGCACGCAGCTTTACATAACATGGACACAATGATAATAAACACTCCTGAAATGCTGTCGACCCGAATGTACTCTGGCTCTATAGATTCACACTGAGTGTAGTTGGTTCGGACGACGGGCCAGAATCCTGTCGGGCAATCAACACAGGACGAACGCTCATTCACAAACTGGTTTTCTTGGCATTTGATGCACTTCCAACAACACGGTTTGCGCTGCTTGGTTTTCTGCTTATGCACACCACATTGTTCGCTGCAGTATGACTTCGGCATCTCAGGCTTCCCATCCTTGTTGGGAGGCCACTGAAGCGGTTCTGTAAATAGAGGCAACATGCTGTGTGGGTCGGAGTCGAAGGTCAGCACCTTCACCGGGTACATGGCCCCTGATTCGTCGTGCTGTATCTGATCGAACCTGTACACGCTGTACTGGCGGTCACCCTGACAGTCGAATCTGATGTCTCCAGAATAACCCTTAATGTCAGTTTTGTAGATCTCGTCCAGCAGTTTGGGACCTGTCACACACTCTCGCGCTTTCCCCCCCTGTAATATGCGCGCACATTGTCCACTCTGAAGGAGTCGCGTCGTAGCCGTTGTAACTACAGAAAGAGCGTCCAAGAAGCTGGCAAAGCCAGTGCTGAGATTTTCGAAGGAGGCCGTTCCCTCCCCAATGGGTTGTGTCCTGTTGCACGTGTTTCTGGCTACTGAGCATTGGAATGCCCTTTCAAAGGTATTGACAAATGCCGTATCTGTCACGTCCGCTTGCTGTGCTACTGCGTCCAGTGTTAGATTTTTATACCATGCCTCGAAGTCTCCAATTGGATCCGTATTCGGATATATAAATAACGAACCCAGCACGCCTTCTCCTAGTTTAAGGAAATTTGTAACAGAGTTCACTGATTTGACTGCGCAGATCCACAAGAACCTGGTGGAATTACCGGCCTGCGCAAGCGTTTCACGAATCACCTTCAACATTAGCTCTTCGGTAGCTAAGATGAAAACAACCCGAGTTGTTTCATTCAGGAGGCCCTTGGCTACGCTGATTACTTCCGTATTTTTCGGGACTCGAGGAAGCTGCTTTTCAAATGCCATGCAGATGGTTTTGTTCATCTTCTTAATGCTTAACGACAACTGATGAAATCCATTCAGTCCGTACCACTGGTCCTCATAGATAATAGAAAAGTAGCTAATATTGAGAAAATTAAAAAGTTTGGTTATCACACGGAACTGATACTTGTCGGGTGGAAAAGTTCTGGTGAAGTAGGGCAGGTTGTAGGTTAGAGCGTCGGTGGAGGAGTGAAAGCCCACCACAGGGATCTGGGCGGCCGTCATAAGATTCATCACAGGCACTGTCTGAAAGCTCATGGTCGGTCCTATCAAAGCCACCACGTCATACAAATCCAAGCCAGCATGAGTATCGACCACCGTGAGGTTGCAGCTGACCTCGCAGATCGGGACAAAAGCCAAAGAGCGCTTTGTCGCCACTCGGATTCTCTTGCAATCGTCTATAATGGCGAAGCCCAGTCGCAGGTTGTGAGGAAAGGAACGCTGGTCGTTGAAGAGTTCCACGAAATATACAGCCGCTTGAGTGATATGCGAGAGACCACTCGATGTGTTACCACAGGCCACTTGTAAGGATGTTTCTTCAGTCAATGCCACCATAATTCCAATGTTGATATCTCTCAATTTTAATCGTGGTCGTGGTAGATTTCTTATGAATTTGTCTCCACGAACCTTGAGTATTATTGCCATCAGGCACAGTTGAAAGACCAAATGCCAGATTGTTCCTTTAGTTCTGGACAAAATGGCATAACGCATTGTCTTAAACACATGTGGTACTGAAATGGTTCATAAATATAATCATGATGCCTACACAAGGAATAAACTGTCGATAAAAGGGAACTAAAATGAGCGAAGAATACGCTTTAGGAACTAAAGCAGAACGAAACATGTTGTAGTGACGTGTTGCTGACGTTAAACGTTATTATTGACGTCATCCCTGTGGTATTTATGTGGATAATCCCCCCCGTGGGGATGCGGGGGGTTTCAGCATAAATAATATCCCTGCTTTCGGGAAATTTAGTGCTTTAAATTCCCACTATCGCTGTCTTTTTATTTTGTTATTTCTCATTCCTACTCTGTTCTATCAGTCTACTATACCATCTTCTTCTTCGCTGGACCAGTCACCTACCCTTTTTCTTGAAAACGTTTCTGGGACAAAACTCCTCATTTGTGTGTGAGGTCTGCTGGATCAGCTTGGGAATATTGGACGCTTTCTGCCAGGAGGTCACTGGGGCTTCCTATGATGTTATTATTTGGCAATGTAGGCAATTTATATGTGTGTGTTTTGTTGATATTTTATAATGATGTTTGTATTCTATTTTGAGTTTGTAAATGGGGGTTCGATAAATTAGAGTATAGCCTCAGCGTCCCCTGCGTGGGATGTCTTTATTGTAAAGTAACTGGCTGGTGGAGTGCCTTCAGCGTTACCACTAGGGTTGTTTCGACAGATCTTTTATGCGGATGCGAGTCCTCTTTCAGCGAATTTGTGGTCTTGATTTTGTGGTCCTGATTCGACTCTTTGCAGTCCGCTGGACCCTGTAAGCCATGAATAACAAACAATTATGTGGATAAGCCTGATGATTCTGTTTGGTGCCTACTGGTACGGTATGTGTGTGTGTGTGTGTGTGTGTGTGTGTGTGTGCGGGTGGGTGTGTGTGTGTGTGTGTGGGGTGTGTGTGTGTGTGTGTGTGTGTGTCAGATCAGATCAGATCAGATTTTTATTTAAAATCTTTTCATTGATAAAATGATATTAGACTTTCACAAACATTTGTACATGCATAAACATATACACATATACACAGATTTATGTACTTAATCAAAAAATGTTTTGCATATCAGTATGTAAAATAAATTAAGCGATTTTTTCAATATATCCTAGCCTATCCCGTAACTCGAAAGTCGTTGGGGCCTCACAGATGATCGTTTAACCAGCGTACTCCATTTTTCTATGTCTTCAGCAGTCCTCATGGCTTCACTCAGTGTCAAGCCAGTCCATTCTCGAATATTGTCCTTCCACCTATTTTTCTGTATCCTCTTCTTCTGCCTCCTTGCACCGTGCCTTTCAGGATGATTTTTGCAAGGCCTGATGCTCTGGTGATGTGGCCATGCCATCAGAGTATCCGTTTCTTCACTACAGCGAGCAAGTCATCTTGTTGTCCAATGGCTTGTGTAATAGTCTGTCGGACTTCGTTATTGGTGATGTGTTGGGTATAGGACATGCCCAGAAGTCTTCTGCAGCACCATATCTCCATGCCTTGTATTTTTCGTTGTGACCTGCTGTGAGGGTCCATGTTTCGCAAGAGCATTGGAAGATGGAGATGACAAGGGAGCGCAGCAACCTTACTTGGAGTGTAGACAGATGGTCCTGTTTTTCCAAATGGGCTTCAATCTTGTCAGGGCAGCAGTTGTTTGTGCTTCCTGAAGAGGACTTTCTGTCGGAACCCACTGTCCTATACTATCCTATCCTATCCTATCCCATAACTCGGAGGTCGTAGGGGGCACCACCGATGATCGTTTAACCAGCGTACTCCATCTTTCCCTGTCCTCAGCAACCCTGATTGTTTCGCTCAGTGTCAAACCAGTCCATTCTCGAATGTTGTCCTCCCACCTCTTTTTCGGTCTCCCTCTTCTTCTTCTTCTGTCCGATACAAATGCTCCTAAATATTTGAAGCTGTTGACCGTCATTGCGCCGTCCAATGGCGTGCGCGACGGCCTGCCGGACTTCGCAGCCGGTGACGTGCTGGGCATAGGAAATGCCCAGCAGTCCTCTGTAGCACCCCATCTCCATGCCCTGCACTCCTCTCTGCAGATCCGCTGCGAGGGTGCATGTCTCGCAAGCGCACAGGAAGACGGAGATGACAAGGGAGCGCAGCAGTCCCACCCTGGAATTTAGGAGCCATTGTGTCGGACAGTGGGTCCCGACCACTGATCTTATTTAGTTCAGTGGTCCCGACGGGGAGTCATCTCCAGGATCGCACCGGCGGCTGCTGCCCTGGCGAGGTTGGGGCCAATTTGGAAAGACGGAAAGAAGATCATTTACGTATTTTGTGCTCTATGAATTAAAACGCATTTTATATATTATTTTTGCAATATTACATAATACTACATGATAAGATGTTATATTTGTTTATTAGTTATTGAAAACGTCTAACTACTAATGAAACAAACTCTGACTCGATAATCTAATATTACAATTTTATATCGAATTCGTCTTAGTACTCCAGTTTTGTTTTTGTTTTTGCAAGTTTGTCCGATTGCTCATTCCAATATAAAGCAGAATGAGACGGAACACAACAAAAATCAACATTTGTACCTCTGCTAATAATTTCATGTATTATATGCTTAATTTCAAATTTTAGATCTGGTCTAGTAGTATTTTCCCAGTTTTGAATTGATTGTAAAACTGATTTTGAATTTACACAAATCAGCAAGATAAATATAGATGTTTCAAGAATATATTGTAAGGCCATTAAAAAGTATGTACCGCTGCGTATTGCTATAGCCGATTTTTGTTGTCCACTAGGTGGCAAAACAGCACAACAGTTCATTTCCACACACCCCACCCCACCCCACCCCTACCCCCACCCCACCCCACCTCACCCCCCCAAAAAAAGTTTTAGTTATTGTTCAGCCGGAGTTTGAAGTCACAACCGAACTTGATCCTGCTTCTACTGGACTGCCAGAAGACCTTGATTAAAATTAAATAAATGAATAAAATAGTGGTAGGCTTACAGATGTGTTAATATAATTGTGATACCAAAACAACTCCACATTTTGCTTCTATTGGCTCTTTAAAAGAAAAAAACCTGGACAAACGATTACTAGGTTTACAGTCACTTTTGCATTTTTCTAATTCAAGACTAAACATTGTGGGTCATTCCTCACCCATCCTGAACGCAAAGGGATACAATCTAACTAGAAGGGCAACACCCATATCAATCACATGCTCCATATGGAACTTGCAATATTGAACATGAAAATGAGTGCCCAGAAAAACAAACGAAATGAAACGGTAACATTAAAATGCAAAGTAATACCGACTTTGATCTTTCTATGCTCTTAACCTTGAGATGTCCTTCACCACTGGTATGACGGCCTATAAGTGCCCAAACCCGAGAGTTACCATTATCACGAGATAATTGGAATTAACATGTGTTCCGTGTAATTTATAGAGATACCGGTAATCCACAGGTTTAATAATTAATTATCAGTATTTGTCACACCTTCCTAGCGCCAAAACCTGATAATTACAAATAGCATGACATACTTACAAATATCATAGGAAATTTATAATTATCAAGGGATAATTACAATTATCATCGAAAAATTAAAATAAGGTTATCTTCGCGTCCAAAACGGTATTTGGTGTGTGTGTGTGCGTGCGTGGGTGTGTTTGTGCGTGTGTGTGTTTGTGTGTGTGGCTGGGTACGAACGCGCGGGCGCGACTTGTGTTGCTACTTAGCACTTTAAAAAAAAGTTATTGTTCTTCCAATGGCGATTGTGTGTGATTGGGTGTGTGTGTAGGGGGGGAGGGGGGTTGTTTGTGTGTGAGTGTTGAGAGAAGGGGGAGGGGAGGGGTCGAACGTACATAATTAATATTAGATAATATCTTTTATCTGCATTTATATAATCCTGTTGTAATGTTACTTGTTCCTACACATGTGTCCAGCTGGTGAGTGCACGACATACATACGTGGCTTACGCAATGAGAGTCTATATACACACCCCGTCCCTCCCTCTCCCCCTCACTTCACCAACACCCCCACCCACCCACCCACCCACCCAACAAAAATAAAATTCCGGATTTTTTTCAAATTTGTGCGAGATAAGTCTGAAATAGTCCAAAAATGACATCTTAAAAATAAAATTCCGTCTTTCCATCTGTCTGTCCGCCGTCCGCTTTCCACCGTCTGGGCAAAACTTGCAAGTGGATTAAAATCTCAGAACCTAGTTCAATTTTCACAACCAAACTTGGTAAGACGATGTATACCCTTGAGACCTCATAAATGATTAGTGAATGACTGACTTCACTTCAAGGTCAAGGCCAATAAAAAAAATTCATTTTTGTTTCTAGGTTATTAATATTGAGCTTATGATTCTTTGATGCATGATGTATGTCAATGAGACACACATACTATACAAATTTGGCCTACCTCACTCCAAGGTCAAGGTCACTGGAGCTGTCCAAAATCGATTAATATAGGTGCTTTGAAGTGACCTTGACCCTAACCTATGAGAGATATAAAGTCCAAATTTTGTTTAAAGATGATAGATTGATCTTTCATATATGTTCCGTTTTTGCGTCGATCTTGAAGGTCAAGGTCATTTTAGGCCGTGCCCACCCCCACCCCTCCACCCCCACCCCAAAAAAAAGTAATCGTTCAGTGGAATGGCTGTTTATTTAACACATATTGGGTTACTTGATCAGATGCCGGGGGTTTCAGTATAAATAGTATCCCCACTTTCTGGAAATTTAGTGCTTTAAATTCCCACTGTCGCTGTCTTTCTCATTTGCTCTTTCTCATTCCTGCTCTGTTCTATCAATCTGCTATACTATCGTCTTCTTCGCTAGACCAGTCTCCTACCTTTTTTCTTGAAAACTCTTCCGGGACAAGACTCCTTGTTTGTGTATGAGGTCTCCAGGAAATCCTTCAATGTCATTCGCAAAACGGAGGTTGGAGGTTGCTCTACCCCCTATGCTGACTGTGCCTTCGTGATCTACAAGGGCATCTGATATGATACGCTCTAGGAAGATGTTGAAGAGTGTTGGAGAGAGTAGGCATCCTTGACGCACCCAGATTGTTGTTCTGAACCAGTTCCCGATGGCGCCGTTGTGGAGGACTGGTAGCCTTGTCATACAGGCTTTTGATGACTTCAATAATTTTAGGGCTGATGTTGTACACTGGTATGGTTACTCACAGAGCTGCATGACAGACTCGGTCAAACGCTTTCTTGAAGTCTATAAACACATGATATAGACGTTGTTGGTGCTCGCAGATTATTCTGAGGTTGAAAATATGTTCAGTGGTACTTCGCCCTGCCCTGAATCCTGCTTGTTCTTCAGCTATGAATTGTTCAGCTTGGGGTTTCAACCTGTTGAGTATTATTTTCAGGAGGACCTTGCTGGGATGGTTGATGAGGATGATGGTGCGGTAATTTTTACACTCCTGAAGTTTACCCTTTTTGGGAAGAGTGATGACAAGCGACTGGGTCCATGGTGTAGGCCACTCCCCACTCTGCCAGATCTTGTTACAGATAATGGTGAGGGCATGAAATCATCGCTTCCCCTCCGGAGAGCTTCATTCGACTTCGGTGATTGCCTCTTTCGGCGAATGACTGGAACTAGTTTGGAAAAAACAAGTACGCCTCCGGCTTGTAGGAATTCCGCGGGTATGTTATCCACTCCCGCTGACGTCCCCTTCTTTAGTGATTGCTCTGCTGCCTCAATCACTTCTCGGAGAATTGGGAGGGTTTCCTCCTTTTCTCTGTTCTGGAGACATGCTAGAACTGATGGGTCTCCGTTTGGTGTATGGTTGTAAAGGTCAGAGCAGTACTCTGTCCATCTATCCAAGACTTCTTGTTCTTCTGTAAGGCATATGCCAGACTTGCTTTTGGATCGTGGAGACCTTGGGCTGGTTAACACTTGTCAGCCGCACCACAGTCTGGTAGGCCTTCTTGCTGTGGTTCTTGTTCAGACTGTTCTCTATTTCCTGGCATTGATCTTCTATCCAGTTCTCCTTTGCTGTAGCCTACGCCCCCTCCTCATCTCATCCCAACCCACCCACCCTCCCCCCCAAAAAAAAAATTTTATTTTTTTTTTTGCAAATCTGTGCGAGATAAATCCTAAACAGTCCAAAAATGACATAATTTTTTTTCGGCCAGTCCGTCTGTCTGTCCGTCGTCTGTGTAAAACTTGCAAGTGGATTCATATCTCATAACCTATTTCAACTATCACAACCTAACTTGCTAAGATGGGGTATATCCATGAGACCTCATAAATAAAAAGTGAATGAATTACTTTATTTCAAGGTCAAGGTCACAGAGTCAACTAATGTAAACAAATTTGGTCAACCTCACTCCAAGGCCAAGGTCACTGGACCTGTCCAATGTTGGTTAGTATAGGTATATTGAAGTGACCTTGGCCCTAAACTATGAGAGATATAAAGTCCAAACATGTATATATAGATTATAGATTGATCTTTCATAAATGTTCCGTTTTTCCGTTGATTTTGAAGGTCAAGGTCATATTAGACCTTGTAAAAACATACAAAAATACGTCATCGTACAGTGGAATGGCTCTATTTAACCCATGGTATGAAAGAACAATGGGTTATTTGATCATACATGAGCATGAGACGTCACGTGAAGGTCAAGGTCATCCCAATGTCAAGATCACTGAAGATTAAGGTCATCTCAAGGTCACCGATATTTTTTGGCATAATACAACTTTTGCTGTCCTCCCGTGGGGGTTCCGGGGGTTTCAGTATAAATAGTATCCCCACTTTCTGAAAATTTAGTGCTTTAAAATTATTCCCTATGTCGCTGTCTTCCTCCTTTGTTCTTTCTCATTCCTACTCTGTTCTATCAATCTACTATACTATCTCCTTCTTCGCTAGACCATTCACCAAAATTTTTTCTTGCAAACTCTTCCGAGACAAAACTCCTCATTTGTGTTTGAGGTCTGTTGGATCAGCTTGGGAATATTGGACGCTTTCTGCCAAATGGTCACTGGGGCTTCCTATGCAGTGATGTCGTTTTCGTCGGCAAATCGGCCATTCACCAATAAAATTCCAAAATGTCCTAAAGAGTAATGTTGTGATCGGCCCGCTGTCCTAAGCTTTTACGCCTCAATCGGCCACCCTTTGGCCGTTTTTTGTTTGCTTGTCTCATGTCTGTTTCGTTGTTATTGCTTCTGACCATATTAATTTCCTATTGGATAAATAAAGGTGTTACGAGTTATTGTCGAACATCGCGTATCGGAAGCGCCAAGCAGACGACACATGCATCAGCAGATGGAGTTAGAGTAACTCCCCATGTTGCGAACGGCGTGCTTCCGAACACTTTTCGTTTTCGAAATGAAGCCGAAACTTATCAGTGGCCAGCGCTTCCTCTCGATTGGTGTTGGAAAGAAGGAAAAAGAGAAAGAGAGGTTCTAAACTCAGAAAGGTTTAAAGTGTAAACTTAGAAGTCTGTCTTCGGAGATTGAGGGACACGAATACTGTAGTCATATCAGGTGTCACGCCAGTACATTTTTTTAATGTGTTTGCGTCAGGGATTCATCTAAGTTCACAGTTCAGTTGAAGAGTTTATTAATCATCCATTCTAGTAATTTCATCAAATTTTATGTTGTTTTGTTGTTAATAAATGTAAATTAAACTGTTTTCGTCAGTGTTCTGTGTGTGGTATTGGTTGCAACATTTTTGTAAGTCAAAATGATGGTCGAAAGATTTTCAAAATGTCCTAAAGGTTTGTGATTGAATCGGCCAATTAATGGCCTATGCTGAAAATTTCTAGCAACATCACTGCTATGATGTTATTATTTGGCAATGTATGCAATTTATATGTATGTGTTTTGTTGATATTTTATAATGATGTTTGTATTCAATTTTGGTTTTGTAAACGGGGGTTCGATAAATTAGAGTATAGCCTCAGCGTCCCCTACGTGGGAGGTCTTTATTGTAAAGTGATCGGCTGGTGGAGTGCCTTCAGTGTTACCACTATAGTGTTGTTTCGGCAGATCTTTTATGCAGATTAGGGGTGAGTCCTCTTTCAGCGAAGTTGTGGTCTTGATTTTGTGGTCCTGATTCGGCTCTTTGCAGTCCGCTGGACCCTGTAAGCAATGAATAACTAACTAACTAACTGTTGCTGTAGTTTATTTGTTAGTATATAAGTGTCGCGCTACAGCTGGCCACAAACACACGCACAATCGCACTAACTCAAAACATGCACTCACTCAACCACTTGCCAGCTGGCAGACTACCCACAGTTGCTGAGACAAGAAGAAATTATACAAACAACGACGAACACCACGATGAAACAATGGAAAAGATTATTACAAGCTAACTCACACTTTATTCATTGAAACCACTTTTTAAAAAATGAAAAAAATACATTAACATCAACAGCGCACTTTCAAATAAGGAAAATGGATCCTGTCAATAGCAGAATACTTTAAACTAAGGAAAAGAATAACGTCAACAGCGGAGTAAAAAGTAAATGTTCTTGATGAGAAAGGAGTAGAGAGGGGAATGAATGAGGGATAGTGCTAACAGGGACGACTACTGGCCTAACACGTGTGTCCTCCAAATCTTTTCCAGATAAATCCCAAATAGTACAGTATTTGTTTTTTAAATTAAAAATATGTGTTTCTGCCGGCCGGCCGTCTATGCAAAATTTGCAATTAGATTAATATCTCACAACCAAACTTAGTAAGATGATACCTCAAAAATGATTAATAAATGAATGACTTCATTTCAAGATCAAGGTCACATGGGCAACAAAGTTCTGTTAGTCAAAATATTATAACTTTTTATCATAATTTTACTTTTTTCTCCCCTAAGTTACAAATATTGAACTTATGATTCTTTGATGCATGAGAGATATTAATGAGACACACATACTGTACAAATTTGGTCAACCTCACTCCAAGGTCAAGGTCACAGGATCTGTCCAAAATCGATTCGTATAGGTACTTCGAAGTGACCTTGACCCTAAACTATGAGAAATATAAAGTCCAAACTTTTTGAATTTAGAGATGGTAGGTTCTTTTATATATGTTCCGTTTTTGCGTTGATATTGAAGGTCATAGTCATTTTAGGTCTTGCACAAACTTAAAAAAAAAGGTCATCATACAGCAGAATAGTTGTATTTAACCCAGAGTATGCAACAACATTGGGTTATTTGATCATACATGAGCATGGGAGGTCACGTGAAGGTCAAGATCATCCCAAGGTCAAGGCCACTGAAGGTCAAGGTCATCCAAAGGTCACTTTGGGGGAGGAGGAGGGGGAGGGGGGGTTTAATACAACTTTGTTGTACTTTATTTTGATCTACCTTTAGCTTATTTGAAGCCAGAAGTCAAGGTCATCTGAAGGTGAAGAGCTTAAAAAAAATCAAGGTGGATAATATTTTGCATTTAAATGCCACATTTTCATGTTATTATTTACTGGGCACTCATTTTCATGTTATATATTGCAAGTTTCATAAAAAAGCATGTGAGTAATATGTGTTTTGCCCTTCTAGTTTAAACATTTTTAAAATGCCATTGTTGGCCTATTCAGAGCTCATCTCGCACAGATTTGCAAAACCTCTGGAGAAAAATATGGGATGGGGCATTGTGTTGAATACAAAGACTCACATTGCTGCACGTTTTGAGTCAAAAAATGGGTTAGACCCTCAAGTTAAATTATGTTTTGTAAAGTCTAGCAAGTCTCCCCTTTTAAATGCCCACTCAGTGTTACTCTTTCTTATCAGAGGCATTAATGTTACCAAAACTCGAACAGTGAGCTCATTTCTTGAAAAGGAATTTTTTGGACTTATTTGAGGTGTTTGAGGGAGTTGCCTCAGAACTAATACGAGAATGCTTTCTCATGATCACTGTGATTATGGATGTCCGTTTGGGGGTACCGGAAGTAGTCCTTAGGTTAGTAACCATGTCATCTTCCACCACTGGTTTAGAACAACACATAGCAAGGGTGAAGCGACGTGTACGTAGCTTGCCAAACCAGACGATCAGCAGTTTGGGCATGAAAAGAAACAACACTGCCACCATGTGGTGCAAACCAATAAACATGGCCAAACTGAACAGCCGGGTGACCTCATCGTCGGCAGAAAAATGGTAGGCGGGTAGTAAGCTCACGTTGATCAAAATGCACGTAAGAACGCATTCGCTAATGTTAGACGATTCATTGTAATTGTCAGGGAAGTGGCGAGTTTTAAAAGCCAAAACGGCACACCCGACAGCCTGCATCAGAATGTAGCAATTGGAAATTACACCAATAGAAACCGGTATCCGGCATACTATTTGTACCATTGGAACTAAACGGTCACGCTGTACGTATTTTAATATTTCCTTTTCGTCAGTATCCCATAAACCTAACAGTATAATTGCCAGCTGTACAACCAACATCATGCACACGAGATAGAGTTGGTGCTGAGCACTGACCATTGACAATCGCTTCTCTGCACATGTAAAGATCCGATAAATACGGACAGCACGAAGCAACAAAGGTCCATACAGAAGTGTAAAAGACGAAAAGAACAAAACGACCATCACTTGACATTTCAAAACATTGGGTTTTCCTAGCATGAAAGTAATGCATATGTTTCCCAAGAGAGCACCAACGAGCATTACGTAACACAGTTCTATTGACGAAGCTTTGATCACCATCCTACGACGATAGTAAAACAGAAACGGAAATAGAGGGATGCACACACAATAACCCACTATGGATAGAGTGATCATCAAAATTCCTTTGAGGCTATCCTTTTGAAGGAACTGTGGCTCTATGGGTTTGCATTGAGTGTAGTTGGAACGACGGTCGGGCCAGTAGGTTAATGGGCATTCGGTGCATAGCAAGCCCTCCATCAAGTACTCGTTATCTTGGCATGTGACGCAATTCCAACAACACTGTTTGTGTTGCTGCACAATTTTCTGCTCGTGTACACCACATTCTTCACTGCAATAATGCCTTGGCATCTTGGACTTCCCCTCCATGTTGGCAGGCCACCGTATTGGAGCTTGCACCTTCTGCAAAACCGCTTTATTTTCGGAAATGTTGAACAGCAACACTTCCACAAGATGCAGGTTCCCCGCCTGATCACGCTGAATCTGTTCAACTGTATACTTGCTTGTTGCGAGGTAGTCGCAATGTTCAAATGACAGGCGCCCAGTCAAGCCTTCCTGGTCAGTTTTGTAGAGTTCAGTTAGTAGCTGAGGGCCTGTCACACATTCGCGTGCATTATGCTGTTGCAAATGAACTGAACAATTTGGACTCCGCAGGACTCGCGCTGTTGCATTGGCAATAACGTTTATTGCATCAAGAAAAGCGGAAGTATGAGACTTAATGAACCGTTTAGATGTGGACATACTGCATCCAATGGGCTGTGACCTATTGCACGTGTTTTTGGAGACAGAGCACTGTCGCATTTCTTCATACTGATTGACAAAAGTCCTAGCAGGCACTCCTTCATCAGACTGCAAAGCAACTGTGTCTAGTGTTAGGTTGCAATACCACTTCCTAAAATCTTCTACGTCAGCCATTAGAGAATCAACTGTCAACATGCCCTCCACTCCTTCCCCAAGGTTTATCAAAAAGTCAGGATCGCTTGCTATTGCGTCAGAACCAATAAACAAGAAATTACTAGAGCTATTACGCAAGAGGGTCTCAAGTAACAAGGAAGTTGTACTCCTACGGGTGATAAGAACCACAACACGAGCCAAATCTTCAACCAAATCCTTGGCTGTTTGTTCAAATTCCTCCTGAGTCGAGTCGCCTGTAAGTTTTCGTTCAACTGCCGTGCAAACAGACTTGTTCAAGTAGTGCATCAGTTGTTGGTATCCGTTCCATCCATACTCAGAGTCCTCATACACAACCGACACATACGTGATGTGCAAATACTGGAGAAGCGTAGCGAAAACGAGAAACTGGTATTTGTCAGGCGGGTATGTTCTCATAAAAAATGGAGTTCGGTAAGTCAGGCTGTCAGCTGAAGTTGAGTAGCTCACCATGGGTATTTTAACAGCCTCCAACACCGTTAGTATTTTCTCTGCCATTCTGCTTTCGTGCGGGCCGACCAACGCCACCACATCATAATGAAGCTCTGAATAATTTGACCTATTCGCCGATATATTCATAACTGCGGACGAGCAGAATCCCGCGTTGAAGCCAGGAGAGCTACAGTTACGAACTTGTTTCAGAAGCGTTACAGACTCCAGGGTGGCAAGTGTCACTGTGCAGGTATCAAAAAACACATAACCCAACTGTAAGTTATTGGGTAACAGTTTTGCTTCGTTGATCTTGTCCACAGCGAACTCTGTAGCTTGGCTTAGATGTGCCGTGTTGCTGTCCTCACCACAAAAGTTCTTTGTGACAGAATGGTCACTTGGAGTAACTGTACTTGCCTGTTCCCTCAGTTTCACCATTACTGCTAAGTTGATATCTTTTATCTTTTTCACTGGTTGCAGTTCGTGAAATTGGTATATCGTAGGCCAATCTCCGTGGGCAGCGGTCATAGTGACAAGCAGGACTCCTGTACTTATGGAAACATAAATACAAATTAAAAGCACTTGTGCTGACTTTGACATCATTAGTTATGTCACTCTACACTTTCCAAAATGAGTAAAAAATAAATAACTTCGAACTTGTCATTCGCAACCACAAAGTTGTACAATCTTTCGCGTTTGTTATGGAGCACATATAGGCCTATACTGAACAAAATGCAGTCACTGCATACAACTAGATCTATGTGTAGTATATCGATACTTAATGTGACTTCACTGGCATTTTAGCAATAATAGTGAAGGTAACATTCCGTCAGAATTAGTTTTGTAGGTCTTACGTATGCCTTGGCCAATTAGTAATGGGCCATTCCTTTAAGGAAAGAATGATGAATCTAGACACAATATTACAGCAATTGAAGAGACTCCCTTAAAAAAGGGTAGGCACACAAAGGAGCGGACATAAAATGGCTGACGTATACAATGATGTCATTAGTTTGATAGTTGCGTCATAGAATGACGCCTTGAACTCTTCTGAAGCCATAAGAACGTGCCGTGGTCCCGGCAGCCACCGAGTGGATCCAAGACCAAATGGATGCTGTAAATCCATGAGAGCATAAAATTAAATTGGTGACTGAATGACATTGCTCCAAGATCAAAGTCGCAGGGTCAAGAAATGTTAGTCAAAAATGAGTATTACTTTAAACAACATTTCGCCTTTTCCCACAGTTATTAAAAATACACTTTTGCTTGGATTACGGTAGATATCAATGAGACACATCAAGCAATATGGTCAACTTTGCTCCAAGGTCAAGGTCGCTGGAGTCATCGGTACATGTGGGTTATTTGAATTGACCATAAGTATGAGTTACACAAAAACCCAACTTATTGCATGGCTTGTTATATATGCCACTCTCTTGCGTTCGTCTTGAAGGTCAAGGTCATTTTAAAAAAAAAAAAACCATCAAAAATTTGTCTCCGTAAATAAATTAATGATCCCCAGAATGGAACAACATAAATCAGACAAAGGAATGTCACAGGAAAGTTTGATATATTGTAATTTGTATGAAATGAAAATGCGTGTACCTCTTTCTTGCATAATTTATGTCCAACGTATTATTTTTGTTTGGGGAGGGAGAGAGGGGGAGAAAGGAGGTGTAGGGAGGGGTGGAGAGGGGGAAAGGAGGTGATTGAGTGGGAAATCACTTTCATCAATATTGTTTGAGTTTAGTGGGTGACGCTTTTTTGTGTGTTGTGACGGTGGGTCTATTGTTGCTGGGCTCTGCACAATGGAATGCTATTACCCACTCGTCTTAAGTCGATGGGGATCGCTAGTAAATCTCCCTGCGACTCTACTTAATACATTTATAAGTTTAGCTCGGTCTGTGTTTAGGCTGGGGTACAGAGATAGAAAGAAAATGGTAAAAGATCACTGTCACACTAGCTCTCACAAGGCTATGAAACATAGGTAGTCCAGCCACTTATTAACAGTAAATATCACACATTTATTTCCTCTACTCTATACACGATCTGCTAAGTACGATACTAAAAAGTTCAAGTGTCACTTCGAATGGTTCGCTTCTTGATAGTTCTATGCAGCTACTGTATCATAATCATAATAATAATAATAATAATAATAATAATAATAATAATAATAATAATAATAATAATAATAATAACGCACATTTATATAGCGCAGTTTCCTGAAAAATGCCCAGGCTCACTGTGCTTCACAATTAAAAACTTAATTTAAGAATATGTAAAAAAACACATTTTATGTAAAAACTTCACACTTAAAAAGGAAGTCATAAACAATAATACAAGAGCAGTGACAAAGCCATGCATAGCACAACAAAAACAATCAGGACATATCTGCGGCACACACTAAAATCGTTGACAATGACAATACATGTATACAAAACAATAAGTTAAGAATCAGGCATGGATAGTGCATATCGAACCTCAGTCAAGACAGCCATAATCTCAGAGAGCAGCACAGGATCAGAAAATAAAATATGATCACACTGGTAGGCACACGCCAGAAACTCCCTCAGCTCCCCTCCTCTCTCCATCTTCAGCTTGACGGTACCTCTATCCCTCTCTCCGACTCTGCCAAGAACCTTGGCGTTATCCTTGACTCTTCTCTCTCAATGACTAGCTTTGTCTCTGCAACCGCCCGGGCCTGCTACTTCCACCTCCGTCGAATCAGTCAGATCAGAAAATACCTCACCACTGAAGCTGCCACCAAACTTGCTGTCTCCCTCATCCTGTCTCGCATCGACTATTGCAACTCCCTTCTTTCCGGCCTTCCCCGCTCCACCACTCTCCCTCTCCAACGCGTTCAAAACAATACTGCCCGCCTCGTCCTCAGAAAGAAGAAATCTGACCACGTCACTCCCTTGCTCAAAGCCCTACACTGGCTTCCCATCTCCCAACGCATTCAATACAAGACCTTGTCTCTCTGCTACAAGTCCCTCAACAACTCTGCTCCTCTCTATCTCTCTGACTTACTTCACCCATACATTCCCTCTCGCTCTCTTCGCTCTGCCTCCGACCCTCTCCGCCTCCGCATTCCTCGCTCCAAACTCAGCACGTTCGGGTCCCGCTCCTTCTCTGTCTACGGCCCATCCATCTGGAATACTCTTCCACTCTCTCTCCGTCAGAAACCCTCTCCCACCTCCTTCCAGTCTGCCCTCAAAACTTACCTTTTCAAGCAGTTCTAACACTATGACCTCACTACGCACCCCATCGCCAGCTGTCTCTTGCATATAGTGTCTGGTCTGTTTGTGGTATGAGCATATTTGAGTGAATGTATTTTTTGCGTAATTGTTACATGTGTCATTGTCTAAAGCGTGCACATGCGTGCGTGAGTTGTGAGTGCGCGCTTAGAGTTATAATTATTATAAGATAAGCGCATTATAAATACAGTAATTATTATTATTATCAGTCAGAGTAGTATTGTCTGAACAGGTGTGTTTTAAGTGCTCGCTTGAATGCTTGAGTGGTAGGAATAAGTCGAATATGTGCTGGTAAAGTGTTCCATTGTTTCGGGGCAGAATAAGTAAATGCTCTCGCTCCGTAGGATTTCGTCCGGATTCTAGGGATGCACAGGGTGCGCGAGTCAGCAGAGGAGCGCAACTGGCGGGAAGGAGTATAGACCGAGAGCAGTTGAGATAAATATGAAGGACAGGAATCAGAAAAGAAATTGTGGCAAAGAACAGATAATTTATAGTCAATTCTGGCTTGTACAGGGAGCCAGTGTAGTTTATGGAGTAATGGCGTGATATGATCTCGCTTTTTAGCCTTAAGGATCAGTCTTGCAGCGGAGTTTTGAACTTTCTGTAATTTACTAACAATCTGATTTGGGCTTCCTGACAGAAGAGAATTACAGTAGTCTAGTCTGGAAAGCACAAGAGCGCAGACTAAGGTTTTGGTGGCTTCAACCGTCAAATAACAACGGATGGAACTGATCTGCCGTATAGCGGCGTAGGGTGACCGACAGACTTGAGTAACGTGAGCATCATCGGGCACTGGATGCTTTCTGCCACCGTATAGAAATAAGATGGAGATGACAAGGAAGGGAGCGCAGAAGCCTTACCTTGGAGTGCAGACTGATGGTCCTGTCTTTCCAAATGGGCTTCAACCGTGTCAGGGCAGCTGCAGTTGTTTGTGCGATCTTGGAGAGGACTTCCTGTCGGGACCCATTGTCTGTTTATTAATTCCATTGACTGCTATTTTTCAGGTTGAACATGTTGTACGGGACCATCAGGGTTATCATGGGAAGGAAACAATTTTGTAGTGGTTTGCGGATTATTGTCGTGGGGGATTTTCTACCGCTGCCTCCAGTCACCAACTGCCTTTATAATGATGAGGGCTCCCATGTTTTCAACTCTTCAACATTCCAGACTGGAGTTCCATCATGAGGTGAATTTTCACTGTGCATGTACAAATTATAGTATAATGTCACGACCCTTATGGGGTTGTGTGCTTGAACCCTCCCTCACGCACCCACTCTACCTAACTAACAACTACTAACACAAGAAGTATATTTTATACTGACTATTTTATTACTCACTCTCACTCGGACAACAGACAACTTTACACTCAAACCAGATGACAACAATGATGATGACGATGACGATGATGATTAATGATGATGATTACACGTGTGAGCTAACGAACAAGTGAGTGAATGAAGCACAATTAATGGATGAATCAATAAGTGAGAAAATGAAAGATTAAGTATTTTAAAAAATGGTAATCAGTTAGTCGGTCCAATAGCCGGCGATCAGTATCCACAGAAGCTCGTACTACACTAAGGCGTAGTTAAATGACGAGGGGAAAAGAAGCATGTTAGCCGCAACGCCGAACTGATGAAAGCGTAGCGATGACTTGAGTCCAGCAGCGAAACTGATAACCGTGGGTGCTGCGCAATCACGATGAGGGAGTTTAGGGTATCGGATGCAACAGGGCTTAAAGACTGGGGACAAGGTTTGAGCAAGGGGAAGCAGCCCTTTCCGCCCAAAGTCAGCACGAAGAAAAGGGGGAAGAGGGGCGGAGGTAACAGTGGTGGATGGCAGACGACCCCCAGCAACGACGTAGAAACCACCAATGCAACCAGGGGCTCTGTTATCCAAAAGAATACCGGCAGGTTCTGCAAATATACTGCTCAAAACAATTGAAGAGCCAGAGGAATAAATTAAATGTATAACTTACCGGAACAAAAAAACTTGCAACAAATAGTTTAGATGAAAACATTTATTATTGAACAACATTACATTACTAAAATGAAAAAGAAAAAATCATTTCATTTACATCTTTTTTGGGGCTTAAAACAAATAACCCCAGTTTTCACAATTCTATACATTTGGATAATGAAGAAAACAGTCAATACTGCGTGTGTCCACCGTGTGCTCGAATGCAATCCAGGCATCTTTGTCTCATGGACTACCCAAGCCTTCTCAGAGTCATTTGAGGGATGTTGTGCCACTCTTGTTCGAGCATCCCGAAGAGGTGATCCAGGTTCAAGGCTGGGGGATAGTTTGCCCGAACTCGGCGGCCCAGCTCGTCCCAGAGGTGCTCTACTGGGTTGAGGTCAGGTGAGCATGCTGGCCACTGCAGGCGGTTGACCCTCTGCTGCTGGAGGAACTCGTTAACCACCCTGGCTCGGTGCGGCCGCGCATTGTCATCCTGGAAGATGGCGCCGGCGCCCATGGCTTGCAAAGCGGGGATGACGATGGGCTCCAGGATGTTGTCCCTGTAGCCGACGCCAATCAGGTTGCCCTCAACTCTGTGAAGAGGTGTTCTGTGGGCCCTTCCCATTCCACCCCACACCATGATGGACCCTCCACCGTATCTGTCGCGCTCCATAACAGTCGCGTCGTGGTAGCGCTCGCCTTCTCGCCTCCAAACCCGATTTCTGCCGTCATGGAAGGACCTAGTGAAGCGCGATTCGTCAGAAAAGAGGACCGCCGCCCACTGCTGTCTGGTCCACCCCACGTGAGCCCTGTCCCATGCCAGGCGCGCTGCGCGGTGGGCAGGCGTCAGGATTGGTCGTACTGCTTGACGCCTGGCGCAGAGGTTCGCTTCTCTCAGGCGCTTCCGTACTGTCTGGTCTAAAACAGTAATGTTAGCGGCTACTCGCAGCTGGCCCCGAGGTTGTTGGCAGTGGCTCTTCTTTCCCGTAGGGCGGACACAACCAGATATCTGTCCTGCTGTCTGGTGGTGCATCGAGGACGTCCAGGCCTTTCTCGTTCGGCGGTCGTTCCCGTGTCATTGAAACGATTTCTCAGCCTTTGTATGACTGCATGGTGTACTCCTAGTCGGCGGCCAGTCTCTCGCACCCCAACACCTTCTTCAAGCCAGGCAAGAGCCCGACCCCGGTCTGCTTCACTCAGACGTCGTCTTGGGGGCATGGTTAACCAAGTTGGAAAAATTGTACAATACAATACAATACAATACAATGCAATACAACAAATCTTTATTATCCCATAAGAAACTTCACAGCAATGTATGTCAGGCATATAAAACATATAATTAAAAACAGTCATGTTATAACATTTAACAGAGCTACAAAATCAATACTAAATTTATATACATTCTATAAATCTAATCACTTGCGTACTCTTAAACTTCATCTTTTCCTTCAAACACCTATCCACGCACTCTGGTTCTATCACACGTATGTCAATGCCCTTTTTAGACAGTTAAAATATAATAAAAAATACATACAAACATAGTGTATATGATAGTTTACCACTCTGGACTTATAAAAAATTATTTTGTTGCAACAGTGTTAGATAAATAATCTCAGTTTAGTATGAATCTTAGTAGGTCAACAATATATAACTGTATGAAACTATGATCAACATAAGCAATAATACTGTTGACTGATTATAACAGTTGTCAAAAAATACAGGTAAAGCACGTAAATGGTATTTTAAAAGTTGGTTTACAGACATTCATTACGCACACACACACCTATTATACACACACTCACAAACACACTCATGTACACGCGCATGTCTTCATACAAACATGCACATACACTCAGCGAGATAGTTGGGAGACTCCTACATCAAGACAGTCTTATTATTATTATTTTTTTTTTAAATCTTATTATTTTCAGTATTATATATTTATGGCTGTTATAGTGCTTTTCCAGCTCAGGTTTGTTCACGGCATTGGATGATAGAGGATCTAACTCAGTGATGTCATTTTCGTCGGCAAATCGGCCATTCACCGATACAATTCCAAAATGTCCGAAAGAGTCATGTTCTGATCGACCCGCTGTCCTAAGGTTTTACGCCTCAATCGGCCCCCCTTTTCCGTATTTTGTTTGCTTGTCTCATGTCTGTTTCGTTGTAATTGCTTCTGGCCATATTAATTTCCAATCAGATAAATAAAGGTGTTATGAGTCATTGTCGAACATCGCCTATCGGAAGCGCCAAGCAGACGACACGTGCATCAGCAGAGAGAGTTAGAGTAACTCCCATTGTTGCGAACGGCGTGATTCCGGCAATAAAACTTTTCGTTTTCGAAATGCCGCCGAAAAAAAACAAAAAACTTATCAGTGGCCTCTCGTTTGGTGTTGAAAAGAAGTCAGAATGATGGCCGAAAGATTTTCAAAATGTTCTAAAGGTTTGTGACTGAATCGGCCAAATGGCCTAAGCTAAAAATTTCTAGCAACATCACTGCTAACTCAAACCCCTAAGGAGGCAACTTGCTCATTTATTATTATTATTATTATTATTATTATTATTATTATTATTATTATTATTATTATTATTATTATTATTATTATTGAGCACAATCTTGGACAACTGGGTGTTGGGGAAGGAACCTAGTACTTCCTGTTTATTTAGGGTGTAAGTGGCATTCACGCGGCTAGGACATTTATCTGTATCAGGATAGTTACAGTCACAAGTATATCAACTAACAAGTTAGTATCTCGTATTGCCCCCAGTCGACGTGCGGTGGTCCCGTTGCCCTTGGTTTTAGCCACAAGCTGAGACGGGGGTATCCCAAACCTAAAAATAGAATAGAGAATTCTAAGAAATCTGTTCAAGGGAAGTAACTGATAACTAGCTATGGTTGCAGTCATGGTCGCCATTTTTCGCGAAGATGTGCTGGCTGAAATTAAACGAAAGTTGGGAGAGGAACTGCATATTTCTGGTAGTGAACAAAGGCTTTGCTCAATTATCGAAGGAGAACACGATGGATTTATAGAAACATGCACACATGTATGTGAGCTCAGTGCAGGCGATCGTGAGTCTCAGTGAACGATTGTTCGCCATTGTCAGATCAGCTGCTCAGATGGCTTCGATGTGATGGTTCACTTATCGCTTGAATCACACTGTATAATGCACATGCAAGTTCTGTCAAAGATATGATGATTTGAGCATATGTTCGATTCCGGACCGATTGGAAGGTGGGGTGGAAAAATTCAATCATGGTGATGATCAATCCTATTTTGCAATTGTGGTTAGGCCTACTTTATTGTGTAAGGTCACGGGTACTTACCTTTTGTAGTTTGTGTGCTTTTTGTTCTGTCGGCCTTGAGTGTTTGCGTCGCCTTGGCTCGTTGTACTTTGTTGTGGTCTCGCTCTCTTGTGATTTTTGAAAGCGAATTCAAATTGCATTGTTATCCAGCAGCATGCGAGGTCAAATTAGACGAATTCAGATCTAACCAATCTTCTTGTGACGCCATTTTGCGTGTGTCTCGTGTGCCATGCACTAATCGCGAAAAGTCCTGCCGACGTCATTTCAGAAAAGGATTTCCCTACCCATAATTCCCCTGGGTTTAAAAGTTTCTAAAAAATTATTTTAGGCCGACGACGCTCTATGGAGCGCAAAGCATGTAAAGGGAAGCAACCGGTTGTACGCGCACGTCGACAGAGACATAGAAGGGAGATACTAACTTGTAAGTTGATATACTTGTGTTACAGTACATGTAATGGAATGCTTTTGTGCACAAACTAGACCTTGCTACGTAAACTGTCATCCAAAGGAGTTTTCCAAAGGCAAATCTCAGTGTCTTTTTTATTTTTTGGACAATAAAGTTGTATTATAATTACATGTACAAACCCAATTTTATCAAAGCCTTAATCAGTAGCCATGCAATTTTATTCAGAGTGAAAAATGGCTGCTAGACCAAATGTGGCAATAGCCTGATCGCCTGGTGAGACTTGCACCTGGGGAGAAAATGTTTATTTTATGAAATCAAAGTACTTTGAACTGCCGTAACAGTGATAACCAAACAAAGAAAAAAAAAAGACTGACTTTCCTGTCTGAAGTTTTGATTATTTTTGGACATGAGGTAATTATTTTTCAGTAGGAACCCGGTTGTCTGTCATTTGGTCAATCATTTGCTCCGAAATTCACATTTTTGTTCAGAACACGCTTTTCGCATAATCTCAATAGTGACTGAATCGAAATTTCATCATTTTTATTTTGCAGATACAGTAACTACTGCAATGCATGTTAAATAATTCATTTATTTATTTGTTTGTTATTTATTCTTTGCATACACATTATCTGTTTGTTTATATTTTAATGTCTATAAAAATGTATTCTTTTTTTTAAAATGTTAAACGCGTGTGAGTGTGAATGCACGTGAGCGCTATTATTATCATTATAATTTTATTACACATTATCGGGAAAGAGCTGTGTATTAATATTGACCGATTACACAGATATTCTTAGAAATGTTTTTTTGTTTCTTTTAAATTTAGGCGAATAACACTAAAACAGATATGTATGTGTGTGTATTTTATCATCCGCTCGAAAAAACGGAAGTGGGTTGGAAAGTAAAAGTACGTAAATGTAATAAATATACGTATAAGTGGATAGTAAATGTTGCATCGTGTTATTATTTGATGTGGCAACACTTTAATCATGTTATGTTTTGTTTTTGTTTTTGAACCCTCTCTCTCTCCATATCGGCCCTTTTATTAATACTCTTTCTTTCCCTTTAACTGTTGTGATTACCTCGCATGCATTCATCATTTAATTTTTAACTGCAAACTGCCACCAACCACCACCATGTGAACCTTTACATCATATCTTAACGCACCTTTAAAATCATTCTAGAATCTTATCACGAATCATTATGAATAATAATAATAATATTCATAGATTTATATAGCGCACATGTCTCGCACAAAAAATAAGAAGTAATTCATGGTGATGAATAGGCCTAACATGTAAGGTGCTGGAAAACTACCAAATATTCCTAGGTTGGCTTGGGGCACGGCCGCGGCTTGAGCGTCCCTTGGGCAGTGGCACAATTTTTTCGATGTATATAACAGTTTAATGGTGATTATAATGAAGAAGATGAAAAAGGAAGAGAACAAAGAGAGGGTCCTACGATTATTATAGTTTTGACAATCTAATGGGGCCCATTAACCCTTATAATCATAATCTTAACTGATCAATCTGTAGTATACTACGAGTTACACTAACTGAGCATGAATCCAAATTGCTCATTTTGATATGTTTTGCATGGTATCATGTAAAATCCTCCATTGTTAGTTATAATCTTAATCACGACTTTTAATAACTTTTAGGCATCATTAACGTGATGCAGTCGATGGCCTATTGGTGGCTGTCGCGCCTCAACATGAATTTAAATGTTCTGGCGATAACATTTTATCGTTGGTTTTTTAATTAATGATAGTGGTTTTTTCCATTATGTCTTATGCTTAAATCCATATAACTCCATGTGAGCTGGATTGATTTTAACTTTCCAATTTATAAAATTTTGAGTCAAAATTGACTCCAAAAAACTCTGTTCATCCATGTGACCATGATATCTCCTTGTCTTAGCTATAATTAGTGGAATGAATGAATGTCCTGTTTGTGTGATCTGTGTCATAACTATTTTTAATTGTTCCTGATGGATTTTATTATGAGCTATATACTTTCATCAAGTTTTAAAATATTATGTCTCCTATATGCCACGGTGTCCGGGGACGTTAAATGTATCTAAAGTAAAGTAAAGTAAAGCTGATAGGTTTGTCCCCTATACGCACTGTGTCCGGGGACGTTAATTTAACCACTGAACTGAACTGAGCTGATAGGCTAGATGCCATTGAAGGAAAACCCCACTACCTACGCTGTACGATGCAGCTGCTCTGCATTATTAAAGGTTGGGATATATTGTGTGACCTTTAAACGCCAGTTGTTCTCCTTTCACAGTTTTATTTTATTTTAGTTTAGTTTAGTTTATTTTTTTTTTCTAAATATTTCCGCTTTCTTTAGTCAGGGCTTTTGGGCTCCCTTATCATGAAGGGAAGCAACTGGGATATGATTTGTTTTCTCCAGCGCATTTACGTCCCTTAGTTTTGAAGCAGACGATTGATTTTTACGCTTTTCTGGGAATGAATGAGTGGAACCATTAAGCTCTTTGGTGGAACTACGGCAGTACACTGGTGTTTGTGCCAATAATAATAGTTAAGAGGAAGTATTGCAAACTAGCCTCGTCGTGGTGTACTGCTTTTTACTTTGTGAAAGCTGAGCTGCTAACTGTGGAAAATAAAAATTAAAACCGAACTGTCCTTGGGCTTGGCGCCAGAGAAACACTGAACAGAAAAAGAATGAGTTGGCGTACAGAGAAAGGTCCGAAAGACATCTTCTGTCGTTCTGAGAGTAGTTCTAGTGGTGAAGTAGAGTGTGTTGGAATCGATTGCTCTGCCGCAGTTTGCATGTAACGCTGAAGAATGATTTAACTGCGATGTGTCGAGTGCAGAGGATGTCTACACAGGTACGTATTGACAATACGAGTTTGTCCTGGATTACCTGTGTTCACCTCATTAATTCTTTTCAGGAATTCTCGAAAAGTTTTCGTGAATCCCTGAGTTCTGAGAGTTGAAAAATGTTTGACTTGATAGGCTGATTCAGTGATTGTTTAATAGTTGTAGTCGAGCTCGCCGTTTAATTGGAATCTGATGCAAAATTTTGCAGATTTGGAAGTAAACAAAGGAGTGTGCGTCTATGTTTGCGCTTAAACTTCAAGACTTCCTTTACTTCTACCTTACAAGAGCTTCAATATTGGAAGTGTAGAGAGAGAGATGTATGTGTATTAAGAGATAAAATGAAGGCTAAATGCGTTTTAGCCTGTGTGGCATAATAGCATACAAAGCCAAAGGTTATGTTTGGTACTGATGTGTATATGTGTGTGTGTGTGTGTGTGTGTGAGAGAGAGAGAGAGAGAGAGAGAGAGAGAGAGAGAGAGAGATTTTGTAGGCCTGAGGGGTGATCTGGGAGTTTAGTTGGTTAGAGCACGGGGTTTCTATGCCAAAGGTTGCAGGTTCGATCCACTCAAGGGACGAACTTATGCGACTTAGTTATGGGACTTTCAAGTCACCAAAAGTTTTCTTTGGGTACTCCATTTTCCTCCCCCCCTTTCAATAAAGCTGTTGGATGTATCATGCAAATTAATCAACCTCAAATTTCCTAAAAATAAAAATAATGTGACTTCCTTTTTGCATTTTGAGTTTGTATGTTGGTGCAGATTGCCACATGTTGAGTCTGATTCAGGAATAAAAGCACGTTTACACCATCCTTTATCATCAAATTACTAAGGATAAGGGTTTATCTTGATGGTTATGATGGGTAGGGGAGAGGGAGTGTGAATGAGGTTATTGAGGTAACAGTTTTGCTTTCAGTTTCAGTGGAAGATTACTGATGAGTTTACGCTTTCATCGCTGCTGCCTGAAATTTTTATTGCATTGATTACGGTTTATAAAAGAATTTGGTACTAATGTCTGAGTTATAACTGAAAGGGGCTCTAACCGTCAGAAGCAACTTTTGTCTAAATGCGTACCCTTTTCTTTAACATAAATTAGCACCATGTAGATGACATATGGGTGTTATGTTCTCTCTAGTCTATGTGGTGGAGTTTGACACTGAAGCCCTCTTTCATGAACGTTGATGACGAGTCCAAAGTCATATCAATGATAACATTTTAGGGGCACAGTTGTTTCAATTATCCATCAATGAGAAGTGTTCTTTTTCACTAATATAAAAGTAGACTGTACTGCAAATGTAAGTAATTGAGTTCAGCCAGTCTGTTATGTTTTGTCCATCATGATTCATGTGTTTATTTATTTTTGTTAGGTACAAAAACATTTTTTTTACAGCCTTTTACATGGTTTACTCACATTCTACATCCATTTCTTTATTTCTATTCCCAAAATCATGATGACACATCAATGATCAACAATATACAACTGTTATGAGCGTTTTAAATTGGTGTGGTAGTGTGTAGTTTGACGCCCATAAAAATAATGCAGGAACATGTGGAAAAACTGTAATAAAAAATTTAAAATACAGGGTGCTTAAGGTTAAAACCATAATCTGGCCAGCGTCAATGTTTGCACTTCCGGAGATTGCCGATGGCAATTGAAAACGTGATGGGAAAAAAATGAATTTCCAATCCTACATCACAAATCCTGACAGCCACTGGCTTTTGTAATAGCTGTCAGTGCTTGCTAATACCACATCTTGTGCAGTTGTGGCTGGGTGGAATTCCACATCCAGAGCTCACACATTTGACCCATCTTGATCCCCTTCTATACGTCATAAACAGGAAAGCCTGTTTTATCGTTTGACACCTGATTTAGCTTTTCACCCTGCAGGCACTTACAATTGGGCCTAACTAACACATAACAGAGACAGTTGTTAGCTGTCAAGACCATACAAAATTCTTTCACTGATTGGTACCACAAATGTGACTTCGGTTACATTTTCTTCAAAATATATAGGTGAGATCCACTTGAAATCACATTATTTAATTTCTTTGTATTGGTCTGCTCATTGTGATCAATTAATTGGATTTTTTAAAAATGTTTTAAGTTTGGTTACTTAACTCTTTTATTGGGAAGCGCAGTTGGCTCAATGGCGTACGCAGTGTACTCAAATGTCAGGCGATAACATTGCAATTTGTACAGGGAATGGTTCAGGCCCCATTGACAGCCTGGAGCACATTAATAATAATAATAAAAATTATAAATAATTGAAATAAATTTAAAAACAAATTTATTATTAAAAATTACCGTGAGACACTGCACCCTTACTCCTTTTAATGAGAGTATAAACTGAGGCCTAGCCTGTGCCCACACTTATTCCATCGCATGGACTTTAAAGATCCTGATGCACATGTCTTAAGTGTTTGAGTACCAGCTACACAAATACACCCAGCATGACCTATGTCTTTTCTCCCTATCCCAATCATCCAGGATTATGCTCAGTCGTCTGGGTGTCAGACTATTTGCCCAAAGGTTTCGGGTGGGTGCCTCAGGCAGCTTGAGTTAGATCTTGTTTCGACCAGCGCTTTGAGCAGTTCTTGAGCTGGATAAGCACTATATAAAAGTGATTAAATAAATAAATGAATTTCATTGCCCAATAACACACATCAGAGTGGTTTTCTTTCAGCGCCATTAATATTATTTTTGTAGATTTTGGAGACATTTTGTCAAAATGGCACTATAAACCTGTTGCAGATAAATGCTTTAAAATCTCAAACCACTAACACTTTCAAGAATCGGTTGTCCAGACAAAGCTCCCAGATTTTAAACAATTATTCTGTTGCTATGATGAGTAATATTAATGAGAAAATTACATGCTCCAGAATAGATTATTATGTGACAATATTTTGGCATTTATAGAGGCTTGATGACCTGCTTTTGTCCTCGAGGGTGTAGGTGATGTGGAGAGTGGAAAACACACAGTCACTCAAAGGTGATCAGCGAGAAAGGCCAGACATTGGTGAAAGGTTTGAAGACTTTACTTAAGCAAAAAGGCGTAAACTTGAACAAAAAGAACCCTGAAAACAAAAAGAAAACTATTAAGTTTCCAATCTCATCAGACTATAAAGTTATGCATTAAAGAGCAAAACGAATTATTACATTGCCACAAGAATTATTTACAAAATCAATAAGCTTACATTATTCAAGACTTTAGTAATACAGTAAAACCTCCATTTTGAGACCCTCTCTCAAACGACTTCCTCCAACAAATGACCGGAAAAAAATTCACCGATGGTTTGTACTATATAAACGACCTCTCTTAAACGACTATCTCTAAAACGCAACTTGCGATCTTCAAAGAAATAAATTTTACGACCTAGCATCTGAAGAATTCAGATTTTAAAGCAATACTATATTTGTGCGCTTGAAGAAAACAGTTTCATTTACATTCAGACGATGCATTATAACAGCTTGAAATACTCCAAGGAACTGACCAGATTTGCCCTGAGCAAGGGCCTGTCAGCTCTTGCCGACACCATGTCTGGTGTTCAAAGTGACATACTAAGAGAACATGCACGAGTGGGGGGGGGGGGGGGGGGGGGGGGGGGGGGGGGAGGGAGGAGGGGGCGTGGACGGCGGAGGGGGGGGGGGGGTGTGTGCATGCAAACAAACAGAAATTACCGCTTTCTTTCAAAAAATACAAACTATTCAATGATTGAATAAAAATAATTACAACAATATTAATGGGGTTATCTTATAAATAGTTATAACTCCAAACTTGCACTCAGCACTTACATACACTTTTAAACAACTATCATACCAACATTGATTTTTTATTTTGTAAATAATGAGAAACAGGAAGATATTGACTGTATTGGTTATGAGACTTTACTGATGCCTCCAGAGGAGGGGAGAAGGTAAGTGTGTGTGGGGGGGGGAGGGGGGATGTAAGGTCATTCCCACATACTCCTTCATGGGTTTTCTGAGTGATCTTTGAGAAAAACCAGCCAAGCTTGTCTGTCCAGCGCTGACCGATTGCAGTTTTTATTACTGAAACTGGTTTTTCACTGCTCCAATCTTTTTGGGGTTCACGCTCATGCCCTGCTTCGTATACTATATTATATTGTAACATTCTCGATCTCTTGCTACAGAGCATACTTAGCATACCGTTATGTTGAGGGACGCTGTGACCATTAAAAAAAAAATGAGGCTAAGAGCTTTTGAAATTTTGACGTTTAAAAAAATAAAGACCATTGAGACAGTTTGTTATTTTGTGTTTGTGAGTAATTTTACATGTTATTTTATTTGGAAATAATGTATAGAGCTGCTTGATTTGAAAAGAAGAAAGAAGCAATTTTCTGCATAATTGTGAATTGTGATTTCGATGTGTAAACCTGCGTCTTTTCTAGGTGAGCACCATTCGTTAATTGTGAATGTGCGTGTGTGTGTGCGTGTGTGTGTGCGCGCGCTTGGGAGAGAGAATGAGAGAGAGAGACCCTTCCGTCTTCGCCTACATTTTTCAACCTCCTCCTACTCTCCTTTCCCTAAATATATACTTTATACACTTTATATGGTCAAAGCGTCCCTCCTACATGACGTTTTGCTAAGCATGTTCTATTGTTTGCCATTTGTATTTTATTTATGAAATACAGTATTAGTATTGTTGTTTTTGATGACTTGTAGTCTTACTTGTTCCATTTGAACATTTATTATTTCTTCCTGAATAACCTGTAAAGCAGCAAAAATGTGGAAGTGCAGGCACAAATCAAAATACCGGTGATGGGAGAGCGACCGTTCAGGGGTATCAGAGGTTTCCTAATGCCCCCTACCCTCACTCCAGCCAAAACAGAACTGTGTGGTCTGCAGAGATCATATCCAACATGGCACCATCTTCAAAAGCAGCCGTACAGGGAAAAGTGTCACAGTCATAGATGAGATGTTCTGCCAAACTAGTAATCTGATATCTATTAGAATGCCGCAAGTGCCCCTACAGTACAATATGTTGGCGAAGCGCAGACAACCTTTAGAAAAACTTTCCACGGCCATAGGAGCAGCATCAGGAATTTATCCCAAGACCCCGACTTTAAAACTAAACACTTCCAGTTTCCGGGGCAGTCACTAAAGGGCATGATTGTTACACCCATAGAAAAAGAAAAGATCTAAAAGTAAGAGGGTCCAAAAAATAGAGAGGAATTCTGGACAAGAAAATTTACACCCCTTTGTTCTGAACTCTAAATGTATAAGAGCTAGTCTGCACAGTGCTCTCATGTCCTGCGTTAATGGTCATGGGAGCTGGGGCTACCCTTCCACCTTCCTTTGCACTGGCAACGTTGGTTTACTAACTGTAGATTATAGTCACTGTCACACGACACCGAAGCGTATAGGCGACTACTGGTCGCATTATTCTGACACCAGCGAGCCAGTTGATGGTAAGGGGGAAATAATATGGTCACATATTGGCCAATCCGGGATTCGAACCAGGTACCTTTCGGTTACTAGTAAGACGCTCTACCAACTGAGCTACCCGGTCCCTCCGTTGGTTTACTTCGTTCGTTCGTTCGTTTATTAGATTATAGTCCCCAGACACTTGCGCATATATGGGACTTAAATCATGCACCAGCATAAACTTTACAAGACCATATTAAAAAACATTCATCCATCCACACAAGTAACATTTAAAAGAGTATAATACGTTTATAATGCGTACATAGTAGCCTAGAGGGGCAGATGAGCCAAAGTCCAACATACCCACATGATAAGAATTAAAAAGTTGTAACAAGTTAAAAAGGGCATATGTGCCGTTGCCAAAATACGCCCACCATAGTAATATAAAATACAAGTTAAAAAGAGAAACCCACAGAAGCCAACAACGCTTATAACGCTTAAGAGGAGTGCCTGGTGAGAGCTCGAACAGCCCAACACCCCATCCAAAGATAAAATTCCAAGGCAGATAGCAGGGAGGTGAAACACCGCCCCACCAACGACCATGGATCATGCTAAAAAGATACATGGTTTACTTTAAGCTTACAACCCTTATATAGCCCTCATCCTCCTGCTACTTAGAATGATTGACCTGGTAATGTTAAAAGGGGATATCTCGGTCCCACATTTTAGCTTTATTAAAAGGAAACTGCCTTGCCTTTTTATAACACAGATCTTGGTCATGCTTTTACCCAGGAACTTTGATTTTAGACTAAGACAAATGAAATAGGAAGAGTTGAAGAAAGGAGAGGGAGAGAGTGATGAGTGGAGAGAGGACTGCATGTAACGTTTTACATAAGTTTTAGTCTTGGGTGTTCTTTATTGTCTATATTTGATTGTCGTATTATTATATTGCGGATATTGGCTTATAATTCGATCATCTTCAAATAATTCCAGCTAACGTATTGAGTAGGAAAAGAAAATAGAGAGTTTTGGCGCGCGCACTTAGTGTTATCTGGACAAATCAGTGAACATGTACATAACTTGTATTGACATGCCTACTTGTTTTGACGTCAAAACAATGATCCGTTAGGGTTAGGGCTGGGTTATGGTTAGGGTTCGAACACTGCAAAGTACTTAAAAATGGGGACGAAATATGACCCATTGTCAGCACAAAGTATGTGGCGTTTCAGAAAAGTCATGATAATATTGTGTACCTCCGGCTCTGTGTGTGTGTTTATTTCTCTCTGTGTGTGTATGTTTGTGTGTGTGTCCTATGATTGTTGTGTGCATGTATATGGGTGTATGTTTGACCTGTAAACATTGTCAACAGAATTCAAGTTTTTTTGTTTGTTTTATAATTGCTTTCTAATGAAAATGATTTGTTCTCAGTGCTATATATGTTTGTGAATGGATTTTTTTTATCAGTTGGCTTGAATAGTTTTAGCGAAATACATGTATAGAAAAACTTTTAATCTGGTATTTTTTTTCCTCCTACGACTCTTTTAATTGTCTTTCTAGTAAGAAGAGTTCATAGTTATAATTTATTATCTTCCCGTCTTAAGCTGGTCGGCTGCGATTCTGCAAACATCGGCGGCAGCACCATCCCATTTAGTAATATTGTTCGTTATTTGGGTGTCAAGCTAGATAATTCTTTGTCCGTGCATGACCACATCAGTAACATCTGTCTTTTGTCCTTTCTTGAGCTTCGGCGTATTGCGTCCTTGAGACAGTTTCTTTCAAGGGATGCTTGCACAGAGTTGGTCAGTGCTTTTGTGACATTTAGACTTGATTATTTGATTATTGTAATTCAGTTCTAGCTGGTCTCCCCATTGATAAAGTTAGCCGACTGCAGCGTGTACAGAACTGTGCTGCTCGGCTTGTGCTTAAAAAAACGGAAGCGTGATCATGTCACGCCTCTCTTAATGCAGCTCCACTTGCTCCCTGTCAAGTTCCGCATTGAATACAAAATTGCTGTCCTAGCTTTCAGTCACTTTGACCAGTCACTTTCACCATATCTGCCTGAGATACTCGCTACCTACACTACAACTCGTTCTTTGCGCTTTATCAGATGAAAAACTTTTTAAAACGCCCAAACGTCGGCTTAAAACAATTGGCGAGCGGTCTTTTAGTTTTCAAGCACACAAGATCTGGAATGCGCTTCCTGCCGGTTTAAGACATTGTACAGACCTTGTTTCCTTCAAAACGCACTTGTTCTGCAAGGCGTTTTCTGTGTAAATAATATGAACAGTAATAATACTTTCTGAATGATGGTGTACATGACGTAGTGCGAATGTTGTGATGATGCGTACGAACGATGTGTGTAAGCGCATTTAGTTGTTATTCTAACGATAAGTGTGTTGTATAAATGCAATTTATTATTATTATTATTATTATTATTATTATTATTATTATTATTATTATTATTATTATTATTATTATTATCTTTCTCCTTCGCTTTTGTTAGAGAATTGTTACTATACCTTTTATACTGTAGACTCATTTGACACTCTGTATGCTGCAGTTTGCTGCATGTAAAAACCGAGTATCGATGATCTATCGAGTCTTTGATACAACATGTGTAGTAGGATGTGCCTCAGCGGTCACTGATGATCAGATTGCTGTAGGTCAAGTACGCTTTCCGTTAAAGTGGTGGTCATCCAGCTTATTGCGCAATGGCATTGCTGCGGGTCTTTTTTATTTGTTTGGTTTGTTTCAGCCTCCCACATAATTGTATCTTTTCCCTTTTGTTCTCTTTGTGCAGTAAAACGAGTAGCATTGAGTATGCTATATGCATTACACGTGTCTCTAAGTACCATTTCTGATGTTGGTATTGTCTGGATGACCAATTGCATGTTTGAGAAAGTGAGTGAGGAGAGAGAGAGAGTGGGTGGGGAAGGGTGGGGGAGGGGTGACATTTACCCATTTGCTACAGTGCGTATGCTGAAAGTAAGAAAGAATAGAGGAGAGTGAACGAGAGAATCGATGACGTGAATGTGCCTATGTCGGCAAAAGAGGCCTTTGTACATTCAAGACAAAGCTTGAATATATTATCTTTGATGTCTTGAATATATTATCTTTAATGTCTTAATTTCTCTAAATGTATTTATTCACGCGGTGTATGGAGAATAACATCTTGAAATGTGTGTGTGCGTAGTTTAATATCAAAAGCATGCCATTGATTAAGTGTTTTTTGTAAAAGCATGCACTGCCTTATGACGGAGGCTCTTTATGTTTTGGCCACGTGGTGTACGAAAGAGTGTTATACATGTATGCTATCACGCGCATGTGTGGTTATGGGTAGTAGTACTCTTATGCTATTGCTGCTTTAAGTAGTTAAAAGTGCATCACATTACCGTACTATTTTGAGTGTTGTTGTTGACAGTTGTGATAGCCCAGAATGTCCCTTTTTAATGAGCACCGAATGTTCCTTTTTAATTGCCTGTATATTTGTTTACAACTGTGCAAGGTTTTGCCTTTTAACCTAGCAGGCCAGATAGTGTTGTTGGCCACGATGAAGGCGTTTTGCATGTTGAATGTACAGTGTAGTGGTTGTATAGCAGCACGCAGTCACCCTCTTATGGCCTTAGACGTTTTAGACTGTCGGATGGAGGGAAAAGATGATTATTACACACAGGAGTTCACATTTCTTACTGCCAGCACGATGTTCACACGATTTATTAGCCAATAGTATTTTAGACGCGTCCCGAACGTGCAAAGTAAGTAGGTTTAAATATAACTTGTTGTTGTTGTTGTTGTCGTTCTTCTTCTTCTTCTTCTTACAATACAATACAATATAATACCACACATCTTTATTGTCCAACTTTCACATTATAAATAAAAGAGGAAAATTTGCTTTGGCATTGAGCGCAAACTTTGCCGAAAATATCCAGATAAAAAGGGACAATAAAGCGTTAAATGAACAAAATTAAAATTTCCCATGAATAAATAAAAATAAAATTCTTGTTGTTGTTGTTCTTTTTGTTGTTGTCGTTCTTCTTCTTCTTCAAGAGGAGTTGATGAATTAGATGGAAAAACTGTCTGCTCCGTTTATTTATGAAACTTTAACTTATTATATATATAAGTTATATATATATATATTTATATATATAAAGAAAGAGATTACTCTTATATAGCGCATTTATAAGCTCAGAGAGAGCTTCTCAAAGCGCTGGCCACTACTATCCAGCAATCACAAAATAGTTTGCTGAAGTCAGGATTCGAACCCACGTCGCCCGAGACGCGCGTACACAAGTCGAGCGCTCTGACGTCTGAGCTACAAGTCGAGCGCTCTGACGACTGAGCTATCCCTGCCGCCATATATACAATTTATGCATTGACAAGTCATGTTTTCCTATAATGTTTAAACAAGCTGAAGCTATTGCGCTTTTAAAGTCTGATGATAGTTCTGACCCATCAAATTATAGACCCATTTCTATTCTTTCTATTATATCTAAGCCACTTGAAAAACACATTAACAACCATATTCTAGACCATTTCACAAAAAACAACCTATTACCTGAAAATCAATCTGGCTTCAGAGCTTAGCATTCTTGTCATACAGCTCTCACATCTATGATAGAACAGTGGCTTAATAATGTTAATGATCACACATGTACCGGAGCATTATTCGTTCACTTTTCAAAAGCTTTTGATGTAATTTACCATGACCCTCTATTACGTAAATTACAATTATATTGCATAGCTTTAAATTAATTGATATTCTAAAATCTTTTATTTCTGACAGAGAGCAGTGCGTCATTAATAACCGAAAGTCACAGTTTGAAGCTGTTACTACTGGTGTACCTCAAGGATCGATCTTATGGCCTTTCTTATTTTCTGTCTATATAAATCTTCTTTTTTTTGCGTAGATTAACGTCCCCGGACACATGGCGTATAGGGGACAATTATGAATATAAATGATCTTCCCCTTCATATTTATACTTCTTGTGAACTCTTTGCGGATGACACCACATTATACTCCAAGAATACAGAAATGTATAATGTTGCGTCTTTACAAATAGGGGCAAATGACCTACAAGAATGGGTTGAATTTAATCATATGACACTTAATCCAGGCTAATTACAACTTAAACTAGACAAAAAATGGCAAAGTTATTCTATGAAACCCCCTTGCAACAAAACAGATGAAAAAGTACAATGTCATAAACTCTGGACGTTAGACAATAATTTGTCTTGGTGGTAACATATTTCAAATATTAGTAGAAATATTTCCAGAAGGACTTATCAATTATCAAGGATTAAACATTATTTAAATCTGCATTATCGTAAACTATTCTGTTTGGGACATATTCAACCATTTATTGATTATTCTTCAACTAGTTGGGATTCTGCTAGTAGCAAAGCAATGATGTTTTTATTTAGGATTCATAAACGTGCAATTAAAATGGTTATTCAGTATTCTTAAACAAAATATTTCTGAATGATTACAAACATATCAACATACTACCTCTTGCCAACAGATTAACATTTAATAAAGGAATTTTGAGGCACCATATCCTTTCCGGTAAAACACCTTCCTATCTTTCTTCTCTTTTTTCTAGGAAAACTGCCAGATTTTCTACCAAACTAATTATCCCATTTCCAAGAATTGGTCTGTTTATAACCAGTCTATCATATTTAGGTTCCACGTTTTGGAATAACTTTCCAGAAGTTCCCCGCAATGCAATCACTAAATACTCATCCTTTAGAAACCATCTTTTACAGCACATTAAAATTAGTTAATTAGCTACTCAGCAAGAGTTCTACAGTCATTACTTTCTTTAGATTGTTTTACATAAGTTGTGTGTGTGTGTGTGTGTGTGTGTGCGCGCGCGCGCGAGCAGAACATGTCTTCTTCTTCTTCTTCTTCTTCTTCTTCTTCTTCTTCTTCTTCTTCTTCTTCTTCTTCTCCTCCTCCTCTTCCTCCTCCTCCTCCTCCTCTTCACGTCCCACTCTATTGGTATAACGTTCGCTGGCACACCGATGACCCAGGTTCGAATCCCGTGGTCACAGTGGTGGCCGAAATAAAAAAGAGTGGCAAATTTTTACTGTCCATTTTTACAGTATGATTGCTTTTGTGGTTCAGTGTTGATTTAGCTCCCTACCCCTGGTTTCATGAGATAAATATCCCCGTCTGCCTTTTGCAAGTGGTGGGTGTAGACGTTAAACCTCAATGTTCTTTCATTCAACCTCCTCACGAGTTCATCCAGTTACTCCCTTGTCCTCTTCTTCCATCTTCTCCTTCTCGCTCACTGTTAATTCTTCTTCCTCTATAGAGTACCTTTTCCTCCTCCTCTTCTTCTTCTTCTTCTTCTTCTTCTTCTTCTTCTTCTTCTTCTTCTTCTTCTTCTTCTTCTTCTTCCTGCCCGATTCTTCATCCTTTCCTCTTTTCTTCTTCTCCTCCTCCTCCTCCTCCTCCTCGGATCCTTCTTCTCAAGTGTCAGCTTATTGTCTGCTCTATTGTCTGTTTCATTCTCTTCTGCCTTGACAAGCAGGACACAGTACTCTGTGAACTTTCCAGTCTCTGTCAGAGAGAGCTCAGATTTCAACGTAACCCAAAAAAAAAAAAAAAAAAAAAAAAATTCACAACAAGGATACAGGTTTTAGGCGGGAACCTAATCTTACAATCGTTCCTCGTATCATTCACACTCACATTCTGCGATTTTCAGTCAAATATGCCAACTACAAGACAGATAACGGTAATAATACGACAAAACAAATAGAAACAGTTATCCTATCCTATCCTATCCTATCCTATCCTATCCTATCCTATCCTATCCTATCCTATCCTATCCCGTAACTCGAAAGTCGTTGGGGCACCACGGATGATCGTGTAACCAGCGTACTACATCTTTCTCTGTCATCAGAAACCTCACGGCTTCGCTCAGTGTCAAGCCAGTCCATTCTCGATTTTTGTCCTGCCACCTCTTGTTCTGTCTCCCTCGTGTTCTGCCCCTTTGCACCGTGCCTTGCAGGGTGGTCTTTTCAAGGCCTGATGCTCTGGTGACGTGGCCATAGCATCAGAATTTCCGTTTCTTCACCACTGTGAGCATGTCATCGTGCTGTCCAATGGTCTGTGTTATGGTCTGTGTGAGCATGTCATCGTGCTGTCCAATGGTCTGTGTGATGGTCTGTCGGACTTATTTATTTTATTGTCTATGGACCTTTGTGTTTGTTTGTCTGTGCGAGAGAAAGTGTTTTGGTCTAATATCACCTAGCTAGTGAAGAGACGTTAAATAAAAGAATTGAATTGAATCTGACTTCGTCGTTGGTGATGTGCTGGTATATAAAATGCAGAGAAGTCTTCTGTAGCATATCGTCTCCGTGTTTTGTATTCTTCGTTGTAGATTTGCTGTTAGGGTCCATGTTTCGCAAGCGTATAGGAAGATGGAGATGACAAGGGAGCGCAGCATCCTTACCTTGGAGTGTAGACTGATGGTTCCGTCTTTCCAAATGGGCTTCAACCTTGTCAGGGCAGCAATTGTTTGTGCAACCCGGGAGAGGACTTCCTGTCGGGATACAATGGCTCCTAAATATTTGAAGCTATGCACTGTGTTGAGAGTTGGCCTTGGACAATGACGTCCGTGTTGATGCCAATGGTGTTGTTTGTCATATATAGAACTATTATGCAGCATACAAAAAAAGATATATGACAATCAATATTGGTGTTGCAATTACACAATGAGAGAGAGAGAGAGAGAGAGAGAGAGAGAGAGAGAGAGAGAGAGAGAGAGAGAGAGAGAGAGAGAGAGAAAGAAAGAAAGAAAGAGAGAACCAGCCAGCTAGCCTGGCAGCTCGCCTAGTCTCAGCCACTCTATATACATGCGACCTGGCAGGGTGGGAGAGGAAATTAAAAATCAAACTAAGCATGGCGGGACGGCTTTTGGGGATGCCGCTATCGGCAATCATGCGCTATGGCTATTGATTTTCCCATTACGCCGCGCTTCCCACTTCGCATGAGATAGAGAACAACACACACACACACACACACATGCACCCACCCACACACCCACCCACACACACACGTACACACACACACATTAACCCACACATATACACCCTGACCACTAAGAAAAGCTCACACACAGACACTGTACAGCGTGCATCAACACCACCCTTCCTCCACCCACGCCCCCATCTCCCTTCTCGTCACCACCTGTCTTTCCACCTGATGGGATGGGACAGAGAACAAAACAGGCATGATCACACAAACGTGGGCACGCGTAACAAGAGCCAACACAAACATAAATACAGGCTCCAATGAAATAACGTGCATAGATATTCCGTCTCTGATCCTACCTTCCCCCCCCCCTCCTCCCCCTTCTCCCCTCTCCATTTTGACATGCAACTGGACGCTCCGCCCTTTGTACACCTGGAGGGCAGCACTATTCTCTCTTATCTATACCCCCCCACCCCCCCCACCCTCCCATCACGTTTCATGTTCACACGGTTCAGTGGGTTCTGGGCAGGGATGCAAATCAGTATGGCTTCATTTGCATTAGAACATGGACGCCACTCTATGGGATGAAGTTGAAATGGATTTGAAATCTGAAGTGGATTGAAATTCGGGATTGTTTTTCTCGTTAAACATGTACATGAACATGTAGAATAAAAATGATATCAATCGATCCTAAGTGGTTTGTGTTGACAGTTTAACTGCATTCAATACTGCAGGTAAATCCTCTACTATGCGTGCAATTCTCCCCAAAAGAACAGCAGCCACTGTACATCTACTTCAGAAAGGATGCTGTTGATCCCTAAGACTCAATAAGTTGCCTGTTAAGTATTGACATGTCAGCCCGATTATTAGCCCCATAAAGATGGCAGTCAACGCTGACGGTAACATTAAACAATGATTAAGGTACTTGATTTCCCCTTTTCCCCTCAGCGCCACCCAGGCCCTTTTATTTATTATTGAGTGAAACGATTGACATGTTTGTGGATATATAACCAAGCATCCAGTATTATATTTTCTTGCAAGTAGTAGTTTGCACTTCCGTGATCTCACATCAAGTCACTACCTTGAAACAGAAGACTAGAGGATTTCACAATTTAACAGCTTCGCCATCAAATCAGGTGGTGGTGTTTTTGCATGTGTGTATGTAAATTATATCTTTGTTTAGTTGTGTGTGTGCGTGCACGAGTTTGTGCGTGTGTGTGTTTGTGTGTTTCGCTACGACGTGCGTCCATGTGTCTGGAGTCAGTATAAAATCTATAGCACATCCCCTTATGCTTTATACCCCCATTCCCCTCTCCTCTTTTTTTTCTCTCTCTCCTCTTTCTTCCTCTTTTGCTCTCTCTCTCCCTCTCCACCGCCCCCTCTCTTTCATACACTCCCCTCTCCCTCTCTCGCCCTCTCTCTCTCTTCTCGAGCGTCCTTCCCCTGACTGTCTTTGTGAATCGATCGTGTCACACATAGCACTCTGTCACAGAACGTTAATGGTTAATGATTGTGAAGCACGCACTAACAACATTAGGAACTATTTGCTCTCCGAGGAGATTCCTAGCACCCCCATACCCCCATCCTGCACCATCTCTCTCTCCCTCCCTCCCTCCGTCTCTCTCTCTCTCTCTCTCTCAAAAATAATTTGAACAGTCATTTTGCGCTTGAGGTGATTATTTGTATTGCTGTCTTGCGCATATTATATTTGATGGTTTAGATTTCTTCAAATGCGTGGTGATTATAATTATGTCCTTATACTAGTACATAACCATTGTGAGCCTAAAGTTAGGACGGATCTGTCCACTACAATATAATATACTAGTGGTTTTTGTACCCTGGCAAGCCAGGGTACACACGATGCTGTTTAAAATGTAGACAGAGAGAATTTTTGTCTGCGAGTTTCATTTGGACGATGATACCTCCCCATATCCCCCTTGATACCTCACCATCCCCCCCCCCTGATATCTCCCCGTCCCCCCATGATGCCTCATCATACCCCCTTGATACCTCCCCGAACCCACTTGATACCTCCCCATACCCCCTTGATACCTTCCATACCCCCTTGGTTCCTACCTGTACCCTCCTTGATACTTCCCCGTTGATCGTTTCGCAGGTATGGATGAAAGGAATCGACCGTATCGTCGTCGTCGTATCGTATTTAGATTTACGTCCCCAAACACGTTAGCGTATATAGGGGACTTACGGAAACGACCATCACCATACCCCCTTATATATACCCGTATCCCCGTTATGCCTACCCATGCCCCTTTAAACCTACCCGTAGCCCCCTTTTACCTACACGTACCACCCCATCCCGATCCTTGGTAGTAGTAGTAATAATAATAACAATAATAATAATAATAATAATAATAATAATAATAATATTGAATATAGAATAATACAAATAGAAATCAGAAAAAACACCAAGGTTTTAAAATAAAATAAAATATAAGATATTATAATTGTTATAATAATAATAATAATAATTATTATTAGTTTATAAGTAATTATAATAATTAATAATAATAATAATAATAATAATAATAATAATAATAATAATAATAATAATAATAATAATAATAATAATAATGATGATGATGAATATAGAATAATACAAATAAAAATCAGAAAAAACACCAAGGTTTTAAAATTAAATAAAATATAAGATATCAGTGTTCCCGATTACGCACAGTAGTGCGTCAATTACGCACAAAATTTGAAAATGACGCAGGAAAATTTGCATGTGTGCGTCCTGTGGACGCACACATTTTTTTGAAATCGCTGAAGTCATAAATACGACAAACGAGTGGCAAACTAATTCACGGCATAATCAGAATCAGAACCCAACTGAGACTGCCATTGCAGACGATTAAAGATTGTGTCGGGAGTTGTCGTCCTTAAAAATCGCATGCGCGCGCATTGTAAACTTCTTCCAAGCAATACATTCACTGAACAAAAGAAATCTTCGTTAATCTTCGTTAATCCATTCTTTGATTCTATCATACACGATCATGTCACTTCTGACTTGGTTAACTGGGCCCAAAACCCGTTCATCCACCGATTTGGGGACTCTCAAAATTTGCACAAGGACTCTTAAAATTTTATACCTGGGAGTCCCAAGGACTCTCATTTTGTGTTTGTGGAGGGAACACTGGATATTAAGAAAAAGCCTAAATTAAAAAGAAAAATATCCATATTTTAGTATACTAAAAAAAAAAAAAAAAAAAAATAGGGGCCGGGTGAGATTTGAACCTACGTCGCCCTGCACGGTAGGCGAATGGTTTTACTAACTGAGCTACCAACGCTTACACGAAAGTACAGCAATTTTTTGGTTTATATGGGAAAACATGCTGAAACCTCAATTTGATTTTTAATGGAAGCGCGCGGAATGAGGCTATTGCAGTTTGTGGACATTTTGTTTATTTATTTATAAATCTCAGAAACGGTTAAACGTTCGGTAAGGAAATGTCGGCTATAACGATTTCGTGGGTTTTGAGCACACAAAGGGCCGATTCACAGCACCCAGCACCTGCCCAGATCAGCGTCCATAGGAGACAAACTTTACAGTAGAGGCGAAGAAGGACTTCCGGCTAAGCAATTTATATATATAGATGCCAGTGGTTTCACAGGTGTATAATTGATTCCCTGGCAGATAAAAATGTATCCTGTTATTTTTCTTGGTTCTTTTTTTTTAAATTTCTCTTCTTCTTTTTCTTGTACTTCTTGTTTTTTTAAATTGTTTTTCTTGGTGGTGGTAATGATTGTTGTTGTTGTCGTTGTTGTCGTTGTTGTTTTTGTTGTTGTTGTTGTTCTTCTTCTTCTTTTTCTTCTTCTTCTTCTTCTTCTTCTTCTTCTTCTTCTTCTTCTTCTTCTTCTTCTTCTTCTTCTTCTTCTTCTTCTTCTTCTTCTTCTTCTTCTTCTTCTTCTTTCCATGTTTCGTGTGAAGCTGCTTCTTTAGGTTAAAGCCGAGTCACGCCAGGTTACGAAAATTGACACTTTTGAAAATACCGATGTGTCTGGAAATGCATTTGATTGATTAGCCATCTCGTTTTAATCCTTATTACCATTAATCATTTTTTCTACACTCTACAGTACAAAACTACTGGACTACGAGCCTGTGGGTTACAGGGAACTCCGCTTATTTTATATTACGGACCAGCGCCTTGAGAAGCTCTCTGAGCTGGTAAGAGCGCTATATAAGAGAAATCTCTTTCCTTTTTACTTGCTCACCCGCATCCTCTTTTGTTTTCCTCTACACTTCCTTCTCCTAATACCCTATATTACCCTACCCGACCCTGTGAAGTACACGAGCAGCGATGAAGCAGTAACTTAGTTCTGTGCGAAGAGTGGCTTTTTTTTTTTTTTTTTACACCTAATAACGACTAATCACCCTCACTCCACACAAGACACGATCGATACGAGCACAGCCATCGGTAATCATCCTCAAAGTAAGGACCTAGTGGGATGGAGCAGCTGCCAATGCTGTATTAACTCGCATCATCATCATTAGCTGTATGGCTTCTTTTTTGTTTTGTTTTAAACAGCGATTTCCTCCTCCTCCTCCTCCCCCTTCTTCTTCTTCTTCTTCTTCTTCTTCTTCTTCTTCTTCTTCTTCTTCTTCTTCTTCTTCTTCTTCTTCTTCTCCTCTTCCTCCTCCTCCTCCTCTTCATCATCATCATCATTAGGCCACAGTTGCACTCATCAAGGCCCTGACATCAAGGCATGGAACAGCTGCAAATGTTGAAAGCATCAGCAGCTTCATCATTAGCATCAGAACATTTACCCAGTGCAAGCGCTACAGATTTTGTGCCAGCAGGTACACACAGCCGGCCTACAAGAGTCACGGATTGCAGCACCAGGACAGATTTTTCCCCCGCAGAATAAAATTTTCTTGTTCTTGACATAATATTCAATACGCCAATTAGGGCCTGTCAAAATTCTACCGGTCTTCGTTACGGCAGGACTATGCTGCCGTGAACTGACAAAACCGAGCAAGTCCACAAAACCTACTTTCGAGAAAATCGACGTTTTGTGTTGCGCTATATTACGCGATCGTTTCTGGAAGTTTAAGGGCATATTATAATGCAATTCCTCGATTTAAGAGTGCATACCTTGAATGTTAAAGAAATGTTTGATAGATTTGATGTTTTAAGACTATTTGTGGACTTGCTTTGTTTTGTCAGATTATTCTTGAGATAGATCTTTGTTGAGAACATGACAAAACCAAGCAAGTCACCCGCTTGGTTTTGTCAGTTTATTATTGAATTAAATCCTTGTTAAAAAAATTCACAAAACCAAGTAAGTCAAATCCGCTTGGTTTTGTCAGTTTATTATTAAGTAAATCCTTGTTTTCAAAATTCACCAAACCAAGTAAGTCCCATAGGCCGTTTCGTTTCTTTGTTAAAAGGTCTGACGAGATGAGTCACATAAGTTGGGTTTTGTAAGATGTGGGTGCGGCAGTTACAGTGAGTGTATATGTGTGCCTGTTTATTGTTTTTAGCCATTCTTCACTTAATATTCCTGGGTTTGAGTCATGGTTTTTTTTTGCTCTCCCTTCAAAATAATATTAGATGCAGCCAATTTAATTTTAAAAATACAAAACTATTTTCCTTTCAGTTTCCTATTGTAGCGATCTTCCTGCCTTTACACCACGTGTATGTCTTGTATTTTGTTGCCCTTGTTGTGTGTCTGTAATATATTTGTTGCTGTTTGTTTGTGGGTTCGGGCACTGAATAGAATAGGCCCAACGTTTCCCGGCGTGTCGTAAGAGGCGACTAACATGGGTAATGTTAGCACGGCATCACTGGGCGAAAGTCTTCTACACAGAAGTCACCGGCCAGGGCGAGGAACCTCACGTTGCTACAGGTTCAACGACCACGTGCTCGGGCCAAGGCGAGCCACACTGTATTCGTGGATTTCGGCTGTGCCCAACAGCCTGGAGAGGATTGGGCACCGCCAGGTCCTTTTTTGCCCAAGACACACTACATGCATGATGACACTATCCACCAATTCCATACCCGATAGGTCGTCGCCCGGCTCAAGGACCGCGCCTTCCGTTGGCCACCAGGACGGAGGTGTTAAGTATGCTACTGATGGACAATTTAGCAAGATCCGCACGAGAAACAACATCGATCGTCATAGGAACCTGGAATGTCAGGACCCTAACTGCTGAAGGAAAATTAGAAGAACTGGCCCACGAGTTGGACCGCTATCGATGGAACGTTCTAGGCATTAGCGAACTGCGCTGGAAAGGCCTAGGTGAAACAACGACAGACAAAGGCCACAAGCTCTATTTCAGCGGTAGAGATGACAGGCACGAACACGGCGTTGGATTCTTGGTCCACAAGAACATTCTAGCCACTGTCATGGGTTGCCGCCCAATAGACTCATTACCATCCGCCTGAGAGCAGCCCCTTTCAACATCACCATCATCCAGACCTATGCCCCAACATCAGACTATGACGACAGCGAAGTGGAGGATTTTTATGAAAATCTACAGGCGGTCCTTGACCAAGTGCCGAAGAAGGACATAGTCATAGTGCAAGGCGACTGGAATGCCAAGGTTGGCCAAGATGCGCACCACAACTGGGGAGACACATGTGGACCCCACTGCAACAACGAGACAAATGACAGGGGGTCTGAGATTCTTGGAGTTTGCCAGATACAACAATCTGGTACTGGCAAACACGCTTGGTCTCCACAAAAAATCCAGACGATGGACATGGCACAGTCCCAGGGGGGGAGCATCACAACCAAATAGACTACATCATGGTCAAGAAACGCTTCAGATCAAGCATCAACATTGGCAGGACACGCACTTTTCCAGGAGCAGACATCGGAAGTGACCACGATCTCTTGATGATGTCTTTCCGGCTCCACTTGAAGAGAGTAAATACTGCACTAGACTGAAGTTCGACCTGGACAAACTGCAAGACCCGGAGGTGGCAGAACTATTTCAGGCCACAATTGAAGGGAAATTTGCACCACTGCTCATTTTGGGGGCTGGTGAAGTAGATGTCAACACCATGACCACCACCTTCAACTCAGCTGTGACAGATGCCGCCACTGAGATCCTTGGCAAGCACCGACCAAAGAAGAAGCCGTGGATCACACCTGAACTTTTGGATCTGTGTGATAAACGAAGAGAGATTAAAAAAAAGAAAGAAAAAGAACACCTCACAGAGAGCTGATGTCTACCGAAAAATCAACAATGACATCCGAAAAGGCATGCGCACAGCAAAGGAGAACTGGATAGAAGATCAATGCCAGGAAATAGAGAACAGTCTGAACAAGAACAACAGCAAGAAGGCCTACCAGACTGTAAAGCGGCTGACAAGTGTCAAACAGCCCAAAGTCTCCACGATCCAAAGCAAGTCTGGCATATGCCTTACAGAAGAACAAGAAGTCTTGGACAGATGGACAGAGTACTGCTCTGACCTTTACAACCATACACCAAATGGAGACCCATCAGTTATAGCATGTCCCGAGAACAGAGAAGAAGAAATCCTCCCAATTCTCCGGGAAGAAGTTGAGGCAGCAGTGCAATCGCTAAAGGGAAGTCAGCGGGAGTGGACAACATACCCGCGGAACTGCTACAAGCAGGAGGAGAAGCGATGATTGATGCCCTCACCATTATCTGTAACAAGATCTGGTAGAGTGGAGAGTGGCCTATACCATGGGCCCAGTCGCTTGTCATCACTCTTCCCAAAAAAGGTAACCTTCAGGAGTGTGAAAATTACCGCACCGTCAGCCTCATCATCCATCCCAGCAAGGTCCTCCTGAAAATATTACTCAACAGGTTGAAACCCCAAGCTGAACAAATCATAGCTGAAGAACAAGCAGGATTCAGGGCAGGGCGAAGTACCACTGAACAGATTTTCAACCTCAGAATAATCTGTGAGAAATACCTACAGCACCAACAACATCTATATCATGTGTTCATAGACTTCAAGAAAACGTTTGACCGAGTCTGGCATGCAGCTCTATGGGCAACAATGAAAGCGTACAACATCAGACCTAAAATTATTGAAGTCATCAAACACCTGTATGACAAGGCTACCAGTGCAGTCCTCCACAACAGCGCCATCGGGAACTGGTTCAGAACAACAATCGGTGTGCGTCAATGATGCCTACTCTCTCCAACACTCTTCAACATTTTCCTAGAGCGCATCATGTCAGATGCTCTTGCAGATCACGAAGGCACAGTCAGCATAGGGGGTAGAGCAATCTCCAATCTTCGTTTTGCAGATGACATTGATGGATTGGCTGCAGAGGAACAAGAACTTGAACAGCTGGTACAGAGGCTTGACACCACCTCCAAAGCTTGTGGAATGGAAATAAGTGCAGAGAAGACCGAAATGATGACCAACAACACCAATGGCATCAACACGGACATCAAAGTCCAAGGCCAATCCCTCAACACAGTGCATAGCTTCAAATATTTAGGAGCTATTGTATCAGACAATGGGTCCCGACAGGAAGTCCTCTCCAGGATCGCACAAACAACTGCTTCCCTGACAAGGTTGAAGCCATTTGGAAAGACAGGACCATCATTCTACATTCCAAAGTAAGACTGCTGCGCTCCCTTGTCATCTCCATCTTCCTATATGCTTGCGAAGCATGGACCCTCACAGCAGATCTACAACGAAGAATACAAAGCATGGAGATGAGGTGCTACAGAAGACTTCTGGGCATTTCCTATACCCAACACATCACCAACGACGAAGTCCGACAGACCATCACACAAGCCATTTGACAACACGATGACCTGCTCACAGTGGTGAAGAAACGGAAACTCTGATGGAATGGCCACGTCACCAGATCATCAGGCCTTGCAAAGACTATTCTGCAAGGCACAGTGCAAGGAGGTAGAAGAAGAGTGAGACCGAAAAAGAGGTGGGAGGACAACATTCGAGAATGGACTGGTTTGACATTTTTTTGATATGATGATGATGGTCATTGTTGTCAGGGTGGCGACGTGGTGATCGTCCTTAACGCTCATGCAATAGGACGTTAAGCATCGTTTTCCGAAGCCATCAGGGCTGCTGAGGACAGAGAGAGATGGAGTATGCTGGTTAAACGATCATCTGTGGTGCCCCTACGACCTCAGGGTTACGGGACAGGATAGGATAAGATAGGATAGGATAGTTTGTTTGTTTATTTCCACACCTCGTGGAAGTTGCCGCGTAGGCGGAAGATCTACAGGATCCTTCATGGTGGGCAGGAAAGTACATGAAGAAAAATCTTTTTCAAAAAGCCGAACACGTCCTTTGCTGACCGAAATTTCGTCATCATTTTCACAGGAAAATAATATTGCACAGCAGCAATAACATGGATTCTCACTGGTCCACTTCATCTTAAGGCGCTTTCTCATTGGTCGGGAGGACTTACTTTTCTTTGTCAGGTTATTGTAGAAAATGACGTCATCATGCCAACTCGAGCATCAGCCAGAGGATCGCCGAAACAAAATCGCAGGGGACTTGCTTGGTTTTATCAGTTTATTCCCCCACTTAAAATTTTTTTAACAAGGACTTACTCTATGATATCTCCAAATCTAAACATAGTTCGGATTTGATTTTTACAGGTAAGATGCGTCATTCTCTTGCAAGTTTGATGGCGCAAAAAACTCATTTTCGACCTTAGGTGGACTTACTCGGTTTTGTCAAATCACGGCAGTATGTCTGTGGGTATCGATGCAATTTCAACCGGTATTTTACCGCCTTTTACTGTTCTTCTTCCTGTAACCCCCAATGAATTAAAATCATCATCATCATCATCATCATCATCATCATCATCATCATCATCATCATCATCATCATCATCATCAACAACAACATCATCGTTGTCATCACCATCATCATCAACATCATCATCATCATCATCATCATCATCATCATCATCATCATCATCATCATCATCATCATCATCATCATCATCATCATCACTTCTACTCCTTCTTCTTCTTCCAAGTGAGTATGTTGTTTTTGTATGGATATTTGCGACAGAGAATACAATCAAAAGTCATTTTATACGTCATTGAAACAACCCAAATATTGATAACTAGCGCTGAATTTAACGTGTTTTTTTCTCTTGGAGCTTTTTGTTTCGCATTCCCTGAGAGGATGGGGGATGGAGGGGAAGAAAGGTGGGATTTTGGGTGTAACGGTAGGGGAAGTGGAGGGGGGAAGGGATGCAAAGACCCCACTGAATGTATTTTATCTCTACTTGTACAGGATGTAATACCAGAGAACATATAATATCAAGAAGTCGCAATTTAATTGTTTTATGAAAACTAGCAAATGTGTCACAAAGTATTGTGAATGCAAGTCAGGTATAATATATATCTGTATGTATTGATGTTTAGTTAAATATATTAATGTATTATTATTAGTTTATTTTTGTTAGTCGTTGTTCGGTGTTGTGTCATTGGCGTAGAAAGAGATTTTATAATTTTTATTTTTTTATTTCTTGTTTGTGGGATGGAGGTGGGTTAGAGTGGAGGGATGAGGATGGGGGTGAAAATGTCTAATATCACTATGGTGAAGACAATACAATTTTGAAAAATCAATCAACTCGATGCTCTTGGCGCCACTACGAATTGGATGAAAGGCTGAGCTTTGTATGGCATTATCCTCACTCAGCTCTCGTTCCATCTACAGTGGCTTTTTAACAATGCTGTTCGTTAGTTTGGGAAAGGAAATACTGAAGTTTCGTTTTGTTCAAACGATTGAACGAACAAACAAAACTATGTTTGACAATGTAGATAGAGGAACCCTTAACTCCGTGAACTTCCTAATGAATATTTCCCATCAACATGGACATGGTTAGGTGATTGTCTCCCTGGAATAATTAATTTTCTTCATTCTTGTGCCGGTTCGGGGGACCACTGTTCGTCCGTCGAAGTACAAAGCAGTTTGATACTGTCCATTTCGATGGGACATCTTCAGTTGGGAACATTTCCAGTTAATAAGAGTTCCATTTCAACGCTGGCTGTTGTCCAGTGTTCCAAACCAAATACGTTTTACAAATACACATTTCGCTTATCCTCAGACCTTCATTTTAGTATCACTCTGTTGCTTATTTTATATTGAACGAAACCTCCTCCTTGACGAAATGTTGTTGTTGTCTTGCTTCTGCTCACACCGAGAGGCCAGCATAAGCCTCTGCGCGGAGTGTGGCTTCTGCTAAAGCCTTCATTTGGGTCTTGATGGTTTTGTTTAGTTTTTCGTGACAATGAGTTTACCTAGGAAACTTGCTGAGTGGTTACATTAAGAGGATACAGTTACCACTCGTCGTTTCACCCCACTGCGAAGTTTCAACTTTTCTTCGTTGTTGTGTAAACAACCGCTGTGCGGTGCTATATTTTCACGCAGTGCGCAGCAATGCTATTTTTAGGATCAACCTTGACGCTATTAGCAGACACATACACGAATTAATGTATCGATTTCTAACAAAACCGTCCGTTTAAAAGACGTTATCTTTAGGTTTAATCTGATGTTTTTTTGCGGGGCAATTCTGTGAATTTGAAAGGATTTGATACGCTTAAATGTGTGTCTCTTTATTTCAATAAGGTTGAATAATAATGGTTAATAATGCCTGTGGGTAATTGAAAATCCTTTAAAGCAATCATTTTAAAATATAATTACAAACAATTGGCTGAAATAGCTTTAATTCGACGAATCTTAAATGTTTGATTCGAAGGTACGGTTGATTTGAATTGCTTTTCATTCGATAAATTAGAAAGCGTACATTTTAATCAGGGAAATGGTTTAAAATTACTTTAATTCGATGAATGGTATTTAATTCTTTCGTGGCGCGCATTGATTTTTTGGGAGCAGTAAAAAAACCGCAGATTTTCTTTTTTTTTGCCTATCAAATTTGTGACATTTTGTTTGATTAATGAATCCATAATTATATTCTGTAAACCTCTTCCTTTTCACCCATTGCACTTTAGTCCCATGCCCCTTTTCATACTGAATACCCCCGTTGGGGTGTCGGGGGTTTGAGTATAAATAGTATCCCCACTTTTTGGAAATTTAGTGCTTTAAGTTCCCACTGTCGCTGTCTTTCTCATTTGCTCTTTCTCATTCCTGCTCTGTTCTATCAATCTGCAATACTATCTTCTTCTTCGCTAGACCAGTCATCTACCTTTTTTCTTGAAAACTCTTCCGGGACAAGACTCCTTATTTGTGTATGAGGTCTGTTGGATCAGCTTGGGAATATTGGACGCTTTCTGCCAGGTGGTCACTAGGGCTTCCTATGATGTTATTATTTAGCAATGTAGGCATTTGATATGTCTGTGTTTTGTTCATAATTTATAATGATGTTTGTATTTTTTTTTTTTTGTGTAAACGGGTGTTCGATAAATTAGAGTACAGCCTCAGCGTCCCCTGCGTGGGATGTCTTTATTGTAAAGTGACTGGCTGGTGGAGAGCTTTCAGTTTTATCACTAGGGTTGTTTCAGCAGATCTTTTATGCGGATCAGGGGTTGTCCGGTCCTGATTTGGCTCGGAAGAGTCCGCTGGACCTAAAGCAATAATCATGTAATGTAATGTAATTTTTCATACTTAAATTATTTGTACACACACACATACGCACCCACACACACATACACGTGCACGGACTCATTCAGTTTGGAATCGAGTCCTATTCATTATTTACTTTACTCCACTTGCATTAAACTTTGGAGATGTGCAATTTGAGACATTTATTTTTTAATTGTTAATCCACTTTCAATCGTTGGATTCTGTGGTTTTATTATGCGAGGCATGCCTTATAGTAATTTGAATGTTTCTCTTCTTCTTCTTCTTCTTCTTCTTCTTCTTCTTCTTCTTCTTCTTCTTCTTCTTCTTCTTCTTCTTCTTCTTCTTCTTCTTCTTCTTCTTCTTCGTTGTCGTCGTCGTCTTTTCTGTCATGATATGATGGACGGTTTCGTTTGGTGACTGCCTAAAATATGTTTAGGAATAATTTTTAATTGATCTGAGCTTTTGGTTGTTTCTGTTAAACTCTAGTTATGTTCGTCATGACCAGTAGATTTTGTTTAGGGGGTTAGAGGGAATTAGGGTATAGAGGGGGAGCGGGGAGCAGTTGGGGTTATTGGATGATTGGCGTAGGGGGTGTGTGTGCGCGTGTGTTTGTGTGTATGGAAAGGGCATATTTTCAAGGAAAACAGTAGGTAATAGCTGTCTATTGATTGGAAGTGGTACCAGTATAAGTAAGGTTGATGCCCTGTTTTAACATGACAAATCCCCTTTCCCAATGCGTAGTTGTGGTGGTGGAATCGGCTTTCAAACATTAACAGCGAAGCCCGCTACGTCCGATTTGCCACTAATGGAAGAGACCTACAAGAATGGACAAACAGAAATATTAGAAGCAACAACTAGAGTACTTAATATACGTGTTTGTGGGTGTGTGTGTGTGTGCGCGCGCGTGAGTGTTTGTGTGTGAGTGCGTGCATGCTTGCATATATTTAAATTCTACTGTCCGCAGTACACATCGAGTATTGGGATTGGGTAGTTTTTAGCAAGTATTTTAGCCTTGCTTGACTTAACTGCTAGACTTCTTTTAGGTGAGGTCGAATCTGACCTTGTTGGCAAACGCAGCAAGTCCCAGTGGGTCCTAATTTAATCTCTCAGCTCGAACACTGGCCGTCGTGATGCATCAATCAGTCAGGTGGTGGTTTCCAGTGCTGAGCGTGAGCAGGCGGTATTATGGGGATGAGGCGTTTCGTGGTGAAGAAGAAAGAAACAACAACAAAAGATAACAAGAAGCAGAAATGGGGGAAAAAATTCAGAAAAGAGAAACGAACATGATAGAGATGAGACCCTCAAGACATTTTGATTCGTCTGCGCTGTTCAGCTTGTAATACCAACCCCACCCCGCCCTCCTCCTCCTTCCAATGTTATAGTGAGTCTGAAACCTTCCACCTCTCCCCCCCCCCCCCCAAGCGACAGCACACACGTAAGCACGCACACTTACACGCACACCCACACACAACTTTTAAAATGTACTCCAAGAGTTGACAACTTGCTGACACATTATATTTTCATACTTTAAAAAAAAATTCTGATACCTGCAAAATTTAATTATAAGGGTCCTGTCCGAGCATGACTTAGCTTCCTATGGGAGTCAAGTCATTTTCAATTCAATTGAACAAATCTGTATTACCATCAAAGGAATTATGTATAGCTATTGGTGTCGCATTTGTATAGATAAAAAGCATGCAAAATAACAGACAATTTAAAAAAAACAAACCAAAAAAATTGTCTTATCAGCTTGCTGGAAAAGACAATAAACAAACAGAACAGAACAGAAACAAAAAAAAAACTTAAGAAAACGAAACATTACAACAAAAAATATTATTTTAGAGATTCATTTATTTTTCTTACCCCCATACACGCACCTTATGCACCCTTGTCACACATGCATGCCATAATAAAAACATATTTAAGGAATTATTTAATAAGAATTTTTTAAAAATACAATAGCGTCACAACCTTCGCGTCTTTTGGTCTCATTTTCGGAGACGACCGGCAAACTGTTATGTTTCTCCGAATTATATTATATCTACTTTCGACTCAGGCAATGTCTTGGGGGTTTTCTCAGGGTATTCCGGTTTGCTCCCCCAGCTAAATTTCAAAACCACAGCTAATATTAGGTAGGTTGGGTTTGGGCGCGACACAGGCTGCGACTAGGCCTTCCCCAGGAGAGACGGACCAGAATTTCCCGATAAAAATGGACAATAAAATGTAAAAAAAAAGAAAGAATCAAACTTGGTTTTTATACACCTATCGGAGAGCTTTCACCGCATCATACTATTTAGGGTAAACTGTTGACAGAATGGGCTCAAGCTCACTTTAAGAAGGAGAGAGCGAAAAAAACAAAAAAGTATGGTTGTACGGACACAAGGGTGGAAAGTAAACTGTCTGGTGGAATTTGAAGAAAAATCAGAAGAAAAAGAAGGAGAAGCAGCAACAGCAGAAGAAGAAGACGAGGAGGACAAGAAGAAGAACAACAACAACAAGACAAAGAAAAATCTGTATCTGTAGGGCAAGCACGCGAGTGGAAAATAAAGAAGCAGAAGAAGAAGAAGGAATAGGTAGACAAGGAGAAGGAGAAGAATCTATCTGTAGGGTAGGCATGCGAGCGGAAAGTAAACTCTTTGGTGTGTTCAGACAGACCGGAAAAAAGAGGAAACGGATGTGTGTGTGTGTGTGGGTGGGTGTGTGTGTGTGTGTGTGACGGTGGGTCTATTGTTACTGGGCTCTGCACAATGGAATGCTATTACCCACTCGTCTTTGTTTGCGGGGATCGGCTAGTTTAATCCCCCTATGACTAATCTTAATACATTAATTTTATATGTTTAACCCGATCTGTGTGCGGATAGGGTTATAGAGATAGGGAGAAAATGGTAAAAAATTCACTGGCACACTAGCTCTCGCACGGCTACACCAGCCACTGGTTAACAGTAAATATCACACATTTATTTCCTCTACTCTATACATAATTCTCTAAACACTCTATTAACTTAAATGTCCAAATTTTCTTTGAATAGTTCGCTCCTTGATGGGTCTCTGCTGCTACTGCTCTTGATATTTGCTACTGTCTCATCATTGGGCTATTTGTTCTGGTTGGCCTAATGTGCGTTTTCCGGAGAGTGGACTACCGCACAGTCTTTCTAGATCAGTGTTAGTGCCTTCTTGCACTTAGCTGATTCGTTGAGGTGTGGTGATGGTGTCTCCTCCTTGGTTGTTGACTATTGGGCTATCGGAGCTCAGTGCTCGATGTTCCCCTGCAGGTTGAATGTCAGGGTTGACTCTCAGTGGTCTATTTCCTGCATCAGACCAATAAGCCTGCTCGTCTGCAAAACATAAGACGAGTTTCTGCAACGCCTTGTTTACTAAGGGTGTGCAGAGCGTCTCACTGATGGCAGAAACAGCCCTCAGTGATCGCTCCACTTATACAAGGTGGCAGGGGGAGGTATTGAGTGGGGAAAAGAAGAAAAAAGAACTTGATTGGGGATAACAACTATGAATCATAACTAACAATGCAATTCAATCTAAACACATCAATGACAAACTACTGAAATTGTTTTTATTACACATAACCAGTCAACATCAGAATTATATTATTTTTTTACATGAAATAAAAACGTTACATTTGTTTAATTATTAATTTCATTAGATTTACAAGCTTTAATAATACTGACTTTTTGTTAGATGACAATAATTCTTCAAATTGTGACAGTGTGTGTGTGCGTGCGCGTGGGTGTGTGTTTGTGCGTGTGTGTGTGTGCGTGCGTGCGTGTGTGTGTGTGTGTGTGTGTGTGTGTGTGTGTGTGTGTGTGTGATGAAATCAATCTTCGTACAAAGGCGAGAGCAGAAAGAAAACATGGTGGTTGGTTTTGCGTGGCATATGTTCCATCACGGACTTGTGGCTGTTGTCTAGCTCCTTTGGCTTCTCGCAGCAACTTTCTGAGAAGCATCAGAGGATTTGGAAGGAGGGAAAATGAGACAGAGGAAGAAAGATCGATAAAAGGAAAGACAGGAAAAGAAAAGAAAAAAAAAGAATGGTCGGTTGATTGAGTATGTTAACGATGATGATAACGGCGACTATGATGGTGGTGCTGATCTATCGGTCATGATATCATAATGTTCATCATCATTATTTATTTAATCACTTCCTATATAGCGCGTTTCCAGCTCAAGAGCCGCTCAAGGCGCTGACCGATACAGGATCTAACTCAAGCCGCCCGAGGCGCACACTTGCAGCCTTTGGGCGCATTATCTGACGCCCAGACGACTGAGCACATTCCTGGGTGACCGGGGATGGAAAGAATGGAAATAGAGCGTGCTGGATGTATTTGTGTAGCCGGCACTCACCCGTCCAGGACATGAGCGTCAGGATCTTTAAAGTCCGTGTGATGGAAAGCGTGCGTGCACAGACTAAACTTCGGTATTGCCTTCCACTTCTTTCCCCCTCCCCCTACCACCCGTTCTTGTTGTTGTTATTTTTGGATGGCCTATAGCTATTGTTAAAGTTTTTGATTTACCGTTCAGTTCATATTGTGTAGAAACTGTGTAAGAGAAAGTACGCTGTTCCGTCCGATGTATCGGGTAGTCATCGTTATTAGAGAGGTTTTGTAACGAACGAGCAGAACAACGCCCCCAGCCTTCACTTTCCAGCTATTTAGTACTGCTAATCCACGTGGACTTCGCTCTGGGTAACCATTAGTCCGTGTTGGTACTTGTGCCCGCCCGTTACAAACGAAACCTTTGTCATTGTAGTTTACCATCCGACAGGAAGGTGTCTGTCCTTTTGACAATATTAAGTGTCTGCGATATTGAGACGATGCTTCTACTTCTCACCACCACCACCTTTACCACCCATAGCACCTATCTCTGCCTTGTGGGTGGGTGGAGGGCATGTGGGACGAAGAGGCGAGGGTGTGCGCACAGTGTCTTCTGAAGCGTTTGCTTTCTGACAATATTAAAGTGTCAGTGTTATTGAGACGATGCTTCCTATCCCCACGCCCGACATAGGTGTCTAGCATCTGGAACGGGGCGAGAGAGGGATGATCTAACAACGAGAACGATAGAGAGACCGAGGAGAGAGAGAGAGAGAGAGAGAGAGAGAGAGAGAGAGAGAGAGAGAGAGTTCACTTTAGTCTAAGATGAGATTTTGATCTCTTGGTAATTGAGTACACGATGAGACACAGCTTCAGTGTGAATTTTGATTGTCAGGTGTCCTTTGATTGCGAAATTCCAGACAAGTGGATCTAAGCCACCAAACTACATTGGCAAAGTCATTAAAATCCAAAATGTTGATTTTCTCAAACCTATCGTCGCTGCACTTGTTTTAGTTTTTTAACAAATACTAATACTAAGGATAGTTAGAATTAGAAGGCGCTTTTCCTAAAAACACATCGTTCAAAGCGCTCCCTCATGCAACCTATCCTATCCTATCTCGTAACTCGAAGGTCGTTGGGGCACCACAGAGGGTTATTTAACCAGCGTACTCCATATTTCTTTATCCTCAGCATGCAACCCTCATGGCTTCGCTGAGTGTCCAGCCAGTCCATTCTCGAATGTTGTCCTCCCACCTTTTTTTCTGTCTCCCTCTTCTTCTGCCTCTTTGCACCGCGCCTTGCAGGATAGTCTTTTCAAGGCCTGATGCTCTGGTGACGTGGCCATACCGTAGAAGTTTCCATTTCTTCACCACTGTGAGCGTGTCATCGTGTTGTCCAATGGCCTGTGTGATGGTCTGTCGGATTTCGCCATTGGGGCACAGGAAATGCCCAGAAGTCTTCTGTAGCACCTCATCTCCATGCTTTGTATTCTTCGTTATAGATCAGCCGTAAGGGTCCATATTTCGCAAGCGTATAGTAAGATGGAGATGACAAGGGAGCGCAGCAGCCTCACCTTGGAATGTAGACTGATGGTCCTGTCTTTCTAAATGGTCTTAAACCTTGTCAGGGCATCAGTTGTTTTTTTCAGGTAGACAAGTTTGAACAAAGCTTTTGTCTTCAAATATTTAGGAGCCATTTTATCAGACAATGGGTCCCGACAGGAAGTCCTTTACAGGATAGCACAAACAACTGCTGCCCTGACAAGGTTGAAGACCATTTGGAAAGACAGGATAATCAGTCTACATTCCAAGGTAAGGCTGCTGCGCTCCCTTGTCATCTCCATCTTCCTATACGCTTGCGAAACATGGACCCTCACAGGTGATCTACAACGAATAATACAAAGCATGGAGATGAGGTGCTACAGAAGACTTCTGGGCATTTCCTATACCCAGCAAATCACCAACAACAAAATCCGACAGACCATCACACAAGCCATTGGACAACACGATGACATGCTCACAGTGGTGAAGAAACGGAAACTCCGATGGTAAGGCCACGTCACCAGAGCATCAGGCCTTGCAAAGACCATCCTGCAAGGCACGGTGCAAGGAAGCAGAAGAAGATGAAGACAAAAAAGAGGTGGGAGGACAACATTCGAGAATGGACTGGCTTGACATTGAGCGAAGCCATGAGGGTTGTTGAGGACAGGGAAAGTTGGAGTACGTTGGTTAAACGATCATCTGTGGTGCCCCAACGACCTTCGATTTACGGGATAGGATAGGAAAAGATAGGAAGGATCTATTGGTGGTTGACAAACCCGGATTGTTTCTTCCTTTTCACTGCGTCTTATTGACTGATGGGTAAAGTAGCTATACAAAATCAACAGCAGTCTAACAGAGGAAAGAAGATGCTGAGCCTGTGGTCGGCAGTAATCTTGATGGGGTTATTGCTGTCGGCGTCGTCGTCGTCGTCGTCTACGCAGTCATCATCATCATCATCATCATCATCATCATCATCATCATCATCATCATCATCATCATCATCATCATCATCATCGTCGTCGTCGTCGTCGTCTTCCTCCTCCTCATAGTCGTTGATAGTGGTTGATAGTGGTGGTAATGGTGCTTCTGCTGCTACCTTTGTTTTTTCTTTCTCCCCTTCCTTTTAATCTTCTTCTTCTTCTTCTTCTTCTTCTTCTTCTTCTTCTTCTTCTTCTTCTTCTTCTTCTTCTTCTTCTTCTTCTTCTTCTTTAATTTTAGGAAATGTAATAGACCATAGCAGAAAGCTGGGCAGTGTGCTTTTGTGTGGAGGCATGTCAATGTGTTTAGGATCCTAGTATGTGTCCGTTGTTGTGTGCCCGTGGTTTGGGGCACAGCGCATGGAGAACATTCCACATACTCATCTGAGAACATCTGAATTATTATTATATTAGACCTAGACTTTTTTACCGTGTTGGTTGGTTTTTGCTGTGTTGTTCCAATTAAGCATTGTTAGAAGGAGAGGTCATATTAAGTCTTCAATTGAAAGAGATGTACCGGTATTTCTATTGAATCACATTTCTATACAGTCGTCACGTGAAACCAGCACCACATAAAGCTATGACTACATCCTGCCGTGGACACACGGTGCAGACGTCGTTTCGGGATGCGGTTAGGTTTTTTATGGACGTCTTAAATTCTCTTTTTTCCCCTCTTTTTTCTGAGACATTGCATTCAATTCATGAAGAGAGAAAATGGGTTCTGACATTGCTCGTAATGCACCCGCGAGCTTTGGGACGAGATAAATGTTGCCTTTCCAACACTCTTGCCCATTGACAGCACAAGACTTTTTTTTTCTTCTCGTGCTGGGATGGAGATTTGGAAATGGGTTGGGATGAGGGATTCAGAGAGTTTGGTTTGGGTCGGGGGCTGGAAGGGGCGCGCGGCTGTATTAGAAGAACAAGGATGTGTAATTACAACATACAGAATATTGTGGAGGGGGGGGAGGGGAGGGAGATGAGAAGGGGAGAGAGAGATATGCACAATTGGAGGGGGAGGAGTGGGTGGGAGCGTGGAGAGTGGCTTCAGGTCAAGCAAGGATCAGATCAGCGCTACAACTGTCAATGACAGATTCGCTGTCACGTCCAGGGCCACCAACTTTTCTCTGTGACACTTTATCCCGCGATTTCGTTGCTTTTGGAGGCTGACAAACTAATTTAACTATTAGTCCAGTTACACGCTCTATATTTTCAGAGCTTAAATGTTTACAGAATAAATTTTTAAAAACTATATATTTTTTTGGTTATACTTATTTATTTAATTATATGGTCTTTCTATGATTATCATGATGTTTTCATATGATTGTGAAACGACATGTGGCTCTGTCTTAAGTGCGCTGCGTGTATATACATGTGTCCTGGTGTCTGCTAACTGAATAACAAATCCTCCTATCCTATCCTAGCTTATCCTATCCCGTAACTCGAAGGTCGAAAGGGCACAACAGATGGTCGTTTAACCAGCATACTCCATCTTTCTCTGTACTCAGCAACCCTCATGGCTTCGCTCAGTGTCAAGTCAGTCCATTCTCGAATGTTGTCCTCCCACCTCTTTTTCTGTCTCTCTCTTCTTCTGCCTCCTTACTCCGTGCCTTGCAAGATGGTCTTTGCAAGGCCTAATGCTCTGGTGATGTGGCCATATCATACCATCGGAGTTTCCGTTTCTTCACCACTGTGAGCATGTCACCGTGTTGTCCAAAGGCTTGTGTTATGGTCTGTCGGATTTCATTGTTGATGATGTTCTGGGTATAGGAAATACCCAAAAGTCTTCTGTAGCACCTCATCTCCATGCTTTGTATTCTTCGTTGTAGATCTGCTGTGAGAGTCCATGTTTCGTAAGCGTATAGGAAGATCGAGATGACAAGGGAGCGCAGCAGCCTTACCCTGGAATGTAGACTGATGGTCCTGTCTTTCCAAGTGGGATTCGACCTTTCAGGGCAACAGTTGTTTGTGCGATCCTGGAGAGGACTTCCTGTCGGGACTCATAGTCTGATACAGTGGCTCATAAATATTTGAAGCTGAGCACTGTGTTGAGGGATTGTTTTTGGACTTTGATGCCCATGTTGATGCCATTGTTGTTGTTGGTCATCATTTTGGTCTTCTCTGCACTGATTTCCATTGCATAGGCTCTGGAGGTGGTGTCGATTCTCTGTACAAGCTGTTCAAGTTCTTGTTCCTCTTCAGCCAATCCATCAATGTCATCCGCAAAACGGAGGTTGGAGATTGCTTTACCCCTATGCGGACTGTGCCTTTGTGTGAACAAATCAAACTGGTACAAAACTGCAGTGCGTCCCCGTTGACAATCGTCAACGAGTTGTGCCATCCTTCCAGTTTAAAAATGACTTCTCAAGCGGTCCACTCATACAGCGTTGCTGTGACTAGACGAGGATTTCTCCCTCTCTCCAATGACTGGAGTGAGTTGAGAGAGGGGATAAGGCCTCGTTTATGAGCCTCGGGCACGTTGTAGGGCGTTCCACTACGTAGATTCTGCTTTCTCCCGTCCGGTGTTCATCTGCCAAGAGTGTTTGTTATACTGTAATGGACACCGGTGATATGCAAGTTTGTCTTAAAACGTCGTTTTTTCTACCAGTGCAAAGAGATGTGGGTGTGTGTGTGTGTGAGGGTGTGTGTGTGTGTGTGTGTGTGTGAGGATTATATAAGATAAGATAATTATATTTTGCAATGACAAAAGAGCTCTGGGTGCGCTATTTTACATTTTGCCATCGGGACTTGAAACAATAACTAATAAATACCACAAATTAAGGGTAAACTCTTAACATCATGGAACAATAACAAATAAACAAGTTCATTATTAAATAATAATCATTTTATAAACTTCAAATCAAATTAATGTTGTTAATATTGATAACAACAGTGAACGTTTGTGTAAATTTTAATGTGTTTTGGGAGTGAGAGAGAGAGAGAGAGAGAGAGAGAGAGAGAGAGAGAGAGAGAGAGAGAGAGAAACTTGAAACTGTTTTTTATTATGGATAAAGATTTTAGACTAATGATACAGTCTACTCTTCCAAACTATTCCTTAACAAATTAACATCGTAAAAAACCTTTAACATTAAATTATCTTGGAAATCTTATAACTCACACACACGTACACACATGCACTCACACACGTGCACACACATTCTCACCAACATCTTCATCATTATCTTTAAACTTATTTAGGCAACCACTCTCTCCCTGTCCCTTACCATAATAACAATAATAATAATAATAATAATAATAATAATAATAATAATAATAATAATAATAATTATTATTATTATTATTATTATTATTATTATTATTATTATTATTAGAGAGAAAGAGAGAGAGAGGGGGGGGGTGGGAGGAGGGGGGGTGGAAACAGGTGTACACCATTCCGTATTAAGTTCTTCCTCTCGTTTTTTCAGTGTCATGGCTTTGGTCTATGGTGCACAACGAATGAATTTAAACCTTGTGGACAGCGACTCTATACACACGCTTTCATCATCATCTGTTTGTCTGGCGCACAATGAGTAGTGAGTTTGTGAACACCGGCGCTATACACAAGTCTCTTTCTTCTTCAAACTCTTCTTCGTCCTCTTCTTCCTCGTCCATCTTTGGCAGCTGGAGCGATGCATCAGATTAAACACCTCCATGTTGACATAGTCAGTGTTCATGATCCATGATCCAAGACATCCGTTGCTTTCTGCCCTGTGTGGCGAGGTTTTGTGTTGTCTGCTTTTACGTATCTTAGCTTGCAAGATGGCCGAATTTATTTATTTATTTATTTATTTATGCAGTTTTGTTTAATTTATGCAGTTATTTATTTATGCATATTATTTCATTTGTTGTTTTAAAGTTAGTTAGAATGCTAGTAAACTTAACTAACGTCTTCTCGCCACGACTTACACAATATCTTAGCGAAGATTCTTAAATTAAGCCAGAGACATGCTTGTCAGGCTACCGAATTGCAGCCCAGCCCAACCCAAACGAATTTCCGTTTTTAATGCGCGCAATTCTATAAAACAGACATGCTCAAGGCGCACATCAAAACGGCTGCCACAAATCTTTTTATTTATTTATTTATTTATTTATTTTAATTTCTAGAGTGATTGGTCATGGTTTTAAACGTTTTACTCCTGATTGTCACGTGATTGTTGCATGTTGATTCTAATCTACCCGCCCCTCCCTTCACTCCCCTCCCCCACTCTCTCTCACTCTCTCTCTCTCTCTCTCTCTCTCTCTCTCTCTCTCTCTCTCTCTCTCTCTCTCTCTCTCTCTCTCTCTTTGTCTTAAAACAAAAAATCTTAAATAAATATTATTTGTTGGTAATCAATATTAACAACATTTATTTGATTTGAAGTTTTCAAAAATTATTTTATCTCATGATGACCTTATTTATTTTGATATTGTTCTATGAGGTTAGTGTACGTATTTATTTTTATTTAATAATTATTATTACAAGTCCCAAGGGTAAGACGCAAGAAAGCGCACCCAGCGCTTACTCTTCTATCGTTTGGAAAATAAAATTCTTCCCCTCTCTTCTCTGATCCTCTATCTCTTTCTCTCTCTCTCTCTCTCTCTCTCTCTCTCTCTCTCTCTCTCTCTCTCTTTCTCACACACATATGTTTTGATCACGCATAATGAAAATAATGTAATAATATTCTTTTCTGTTAGCTTGTTGTCCCCCATACGCTTCATGTGTCCGGGTACGTTAATCTACCCACTAACTAACTTTTCTTTTCAGATCTATTATCGTAGTTATAGGCTGCATGCATAAATTGTACATGCCTTTACAAAAAAAAGAACAAAAATTAGGTAATTATTAATGTTGAAAACTTCTTTTAAAAAAGAAAATAAAATTATTTTAAACCCTGTCTGAGAGGTGCATGCGTTGCTTAAGCAGGGCTCGAAATTAGCGGGGGCCCGGGGCCAAAAACCCGCAAAGTTGATTTCGGGCTCGGAAAGTTGAAAAACGAAGGGCCCGCTTGGCACGCAAAATAATTCGTCTGCTACAGCTAGCTCTACTCGGCAGTTTCGTTTTTGGGCCAAGGGAAGCAACCCACACCGGTGCCCTAAATTTGGACAGAAAAAAACAGAGAAAAGAAGCGAAAACCCTTTAATTTTGCACTCAAAAGTGTTAACTCAAGTGCACATAAGTGTAATATGAATAGATGATTGAAAAAAAAAGAAAAAGCAAAATCTGTTTGTTTTAGTTTATTAGGAAGAGTAGTGTTAAGTTTAGTTCCCTTTCAAGGTTTTGTTTTGAACTTTTCTGCATTGAGGTCAGATTTTTTGTTAGGTTACTCATATTAAAAATTTAATTATGTGTATTGTGCAATACTCAGTCACAAAACTGAAAAGTATTATACAAGAGACTCACTTGATTTTTTTCTATTTTGTTTAATGGCTACCGAAAAATCAACAATGACATCCGAAAAGGCATGCTCACAGCAAAGGAGAACTGGATAGAAGATCAATGCCAGGAAATAGAGAACAGTCTGAACAAGAACAACAGCAAGAAGGCCTACCAGACTGTGAAGCGACTGACAAGTGTCAAACAGCCCAAAGTCTCCACTATCCAAAGCAAGTCTGGCATATGCCTTACAGAAGAACAAGAAGTCTTGGACAGATGGACAGAGTACTGCTCTGACCTTTACAACCATACACCAAATGGAGACCCATCAGTTCTAGCATGTCCAGAGAACAGAGAAGAAGAAGAAATCCTCCCAATTCTCCGGGAAGAAGTTGAGGCAGCAGTGCAAGCGCTAAAGAAAGGGAAGTCAGCAGGAGTGGACAACATACCCGCGGAACTGCTACAAGCAGGAGGAGAAGCGATGATTGATGCCCTCACCATTATCTGTAACAAGATCTGGCAGAGTGGGGAGTGGCCTATACCATGGACCCAGTCGCTTGTCATCACTCTTCCCAAAAAAGGTAACCTTCAGGAGTGTGAAAATTACCGCACCATCAGCCTCATCAGCCATCCCAGCAAGGTCCTCCTGAAAATAATACTCAACAGGTTGAAACCCCAAGCTGAACAAATCATAGCTGAAGAACAAGCAGGATTCAGGGCAGGGCGAAGTACCACTGAGCAGATTTTCAACCTCAGAATAATCTGTGAGAAATACCTACAGCACCAACAACATCTATATCATGTGTTCATAGACTTCAAGAAGGCGTTTGACCGAGTCTGGCATGCAGCTCTATGGGCAACAATGAAAGTGTACAACATCAGCCCAAAAATTATTGAAGTCATCAAAAGCCTGTATGACAAGGCTACCAGTGCAGTCCTCCACAACAGAGCCATCGGGAATTGGTTCAGAACAACAATCGGTGTGCGTCAAGGATGCCTACTCTCTCCAACACTCTTCAACATCTTCCTAGAGCGCATCATGTCGGATGCTCTTGCAGACCATGAAGGCACAGTCAGCATAGGGGGTAGAGCAATCTCCAATCTTCGTTTTGCAGATGACATTGATGGATTGGCTGGAGAGGAACAAGAACTTGAACAGCTGGTACAGAGGCTTGACACCACCTCCAAAGCCTATGGAATGGAAATAAGTGCAGAGAAGACCAAAATGATGACCAACAACACCAATGGCATCAATACGGACATCAAAGTCCAAGGCCAATCCCTCGACACAGTGCATAGCTTCAAATATTTAGGAGCCATTGTATCAGACAATGGGTCCCGACAGGAAGTCCTCTCCAGGATCGCACAAACAACTGCTGCCCTGACAAGGTTGAAGCCCATTTGGAAAGACAGGACCATCAGTCTACATTCCAAAGTAAGACTGCTGCGCTCCCTTGTCATCTCCATCTTCCTATATGCTTGCGAAGCATGGACCCTCACAGCAGATCTCCAACGAAGAATACAAAGCATGGAGATGAGGTGCTACAGAAGACTTCTGGGCATTTCCTATACCCAACACATCACCAACGACGAAGTCCGACAGACCATCACACAAGCTATTGGACAACATGATGACCTGCTAACAGTGGTGAAGAAACGGAAACTTCGGTGGTATGGCCACATCACCAGATCATCAGGCCTTGCAAAGACTATTCTGCAAGGCACAGTGCAAGGAGGTAGAAGAAAAGGGAGACCGAAAAAGAGGTGGGAGGACAACATTCGAGAATGGACTGGTTTGACACTGTGCGAAGCCATCAGGGCTGCTGAGGACAGAGAAAGATGGAGTATGCTGGTTAAACGATCATCTGTGGTGCCCCTACGACCTTCGGGTTACGGGACAGGATAGGATAGGAATTCAGGCACACTAGTCACTGGAATATGTGTGTCACTGAATGTGTGTGTGTGTGTGTGTGTGTGTGTGTGTGTGTTTCCCCTTTTTTGTTGGTAATGTTTGAAAGTGAAAGAAAAGGCAAATAAAAATGACATCACTCAGCAAAATTGGAAATTCAATTGTTTTTATTTTAGATTATCAGACAAATTGTACTTTCTACTTATTATATTGTCAATAATTCTTTTGTTTTTTGTTTGCATTATTTTTCAAGTTGGGCCCCGAAATTTGCTTGTGGGCCCTCAAATTTTTCAATCAAGGGGCCCGGTGGCCCCCAAAGAAAAAAGTTAATTTCTAGCCCTGCTTAAGGCATTAAAGGATCTCTCTTGCTTTCTCTGTCTCTGTATGTGTCTATTCTCTCTGTCTCTTTGTAACTCTGACTGTCTGTCTACCTCTTTCCATCTCTGTCTCTCTCTCTCTCTCTCTCTCTCTCTCTCTCTCTCTCTCTCTCTCCCTCTCACTCTCTCTCTCTCTCTCACGCCAAGTCTTTTTGTCTGTAAATGGTCATTCGGATCGTTTTAAACTGACAATACATGCGCATGTCGCAATAAATACAATGTAGATAAACTGTGTTCCTTTAAAGAAGAGAATGAAGATAAGAGCGCAGTTTGCTTTCACGTTACAGTTTGTTAATACTGCACACATACGTAGGACGTTTAAACTCGATATGAATTCTAGTTGGTGAAACACTTGCTAAGAAAAGAAAATGATAAGATGATGTTAAACATCCAACCATAGAGATTGGAAGATTGTGCGTGTGATCAATCAAAGACTCTTGATCCAAGTTAATTAGCAGCTTTCTTGTTCCAGTTGATCGTTTTGCTCTTGGCGATATTGCGTATGTATTTGTGGAATGTTGTGGGACCTGATTTTTCGATGCATCCCCTCCCCACTTTCCCAATTTGAAATGAACGTGTTGTTTATTCAATAAAATGTCAAAGTCAAATTCAAAGTCTCTCTCTCTCTCTCTCTCTCTCTCTCTCTCTCTCTCTCTCTCTCTCTCTCTCTCTCTCTCTCTCTCTCTCTCAGCTTCTATCTGTAATCCCTCTCTCTTCCCACCTCGCTGTTTTTTGTCATTACAAAGTTACCTAGCATCTACCAGCTAAATGCAACGAGCGCGTGTTGTCCCCATCGGCCTCGTGCTTCCCATCGTGTTGATCGCCTTTGAAGGGTTTTCGTGCTGTTTTGAGGGCTAAGTTTTCCTGGCACACACTCTCCATCCGCCTCGCTCTCACGCCTTTATTTTCAGCGAATTTATTTAACACTATTTCGCTGTGTAGCCTCTCCGCGAGACAGCCTGAGAAAGTGAGTTTCGATGTTTGAAAATATACGTTTTCAGAAAAGAGCGGAGAAGGTGTTAAAACGCATCACAAATTGTTCTTGTGCTCACCTGGCGTTGGATTTATTCTCCCCTAAACGTTGAAATTGGAGTGGCTTTCTCTTGTTGAACGCCCTGGAACTGCAGTGCAGCTCAACCAAAGGATAACTGAGGTAAAAGCATCATCATTATTATTATAATGACAATCGCTTTTTTTTTCACTCTCTACTATTATTTTATCTTATTGATAATAGAGCCATTGGCAATATTCTTCAACAGAATATCTGCGCAGCCGAGAAGGAAACACATCTAAGTAGATGTAACAAATGTAGCTGTTTAACTGGCAACAACTAATCAAAATATAAGAACAAGTACGATTCAGGGTAAGGCGAAGTACCAGTGAACAGATTTTCAACCTCAGAATAATATCCGGTAAATACCTACAGCACCAACATCATGTATAGCATGTGTTTGTAGACTTCAAGAAAGCGTTTTACCGAGTCTGGCATGCAGCTCTGTGGGCAACCATGAGAATGTACAACATCAGCCCTAACATTATTGAAGTCATCAAAAGTCTGTATGACAAGGCTACCAGTGCAGTCCTCCACAACAACGCTATCGGGAGCTGATTCAGAATAACAATCGGCGTGCGTCAAGGATGTCTACTCTCTCCAACACTCTACAACATCTTCCTGGAACGCATCATGTCAAGTGCCCTTGCAGATCACGAAAGTACCGTCAGCAGAAGTGGGAGAGCAATCTCCGTTTTGCGGATGATATTGATGGATTGGCTGGAGAGGACCAAGAACTTGAACAGCTTGTACAGCGGCTTGACACCACCTCAAGAGCCTATGGAATGGAAATAAGTGGAGAGGAGACCAAAATGATGACCAACAATACCATGGCATCAACATGGACATCAAAGTCCAAGGCCAGATCCTCAACACAGTGCATAGCTTCACTTCAAATATTTAGGAGCCATTGTATCAGACAATGGGTCCCGACCAGAGGTCACACCAGCTCAATTCCTATGTGAGCAGAACTGTTTAGTGCCTCCACATTTTGCTTGCGGCGGGCTATTTATAGCTTGCCTGCACCCTCCCTTCCAGTGAAAGGAAGCATCGATGAAGCTATTTATAGCTAGCCTGGCTGACCAAACCTTAAAATCTAAAAAGCTTTGGTTGAGTCGCTGTGGGACGTCCTCTCCAGGATCGCACAAACAACTACTGCCCTGACAAGGTTGAAGCCCATTTGGAAAGACAGTCTACATTCCAAGGTAAGGCTGCTGCGCTCCCTTGTTATCTCCATCTTCCTATACGCTTGCAAAACATGGACCCTCACAGCAGATCTACAACGAAGAATACAGAGCATGGAGATGAGGTGCTACAGAAGACTTTTGGGCATTTCCGATACCCAGAACAGCATCAACAACGAAATCCGATAGACCATCACACAAGCCATTGGACAACATGATGACATGCTCACAGTGGTGAAGAAACGGAAACTCCGATGGTATGACTACGTCATCAGAGCTTCAGGCCTTACAAAAATCATCCTGCAAGGCACTGTGCAAGGAGGCAGAAGAAGAGGGAGACAGAAAAAAAAGGTGGAAAGACAACATTCTAGAATGGACTGGTTTGACACTGAACGAAGCCATGAGGGTTGCTGAGAACAGATAAAGATGGAGGACGCTGATTAAACGATCATCTGTGGTGCCACAACGACCTTTGAATTACGGGATAGGATAGGAAACTTACTAAATGAATAAATAAACTATTTTTGTTTTAAAGCAATAATTGCATATGTATAAACCTTTTAGATATTTGTTTCTTTTCAGTCCTTTTACAGAAAACGTCCTGTTGTACAATCAAATAAGGATCTTGTAGTGGTTATTCATACATCAGTGTGTTTACATTTATTTTTTGTTGGGGGGAAGGAGGGTAAGAGGGTGGGGAAATATATTGTATAATTACCTTGTGTCCTGATATATTAGTATTTAGTCGTATTATTTCCTGGTCTTGTGTCTGCGAGAAATTGAGGGTACCGCAATGTCAGTCGTCTGGTAGACTGCCCAGACAGCCTGGATAATATCACATTGATCAGTATACAGCGTAGTCGAGGCTTACCTCTTGCACACCTCGGCCAGCCTCAGCTACTCTGTTTGTGTACTGCTATGTCAGTCGTCTCGTCGACTGCCCAGATAGCCTGGATATTCTCACACAGTGATCGGTGTACTGGTGTTAATCGTTACTCTCAGCCTGGTGGCTCAATGTTATCGGAATAGATCAGTCGTGTTCTTGGACGCTAAAATTGCGCCTGGGTGTTTCACTATCCTCCTATCCTTTACGATCCAGTGACTCGAAGGTCGTTGGGGCAACACGAATGATCGTTTAATCAGCGTACTCCATCTTTCTCTGTCCTTGGCAACACCTCAGGGCTTCGTTCAGTGTCAAGCCAGTCCATTCTCGAATGTTGTCCTCCCACTTCTTTTTCTGTCTCCTTTTTTTGCCTCCTTGCACCGTGCCTTGCAGGGGGGTCTTTGCGAGGCCTGATGCTCTGGTGACATGGCCATATCATTCAAGTTTCCGTTTCTTCACCACTGTGAGAATGTTATCGTGTTGTCCAATGGCTTGTGCGATGGTCTGTCGGACTTCGTCGTTGGTGATGTGCTGGGTATATGAAATACCCAGAAGTCTTCTGTAACACCTCATCTCCAATGCTTTATATTCTTCGTTGTAGGTCTGATGTGAGGGTCCAGATTTTGCAAGCGTATAGAAAAGTGGAGATGACAAGGGAGTGCAGCAGCCTTACCTTGGAATGTAGACTGATGGTACTGTCTTTCCAAATGGTCTTCAACCTTGTTAGGGCAGCAGTTGTTTGTGCGATCCTGGAGAGGACTTCCTGTCGGGACCCATTGTCTGATACAATGGCTCCTAAATATTTGAAGCTATGCACCGTGTTGAAGGATGGGCCTTGGACTTTGATGACCGTGTTGATGCCATTTGTGTTTCTGGTCATCATTTTGTTCTTCTCTGATATCCATTCCATAGGCTCAGGAAGTGGAGTCAAACCTCTGGTCCAGCTGTACAAGTTCTTGTTCCTCCAGCCAATCCATCAATGTCATCCGCAAATCGGAGATTGGAGATTGCTGTATTCTTTATGCTGGCGGTGCCTTAATGATCTGCAATGGCATCTGACATGATGCGCTCCAGGAAATTGTTGAAGAGTGTTGGAGAGAGTAGACATTATTGACGCACGCCGATTGTTGTTCTGAATCAGTTCCCGATGGCGCTGTTGTGGAGGACTGCACTGGTAGCCTTGTCATACAGACTTTTGATGACTTCAATAATGTTAGGGCTGATGTTGTACACTCTTATTGTTGCCCACAGAGCTGCATGCGAGACTCGGTAAAACGCTTTCTTGAAGTCTACAAACACATGATATGGATGTTGTTGGTGCTGTAGGTATTTCTCGCATATTATTGTGAGGTTGAAAATCTGTTCAGTGATATTTAGGTATGTTGTCCACTCCCGCTGACTTCCCCTTTTTTAGCGATTGCATTGCTGCCTCAATCTCTTCTCGGGGAATTGGCTGGATTTCTTCTTCTTCTATGTTCTGGGGACATGTTAGAACTGATGGGTCTCCATTTGGTGTGTGGTTTTAATGGTCAGAGCAGTATCCTGTTAATCTATCCAAGACTTCTTGATCTTTTGTAAGGCACTTGCCAGAGTAGCTTTGGATCGTGGAGACTTTGGGTGTTTACAAAGTTTCCATGTGGTACTCGTCCAGAATTTCTTTTGATACTTTAGTATCCAAATAGCTGGTTTACCTTTTGCAGATATTCCATGTACTGCTAATTCACACTCAGAGTTCAGAGGCTGATGAGTCGAGACCGACGCTTGACTACACAGCTGACACCAAGCAGCGTAACTGAGACTAGGCGAAGCCTTCTCTCTCTCTCTCTCTCTCTCTCTCTCTCCCCCTCTCTCTCTCCCTCTCTCTCTTTCCCCACCCTCTCTGTTTGTCTGTCTGTCTGTCTGTCTCTCTCTCTCTCTCTCTCTCTCTCTCTCTCTCTCTCTCTCTCTCTCTCTCTCTCTCTCTCTCTCTCTCTCTCTCTCTCTCTCACTCTCTCAGAGAAGGCCTCGAGTAGTCTTAGGCACGCTGTATGATTGGACAGTAAAAAGGTAGGCGGAGACGGCGGAATTTAGGCTCAATACTGTGGACCATGATTCCTATACAATTATATATCCACCCTACACAGTACCTATGCCAGTATTTTACATTAAGGATAGTGTAATGATGAAGATGGTACTACTATTACTACTACTACTACTACTACTACTACTACTACTACTACTACTACTACTACTACTACTACTACTACTACTACTACTACTACTACTACTACTACTACTACTACTACTAATGATGATGATGATAGACGATTTATATAAACTATGGATGATGATGATGATGATGATGATGATGATGATGATGATGATGATGATGATGATGATGATGATGATGATGATGATGACGATGAAAAATAATACAACTTTACGATTTATATAGCGCACATATTATATTACGGTAAATGGCGATACGTGGCACCTGATGGACCTTACTTGTTAGTAACGTATTTTGCCTCGTCCAGATCCAGATGTAGAGTAAGCAGCAAGCTGTCTCTAAAGGATGCACCAATAACCTGCTTGACCGTTGGGGCGGTGTGGGAAAGTTTGATTGGGCTGACAACAGGGAGGATGATTGCTTTGATCCTGCGACTTGTATGCAGCACATCCTGGCCGGGGTCCGTCTGGGCTAGGTTAAGGATGGTGGATCATCAGACGATCGATGTTCCACTAGTTTGGCTGAACTCTCCAGTGTCTGTGCCTTATGTTGTGTTCTGTGTGTGCAAAGTGTCTGGTATTGCGAATTAATTCATGACAGCTTGTTTTAAAACCACATTCGCGAGCCCAGTTGCTCTTTTGTCTTTGTTGAAAATGGTTGGCTGTATTCAAAGACTGGATATATTGAAGCCAATAGTAGGTTCCACGCTGTTTGAAATTATCCGAATTTCGCTGTAGTAGTGTTTTCTCAACGAATTTCAGGATGCCGAGACTTAGGTATTTCAATTATTTTCTCGACATTTTCCGCCAGTAGGAATTACTTGCAAACGTGAGTGAGAGTAGACGAGTACAAATTAAAAGCTTATTGAATTTCAGTTTATAAAGTCTGGGGTAATAAATAAAACTTTCTTCTCGAGACAGTATCGGTCAGCTTGAAATAATGCAAAAAGTTGTAACAGGCAACTAGTTGTAGAAAATTAAGTAAAAGTATTTAACTTAAATGCTTATCGAATTTCGGAAGACTGAGTCTGAGAAGTTCTCCAGACAGAGTGCGTGTGTGTGTGTGTGTGTGTGTGTGTGTGTGTCTGTTTGTTTGTAGAGGTGGAGGGGGAAGAGTTAGAGTGAAAGAGAAAGTAAATACGAATTAAGAACCAACCGAATTTTCAGAATGCTGAGTGAGGGATGATCTTGAAATAAAATCTGTAAGGAAAAAGGTTTTTGAAGTATGTAGAGAGACAATCTTCAGAAAAGTATGTGCCTATCAAATTTCAGAATGCGGTGTCTGAGATGCTCTACTGAATCTGTTAGAAAGAATTCAGTTGTAAGTGTGTGTTTGGAGAGATAAGTAAGTACGAATTAATGAAGACGCGCTTATCGAATTTCAGAACGCGGAGTATTGGATTCCCTCTAGACAGAATCTATCGTAACGAATTCATTTTAAATGTGTGTTACACGGTTATTTATCAGTAGTTGATTCAGCCCCGATTCTTGAATCTTGATAAGTGTAACTCGAATTCGTTTATCCACGCAGCCTGTTCACTCGGAAACAAGGCAAGAGCCGTTGTATAAAGTTTTCCAACTTTATTCAGCAAACATCAACAACTGCATACAAGATCGCTTTCCGAAAATAATTACAAAGATCAGAATTAAAAAAATCATCATATATCACTCTTACAAGCAGACAGTGCATTACTTATATAGCCTATCTGCGATCGAGAAAAAGTTCGAACCTTCCAATAACACCCAATCAAAATAAAACTCGTCACCGGAACTATGCACTGTTTTACGTCATTAGGTTAGGAAAATTGCTTAGCTATTACCAGATCTATCTTTAAGCTTCGGTCGACAATAAACAAGTAATTCCAGAAAATTCTCAATAATATCGATCGACTAAAATTATCAACATTATACAAAGCTTCTTCTAGCAACAACGCAAAACCAAATCAAAAGTAAATATAGTCTGTTATTGCATGCTTTGCAAAATAAAATTATCGGATCTATCGTGCGCCTCTCAATCGTAACAATGTGTGTAGAGACACACCCCTCCCTCCAACCCCCTCAACCCCTTTCAAAAAAAAGGGGGGAAAAAAAGGAGCACGAATTAAGTGCTTATCGAATTTCAGAATGCGGAGTCTCGGAGGCTCTCAGACAGAATCTATCAGAAATGTAAAATTAGTTTTATGTATGTGTAGAAGGATAGAAAACAAAATTGAAAAACCCCAGTAATTACGTATTAAATACCTTATCGAATTCCAGAATGCGGGTCTGGGATACATGCTCCAGTTAGACTGAATTAATTCAAAACGTGTGTACATGGAGAAATTGTACTACATGCATTTCTTGAATGTCGGCATGTCGCGTTTCGGATAAGAGTATTTAAATCGCGGTCTAGGCTGTGAGTGGGGCCGGGTAGCTCAGTTGGTAAGAGCGTCTTGCTAGTAACCGAAAGGTCGCTGGTTCGAATCCAGGATTGGTCAACGTGTGATCATATTATTTTCCCCTTTACCAACAACTGGCCCGCTGGTGTCAGTATAAATTGGTCCAGTAGTCACCTATATGCGAAAGTGTCGTGTGACTATAATCTACAAACAACATCTAGGCTGTGCACGCACGGACTTTAATAAAGATCCTGATGCTCATGTCCTAGACGGTTGAGCGCCAGCAACATAAATACACCCAGCGAGCACTAGGTCCCTTCTTCTATCCCCGTCGCCCAGGATTGTGCTCAGTTTTCTGGGATGTCAGACGACACGCTTGAAGCAGCAGGTGGGCGCCTCGGGCGGCTAGTTAGATCCTGTAAGTGTATTAGCCAGCCCCTTGAGCAGCCCCTTGAGCAGCCCCTGAGCTGGAAAAGTGCGACTGTCACACTCGTTTGACGTTGGTGTTTTTCTATCAGTAGTTGATTCAGCCCCAATGCTGAAGTCCTGATAAAGTGTAACTCAGATTCGTTTATCCACGCAACCCGTTCAAACACCCACAAGGCACAGAGTCGAATATGAAGTTTTCCACTTTTATTCAGCGTTCATCAACAACTGCATACAATCGCCTTTTCACACTCTTTTTCACAACACAGTGTGTCAATTATATAGTTTTTCTCTCAACTCGAGATAACCTCAGGACGTTCCAGAATGACGCGTTACAACCAATCAGAATTAACTTCGTCATCACTGTTTTACGTCATACAATTTTCCTTTCTGTCCAAGAATGTTCTCAAATATCGCGAAACTTCTATCGGCAGTAAACAAGCATATCTAGAGAATTCTCCAATAATATCGACCAACTAAAATTACCAACGTTATACAAAGCTTCTTCTAACAACAACGCAAACTCAAATCAAAGGTAAATACACTCTATTATTGAATACTTTGCAAAGCGAAACGATTAGATCTATCGTGCGCGTTTCAGACATACTATCCTTCGCGTTTCAACGTAACAGCGACATATATTAATGTCCATTCTTGTTCGAAAATATGATAGTAAGTAAAATAAGTACTTACTGTTTTAGGGGATACAGACATTGTCAGTGGGAAATAATTAGGTGTAAATGTTTGTGATCAAGCAAAACAAATTGTAGATCTCTCTTAAATGACAGAATAACGTTTTTGAAACGGAAAGCTGTAGAAAAATTTGTATAGATATTAAAATGTAAATTAACTGCAGGAAGCGAAGTCAGCTTGAATTAGCCGAAGACGTGTGCTGAAAGAGAAAAGTACATGCTAACAAAGATAACTATTTGATGTACAATTGTTCATAATCATTATTGATTTTCCTTCTTATTCTCGGGGGTCTTAAGCGGTGCTACAAACCATTTTACATGTTGCGGAATTTCGTAGTCTTTATTATTATTATGGTTAACGTGGAATATCAAGGTACAAGACGTTAAAATGAAAATGAAAAGAATATACATATATTAAGTCATCAAGAAAAGACATTCGGGCTGCTTTCTCAACGAAAGCATAACAGCTGCAGCGCCAGCATGGACAATGGGAGTCGAGGAAGACGCACCAACGGTTTCTACACTAAACCCTTCCTGATGCCACACTCGTTGTAAAATCAGAGTGAATTAAGCCAGTTTTGATGTTAGTCTTTAGAGTTAGACTTAATGGGATTCGAATTTGCGACATAGATCGGGTCGGCCCCAGGTAAATGAGATCGGCACGCCGTGAACCGTCCAGGATCCCATTTCCGGCCATTTTACGCCGTAGCACAGAATATAATAATTTGGATTCACTGGTAATAATGCCTACTATGCAGACACTTTTTTTTTTTTGCATTTGAATAATTTTTCCTCCCTGAACGCTTTCTAACAGAATTATTTGAGTTTCGTGAAGTAATACTATTTTGAGCTTGTAGCAAAAGTATTTTTAATATTAAGGAACGTGAACGCAGGCGGAAAGGGGCATGTAAATTTACACGTGGAGAGAAAGGATGCATCCGATTTCGTGATCCTCTGGAAGTTGGAATTCCTATTGAAATCGTAAACATCGTTAAAGACCAAAGGCGTTCGTGCTTGTGGATTTTTTTTTTTTTTTTTTGCCCTATTGATCTTGCGTGACGGTTGAGAAGTGTGCTATCTTGCGGAATTTCAAGACCTAGTGGGACGTCTTTCTCGACTTCTACAATTCTGTCTGAACGTGTGTGAATGCTGTTCTTGTCAAATTTAAGGAACTGTCGCTTGTTTCTGGAATTGTGCTTGGTCGGTGGGGTAACAAAGTTTCGAATAAAACCATGCACAGAGAACAAATGAATTATAAGAACTTGAACTTGTGTTTGGAATTCTAATCCTCCCACCCACAATCCACTACCGTCTCCGTATGCGATTGAGCGTGGTCTTGGAGAACTTGCTGTTGTATCTTCAACTATGCTGAACTGTTTTTTGATTGGTGTTTCTAATTTTAAAGACTGTCCAAACGTGCTGTTTCGAATTCAAAAAGTGGCACTTTTCCCTCTGGAATTCCAGAATTCTGTTTTTCTCTGAGTCTGAGCTGGGGTGCAATGAAGTTTTAGCTGCAATAGTCTTGAAACTGTTTATAGAATCCGTAATTCTGCCAAGCTGTGCTGTAATGAAGTTGAAGTTGTCCAGCGTGACAGATACTTGTTAACATTCCCATTTACCTCACTGAAAACAAAACGAAAACCTCTTTCAATTAAAAAACAACAACTTTTGTTTATATAAACCAATAAATTCATCTTTTTTTAAATGTTTCTATTTATAGCTTGGATTTGTGGCTCAAAACAAAACAAAAACATCGCTGCTATAACTATAATATGCATAGCACAATCATCACAGTGTCGTTTTTATGTCGTAACGTTATAAAACGAACGTTATCAATGTAACCCATCCTCCTCCCCCTTATCCCTTCCTCTCCCCCACCCCCGTTCGTTTGGGGCTCTTTGTAACAGTTGCACATTCATTGATACGTAAGAGAGACAACTGTTTAAAAAAACAAAAACACCAACCACACCTTCATTAGACTGTAAGCAATGAAACGCTACAGTGAAGTGATCCAACCAGCCTCGTACATGTACATGCACAACAGTTTGAAAGCTAAGGGGCCAGTTTTATGAGCGAAGAGGCGTAAGTTTACTTATTCGTTCCTCACATCCGTTCATAAAACTGGTCCCAGGTCGTTGGCTGGCTTTGTCTGTAAACAGAGATACGTTCTTAACATGTGTCACACAACAGAAGTCGAAAATTCACACATTAGCGGTGGTGTGAACAACGAGTGCCCACTACAGTTTCCTATGTTCATGTTACAGCAATGCGAATGTGAGGATAAACTAATTTTCGTGAGAAAAAGGCACGAAAAACCTTGTACTTCCAAGTGGGCAAGTGTAAGTAAAGCAGACTGTTAGCAAGATTCTGCACGCGTTGCCTACGGTCACAGTTTGGATTGCTGGACGTGTGGTTGTGTCCTGTAGTTCCCTTTCTGCATCTCCATTTCATAGTGTCCATTTTCGCCTGTTAATTTTTTTTAAATTTTATCCATTTCTTCCTTCTGTCTGAGTCTTTTTTCGTTCCCGATCTTTTATTTATTTTGCTGAACTTTCCGTTCATTCGACTGTAAAACGTTTTTAAGTGGTCGTAGTCGTCGTCGTTGTTGTTGTTCCTCTTGTTGTTGTGCTTGTTGTTCTTGTTTAGTTTAGTTTAGTTTTGTAGATTAACGTCCCCGGACACATAAGCGTATAGGGGACGGGTGAAACACCACTCTTGTTCCTCCTCCTCCTCTTTTTCTTCTTCTCCCAACCCCTCAGCCCCCATTTCTCTCTCTCTCTTTCTCTTCCTCTCTCTCCCTCCCTCGCTCACCCAACAGATTAACGCCGCCGTTCGTGATGAACATGCTCCAAGGCGTTGTTAGGAATTAACCAATTGGGAGTATAGCGTGATTTTTGTAGTATTGAGCGACTCGTAATGACTGTATCAAGGAGCCTTTTCGAGACTCGCGAGCTGACTAAAATAATGTCCCTTTTTAGGCTGCTGTGCATGCTTATGCGAGAACTCTTACCTCAATTAAGCGGGTTAAATAAACTCTTCTATGATCATATTATCTAGTGTTAACATTGGAAACAAGATGCTAAATAATGACATCAGGGTAACTTTACATGTTTTAGAAATAATGATGTCGGAGAGAGAGAGAGAGAGAGAGAGAGAGAGAGAGAGAGAGAGAGAGAGAGAGAGAGAGAGAGAGAGAGAGAGAGAGAGAGAGAGAGAGAGGGGAGGAAAGAAGCAAATAAGGAAAGAAAGAAAAAGGAGGGAAAAAATGTGTAAAAAGGGAGAAATTGCCGCGCTTTAAAATTAAGAGCACATCGGTTCCTGCCTATTAACCAGCTTATTTGTACAAATAAATGTTGGTCAAAGTAAAACAGGAACATTCATTCATCTGTAAAATGACCTGAAGGGACTGAAACGGGGGACATTAATTTAATGTTGCCTGCATGCCATCATCAAAAGTGACGTCTGTGTTACTTTAACAAAGGACACCGTAGTTCAGGTTTTAACAAGTCTATTTAAAAGGACGAGGAAGGATTTTTTTTTGGGTGGGGGGTGAGAGGTGGGGGGTTAGGGGGTTATCTTTTATTGTCTTGACCTTGACCTTTTCGACTTTTCCTTGTATATTTTAAAATGCTGCCAAAGAACAGGTGGGAAACGTAAGAAACATTAAATCGTGTATTAAAATATTCAGTGGAGGTTTACGTTGATAGATTAGCGTCCCCAAACACGATAGCATATAGGGGACGATGGGCTGCGGTCAGCTTTATATGCCTTCGAACGAGAAGAAGAAAGGCTCGTCATTTTCTTGTCCTTGACTTTGACCTTGCAGTTTTGTCACCTAAACGACTAAGTCACGTGCTATTTTTGATTCACATTCATAGCGCTATGAGTCTCTGTCTTCACCCCCACCACTCCTCTCCAACAACACCCCCCCACCCCCCCCCCCCCCCCCCAAAAAAAAAAAAAAAAAAAAAAAAACTTTTAGAATTTTGCAAATTTGGACGAGATGAGTCCTAAATAGTTCAAAAATGATACCGAAAAAAAAAAGTTCGTCCGTCCGTCTTTCTGCCCTAGGCCCTCCGTCCGCTTTCTGTCTATGCATAAACTTTAAAGTGGCTAAGTACTCAGGGCCTATTTTAACTATCATAACATAACTTGATATGATGGTGTATACCCATGATGGTGTGTATATATCCATGACGGTGTATACCCATGACGGTGTAAATTCATGAGACCTCGAAAATGATCAGTGAATGAATGACTTCACTTCAATGTCAAGTTCACAGGTTCATAAAATGTTAATTAATGTCATTTTTCACAAAATTTAACTTTTTTCTAGGTTATTAATATTGAACTTGTGATTCTCTGACGCATGATAGATATCAGTGAGACACACATACTTTGCAAATTTTGCAAGGTCAAGGTCACTGGAACTGTCCAAAGTCGGTTTGTATAGTTTGAAAATATATATAGTAAAAGCATCAGACACTGCACTTCTATAAATTCCTAATCTTAAAAATATGAAATCTCTCATCTCTCCCTTGTTTTACCCTCTCCTCTTCTCCCTCCCCCTCCCTTCTCCTTTCCATCTTCCTCTCTCTCCCCCTCCCTCCCTCCATCTCTGTCCTACTCTCTCTCTGTCTCTCTTCCCACCCTCACTTTCTCCTGTGCACGAGTGAAATGCAGTTGTAGACGATCTTGCTTTTCCGGCTCATTAACCGTGTCTGTTAAGGCCAAGTAACACAATCTGCGGTACGGGCAACAGCCGGTTCTACAATCATTCCTCGGCGTGCATGGACTAATGATAAAACTGTTGGTATCGACAGAATCAGCCATTACTGTACTCTTTGTAACTTAACTTGCTTAGCTTTGTTTTGTAATTTTGATTTATAGGCTTCACAATAAATGAAAGTTTGCCTGCTTCACATTTTTTTGGGTTCCATTTTCACTAAATTGTAAAGCCATTTTGATTGTACTGACTTTGAATTAGATCAGTGACAGATTCATCAGTGTAATTATGTTGAATATGTTAAAATCAGCATTTGAAGAAAAAACGCGGGAACCGTACGAAAATGTGGTGAGAGCCACAACCAAACTCTGTCGTCTGGGCGTCAGACAGTGCGCCCAAAGGTTTCAAGTGGGCGCCTCGGGCGGCTTGAGTTAGGTCCTGTATCGGTCAGCGCCTTTAATGTTGGTTTTTTTTTTAAAGATGAAAAAGCGCTATATAAAAGCGACTAACTTCTTCTTCTTCTTCTTCTTCTCCTTCTTCTTCTTCTTCTTCTTCTTCTTCTTCTTCTTTTTCTTCTTCTTCTTCTTCTTCTTCTTCTTCTTCTTATTCTTCTTCTTCTTCTTCTTCTTCTTCTTCTTCTTCTTTTTCTTCTTCTCTTCTCTGTCCTAATTGGTGAAGTATGAATAATTGTAACGTTGCACTTCAAACGATATACTAATTATTGCAGGATTATCTACCCTTGTAACAGGAAATTACAAGTGACGTATGTCTCAGAGGAAATGAAAATCTCACTATGCATACAAATCTCACGCTTCGCAAGTGACTTTTATTTTTAAAAGCAGCCGTCATTTTGAATGAATATTTCGTGTTAAATTCTTCTTCTTCTTCTTCTTCTTCTTCTTCTTCTTCTTCTTCTTCTTCTTCTTCTTCTTCTTCTTCTTCTTCTTCTTCTTCTTCTTCTTCTTCTTCTTCTTCTTCTTCTTCTGCACCCGATACACATTGGTCGAAGGCTACCAGAAGCATACTGTAGTAGTCGCCTCAACAGGCCATAAAGCATGCTCTCATGCTTCAGAGCACTGCTTCCTATACGCTTCAAGCCCTAGGAGCATTGACCAATGAACTCATGAAAATAGAAAATGTAAGTTTCGTGTCCTCTAGGGGACGAATTAGGTCAAACTGTATTTGCTTCTAGGTCAACTGTCTTTTACGAACAGTTTGAGAATTTTTTTGAACCGTTTGTTGACGCCGGATAGTGTTTTCACTTGGTTTCATACAATTTAAGAATCCCACAAGGCAAATGGGTTTTTGAGACGGAAAGAGCGGAATGTTGTAGAGCAACATTTTGTATTTATCTATCTGGAGAAGTGGATGTATGGGAGCGAGCTAATGGTGGGTGTTTCTCTGCATTGGGTCTGGCAGTAGTAGACTTCTTGTGTTAATTTCTTCATGCGTCACGTTTTGGCCATTCCACCCTCTACCGTCACAGACGAATGTCAATATGTTTTTGTACTAGGGTCCCAGCAGTCGCCGAGCCAACTGACCTAAACCGTTAGACAAACACCCACTTGTGGACACCGAATTCCAGCTCACATATCAGTGCACTAGTACGACAGTTCTGTTTTCTTACCAACCCCTTTCGTCCCCATCCTCTCTTTCTCTCAGACATATACACCGTTGAAGGGATCTATGATCTATCAATGTTAAATTACAATTATCTCTCTCTCTTCTTCTTCTTTTTCTATCCAGAAGCCGTTGTCCAGTCAAAATGGGTGTATAATAACCACTGGATCAGGTCTAGTGAATCTTGTGGAAGTAACCATTCTAGTTTAGTTAGTGGTTTGGTGTTGTAGAAGTTGGTCAGTAGTTGCAGTGATTGAGTGAAATCGCCTATATGAAGGAGAGGAGCTTTATGCATCACTAATATCCACGCTAATAAAGATTTAACGACCTTGGAATCTGTTACACTCGAATCGATGTTGGTGTTTTTCTATCAGTATTTGATTCAGCCCCGATGCTTGAATTCCTGATAGGTGTGTAACTCAGATTCGTTTATCCACGCAGCCTGCTCACTCAGCAACAATGCAAAGTCTTCGTATGTAGTTTTCCACTTTTATTCAGCACACATCAACACTGCATACAATCACTTTCCACTTTCAACTTTTTACTTTCAACACACTATCAACAACCTCTCTCTTTTTTAACAGTGCGGCGCTTATATAGTCTCTACATACTCGGGAACAAACGAGAATAATCCTACATGAAACACCACAACCAATCAAAATTAATTTCATCATCACGTGACTCACGTCATACAACCTCATTTGGAATGGAAGCTTCCATGGTAACCAACAGAACTGTCACAGGGCAGACTGTGATGAAACCAGGTAGAAAGTGTGGATGGGGAGTTAATGAGTTGGGGTAGTTACTGCGCGCTATCGTATGCATGGGTATGCGTGAAGTCCGTGACTAAACAGCATAAGGGCGGTCAGCCAGTGGAGAAGTTTACTCACTGTAGGCAGAACAGGTTTGGCAGAGCGACAAACAAGGTGTGCGGTCTTGTTTTCTCTGAGGTGGTAATGTTCTAGAAGTAAGGTGGGGACAGGTATTAACGTAAATAATATCTGGTTCCAAATAGGAAACTTAGGTGGAGGTGTTACATTGTGGTAGCAAGCTCGAGGAAAAGTTGAGCAAATATCTAAGTTGTGAAGTTGTGGTAGGCTAGTGTCAGGTGTAATTCACTAACGGGAACTACTACGCTTCGGATACCTTACTTGGAGTACTGTGTAGGCAGCAGTGGAAAAGGGCTAGCTACAGGTACAGTTACAGTCGAGCCGTTGGGTAAGTGAGATGGTGTTCTTCCTTACTGTGCTAGTGACCAAGGGCCGGCTGTTTGGGGTGTTGAACGATAGCTGTGCGTGAGGCTGAGGGAAGTATGGTTGCACTGAGGAGAGGAAGGGTGCGACTGAAGAAGGGAGAATGAGGGAGGAGAATGGGGGTGAAGTGTGATGAAGGTAGGATGGAAGTGGTTGCTGTTGTTGAGGTTGCGGTTGCTCAAGATGGATAATGTGTTGATGATTTCATGTATTCATTTGCAGCATTGTTCATTTCATGCTTTCATAATGTCATTTAGTTTTGAATTATGTGTTGATTACAAGAGACAGTAAAAGTAGTCAAGGGAAGTGAAATGGACAGCAGTGGCGCTTCCTCAAGATACAGGAATTAGTTAGTGTAGGCCGGGGGGAGCGTGGGAGGCGGGAGGGGGACAGAATCGGGTGGACTTGACATTAACAATACGGCAAGCATGTTGCAGGTTCGAGGTTCGGATCGAAAGTCTTCGAAGGTCGTCATCGAGGTTTGTCATCGAAGGTTCGTCACCGAAAGTCGTTTGGGAAGCTCGTCGTATGCACCAGCGTCACGCGACAACAACGACGACATCTGGTCGGTTGGATCAGCAACATCATCACCACCCATTCGTCCACGTCCATGTTTGTGACGTCCTCATTGGTCCACCACCCATCTTCCCCGCGTGATCGTGACGTCGGTTGCGGGACCTAGCCTCGACGTTCCAGTTAGCCGACAGGAGGAGTCAGGCTGAGAGGCGTCGACGGCGGCAGGGCCGCCGCAACTACATCATCATCATCATCATCATCATCGTCATCGTCAGCGGCGGAGGGAGTGGCGACACCACAGCGACAGTCCAGCGTCAACCACAACGAGGAGGCAGCTACCTTTCGGAGCCATCAACGGGGACACCCTACTATCAGGTCGGCTCATTCTTTATTTGTCCCCCTCTCAACACTTGCCCCCTCTGTGCTCGGACGTTTGCAGTGCACAGTCGCTAGTTAGACGTGGTTGACCAGCAACCCCCGTTCATCTGACATTTCCATTTCATTGCTCATTGATCCATTGATTGTTCCATCACCATTTTTCTCGATTCATGTGTAAATGTTGTATGTGTATGAGTGTGTGGTATGAATGAATAAATAGCTTGAAAGTTGTATATATAATTGTTGTGTTTTCATCCCTTCACGTCTGCGGGAAACTGTCATTCTGTCTGGGTTGTCTGCGTGTGTAAGGTGTTTGTTTGTGGCGTCTGCCCGGATAGAGTCGTGGCAGTGACATTTGGTGGAGATGCCGGGGAGGTGTGAGTGTGCCCAGACGTGAAGTTGTCTCGTAATTGTCTTGTGGTGTCCGAGTGTGTGAGGCGTGATTCGGTGAGAGTGTGCACCCCAGCGGGTGGTTGGAGGGAGTCAGGTCGCTGTTTAGCGGAGGCTCACAGCCGGCCTAGGTTCGACCACACGTGAGGGGAGGGGCCATTGCACTCTTCAACCGGTTCGCTACCTTGCAGGCCAGTTTCCACTGTTTGAGTGGGAGGAGGTGGGTGATAGTTAGGTAAGGAAGATAGCTTAGGTAGGTAGTTAGTATCTAAGGCTAGGCTAGGTTAGGTAGGGTTGTAGGACTTTGACTTGTTGTTGTTGGTTGTTGTTGCTTTCCTTAAGCAGGATGGCATCGATCGAGGAGACTGAAGGAGTGTCACCGATCGCGGCTCGTACGCGTTCTCGCGTGGGTGTCACGATGGACGAGCGCACGGCGGCAGCAGCTGATACGGGAGTCACCGACTTACCTTCTGCGACCGAGCAGCGGAGATCGCCGGTCAGGTCATCGCGTCATGGGTCAGTGGACGAGGAGTTGACGACGTTCGAAGCCAGAGACACAGTGAGTGGTCCTTTTGTGACGGGATTTGGCGCGACTGGCGGGATGTCAGCAGGCACCGACGTCTACGGAGACCAAGATCGCCTGGGTGATGCAACGAGGCCGAAGAGGTTCGAGACCAACCCCTACCGTTCGATCTACAAGGTCGAGGCGGCACCGACGCCGAAGACAGGACCGTTCGCGGACGAGACGCCGATGGAGAGGATCCTGAGACTCGCCAAGCGCGAGGGACTGAAGGGTCAGGCAGCGTTAGACTACGCGATAGACCAAGCGGCTAGGGGGGAAGACGCAGACCGGAGAGAGAGGGAGCGGGAGAGAGAGATAGCGTTGAGGGAGAGAGAGATGGAACACGAACTAGCGATGGCGCAGCTGACGTCGCAAGGCGCCGGGAACCGCAGGAATCGTCAACCCGAGTTCGAGACGGTCAAGCTTAGGTTACCTTTCTTCGAGGATAAGGACGACCTAGAAACCTACTTGTGCCAGTTCGAGCGGTTCGCCAAGGCTCAAGACTGGAACAAGGACACGTGGGCTATTCGCTTGGGGACCTTGCTGAAAGGGAAGGCGAGGGAAGTTTACGTTGGCTTGAACGAGGACGACTCTGCCGACTACGAGATCCTGAAGGCAGCGTTGTTGGTACGATTCAACCTGACGGCCGAGACCTATCGGAAGAAGTTTCGCCAGCTACGAAGGGAGCCACCAGAGACTTTCAAGCAGTACCTACGGAAGTCAGAGTTGTTCCTGGAGCGCTGGATGGGACTAGCGAACAAGAAGGCCACGTATGCGGATTTACTGGACCTAGTGCTGATGGAGCAGATGATCAACGGTATGACGCCAGAACTGGTCACGTTCGTGCGCGAGCGCAACCCAGCAACGGTGGAGGAGGCCGCGACGTTAGCGCAGCAGTACGTCGACGCCAGAGCCGGGACCAACCTACGTTTCCCACCACGTCAACCCTTTACACCCAGGGACAAGAGCGAGAGTCGCCAGCCGGCGGGACCACGACCCAACTCGCCTGACAAGCGGGTGTGCTACACTTGCGGACAGAAAGGGCATCTGAAGCGAGATTGTCCGAAACGCAGCGAGCGGAGTGGAGGAGCGTTGCGCATCTTGAAGGAGGCAGGCAAGGAGGGAGATCCTCGGTTCCAGAGCCAGGTGATAGTGGAAGGTGTTCCGCTGACGGCTGTGAGGGACACGGGGGCCGACTTGATTTGCCTGCGGAAGGGAGAGGTTGCCAACCTTGTCTACACAGGACGCACGCGGCGTGTAGGATTCGCCGTTCGCCAGCTATCCAAGTCGCTACCGACAGCTTGGGTACAGCTGGAGTCACCGTTCTACACCGGGAGAGTGGAGGTAGTGGTGGTACCAGACTTGACTTACCCAGTGGTGATCGGCAACTGGGCGAGGACGGAACAGCAAGGTGACACAGCACTGCCGGTGTTCGTCGAGGGAGCCGCAGAGTGTTGCGCGGTGCAGACCAGAGCGCGGGCAGCCAAGCAGCAGGTTGCTGCAGAACCGGTGGTGGTCGGACCGACTATGAGCATCGTCGCGACGCCGAAGGAGATGCGCCAACTGCAGTTGGAAGACGGCGAACTTGCGAAGGTGCGACAGTTAGCGGACCAGAAGGCAGGAAAGGAGAAGCGAGGCAAGGGGCAAGTGGCATTTGTCTGGAAGCAGGGCCTTTTGTACCGCGAGTACACAGGACAGGACAAGGTGGATCGCAGCCAGTTGGTGGTACCAGCCAAACTTCGACCGGAGGTGCTACGCGTGGGACACGACACGCCTATGGCTGAACACCGAGGAGCCAAAGGGACCCTAGATCAGGTATGGACCAAGCACTACTGGCCAGGGATGTGCCGCGATGTCCGGAAGTACTGCACTTCATGCGACGTGTGCCAGCGAACGACGCCGAAGAGGAGAGTCAGGAGGGTACCGTTTCAGAGAGCCGGCAAGAACAGGAAGTTGAAGCGGTACGTGAAACGCCGAGCCGAACCAGAACCGAGGGTAGCCGTGGTGTTGGATCAGGCCGGAACAGAGGGAACGACAGACAGCAGCTACCAGGGTACCGTACCACTGATACCACTACGAGCGAGCGAAGGGCCAGTGGACGTACAGATGGACACGGAGCTGTCTGCACTACGTGAGAAAGCACTGCCGCTACCCAACTTGGACGAATGCGAGGTGGTGTCAACCGACGACAGCCCTATGCGTATACATCCGCATCTGCTGCCATTTTCGCAGATGGAAGTCGTCGGGGGTGAAGGAGAACCGATGCTGGAGTTCGGGGATATCGAGTCGTGTACATCGCCGTACAGCGCACCGATCGTGCGGGTAAGGAAGAAGGGAGAGGTCAACAGGAGGGAGACAAGCGAGCCAGTGATCAGGTTATCGAACTTGGACAGGGAGGTTACCTTGAGGACGGACGCACCTCAACAGTGCCAGACTCACCCGATGGGCTATGCAGTTGCAGGCCTATGTCTTCACAGTTCGACCGATTCCAGGAAGAGACAACATAGAGGCGGATTTCCTCAGCAGATCTGACCCTGTGGAAGATTAAGTTTTGAACTCTCCGTAGTTTCGTCTTGGGAGGGAGGTGTGTCACAGGGCAGACTGTGATGAAACCAGGTAGAAAGTGTGGATGGGGAGTTAATGAGTTGGGGTAGTTACTGCGCGCTATCGTATGCATGGGTATGCGTGAAGTCCGTGACTAAACAGCATAAGGGCGGTCAGCCAGTGGAGAAGTTTACTCACTGTAGGCAGAACAGGTTTGGCAGAGCGACAAACAAGGTGTGCGGTCTTGTTTTCTCTGAGGTGGTAATGTTCTAGAAGTAAGGTGGGGACAGGTATTAACGTAAATAATATCTGGTTCCAAATAGGAAACTTAGGTGGAGGTGTTACATTGTGGTAGCAAGCTCGAGGAAAAGTTGAGCAAATATCTAAGTTGTGAAGTTGTGGTAGGCTAGTGTCAGGTGTAATTCACTAACGGGAACTACTACGCTTCGGATACCTTACTTGGAGTACTGTGTAGGCAGCAGTGGAAAAGGGCTAGCTACAGGTACCGTTACAGTCGAGCCGTTGGGTAAGTGAGATGGTGTTCTTCCTTACTGTGCTAGTGACCAAGGGCCGGCTGTTTGGGGTGTTGAACGATAGCTGTGCGTGAGGCTGAGGGAAGTATGGTTGCACTGAGGAGAGGAAGGGTGCGACTGAAGAAGGGAGAATGAGGGAGGAGAATGGGGGTGAAGTGTGATGAAGGTAGGATGGAAGTGGTTGCTGTTGTTGAGGTTGCGGTTGCTCAAGATGGATAATGTGTTGATGATTTCATGTATTCATTTGCAGCATTGTTCATTTCATGCTTTCATAATGTCATTTAGTTTTGAATTATGTGTTGATTACAAGAGACAGTAAAAGTAGTCAAGGGAAGTGAAATGGACAGCAGTGGCGCTTCCTCAAGATACAGGAATTAGTTAGTTAGTAAGGGGGGAGAGTGTGAGGAGGGAGGGGGACAGAATCGGGGTGGACTTGACATTAACAATACGGCAAGCATGTTGCAGGTTCGAGGTTCGGATCGAAAGTCTTCGAAGGTCGTCATCGAGGTTTGTCATCGAAGGTTCGTCACCGAAAGTCGTTTGGGGAAGCTCGTCGTATGCACCAGCGTCACGCGACAACAACGACGACATCTGGTCGGTTGGATCAGCAACATCATCACCACCCATTCGTCCACGTCCATGTTTGTGACGTCCTCATTGGTCCACCACCCATCTTCCCCGCGTGATCGTGACGTCGGTTGCGGGACCTAGCCTCGACGTTCCAGTTAGCCGACAGGAGGAGTCAGGCTGAGAGGCGTCGACGGCGGCAGGGCCGCCGCAACTACATCATCATCATCATCATCATCATCGTCATCGTCAGCGGCGGAGGGAGTGGCGACACCACAGCGACAGTCCAGCGTCAACCACAACGAGGAGGCAGCTACCTTTCGGAGCCATCAACGGGGACACCCTACTATCAGGTCGGCTCATTCTTTATTTGTCCCCCTCTCAACACTTGCCCCCTCTGTGCTCGGACGTTTGCAGTGCACAGTCGCTAGTTAGACGTGGTTGACCAGCAACCCCCGTTCATCTGACATTTCCATTTCATTGCTCATTGATCCATTGATTGTTCCATCACCATTTTTCTCGATTCATGTGTAAATGTTGTATGTGTATGAGTGTGTGGTATGAATGAATAAATAGCTTGAAAGTTGTATATATAATTGTTGTGTTTTCATCCCTTCACGTCTGCGGGAAACTGTCATTCTGTCTGGGTTGTCTGCGTGTGTAAGGTGTTTGTTTGTGGCGTCTGCCCGGATAGAGTCGTGGCAGTGACAAGAACAATCCATACGCTTCGATCGATAGTAAACAACCGATTCTCGAAATTTCTCAAATAATATCGACCAACTAAAAACACAAACGTTACACAAAGCCTCTACTAATAACAACGCAAAATCAAATCAAAGATAAATACACTCTATTACTGCATGCGCTGCAAAATATAACGAACAGATCTATCGCGCGCGCGTCACACATAACATCGTACGCATTTCACACGCACCATCATGCGCGTCTCAACGTAACATAACCCCCCACTCAAGAAGAAATTTACTTAATTTCTTTCACCAACGTTGAGACGCAACGAACAAACAAAGTCCAAGATTAAAACTTATTTTAGTCTCTCTGGATACTGTCAATGTTCATCCAAACACAGAGTCAATGGTTTTTTTCATCCACAAGGAAACGACGCCCTCGTCAGTTGCGGTTGTCATCGGCCCAGGGTCAAAGACGATGATCACGTGGGCTTTCGTGGAGTCAGTGCATCCTCCGTTGTCTCCTTCTTCCGTCGGATGTCCGACGCAGTCGACGTTGTCAGCTCCCAGAATGCACTTGCTGGGTCTCACGATCAAGTTGGCTTCTGTGAGACGGTGGAACAGCTCCCTCAGGGTCTGCAGATGCTCTTCCCAGGTGCGAGTGTGGACTAGCAGGTCGTCCCAGTAACACACGACATTGTCCATCCCTTTGAGCATCTTCTTCATCCCTCTCTTCAGGGTAGCTCCGCTGTTGACCATGCCAAAGGGCATCCTTGGGCACTCGTACGTCCCGTCAGGAGTTACAAAAGCAGTCTTTGGTATGTCCTGTTGACGCACGGGAACTTGCCAATAACCCTTGCTGAGGTCAATCTTTGAGAAGATTTTACTTCGCGATAATTGGCGGAAGAGGTCTGCTGCGGTAGGCATTGGATCAGGGTCGAAGACGGTGATCTTATTAACCTTCCTGTAGTCGATGCATACTCTGTTGCTCCCGTCCTTCTTCTTCACGACCACGACAGGGGACGCGTAGGGGGAACTGGACTCCCTGATGATGCCCATCTTCAGCATCTCATCGATGTCTTTCTTCAAGGATTCGCGGGCCTTGAAAGGGATCGGGAAGGGCTTGGATCGAACGGGAATATTTGAAGTGAGGTGGAATTCGTGTTCGACCAAAGTTGTAGAGCCAGGGACATTGCTGAAGTTGTGGGGAAAATCGCCCATAAGGTCCTTGAGCTCCACCTTTTGACCTTCCGTCAAGCTTGATCCTAGCTTAACATCATCGATGCCTTCTTTGCTGTGGAAGTCTCCCAGTTCCAACAGTTCTTCGCTGTCAAAGCTGTCGTCGATCTCAGCCGCTGTTGCTGCATGCACAGTCTCTGATGGCCTTTCCACGTACAGCTTAAGGAGGTTGGCGTGGTATATCTTGGAATGCTGGCCGACCTTCACCTTGTAGTCGTTGATTCCCACCACGGTCTCCACTTCGTACGGGCCTTTCCACTGCATCAGCAACTTATTATGATCGGTAGGTAGCAGCACCAGCACTTTGTTGCCAGGTTTGAACTTCCTGTTTACAGCCCTACGATCGTAGTAGTGCTTTCCACAGTCCTGGGACTTCTTCAGGTTTTCTCTGGCTATCTCGAGAGTCTGCTCCAGCTTCTCCCATAGCTCAAACACGTACTGGTAGCTGTTCTTCACCTCTAGGGTCTCTACTTCTTTTGTCCACAGTTCTTTCAGGATGTGCATCGGCCCTCTGATGGTTCTTCCGTACAGCAGCTCGAACGGAGAAAAGCCGGTGGACTCCTGCGGCACTTCTCTGTAGGCGAAAAGTAAGGCGTTGATGTAACGATGCCATTGTCTGGGCTGCTCGCTGCACAGTTTCTTCAGGGTGGACTTCAGCGTAGCATTGAATTTCTCGACGAGCCCGTTGCACATCGGATGGTAAGGCGTCGTAGTTAAATGCCGGTCCTTGAGCTCCACCTCAGCAGTCTGTTGACCTCCTTCATGCAGTCAGATACGAACTGCGTCCCTAGGTCTGTCAGAATCTCTTCAGGCACTCCAAGTCTACTGAACATGTCCACCAGTGCCTCTGCAACAGTTTCAGTGTCAATCTTTTTCAAAGGCACTGCTTCTGGGTACCGAGTCGCATAGTCCACTAAAGTCAGTACCCACCGATGACCTTCTTTACTCGGAGGTCTTATTTCGCCGATTAGGTCTAAGGCCACCCTCTTGAAAGGTCGGTCGATCAAAGGCATCCTCTGCATAGGTACTTTCGGGACCCTTCCTCGAGGTATGGTCTTCTGGCAAATGTCACACGACCGGCAGAAACGGCTGACGTCCGCATGAAGTCCTGGCCAGTAGAACACTGCCTGGATTCTGTCTGACGTCTTCTTGATGCCTAGGTGACCTCCCATGATAGAGTCGTGAGCTACTTCCATCACTTGGCGCCTTACCAAGACTTGACGTAGTGGTTTCCCTCCGTTGACCCTCGGGTGCTGGAAGATTCGGTACAGGATCTTGGCCTTCATCTAAAAATAGACCGTACCACTGCCTTTGGTCACGTGGTCTTGGCGGTTCCTGTACTTGTTTAAAGTGCTATCAGCTTCCTGGAGCTGGATCAGTTTATCTCTGTCCACGATGGCAGCTATGGAGTTGTCGGCGACCTTCAGTGGCGTAGACGTCTTGTCTCTCTTGGCCTGGGCCCTGGTAGTAACAGCACCGACGATCTCTGGTCGGCAGGGCTGAGCCGGAGTAACCACTTTGTCCCGTAGCAGCTCTGTAAGGTCTCCATCGGGAAATGGCAATGGATCCTCCTCCACAACTTCGACGTGTTGAGTTGAGGCAGGACTCCACTTTGGATCGGGGTCGTCGGGTCGTCTCGCGCTATCGATGTTCCCGATCATCAAATCGTATAGCGGCTTCTTCAGGCAAACCGCTTCTACTTCGCTTATGTAGAAAGGTGTGTTGACTTGAATTTTTGCAACTGGCGCTTTCACACATTTGCTGTCGGCCATGAGTGTCCATTTAGAATCGCCAGTGAATTGTTCTTTAGCGATTAGGTCTTCTCTGACGATGACCCCACTGCAGCCAGAGTCTCTTAGAACAGTCACTTCATGATTTCCAACGCGTCCCTTGGAAACAGGCATGTTCTGGACGGTCACAGCTGCGCTAGCGACGACGGGGATGGATTTCCCGTTGGCAAGGAGAAGTTGGCCGTCAGTTATGCACTCTTGCACGTCCGCATGAGTAGCTGTGCGCTCGGTCTCACTCGGAAGAATGACGCTCCCGCCGCATACTTGATGGTCAGGTAGTTTGCCGTAGATTGGAGAACCGTCTCTGCCGGTTTCCCGTCGCTGCATTGTCCGTACTGCTCCGCTGTCCGCTACTTTTGTTTTGAGGACAATTAGCCGCCCTGTGGTCTGTAGCGTTGCAGGTGAAACAGCCTCTTGAATGCCCTTCCCTGAGAGGTGGCGTGGAGTCCGTGTGTCTCTGGCTCGTCTGGCTCCCCTGGATCTGGTTCCCATGGCTTGCAGTTTTCTGAAATGGTTTCGTCGCCTTGGGTGGCCCCAACGTTTTCCCGTGAGCGAGGAGATATCTTTCAGCAACCTCGGTCACATCATTAAGCGTCTGCAGCTTCTGTAATTCTAAGTGGGTCGCCAGGTCCTTGTGACAGGCATTGAGGAATTGCTCCTTCACGATCAGGTCATGGAGACTATCGTAAGACTTCCCTTTGCCTGATAGTTCCACCCACTTGTGTAAGTATGACGACAGGCGCTCCACAAATTGCTTTGGTGTCTCGTCTGACAAAGGCCGGCATTCACGGAAGCGTTTACGGTAGCCCTTCTCTGTGAAGCTGTAGCAATGCAGTAGGGCCTCTTTCAAGACGTCATAGTTTTTGGCATCATTGTTCGACAGTCTGGTGTAAACTTCGAGTGCTTGCCCAGTCAGAAGTGCACTGAGTCGAATCGCCCAGTCTCGAGGTTGCCAGTTAGAGCTTTCGGCAAACCTTTCGAATCTCGCCAGATAACTGTCGATTTGGTCCTTCCCGTCGACGAATGCTGGCAATTTTGGAGCCATGTGGTCGCTGATGACTTGTGGCGCATGCTGATTGTTTTGGATACGCGCCAGCTCTAGTTGGTACTGACGATCAGCTTCTAATCGTCTCTCTTCCATCTCGTCACGCCGACGCTGGTCCTCTCTTTCTTCACGCCGTCTCTGTTCTTCTCTTTCTTCCCGCTGACGCTGTTCTTCCTTTTCTTCACGGCGTCGCTGCTCCTCTAATTCTCGTTCTTCACGGCGACGCTGCTCTTCTAATTCACGTTCTTGTATTCTCTCCTGGGACTTGACGTACTCCGTCAACTGTTTCCCTTTTAGATTCAGTTGAATCCCTTTCTGCCAGAAGTCAGCCATCTTGATGCTTCTGGAAAGTTCTTTCCTGGAAAGTTCTTTTTCTGGAAAGTTCTTTTTTCTGGAAAATTCTTGACCGTGCTGTACCTTTCTAGACTGTTCTAGAACAGCACGCTTTCTGCAGTAGCGCTGATGCTTGTCACTAGTCGCCTTCGCTGACGCAGGCCCCGCTGTCCTCGTCGTATGCGACGCTGCACCACACTGGTGTTGATGTACGCTCCTGTGCTGAAGTAGACGCGACGTCCGCTCGTCGCTCTCTGTAATACTGGCGATGTAGCTCCGAGACTGTCCCTCGACGTAGTCTTGCGGCAGCCACGTAGTCCCGATCTGTTGTTCGCTCACGAAGCAACTCTTCGGCGACTACACGCCCTTGCAGTCAACCCGAATCTATCGGTGATGTAGTCCCAGTATGTTGGCCCCTCCCGACGCAACTTCTTGGCGGCTGTGACGAGGCGTGCAATCGAGCTCTGAGTCAGACAGCACCCACTCATCTCTCCCAACCATCCAGTTAACCCCTCTACACATCTAGTCGCCCTAGGACGCGCGCTGGCTCATTCGCTTAAGCCCCGCCCCTCGGGCATCAAGTTAAAGCCTGACACACAACCCGACTCAGTGTCAGATGCAAGCCCTCCAGCCTTCAAGCCACAACAACTTGTCCGAAGACACGTCTCCATCGACTGGCGACCTCTGAGCTACGGCAGTACTCGTGTGCTTCACCCCGTCTTAGTCAAGGTAAGAGAGGAAACTTACTCTTTGTCATGTAGCAGACCCATCACCCGTCGTTCGCCCCCCACGTTCGTATGTTCTGTCGATATGTACGTTCGTGTTTATAGTTTTGTCTTGATGTGTTGCTGTGACATGTATGATTGCCTTGTATATATTATCCGCCTTGTTGATATGACTCATGCCATGTTTGAATTTATACTTGTATGCTCCATATTAGCCCCATGTGTAAATATCCCATGCCATGCTGTCCCTCCATATAGATTAAAGTCCCCCAGTACCACCCTTGCCTACAACCCCTTTGTCCTGTACCCACTCCATTTGCTTTCCCCTTGCTCCCAATGTATAAATATTTGTCCCTGTTGCCACTACCCCATCTCAATGCGCCGAAGGTATCATATATTAGCGGCTGCCAGTAAGCACCACATTGGCCCCATAAACCTAGTTGCATTGTTTGACTGTTGGTATGCGCCGGATCAACCTTGACCGGTCAGCCAATTTGAAATCTGAATGGGCAAACTCGCGCCACAGGCGCTGAACCCAGGATATACCTATCCCCCGCTGATACAGAGTCTGTATTGCGTTACAGACGGCTCCTGTGCAGGGCTCATACCCCAGCCTTGTATCATCTCTAATTCGCTGACCCGCTGCAGGCCCCTGACAACCCAGGGAGTCAACGAGAAGCGTTCCCCCGAATTTCATCACTCCATAGACAGCTAGCAACGTAAGCTGAAATCTACGCCTGTACCTCAACCAAGATTGGCATCCTCGGTCATTGCGCAAGAAGCGTGACCGACTGACCTGCATTCCAAGTGACGCCACGCTAAGCCTGGTCATCAGTCCAACCAGACTATTTTGGAACAACCACCGCCCTTCAATAACCAGCTAAGTTATTGACCCACGAGCATCACCACTCTATGATCATCTGGCCAGAGACTACCCAGATAAACTCTTGCCCTATGATGATATCAGTCCACAGTAGCACTAGTACCCCCGAAGTCAACCACCCAGAATATCTCCGAGCTACTCCCTACTGATATAGACGCTACCCCGTGACTCACTATTAGCATTACTCAATATAGACGACCCAATTCGGTTTAATAAAACTTCCTAGTTAGAAATTGCACTTACCCAGACTGGCCTTTGTTCTCGAATTTCTCAACTAGTGTAGTATACCATCTTTCTCGTCTACCCTTTGACTGTCTCTCATTTAATTAGTAGCCCTAGCCTTAATTCTCTTGAATGTCATCGCACTATTAGCCTAACAAAGGAGGTAATACAGCGCGAGAGATTAAGAGCTCACCCTCCATTCCCCCCAACCCCTCTCTTTGTGACAGCGGCTACACTCGATGACTGCCTCTCGTAACGTTGACTCGCTTGTTGTAGCAGTTGAACCCTTGGCTATGGCGTGAATCGCGGCTTGACCCCCAAAATGTTACACTCGAATCGATGTTGGTGTTTTTCTATCAGTATTTGATTCAGCCCCGATGCTTGAATTCCTGATAGGTGTGTAACTCAGATTCGTTTATCCACGCAGCCTGCTCATTCAGCAACAATGCAAAGTCTTCGTATGTAGTTTTCCACTTTTATTCAGCACACATCAACACTGCATACAATCACTTTCCACTTTCAACTTTTTACTTTCAACACACTATCAACAACCTCTCTCTTTTTTAACAGTGCGGCGCTTATATAGTCTCTACATACTCGGGAACAAACGAGAATAATCCTACATGAAACACCACAACCAATCAAAATTAATTTCATCATCACGTGACTCACGTCATACAACCTCATTTGGAATGGAAGCTTCCATGGTAACCAACAGAACAATCCATACGCTTCGATCGATAGTAAACAACCGTTTCTCGAAATTTCTCAAATAATATCGACCAACTAAAAACACCAACGTTACACAAAGCCTCTACTAATAACAACGCAAAATCAAATTAAAGATAAATACACCCTATTACTGCATGCGCTGCAAAATATAACGAACAGATCTATCGCGCGCGCGTCACACATAACATCGAGCGCATTTCACACGCACCATCATGCGCGTCTCAACGTAACAGAATCTTTTCCCTTAGTCATCGATCAGTGACACGCAGCATCAGCAATAAGTACAGTATGAGGCCGAAGTATATCAGTTGTATGGTATGTTAGCTACCTTAAAAAAAGTGTTGTTGATGTGAAACACGAACTTATGAATTGTGAACCATCTGTATCTTGACATCTACAGGTATCAGAAGCGTTGCTTTTACGTTCTGAGTGTGAGGTTCGCCAACATTTTATTTTATTGTAACTCCTTTTTTTTTTCTTAGGTGACCTTTTAATATACTGTTAACTGGCGAAATCAATGCTTTAAGAACTGTAATGTTGAATTCTATACTCTTATTCTGCGTAAGACATAAAATAAAATTCTTTCAGCAACGTTGTAGCTCGTCGCAGAACTCTTTCTATTAATTATTATTGATTGAGCATTGAACAACACATCACATTCGCATATTCTAAGTGAGTCGAATTAATGCCTTATATAACTTGTAAATTGTATCCTTATCAAATTATTTTGCCTGTGAGAGACTTGTCTTGGACCACACAGAGTTGCTGAACCTCTATAAAACATATGCTATTAATTACTACATTGTACGATTAAGCGGGCTCACGCAGTCTGAATAGTCTTGGGCTAAGGCAGTACTGCTAGTGTACATGTATGTTGTAGACAGGTCTTGTAGGTTTGTAATATGGTGTTTGTGTGTGTGAACATTGCCTTGCTCTTTTCTCTAGGCCAGCTTTATGAGGCCGGTGCCTATCTCCTCTCCCTCCTTGCTTTACCTTTCCCGGTTCTAAACAGATCCAGGTACCCATTTACTGGGGGTGTGTCGTGCGCTTGGTAGAAGTAGTAGTAGTAGTAGTAGTAGTAGTAGTAGTAGTAGTAGTAGTAGTAGTAGTAGTAGTAGTAGAACAGACAGTGAAGCCTTTCTAAATGCCCTTTCCTTAACTTGGCAATAACTCAGTGGGTCTGTTGAGCATGTCATTTTCTTATGCATTTCATTCATCATAGCAATAAAACATATGTTTAAAATATGGAAGTAAGTCTAACTGGTTTTTAAACAGTATTTCTGCATTCTTAAGTGAATCAGGTAGATTATTCCAGTTAGTAGCAACTCCGTTAGAAAATGAAAACTTCCTTATATATTAGTATTAGAATGTTGAATAAATACTTTTCATTCGGACATACGTGCAATATTATAGTGAGGCGATGCACACCAAAAAAATCCTATCCTATCCCGTAACTCGAAAGTCGTTGTGGTACCACAAATGATCGTTTAACCAGCGCACTCCATCTTTCTCTGTCCTCAGCAACACTCATGGCTTCGCTCAGTGTCAAGCCAGTCTATTCTCGAATGTTCTTCTCCCACCTCTTTTTCTGTCTCCCTCTTCTTCTGCCGCCTTGCACCGTGCCCTGCAAGATGGTCTTTGCAAGGCCTGATGCTCTGGTGACGTGGCCATACCATCGGAGTTTCCGTTTCTTCAGACCACTTTAAATCATGCAGTCCATTGTAAATTTTGTATTTTTGTATTAAATCCAATTCTACGGCCATACAAATAGTGCAGTCCTAGGTACTTTTATTCTTTCATTATAGCTATTCCTCTGTGCCTTCACACGTTTTGTAGCTCTACTCTGCACTCTTTAAAACACAATAGATGGCATACTCAAGGTGAGGCCTAACTAACCATTGACTTGCACAGTTTACGGAAAATATATGTTTCATTCTTTTTTGTGTATGTGTCGTTTGGTAGTTGCCTTCAAGTGCGGTTACCTATCCAAGTACTACTAACCCCACCATACGTTGCTTAACAGGAAGCATTGCTAGCGTAACCACTACACTACTGTGCCACCACCACACTTGCTTTGTACTGGGGTGCATAGTGGAGGGTGCTGTGTTTTCAGGGTTGATACTGGGCAGACGAGTCTACCCTGCCCTAGCTGTGGTCTTGCCCAGTGACCTCTTATTGATAGGACACAACCGGAAAGCGAAAAAGTCAATATGGTCAGATAGGAGTGGTGAAACGGAATAGGAAACGGAAACTCCGATGGTATGGCCACGTCACCAGATCATCAGGCCTTGCAAAGACTATTCTGCAAGGCACAGTGCAAGGAGGTAGAAGAAGAGGGAGACCGAAAAAGAGGTGGGAGGACAACATTCGAGAATGGACTGGTTTGACACTGAGCGAAGCCATCAGGGCTGCTGTGGACAGAGAAAGATGGAGTATGCTGGTTAAACGATCATCTGTGGTGCCCCTACGACCTCCGGGTTACGGGACAGGATAGGGGATAGGATAGGAGTGGTGAAGTGTGTGTGTGTGAGAGGGAGTGTGAGAGGGAGTGAAAGAGAGAGAGACAGAGAGAGAGAGGAGTTTCTGTGCGTGCGTGTGTGTGTGATGTGCGCAGGTGCGTGCGCACGTGTGTGCGTATTAGTCAGTATGTCAAGTAACCACGTTGTGCTAGCTGGCAGAGAATGAAACCAATGAATGGTGTCAGGAACGTTCACTTCCTCACTTCGTTTTACTTCATCGCCATTAATTAACTCTCAGCAACAACTGCCTAGGCATAATAAGACGGACCCAAACACACAGAGACACACGAAGTAATACTCCACTTCACACACACACACACACACACAAACCCACACCCACACACACACACACCCACACACACACACACCCACACACACACGCATACACACACACACCGCTCTCAATATAAACGCTAAGGGTTGCGTTTTGTACGCCTGTACATGTAGAAGTACGCCATTAGCTCGATGCAGGTTGCTGCAACTTGCACAGACAATGAACTTTCGGTGCAGGTTTGTTTAAGAACCTTTAGTGGATGCTCGCTATAGGCCTTTGTCTGACAAGGTAAAATATCATTTATCGCTTTGAGTGTGCATTGGAATTTGGTGTATGTGTGGTTTGTATGTGTATGTATTGGTCACTGACATGCTAGCTGCCAGAGAATGAAAGCAATTAATTATGTCAGGGCTAGTGCACAAGAACTTTGTGCGTGGACTGCAGTTCATTGAACTATCACGGCGGCAGAGTAACAGTCTCGCTCGATGCCTATCAAAGATAGTATAAATACTTTTCTAGTATCTTTGTGCCTATCAACCAGTGTCATGGTCTTAGAAGGGTGTGGGGGAGGAAAAGATTTAAGGGTGGGAGTGGCGTAATTGACAAACTGTGCGGAGTTCATTACAACGTTGGTAAAGTTAACGGTTTTGGTTGTAATAAAGTTACCGAAATGTGTTTGTTTGTATGTGTGTGTGTGTGTGCGTGTGTGTGTACGCGCGCGTGCATTCGTGCATGTAGGAGAAACTGGGGAGTTGTATGTGTAGACGTTTCGTGAGTGAGTGTGAGCGCGTGCGCGCATGTATGTAAGTGTTGCCTCTTGAGTTTGATAAACCTTAATGGAGGATACTGCTCTCTGAAGTCTCCATCGTTGCAATGATGGATGCGTGTGCGTCTGAGCGGGTATAACATTCACGTTAGCAGAAGGATTTCTGTTTTGATCCTGAAGTGTGACGACTTTCTCTCTCTCTCTCTCCCTCCCCCCCCCTCTCTCTCTCTCTCTCTCTCTCGTGATGTATTACATCATTCACAGATAACAGCACTTGTGAAAATTATTGCTACGTCGCCTAGACTTTTATAGATTGGTGGTAAATCCCTCTCCCCTTTTCATTCCATTTTGTTATAAGATTAGTTAATTGTGATTTTATTGATATTGTTGTTGTTATTAATTAGTGTCTAATATAACCTCAATGTGTGAATAGACAATAAATTAAATATTTATTGATTTCTCTCTACCTCCCTCCTTTCCTCCCTCTCCCTTGTTCTGTGACCGGACAGAATTAGAATGGCTTAATGCCCTCCCTGCTTTGGAAGAAATAAAAGCAAGATGGAAAATGGAGGGAAAGTAGAAGCAACGAGAATGTAATCGTGTCAACTTGCTGGAGCAGAATCAGGGCCAGTGCCACGTTTTGTTCCACTGTTTTCATTCTCTTAGTTTGCGGTTTTGTTTTGTTTGATTTGGGCTTTGTATTGTGTTGTTCATTCTCCCTCCCAACCTGTCCATTTTGTCCGACCCTTAGAGATGGGGTTTCCAAATTTGTTAGTAATATTTGGACTCCTCTTCCGTCCACCCCCATCCCTCCCATCCTCGTACCCTCCCCCTGCCTCATCATTTGATCGTTCCTATATTTGCCTGTTCATTTTTCATGTTTCAGTACCGCGTTTCCGCTCTATTCCTTCCCCACCCCTTCTCTCGCTCTCTATCTTTTTCACTATTTTTCTTTCTTCTTCTTTACATTCTTGTTCTCCATTTCCTCCTTCCCTGTCCGTCTGTCTGTCTCTCTGTCTCTGTCTCTCTGTCTCTGTCTCTCTCTGTCTCTGTCTATCTCTCGTTTATTTGGATTCCAGATATTCTGTACATTTATTGTGCATTCGCACAAAAGACTCTCTTATCCCTTTGTCAGTTTTTATGTCCCACTTGCTGTATACCGCTTCCGCTCCGCCATTCAACTTCGTGAGCAACAAAATAATGGGCGAAATTCATGTTGAGTGCGCTTCCCGCTCCCACAAAAGCCCCTCTTCTCTCTCTCAATCTCTCTCACGCACACCACGGAATTTCACAGACGCTCCATTCACACACACACAAACGCACGCACACACACAGACCAACCCCAAATATCATACACGTCCTCTCTTTCTTTTTTTCTCTCTCTCTCTCTCTCTCTCTCTCTCTCTCTCTCTCTCTCTCTCTCTCTCTCTCTCTCTCTCGTTCGCTCGGTCGTGCGCGCGCCTTATTAATTTGTATAAGGACGAATTAATGTGTCCTACAGGGAGCTAGACGAAATAATTGGTACAAACAACGATTTCAATAATCCACGCTTCATTGTCTGGGTAAAGAAAATAGATCACATGAACATCTATAAAACTGTTTGTTGTGTTTTGTCTGTGGACACCTCGGGCGACCCGAGGTAAGTGATGTGTTGGCCCAACGCCTTGGGAAGCACTTGAACTGAACCGGCGCTCTGTAAGAACGATTAAATCATGTAGAGACGGCAAATCGCATCATAGGCGGCGACACCTCCCAGTCGAAGGCTCCGGATGCCGTTCGCTGAGGAAAAAAAATGACACAAGAACACTTTCATCCTTAGTGCGATCTCAATAATCGCCAACTCTGTAGCCTAGGCTGCCAAGCCGGTTCGAATGTTTAATTGAAACCTTAACGTTCATATTTATTTTGATGATTTTTATGCACTCTTTTAGGTGCGCTAATAATACTTATCACTTTTATTGAGTTGATGGCCTTCATAGTGCAGGTGGCATGGTTTGGCTAAAAAGAAAAAAAAAGTGTTTGCGTGGGTGGTATGTGCGTGTGTTTGTGTGTGGCTGGTTGATTGTGTATGTAAGTGTACGTAGCGATTACTTCTTTTTTAAAAATGGATGACATTTTCTTTCCAAAAGTTTCCACGATAGATTTTTTTGTTAAAGAGGGCTCACGTGTTGTGTGGTTGGTGTGATGGATGGTTGATTGGATGGGTGTGTTTGGTAAGCTTTCCATTCATTAGTAAAACCCAGAGAACTTTGACCGCTCTTATGTATGACGTTATTAAAACGTTAGTGGCGTTCAGTACAGGGGATTTTTTTTTTCGGGTACTATGTTTTCCTCCCTCCTTTCAATAATATTCGATACAATCTATCTGATTAAGAAGAAACACTTTAAAAATCTTTCTAGTAAATTGTGCTTCAGTTGGAAGGAAGTTTTATGTTCACTATAAATAGTCCTTGGTGAGATTACACTTTTGTTTTCTTTTTTTTTCAAAAATTGGGTCGTCCTGTAAAACATGTGGAATATTTAGTACAGCCGATTGTATTGATTGGTGCAGATTGGTGCAGAAGTGGACAAAGAGCGACTTTTAGATAAGGAAAAACTTTTCCCTTATTCCACCGCACGGACTTTAAAGATCCTGACACTCAAGTCTTAGAAGGGTGGGTGCCAGAAACAACAGTACACTCTGTATGCACTATAGGACCGTCCTGGCATGCCGCCGTAATGGTTTTCCATATACAGTTTCCAGAAAGTTTGATACATATGCCATGGATTTTCCATCGCTTTGTCCTCTCGGTGCGAACACGCTAATACGTGTTTACACAGTAGTTGATTAGAATGTCGGATTGAATATGTTCCTGCTTTTTTAACAACCATTAAAATGCCTTTCCTCATCCGTGTTAAGGGCTGTCGTCGTAAATTTGTCGTTACAATAGTACTATATATATCACCTCCAGTTCCAGTTTGCTTTATTACTATTGTAGAATACTGTTAGGCGTTCGGGTCATTGGCCTGTGTTAAGATTTAAAGACCTTTGTTTTTCATTTGAAGTTTGTCTCTTGGAGCATTTCAAGTCAAGTCAAGAAATCTTTATTCCACAAAAACATGGGAAAATTTGTTGTGTCACAGTGCATACATGGCAAAAGAAAATAATAATACAAGACATTAGAACACCCCTCCCACAGTATAAGCTAAATACAGTCTCTCTCTCACCCGCACATACACACATACACATCCACATCCACACACACACACACACATCTTTGTCTTTTGGTCGTTCTGCTGACGCGAAGTTTTTTCCACCGTTGTGCTGACTCTTTCATTTTTGATGTTAGAAGTACAGAAAACTACAATCTTACTTATTTTCCTTTGCTGAAGCATATTTTGTGGTGGAATATTCGATAGCTCAAAAAAAAAAAAGCAAAATTAAACTTTACACGCACTCTAGTGACCACACGTGTAAAACTTTCTGGTGACCACATTTTTACATTCGAACACATGACATCGATATTTCTGAAGACATTCACTTTCCCGCCAAAATTGTAACGACTTTACACACCACTAATTGTGGTGACCACATGTGTTAAATTTCTGCTGACCATCCAACCATTTACTACATTCAAACAGAACGAAAGCCAGCATTGCAAACATGTACAGTGTTGCAAAGTGAAGAGTTTATTATTATTATTATTATTATTATTATTATTATTATTATTATTATTATTATTATTATTATTATGACTCACCCCTGATCCAAAAAAAAAAAGATCTGCCGAAACAACCCTAGTGGTAACACTGAAGGCAGTCCACCAGCCGGTCACTTTACAATAAAGACATCCCACGCAGGGGACGCTGAGGCTACGCTCTAATTTATCGAACCCCGTTTACAAAAACAAAATAGAAGATAAACATCATAATAAGATATCAACAAAACATACATACAAACTGCCTACATTGCTAAATAATAATATCATAGGAAGTCCTGTGGGTTCGGGCACTAAATAGAATAGACCCAACGTTTCCGGGCGTGTCGTAAAAGGCGACTAACAGGGGTGATGTTAGCACGGCATCACTGGGCGAAAGTCTTCTACACAGAAGTCACCGGTCAGGGCGGAGGAACCTCATGTTACTACAGGTTCAACGACCACGTGCTCAGGGCCAAGGCGAGCCACACTGTATTCGTGGATTTCGGCTGTTGCCAACAGCCTGGAGAGGATTGGGCACCGCCAGGTCTTTTTTTGCCCAAGACACACTACATGATGAACTATCCACTAATTCCATACCGGATCGGTCGTCGCCCGGGTCAGCAAGGATCCCGCCTTCCGTTGGCCACCAGGACGGAGGTGATAAGTATACTACTAATGGACAATTTAGCAAGATCCGCACGAGAAACAACATCGTCATAGGAACCTGGAATGTTACATTACATTACATTATTATTGCTTTAGGTCCAGCGGACTCTTCCGAGCCAAATCAGGACCGGACAACCCCTGATCCGCATAAAAGATCTTCTGAAACAACCCTAGTGGAAAAACTGAAAGCTCTCCACCAGCCAGTCACTTTACAATAAAGACATCCCATGCAGGGGACGCTGAGGCTGTACTCTAATTTATCGAACCCCAGTTTACAAAAACAAAATAGAATACAAACATCCTATCCTATCCTGTCCCGTAACCCTGAGGTCGTAGGGGCACCACAGATGATCGTTTAACCAGCATACTCCATCTTTCTCTGTCCTCAGCAGCCCTGATGGATTCGCTCAGTGTCAAACCAGTCCATTCTCGAATGTTGTCCTCCCACCTCTTTTTCGGTCTCCCTCTTCTTCTACCTCCTTGCACTGTGCCTTGCAGAATAGTCTTTGCAAGGCCTGATGATCTGGTGACGTGGCCATACCATTGGAGTTTCCGTTTCTTTACCACTGTGAGCAGGTCATCGTGTTGTCCAATGGCTTGTGTGATGGTCTGTCGGACGTCGTCGTTGGTGATGTGTTGGGTATAGGAAATGCCCAGAAGTCTTCTGTAGCACTTCATCTCAATGCTTTGCATTTTTTGTTGGAGATCTGCTGTGAGGGTCCATGCTTCGCAAGCATATAGGAAGATGGAGATGACAAGGGAGCGCCGCAGTCTTACTTTGGTATGTAGTGATGGTCCTTTCTTTCCAAATGGGCTTCAACCTTGTCAGGGCAGCAGTTGTTTGTGCGATTCTGAAGAGGACTTCCTGTCGGGACCCATTGTCTGATACAATGGCTCCTAAATATTTGAAGCTATGCACTGTGTTAAGGGGATTGGCCTTGGACTTTGATGTCCGTGTTGATGCCATTGGTATTGTTGGTCATCATTTTGGTCTTCTCTGCACTTATTTCCATTCCATAAGCTCTGGAGGTGGTGCCAAGCCTCTGTACCAGCTGTTCAAGTTCATGTTCCTCTCCAGCCAATCCATCAATGTCATCCGCAAAACGAAGATTGGAGATTGCTCTACCCCCTATGCTGACTGTGCCTTCATGATCTGCAAGAGCATCTGACATGATGCGCTCTAGGAAGATGTTGAAGAGTGTTGGAGAGAGTAGGCATCCTTGACGCACACCGATTGTTGTTCTGAACCAGTTCCCGATGGCGCTATTGTGGAGGACTGCACTGGTAGCCTTGTCATACAGGCTTTTGATGACTTCAATAATTTTAGGGCTGATGTTGTACACTTTCATTGTTGCCCATAGAACTGCATGCCAGGCTCGGTCAAACGCCTTTTTGAAGTCTATGAACACATGATATAGATGTTGTTGGTGCTGTAGGTATTTCTCACAGATTATTCTGAGGTTGAAAATCTGTTCAGTTGTACTTCGCCCTGCCCTGAATCCTGCTTGTTCTTCAGCTATGATTTGTTCAGCTTGGGGTTTCAACCTGTTGAGTATTATTTTCAGGAGGACCTTAAGCTTAGACAGTAAAGCAATAAAATTAGCACTAGGGGTCCCAATTCATACAAAAACCACAGAGGCCTATACACTTTCAGGAGTTATTCCTCTTGATGAATGGCGAAAGTTATCAAGTGCCAAATACATAGTTAAGTAAGAGCAAATGCAGTCAACAACAGTACTGACGAAGAACTGTTCATACGATCTGATTTAGATTTTCCTAAACAAGCCCAAAAAGTGCACTCCTTTACAACAATAGGAACCTTTACAAAAGATTTGATTCAAATTGTTTTAACGTATATTGAGTGTTTACATAAAACTATTATTTCACCAGTACCTATGTGGGAATTAGAAAAAGCTAAATATGATATCTGTTACTGTAATGAAAATAAAAACCACAACCCTCTGCTTACTGTAATTGAGGTTCGACATCATATACGTGAGAAGTATTCTGGTCAACTGAAAATATATACTGATGGATCTGTTCTTCACACAGATGAAGCAGGAGCTGCGTTTGTAATACCGGATTTAAATATATCAAAATCATATTATTTAGGGAAAGGATATTCGATTTTCACTACTGAATTAATTGCTATATTATTATTAATGGCTCTAAATACAATTTCTAATCTTTCTGTGAGTATGTTCAGCGTTGTTTTATGCGTAGATTCTATGTCAGTTTTACAAGCATTGAATTCAGATAATAATGGTGAAAGAAAAGAAATTATTTTGGAAATTAAAAATATTATTCACAGTTTGATAACTAATGGCACTCAGGTGAATTTTGTCTGGATTCCCTCACATAGTGGTTTCCTTTATAATGATTGGGCTGATCGGGCTGCAAAACTTGGTGCTTCAAATATTAATTCTGAAACAATAAAAATACCGTTGTCTTCTAAAGAAATTCAAAAATCTATAGAAAATAAATTTGTAAAAGAGATTAAACTTAATTGCAACTATAATAAACCTTGTGGAATTGCTAGGTCAGTTTCAAGCATGGCACATAGAATAATATTAAACTCCATTAAAACCAAATATTGTAAAAATGTGAAATGCATATGTGGTGAATCTATTTCACTGAAACATGTATTATTTCAATGCAGTAATATGCGTCCATTTTTGCCAAATGATGCTTCTATTATCGATTCCATTGATAACATAAGCTTTGATGTAAGCGTTAGATTAGCAAAAGCTTTTATTGATTCTCCAGTTGCTCAATTTATATAATTATGTATTTTATATGTATGTATGTATGTATGTATGTATCTGGTGTAAATGTGTGTGAATGCGTGCGTACGTCTTATCATCTCGATGAAGAAGACGTTAATAAAACAACCAACCAACCAAATAAGCTACGTTTTAAATGGCTTGGCGAGATTGCATTTTTACACGGGTTCCGTGGCGATTTGGAACACTTTTGAATGCTTGCCATTTTGTTTTTTATTTAGTTATAGACTAAACTATAAGCAACATGCTGAAAAATGAAACAGACGCCCAAACTTAGCCAAGCGATTCGTGACATTTGTGGAAAAAATGAAAGTGACTATACCTACAGTCAGCTCCTACCCTTCTCGAATCAATTAACAACAGCTTGGGCATTAAACACGAAAGTAACACAGGTGAGTCAAAAGTATTTACCTGTTTGAGAGTAAAAGAACTTGGTCTCACACACATACACATACACACGCACACACACACGCATGCACACACACCCACACACACATAGGACAGAAAAAGAAGAAATTTGCTCTCAATGTGGGACAGGATTTTATTAGGCTTAGTTTCTCTGAGCTGTCATACAGTTGCATGGAAGCTGTCGTAGATCTTTGAGTAATTTTGAGAAGTGAAAGTCCCTGATCATATTCAAAAGAAATGTTTTGTATGTGGGAGAAAAACAGAACACACACCAAAAAAAAGGAAAAGTTGCGTCTCTGTTAATGTGCTGCCTCATTGGGGTTCATGGTGATGATGATAATGAGGATGATGATGATGAGGAGGAGAACGAGGATGATGGCGGTGGTGTTGGTGATGATGATAATAATCATGATGGTGGTTGAGTTGGTGGTGGTGGTGGTGGTGGCGATGGTGATGGTAATGCCGATGATAAAGGAAGAAGAAGAAGAAGAGGGGGAGATGTGGTGTTCTTAGTTTCTCTCTCTCCCTCTCTCTCTCTCTCTCACTCTCACTCTCTCTCTCACCTCTCTCTCTCACCTCTCTCACCTCTCTCTCTCTCTCTCTCTCTCTCTCTCTCTCTCTCTCTCTCTCTCTCTCTCTCTCTCTGTTCTAGACTTCCTCATCGTGTTCCTCATCTTCAGTTTAATGGGATCGGGATGGGTGAGGGATAGAGCGTGGGGTGGGTGGGTGGGTGGGTGGGGGTTTGGTGGATGTAAAATAAACACGCATTTTTTAAATTATTTTTTTTTTTTGGTGAACCTCAGTTGGCAGGCCAAGCTTTTTTTTTTCCTTTTGTTTTAATTGAAATAAGGGAGTGCTAGGGTATGCTTCGTTTTGTAAACAAGATGGAAACAATTGTAAGAACCTGGCAACTGCTGCACGTACTGTTATGTATTCTAAAATTCTAATTGGAGAATTCCCTAACCTCTGACAAATATCTCCATAAGAAACCATGCCAAAGCCATCGACTACATCTCTTATATAAGTATAACCCCCCTCCCCCCCTCCCACAACCCAGTCCTCGAAATACAGAACGTTTCCCGCGTATTTTACATTTACATTATTCCATAACCTAGAGCAAATGTTGTCAGTGTAGTGTTTGTTATTATCTAGCCACGTTTGTATTACCTTTCTCCAAAATCTAGATGTCACTTTATTTAACCCTTTAAATAAGTTACTTGAAGTATTTGAGAAAAAGCATGCAAAATTACCACCAAAGTGCGAAAACAGCAAAGTGGGAGTGACAGTCCATCTTTCATGCGGTGAGGTCTTAAATAGTTTTGTTACCCACTGGAGTATAAAAGAGATCTGCAATTGTCTTATATCTATCATGTTTACCCCTCCGTTTTCAACACTGTCACATAAAACAGTTCTTTTCACTTTCTCAAATGCTCTTCGGTTACAGTCTTTTTTACGCCACAAAAATTTGTACAGCAAAGTATTCACTTCATTGAGAACACAGTCTAGGGCAATAAATGCTTGCATAATGTATACGAATTGTGAAATTAAAAAGGTTTTTATAATACAAAATTTTCCCATGATACTTTGATTTCTCCTTTCCCATGTAGCAATCAATCTTTTAATTGTAACTAGTCTATCTGCCCAGTTCTGCATAATAAGAGAAGCAGTATTACTGTTAGAAAAACATACACCAAGAATTTTTAATTGATTTTTCCATCTAAAATCTAGAGGTGTATCAGAAGAACTTTTTTTTACTTCCAAGCCACATGGCTTCTGATTTTTCTTTATTCATGTATAAACCCGAGAACTCTGAAAATTGTTGAATGGTTAATATTGCATGATGCATATCCTGTTCTCCTGATAGAAATAAGGTTATATCATCGGCGTATAAAGCAATCTTAACAACATCTTCAACGTAAATGTTATTTATTTTCCATTTTTGTATGCCTTTAATTTTTTTCATATTTCTAAATTTACTTGCAAAAATTTCTACTGCCAGAATAAAGGCTAGAGGTGAAAAAGGACAACCCTGCCTAATACCAGAATCAACCTGGAAGTATTCAGTCATCCAGCCACAGTACTGGATGCAGCTCTGAGTACTGCACATTTAAAACTCGAACCCATTTTATAAAATCTGGGCCAAAACCAAATTTTTTAAAAGCACACAACATGTAATCTTTAGAGATACTGTCAAAAGCTTGCGAGTAATCTACAGTTACAAGTAATCCCGGTTTACTTTGTTCATTTAGTTGCTCAATAACATCATCAATAAGACAAAGCAGTGTCGCAACATTTCATCCTTTGATATACCCTACTTGATCTAAGCTAATAATGTCACTAATAACATAATTTAAACGACACGCTAAACATTTTGCCAACAGTTTATAGTCGGTATTTGTTAAGGAGATAGGTCTCCAGTTGTTTAGTTCATTTCTGGGAAGATCTTTACCTTTGTGTATCAATGTAATAACTGCCTCTTCAACATCTTCCTAGAGCGCACGTCATGTCAGATGCCCTAAAGGCTATGCCAGACTAGAAACAGAATCACTGATTCGCTGCAATTCAAATCAAAAATCACGATGATTCTCCCTGCATCAAGTGTGTCATACCGCGAAACACGAGTCACAAGAATCAGCTTCAGCAGCGATTCGTACTGATTCACAGATTTAGAACGTGCTCTAAAGTCGGGAATCATGATTCGTCATTCATTCCGTGTCAGACAATGGGAAGCAAGAGCTAGATCAGGTGATTAGTAGGGGGAGAGGAGGGGAACAACCACTGACCTATATTCACACCAATATGGCGGCAACGAAGGCAACTGGAGCTCTTCCTCCTCCAATTCATTCAAAAGTCCATGGTAGTACTATGCCCCATAAATATTTCTTCTTTCGATCCACGGTTTTACCCACCATTTTCGTTTTCGTTTTTCTCTTGAAGTAGAACAGACGCTGCATCACAAACTAAAATTGATTCTTCGTCACTGCTAGAATCCATCTCGATGCGCGCCAGGAATGGCAACTCTTGCACACTTTCTCTGACTCATGATTTTCTGTGAGTCTGTGTAAGTGTGGCAAGGCTGATTGTGAAACAGCGTAATTCTGATTCGCTCTGAAACAGGTTTCTAGCTGAATGGCTGAATCATGATTCGAGTAAAATCGTGATTCTTTGAATAAGTCTGGCATCAGCTTTACAGATCACGAAGGCACAATCAGCATTAGGGGTAGAGCAATATCCAATTTTCGTTTTGCGGATGACATTGATGGATTGGCTGGAGAGGAACAAGAACTTGAACAGCTGGTACAGAGGCTTGCCACCACCTCCAGAGCTTATGAAATGGAAATAACTGCAGAGAAGACCAAAATGATGACCAACAACACGAATGGCATCAACACGGGCATCAAAGTCCAAGGCCAATCCCTCAACACAGTGCATAGCTTCAAATATTTAGGAGCCATTGTATCAGACGATGGTTCTCGACAGGAAGTCCTCTCCAGGATCGCACAAACAACTGCTGCCCTGACAAGGTTGAAGCCCATTTGGAAAGACAGGACCCCAAGTCTACATTCCAAGGTAAGGCTGCTGTGCTCCCTTGTCATCTCCATCTTCCTTTACGTTTGCGAAACATGGGCCCTCACAGCAGATCTACAACGACGAATACAAAGCATGGAGATGGGGTGCCACAGAAGACTTCTGGGCATTTCCTATACCCAGCACACCCCCAACGATGAAGTCTGACAGACCATCACACAAGTCATTGGACAACACGATTACCTGCTCACAGTGGTGAAGAAACGGAAACTCCGACGGTATGACCACGTCACCAGATCATCAGGCCTTGCAATGACCATCCTGCAAGGCACAGTGCAAGGAGGTCGAAGAAGAGGGAGACCGAAAAAGAGGTGGGAGGACCACATTTGAGAATGGGCTGGTTTGACACTGAGCGAGGCCATGAGGGTTGCTGAGGACAGAGAAAGATGGAGTATGCTGGTTAAACGATCATCTGTGGTGCCCCTACGACCTCCGAGTTATGGGATAGTATAGAATTTCCTCCATCACATTGTCAAGAAAAGCATGGTTAAAATATGGTACAATCCAAAAGCTGGATGTTTAGGGTCCAGGAGGCATGTTGGTCCCTCATGAGGGGTTGATGCTTGTTTACATGACAGGCAGGTATGTTCAATAAACAGAATATTTTTTCATAGACAATAATCAGATTTTTTTTTAATACACAGACAAATCCACTAAAAGAATTCGAGAATTGTTTGTTTATTTCCAGGATTCCAGCCATTCAGGTTGAGTGGTTTCATATTGTATGCAAAATATGAATTTTAAACAAAAGAAAGGACAAACAAGCAAAATATAATCAACTTATAATCTTTTTTTTCATATTGAGAGGCAAGACTTAAAACTTTAGACAAAAGTCCAAGTAAATCACAGTCCTGTACACTTCTTATTCTAATGAACTTCTCATATTCTTAGTTATACAATGAAATCAATTGATAAAGAAAAAGATGCTTACTTTTTCTTCAGGAAATCAAACACAATCTGTGCAGTCGCCATGTTGATAGGCAGAGCAGTTTCGCAACGTAGTCACGAACTAGATCTACAAGAAAACGAAAACCAAACTAATTTCATTAGCAATTTATTCCCTCTGCAGAGAAAATTACCAGCCTCCTTACATTTTGCAGCACATATTAACTACAATAACAGTCAGTAGTCAATAAAACATGTGTGAAGCCATGTAAAATCATGTTGCTGTTGTATCAATTTTTATTCATCAGATTAACATAAGTTGTATTGATGTAACATAAACAATTTACTAAATCTACCATGCGCACATCATAGATATTTTTCACATTATCAAACCATAAAAATCATACTACTGACATACACATACACTTTTAACAACATGCATTCCCTTATAACAATTAGTTAACATTAAGAAACAAAATTAAAAAAAAAAGTGTAACTTTCAACTTCACCTGTGAGGAACGAAGTACTTATAAATGTCATTTTGCGTCTTACAGAAAGTTGAAGTTGGGCCTCCAAGCCCCCACCCCCCCCCACCCCCATAAAAATAATAATAATAATAATAATAATAATAATAATAATAATAATAATAATAATAATAATAATAATAATAATAATAATAATAGTAAAAAGAAATAAAATAAATAAATAAAAAAAATAATAAAGAAAAAATAAAATAATAATAATAATAATAATAATAATAATAATAATAATAATAATAATAATAATAATAATAATAATAATAATAATAATAGTAAATTCATGAACCTATTCATAATGCTTACATAAAATCTCCCGTGGCCAAGGAGAGAGAGGGGTGGAAGTGAAGTGACGTCGCGTCAGGTGAACGTAGTCACATCCTGTGAAACCCGCGACCACAAAAGTTTGCGGGATACACACGAGATGTTCAAGATTATACACACGGAAGGCTGTGTATAGACTTCTGCCGACAATTTGTAACCACGTGTTTTTTTTTAACGTGCTAGGGTGAAATTATGTCCCCTGAGTCCCTAGAAATGCCTCTTTCGTTGTGCCGACGTCGGCAGAAATACGCACGTCGGCGGTATGCGGGTGTGTAACTACGAATTTGTCGGCAAAAGTGTCAAAAGACAAAGACACACACGCAGTACGCTTATATACATACACTTTTGTACACATTTGTGAAGTGCCATCATTCTGTGTGGTAGCTTCGTTTTCTGGAACTCGGCATTTTCATTGGCAAGAACTGTTTGAGTGTCAGAGTCATTACTTCCCTTTCATTTCTCCTCCTTCGCCTATTATTTTCGCTTCATCTCCTATTTCTGCACCTCTTTTCTTCTTCTTCTTCTTCTTCTTCTTCTTCTTCTTCTTCTGTCATCAATTCACCTCAGATGCAGGTCTGAATGGTGGAATGCAACATTGCATTTATACAACATTAGACTTCAGACGAAAAAAAAATCCATTTGCGGTTAATCTTGGTGGCGCATTGTCGTGTGGGACTCCTTCTTCTCTTCAGGCTTATAACTTCTATTTAGTGCAGGAACTTTGCACTGTACAAGGAAATTGAATTTGTGCATTCTTCCTTCTTTCTTCTTTTTTCCTTCTTTTCTTTCTGATTGAACTTTGTCCTCTTCTTAATGCTTTCTGTTACCCTCTCTCGTTTCTTCGGCATCATTTGCAGATCTGATTTAGATTGCGAAGAAAATTGCAATGTGGAGTTAATCTTTCTGACGCACTGTCGAGTATCATCATCCTTTGTACAATTTTAGGCCCGTAGTTTTTGTGTGCAAGGGTAAGTGAACCAATGCTTGCGCTGTGCATCGTTCCTATTTATTTCCTTCCTTCCTTCCTTCCCTGTCTTCCCGTATACTTTCGTCCACTTCTGCATTTACCTCGGAACGAATTGTGCATGCATTTGATCTGGACTTGAGAAGAACTGCTACATTACCTTCGATAAGATTGCCTTTGGGAGAGAGCTGTTTTCAGGAGAAATTTCAATCTGAGGTTTCATCTCTGCGATGGATTTTCGAGCATTCTACATTTCTGACTTCGTAAGCAGTTCATATGGGTACTTTGAAGTGAGTGACCTTGACTATAAACTGTGAAGGATCATTTTATGTTCAATCTTGATGTACGTAGAAATTGATCTTTCATGTCTACATATGTGACGGTTGTGAATCGAATTCGAAGGTATAGTTCTTTTGGGTTTAAAGACCCCTTACACATAAGCGCATGGGGGACTTCATTTTTAAATGTTCAAGGGTATATTCCACAAAAACGGAACAAATATTTAAAAAATAAAAAATAAAAAGAATCTGTTCTAGCTAGGGACTGTATGATATGGTCAGGGGATAGAAATGAGATCGAAGGATTTGTGAATAAAACAATAAGGGCAATATAGTCAGGTTAAACATTTTTGGATGAGAGGTAATGAGGGACAGTAGAAAGGTTATGAAAGAAGACAGAAAGAATGAGCAACAGTTTAGATAAGACTGTAGACAGTTTCCGCCGGAAATCCAGGTAACACAAAATGTAGATAAAATTTTAAGGACAAAGCCATGAGAGAAAACAGAAGAAAAGTTTGGATAAGGAGAGAAACTTTTTTGTTTTATTATTAGGGATACAGATTTTAGACTAATTAATAAGTCTGATCTTCCAATATGTCCCTTAACAAATTAACATTGTAAAGAACCTTTAACATTAACTTGGAAATCATATAAATCACACACACACACATGCACACACAATCACACCAACATCTTCAACATTATCTTTAAACAATTGTAGGCAACCACCCCTCCTTATCTCCCACCCTTAAAATAATAAAACTAATGATAATCATGATAATAATAATAATAATAATAATAATAATAATAATAATAATAATAATAATAATAATAATAATAATAATAACAACAATTACAATAATCCTATCCTATCCTATCCTATCCCGTAACTACCGGTACTGATTTGGCTCGGAAGAGTCCGCTGGACCTAAAGCAACAATCAATCAATCAATCAATCCCGTAACTCCGGAGGTCGTAGGGGCACGACAGATGATCGTTTAACCAGCGTACTCCATCTTTGCCTGTCCTCAGCAACCCTGATTGTTTCGCTCAGTGTCAAACCAGTCCATTCTCGAATGTTGTTCTCCCACCTTTTTTTCGGTCTCCCTCTTCTTCTACCTCCTTGCACTGTGCCTTGCAGGATGGTCTTTGCAAGACCTGATGATCTGGTGACGTGGCCATACCATCGGAGTTTCCGTTTTTTCACCACTGTGAGCAGGTCATCGTGTTGTCCAATGGCTTGTGTGATGGTCTGTCGGACTTCGTCGTTGGTGATGTGCTGGGTATAGGAAATGCCCAGAAGTGTTCTGTAGCACCTCATCTCCATGCTTTGTATTCTTCTTTGGAGATCTGCTGTGAGGGTCCATGTTTCGCAAGCATATAGGAAGATGGAGATGACAAGGGAGCGCAGCAGCCTTACTATAACCTTTGAGGGAAAGTTACACAGGGGGAAGATAATGGTAAGGGATGATTATAAAGATTGCTTAGCTCGGCTTGGATACAGCAGTGAGTCAGAGAGAGGAGAACAGAAGGTTTAATTGTTAGCTAGCACGTGCGATACATATTTGCTGGGTCAGCCGTTATTGGCCGGGGAAAGTGAAGGGTTTGCATGGTCAGTTGCATGACGCATACAGGTACCTACCTCCGGCTATTTTTCCTATAGGGAGCGCACGGACAATTCTTAGCTCATGATTGGCTGGAGCTTGGTGCATTACCTTATCTAGAGGGATGCGCATTTTCTGCAGAAATCTAGAATAAAAGGAAGAGAACAAAGAGGCTCGCTCTCTTATCTCTTTCTTCTGCCAGACTTTGGACAACTCTGTTCTGCGGGGTTCCGCCTTGTCTAGGTTGTAGTATTTAGAGTGTTTTAATTCATAATGTATCTGAGATCAGGACCTAATTTATAGTAATTGCAGAACAAATAGAGTGTAGAAAGTATAGGATGTGTAATGCTTAGAGGTTGGTGTGGTTGCAGAATTTAGATGGTAAGTAGTCAGTTAGTGAGTTGGTCAGTGAGTTTGGATTGATTTTTAGGGTAAGAGTTAGTGATTTTCAAAGGAGGAAAGGAGAGCGGAAAACAAAGGATGATGAGGTAAGACGCAATGAATTTATTTGAACATTATCTGTATGGTTAATTAGAGTCTATGTGCATGTGAGTTTTATGTTTCTTGGGTGATGTGTATTAGTTAGACTATTAAAATTGTATAAAATGAAGACAAGCTGTATTTTATTGTTATTTATTTGAGCGCATGACAAACCCTTTTGAACGGCAGTGAGACTGATTCTATTTTATATGTCTTGTATGCTTTAGTTGGTATGTCATGCCCGATCCCCGTCCATTTAGAACAATAGTTTAGATTAACTCTCACATAGATAACACAATATAGGGGACGCGTTACACTTACCTTGGAATGTAGACTGATGGTCCTGTCTTTCCAAATTGGCTTCAACCTCGCCAAAGCAGCAGTTGATTGTGCGATCCTGGAGAGGACTTCCTGTCGGGACCCATTGTCTGACACAATGTCTCCTAAATATTTGAAGCCATGCACTGTGCCGAAAGATTGGCCTTGGACTTTGATGTCCATATTGATGTCATTGGTGTTGTTGGTCATCATGTTGGTCTTCTCTGCACTCTTCTATTTCCATTCAATAGGCTCTGGAGGTGGTGTCAAGCCTCTGTACCAGCTGTTCAAGTTCATGTTCAGCCAATCCATTAATGTCATCCACAAAACGAAGGTTGGAGATTGCTCTTCCCACTATGCTGACTGTGCCCTCGTGATCTGCAAGGGCATCTGACATGATGCGTTCTAGGAAGATGTTGAAGAGTGTTGGAGAGAGTAGGCATCCCTGACCATCCCAGCAAGGTCCTCCTGAAAATAATACTCCACAGGTTGAAACCCCAAGCTGAACAAATCATAGCCAAAGAGCAAGCAGGATTCAGGGCAGGGCGAAGTACCACTGAACAGATTTTCAACCTCAGAATAATCTGCGAGAAATACCTACAGCACCAGCAACATCTATATCATGTGTTCGTAGACTTCAAAAAGGCGTTTGATCGAGTCTGGCATGCAGCTCTGTGGGCAACCATGAGAGTGTACGACATCAGCCCTAAAATTATTGAAGTCATCAAAAGCCTGTATGACAAGACTACCACTGCAGTCCTCCACAACAGCGCCATCGAAAACTGGTTCAGAACAACAATCGGTGTGCGTCAGGGATGCCAGGAATTACAAGAATAATAATAATAATAATAATAATAATAATAATAATAATAATAATAATAATAATAATAATTATTATTATTATTATTATTATAATAATAATAATAATAATTATTATTATTATTATTATTATTATTATTATTATTATTATTATTAGAGAAAAGAAATAAGGGCGATTAAAATAAGATTGTAATAATGTCCGCACGCTGGTTAGGACAAGATGTAGATAAATATGATGGGTGTTAGGAAGAGAAAACAATTTAAAGGGAGGAGAAATGGTAATCGGAGAAAAAAGGCAGGGTTAGTATAGGTCAGGACGGATAAATGACTTAAGATTCAAAGGGTTTTAAAAAAAAACAAAAACAAAGCACGACCCAATCGGACCCTCCCAGGACCACGATTAAAAGGTGGGATAGAAAGAAAAAAAAGTCAGTGGGGCCGGGTAGCTCAGTTGGTAAGAGCGTCTTGCTAGTAACCGAAAGGTCGCCGGTTCGAATCCCGGATTGGTCAACGTGTGATCATATTATTTTCCCCTTTACCAACAACTGGCCCGCTGGTGTCAGTATAAATCGGTCCAGTAGTCACCTATATGCGAAAGTGTCTTGTGACTATAATCTACAAACAACAACAACAACAACAAAAGTCGAAAAGATACGTAAGAGTGCTTATAATATGGAGGCCACAGAGGAGTGGAAGATAAGGCGGGAAACCAGAAAAAGAAGTTCGGTGAAAGTCAGTGAGGTTTAACCCACTATACAGTGAGCGGCAGAGGGACCTCAAGTCGGCAAAATGGACGGCCAAGTAGAGGCACTGGAAGAGAAAATGATCAAAGGAGGAGGGCATTCCACAGATACAGAGACGGTCGTGTGGATGGAAAGCCAATGCCATTGAACATATAATTTGGAGAGGAGGGGGGGAGTCGAGGAATAAAGGGGGGAAAGGGCGGGGAGAAGGATCTACCGGCCGATCCCTGTGGACCTCGCACCAGGCACGGTATTGGAGGACCCAATCATACCAGATGAAAGAAGTAACTGGTTCCCGAATCTCGAGGGAGGAGGGCGGCGCTGACAGAAGAAAGAGCATCTTCAACGGAACCAACCGCGGCTGCGCGGTCAGCAATTTCGTTTCCCTCAAGCTTACATGTGAAGGGATCCAGTATAGAACGAGGTGATGTCTAGGATTTCAGTAACCAGAGACGGTCTGGCTGCAAACCAGCCCCGGTAAAGCCCTCGCCCCTCGCGAGTCAGAAAAAACGGTAATAGGAAGTCCCTGCGGTAGCTCGGCGCGTGAGAATATAAGACATGCCTCTCCGATAGTTAGTAGCTCATAGGAAAGGACGCTAGATCCAGGAGGTGCACCGAATGAGGAGTCACCTATTCCCTCTATATATAGGTCGAAATTGGCCATGCCTTCTGTCCCCTATACGCTTTGTGTCCGGGGATGATAATCTAATAACCAACCAACCAATCTGCCTTCATGACACTGCTCACTTTGAATCACTCACCACATTCATTCTCAATTCAATTCAATTTCAATTTTTTCAATTCAATTCAATTCAAGATTTATTCGCCAAGTGACATACATACAGTTATAGTATACATGACACAAAGAATGCTTTAGATCAGCGGCAGGCATGTACAAGATACAGAACAAACAAATAAAGCATAGATCTAGTGTGACCTATGTAACCAATGTAACCACCCATTATACTAGACAGCAGACCCACGCCTGACTAGAACACTCATGTAGAACATAGATATACAGACATCAACAAACACAACCGAATTACAGATAACAAAACAGGTGCATATTTAATGTACATCATCAGACACAGCAAATATACAGATGACTAAAATAGATTCGCACGCAGAAGCACCCTCCCGCAATTCATGACTAATATGAATATGAATATGACGCAATAAGGAGCAGCCTAAACAATTCTTATAATTGATTTAAGTGTCTGATAGACCACGGGAAGAAGCCATTCAGTGAGCGTGTGGTTTTGCTGGGGAGGGAACGGAGTCTTCGGCCTGAGGGGAGCATCTGGAAGAGCACGTGGGCGGGGTGGGACTCATCATGGATTATATGTTTGGCTCTGCGTGTGACACGTTGCGCGTGTAAAGCCTCGATGGACGGGAGGGCCCCACCAACGCATCTTGAAGCCTGGCGCACAACACGGTCTAAACGCTCTTTATCTTGGATGTTTGCGTTGGAATACCAAACAATGAAAGAACAGGTCAAAATGCTTTCTACAGTGGCGCGGAAAAAATTGGCCATGATAGCTTGGCTAACCCGAAACTTCCTAAGCTGGCGGAGAAAGAATAGTCTCTGATGGGCCTTCTTGACTGCGCCAGTGATGTGCTTTTCCCATCCTAAATCTGAGGAAATGGTTGTGCCGAGAAACCTGAAACTGTCTACTTGTTCTACTACTTCCCAGTTGATGGACAGGGGTTGCATGTTGTTTGTTTTGACGGAAATCTACCACTAGTTCTTTTGTTTTGGAGACGTTTAATTCCAGATTGTTGTCTATGCACCAAGCCACTAGCTCCTCCACTGCTTGCCTGTATGCTCCCTCGTCATTGTTAGAGATCAGACCTTCTACCGTGGTGTCATCTGAGAACTTTAATATGACTACCTTATCATGGTGCGACACGCAGTCGTTCGTGAATAGGGTGAACAAAAGGGGAGATAATACGCATCCCTGTGGTGCACCTGTACTCAGGGTCAGTGGGTTGGAGAGCTTGTTGCCTACTCTTACTGATTGGGGGCGGTTAAGGAGAAAATCTAGTAGCCACCTACACAAGGCCTGTTCTACTCCCATGCTCTCTAGCTTGCTATACAGCTTGTGAGGAATGATCGTATTGAATGCCGAGGAATAATCCACAAAGAGAATCCTAGCATAACTTTTGGGAGTGTCAAGATGTTGCAGAATGTAATGCAATCCCAGAGCCACTGCATCTTCTGCGTTTCTATTCTTCCGGTACGCAAACTGATGTGGGTCCATCCGGCTCTCTGTAGCTCGCTGAAGGTGGCGGAGCACCAGGTGCTCAAACACCTTCATGATCATAGATGTTCAGGCCACGGGTCTGTAGTCATTTAACCCACTGATGGTTTTCTTTTTAGGAATCGGGACTATGGTGGAGGTCTTAGCCACTAGGCACTGAGCACTGTTGGAGAGAAGCGTTAAAGATGTCAGTGAATACTGGGGCAAGCTGATTAGCGCATGATTTGAGGGCTGCTGGGGTTCTACTCATTCACTCACTCCACTCATCATTGCGAATGGAATCATGATTCGTGCTTATTTACCACAAATATTTAAGACAGTGGAGTCCAGGTATTTTTATGCAGAGTACAATTTTATTGAATGACCAAGCAACAGCACCCGGCTTCGTCTGCGGTTTCTGATGACGCAAAATTATAATCTTCACATGACGTACTTAATATAATGACGTCATTACCTTTTTATAGAAATATTCCCAAACAATTCCTTCATCTGACTTCGACGGATGAGGATCTCCTTTTGCTCGCCTCCCGATAGAGGACTGTTATACCTTGCTTGCCTGCAGGGGCTGTCAGCACCAGCCCTGCCTGTCTCCATCGTCCGCTTTGGGGAATCGCTGCCGACTCTCAAGTCACATCGTTTGGTGGCACCTAACCACGTGCTACAAGCGTACCTCTGAGACAGTTTCCACCGCTTGTCGACTGGTGCTGCTTCTGGCGATGCGTGCTTTTACGTTTTGGTAACTTTTTAACCTTTTGCTTTTAAACCGTCTTAGGTTTTTAGGTCATGAACTGGATTTTTAAAATCCATGGGCGTGTAGTCTTGTAAACAGGCGCCCCCTCAAACTTTGTTTTTATTTTATTTATTTTTTTTTATTTTTTTTGGCTAGTGTGCTCCTCTAACCCTTAGCTCGCGTAGTCAAAAGCAAGATAGAAGCGAGAGGAATTGGACCGGATGCCAGTACGAGCGACTCTGAACGCCGCACAATCAATACTTCTGCACTGAGCAACCTGGTTGCTTGTGTTGAGAATGGGCTGGCTCCCCCCTAACCGCAAGAGAGTATACGGGACTCTCTCGGATTCCTCCTCGACCTCTAGGGGAACAGATGAGGTCATGTTAGAGGCAAATGGTCTTTCTTCAAACCTCGGCTCTGATGCCGGGGACTTGGAGGATAAATGCTCCACTCCGGAGCAAATGTTGGTAGAGCTCACACAGATAGGCCAAATTTCTATTGCGTGCACCATTCCCACTCCTGTGGTGGATGGTGTCGTGGTGGGAATTCCTCCCTCGGTCGCCGATGAGAAAATTCTAGAAAAATGCCACGGTGCCGTTGACCCTGATGACCCGGTCAGGGCATGTGCGGTTCGGTGTTTCCGGCGACTTCCTCGTTCAGACGGACAGCCGTCTACATCGGTGCGTGTCACGATAGAAGCTGCAACCCTGCAGCCTGCTCTCCTTTTGAATTGCAGAGAATATGCAGTCACGCCGTATGTGGCTACAGTAATTCGTTGCTACAATTGTCAGAAGTACGGACATATAAAAAAAGTACTGTAAATCTAAACAGATATGTTCTTCCTGTGGTGCCGCTGGCCACGCCGGGGCCCAATTTAAAGCTACTAAACTTTCCTGCACTAACTGCAAAGGCAGCCATTCGGCTGCCAACCTCAATTGTCCTGCCTTACAGGAGCGCCTAAGCATAGCGGTCGGTTTGAGCAAAGATCACCTATTGTAATGATACTCTTTTAATGTGAAAACAATGCAATTTCTCGTTGTCATGCACACACCCACAACATTAACACAATCATCCTTAAATACACTGGCGCTTTTTAAGATACGCTGCATGGCACTGTCTTGTTACGTTTTGAGAACAGTTTTGGGGGAGCGAAATTTCTGGCAAACGTTCGGAAGCTTTCCGCTGCATGGCACTGTCTTGTTACGTTTTGATAACAGTTTTGGGGGAGCGAAATTTCTGGCAAACGTTCGGAAGCTTTCCGTTGTTTTTTGACTACGCACAGCTCCAGTCGCAACTTTAATGTACAAACGTTGAAGAGGTAGCCTACAACACGTGGAGACTGTTACCTCCCGTCGATTTAACTTTCAAGATGAAACTTTCTAGAGTTGTCCTCGGCTGTGTTCAGATGTTGTAAACATGTTCAGGTTCTGTGTTTTTTGTTTGTAGCTTTGTTTTAGAGGAAAGTGTGAACGGAGGACAACTGGTGACTTGAACGTCACCCGATAAATGCCAACCTTTTAATAAGGTTTTGGACAGAGCAACTGTAGTGTAAAGTTGGAGATTTTCTGTTTCAGCACCCCACCATTCTTCTTTTTTTCTGTTTTCTTTTGCTTTAAACTCGCTTGCAAACTTATACTTGACAAGACGTTTTCAAAAATTGCGTCTCGAAATCCATTGTCTTTCTTCTTCTTCTTTTCTTTATTTCTTCTTCCTTCCTTCATTTCTTCCGTCTTTCTTTCTTCATCTTCCCTTTCTTACTTCTTCCTTCCTTTCTTTTTTCTTCCTTTCTTTCTTTCGTATTTCTTCCATCCTTCCTTTTTTTTTCTTCCTTCTTCTTTTTTTTTTTTCGTTTTTTTTCTTCCTTTCTTTCTTCCTTTCGTTGTTTCTTTCTTTCTTTTTCCTTCCTTCTTTTCTTTCTTTCTTTCATTCTACTTACTTCCTTTCATTCTTCTTCCTTTGTTTATTTCTTTCGTCTTTCTTTCTTTTTACTTCCTTCGTTTCTTTTATTCCTTCTTCCTTTGTTTATTTGTTTCTTTTTTCGTCTTTTTTTTTTCTCTTCTTTTTTTCTTTTTTCCCCTCCTTTCTTTTATTTTTTTGCTTCTTCATCCCTTCCTTCCTCCCTTCCTTTATTTTTTCTTCTTCCTTCCTTCCTTCCTTCCTTCATTCCTTTATCTATTTTTTCCTTCCATTCTTTCGTCTTTCTTTCTTTTTCCTTCCTTCTTCTTTTTTTTTTTTGTTTCTTTCTTGCTTACTTTTCCTTACTTCCTTTCTTTCTTCCTTTCTTTGTTTTTTTTATTTTTCCTTCCTTTCATTTTTATTTCGTTCTTCTTCCTTCCTTCCTTTCTGTCTTCTTCCTTCCTGCCTTTCGTTCTTTGTTTCTTTCTTCTTCTTGCCTCTTCCTCTTCTTCTTTCTTCGAGCAAATCTGGTTTAGTGGAGATGTGCTCGCAACGCCCTCACATCTATTACAATATGGCAGTGCATTGATGCACAGATCAGCAGACAATTTGGATTTACAGACGAGCTTCCCTCACTTAGCGCATGGCTGCTGTTGCAAAGTTTGGGGATCAGTCTGGCAAGTTCTCAGGTCTAATGCCGCAGCCACACAACGCGGTAGGTCTTACGGTGCTTCCCCACGCATAGGCTTTTAAGAGGTCGATCCGACGAGCTACGACCAACCAGCACCTTTCTTGAGGAAAAAAAGAGAAACAACTCGTTTTAACAGCGTGAAAAGCTGATCATCGATACTCTTCACTGCTCTTCGCAATTAAACCGCTGTCAACTCCTGATCGTTAAGACGTGTGACCAGGCTCTCAGCGCATGGCCTCGGTAACAAAGTTTGGGAAGTTGTCAAGCGTTAGCAGACTCCCCATCTCCACGCCATTACAAATTTCACACACCCCTGCTTTTGGCTATCGCCGGATCTTCTCTGACAAATTGCCCGTCCTAAGAAACGCCACGGCATATTTGAGCGTGATTTTGGCGCAGGTCATCGTCATCTTCGTTGTCGTCGTTGTTGTTGCAGTCATCATCATCATCGTCATCATCATCATCATCATCATCATCATCATCATCATCATCATCATCATCATCATCATCATCATCATCATCATCATCAAACTTCCAATGTCTGTGCCTTCATGTTGCCGATTCTGTTCCGACAAATTATCCGTCCAAACTACTCACGGAATGTCATCGACGTCGTTGTCATCATCTTCGCCGACGTCCTTGTTGTCATGGTCATTGTCATCGCCGTCGCCGTCACCATCATGATCCTCTTCATCTTCTACCCATCTCTGCTTGTTCGTCATTCTGACTGCAGTTTAAATGGACCTTTATCTTTTAATTCAACGAGTGGACATCATCATCATCATCATCATCATCATCATCATCATCATCATCATCATCATCATCATCATCATCATCATCATCATCATTAGGATCATCATTCCTCAATAATGGTAATCTAAACTTTCACAAATAAAATTCACTTTCCGTCTTCTATTAGCGAGTTGATTTCCTTTTACACCGCACGTTTGAGTTAGTTATTAATTGCTTACAGGATCCAGCGGGTCTGCAAACGGCCGAATCAGGACCACAAAATCGTGATTACAACTTGGTTGAAAGAGGACTCACCCCTGATCCGTATAACCTATCCTATCATATTTTATCATATCCCGTAACTCGTAGGTCGTAGGGGCACCACAGATGATCGTTTAACCAACGTACTCCATGTTTCTCTGTCCTCAGCAACCCTCATGGCTTCGCTCAGTGTCAAACCAGTCCATTCTCGAATGTTGTCCTGTGTGACGGTGGATCTATTGTTACTGGGCTCTGCACAGTGGAATGCTTTTACCCACCAGTCTTTGTCTGCGGGGATCGGCTAGTGTAATCACCCTGTGACTAATCTTAATACATGTTTATGTTTAGCCCGGTCTGTGTGCGGATAAGTTTATAGAGATAGGGAGAAAATGGTAAAACTTCACTGACACACTAGCTCTCACACGGCTATGAAACATAGGTAGTCCAGCCACTTGTTAACAGTAAATATCACACATTTATTTCCTATACTCTATACATAATTCTCTAATTCTATACATAATTCTCTAACTCTGTTAACTTAAATGTCCAAATTCACTTCGAATAGTTCGTTCCTTGATGGGTCTATGCTGATACTGTACTGTTCTTGATATTTGCTACTGTCTCATCATTGGGCTATTTGTTCTGGTTGGTCTAATGTTTGTTTTCAGGAGAGTGGACTACCGCACAGTCCTTCTAGATCAGTGCGCGTGCAATTCTTCTTGTGCACTTAGCTGATTTGTTGAGGTGTGATGAGGTGTCTCCTCCTTGGTTGTTGACTATTGGGCTATCGTAGCTCAGTGCTAGATGCTCCACTGCAGGCCGAATGTCAGGGTTGACTCTTAGTGGTTTATCCCTGCCTCGGAATAACTAGCCTGCTCGTCTGCAAAACATAAGACGACTTTCTGCAACGCCTTGTTTAAAACGGGTGTGCAGAGCGTCTCACTGATGGCAGAAACAACCCTCAGTTGAGATCGCTCCACTTATACAATACAAGGGACGATCATTCTTTTAAGTCCGTGGTCCACTGGAATTTCGAACATAATTCCTATACCTATACATATATTGTGGCTAAACTAAACGCATGGAGAAGTAATTAACAATATACACATTCTCCGGTACAGCCACTTCTCTGCAATAATACACATAGGAAAAACAACAGTGGGTCCGCAGGGGATACCTCAAGGTGTCGAAACCGGTCGCCTGTCAACCATGTGGTCAAGCAAAGTTTGGCAAACATTCACAATTCTAAAACATGGCAAAACTTCGCAAACATAATAAACAATAATATCAATAATTTGCTATGAAACAAAAGATCCATCATTTATTTACCTTTTTGACAATGTCAGGCATTGGCTATACTGCGATGAATGACTTTCATCCGTCACCTGCTTAGTCTTCAGATAGAGAGATCTTTCAGAGCGTAGCTCCTTCTCTTGTAAGGTTCAGACAAAGAATGACTACCTAGCCTTGAGGTCAGCTAAAGCCCGCGAAAATCTCGTCCGATACCTGTGGCGCACTCCAGCGGGGGTGCCTATACGTCAGCAGGAGGAGGTCACTGCCTGCCTATGCTTAGCACACAACTGACTTATGTCGTCTTCTAGGCAGCTATTTTAATTTAAAAAGGCTACAACAGGCTGAACTATTGAAAACGTGAAGCCGTAGTGCAGGGTCTAAATAGCTTATTGTGACATCCCCCCACCTCTTTTTCTGTCTCCCTCTTCTTCTTGCTCCTTGCACTGTGCCTTGGAGGATGGTCTTTGCAATGCCTGATGATCTGGTGATGTGGCCATTCCATCGGAGTTTCCGTTTCTTCACCACTGTGAGCATGTCTCATCGTGTTGTCCAATGGCTTGTGTGATGGTCTGTCGGATTTCGTCGTTGTTGATGTGCTGGGTATAGGAAATGCCCAGAAGTCTTCTGTAGCATCTGATCTTAATCCGCTGTGAGGGTCCATGTTTCGCAAGCGTATAAGAAGATGGAGATGACAAGAGAGCGCAGCAGCCTTACCTTGGAATGTAGACTGATGGTCGTCCTGTCTTTCCAAATTGGCTTCAACCTTGTCAGGGCAGCAGTTGTTTGTGCAGTCCTGGAGAGGATTTCCTGTCGGGTCCATTGTCTGATACAATGGCCCCTATATATTTGAAGCTAGGTGCGTGTCCTGCCAATGTTGATGCTTGATCTGAAGCGTGTCTTCACCATGATATAATCGATCTGGCTATGATGCTCCCACCATGACCACCACCTTCAACTCAGCTTTGACAGATGCGGCCATTGAGATCCTTGGCAAGCACCGCCCAAAGAAGAAACCGTGGATCACATCTGAACTTTCAAAATAGATCCAGGTACCCATTCACAGCCGGGTGTACCCATTCACAGCCGGGTGGAGCCATTCACAGCCGGGTGGAGCCATTCACAGCCGGGTGTACCCATTCACAGCCGGGTGGAGCCATTCACAGCCGGGTGTACCCATTCACAGCCGGGTGGAGCCATTCACAGCCGGGTGTACCCATTCACAGCCGGGTGGAGCCAGTCACAGCCGGGTGGACCCATTCACAGCCGAGTGGACCCATTCATAGCGGGTGGACTCATTCACAGCCGAGTGTGTCAACGTTTGTTTTAGTCTTTTTGTGTCATGCATTTGGTGGCTATATTATTCTAAGCATGGTCAGACACCCATCCAAATACTAACCCCCTCATGACCTTGCTTTAACGTGAAACATTGCTGGCATATGCCCAAACCACTAAACCGCTCTGCGCTACCCAACGCGACATTCTGTACCTATAGGCAAAGGTTTATTTTATAATATCAAGTTGAGACTGCGTTGTGGCTGCCATATTCGGTAGTTGTCAGAAACCTCGCCCTTCCCCGACTCCATTCCACCCCAATCCTCCACCCGTCCCCTCTCCTTTTTACATCTCGAAGTTCCCCTTTGTGTCTGGTTACCAACTAGATATGGACGTATAGACCAATCCGTGGACTTATTATAAATAGGGGGGGGGGGGGGGGACTATACATATTTTAGAGCAAATGTTTGTATTTATTTATTTATTCATTCATGTTTCAGTTCGGTTGCGAGTGGCGGCTTTAATAATGTAGGGTTCACCCTACTCCCGCCACTCTCCCCCCCCCACCCCGATAAATCCACCACTCACCCACTTTACGCCTCGGTTTGTGAGTAAATGTGACATCAGACGGGCAACATATAACGCCAATGAACAACTTAAGTCGTGAAACATTGGTATTTTGACTGTATTGATTGTGCGTTTCTCCTTTGACCATGCCCGTTGAGAGTTTTATAGACTAGTGGTTTTGTACCCTGGCAAGCCAGGGTACACAGGTTGCTGTTTAAAATGTAGACAGAGAGACAACTGTTGTCTGCGAGTTTCATTTGGACGATGATACCTCCCCATATCCCCCTTGATACCTCCTCATACCCCCCCCCTGATATCTCCCCATCCCCCAACCCCCCATGATGCCTCACCATACCCCCTTGATACCTCCCCGAACCCACTTGATACCTCCCCATACCCCCTTGATACCTTCCGTACCACCCTTGTAACCTACCTGTACCCTCCTTGATACTTCCCCGTTGATCGTTTCGAAGGTATGGATCACCATACCCCCTTTTATATACCCGTATCCCCGTTATGTCTACCCATGCCCCTTTAAACCTACCCGTAACCCCCTTTTACCTACACGTACCCCCCTTTTACCTACACGTACGACCCCATCCCGATCCTTGGTAATAATAATAATAATAATAATAATAATAATAATAATAATAATAATAATATTGAATATAGAATAATACAAATAGAAATCATAAAAAACACCAAGGTTTTAAAAGAAATTTTGATATAAGATATAATAATAATAATAATAATAATAATAATAATAATAATTTATTATTATTAGTTTATTAATAATAATAATAATAATAATAATAATAATAATAATAATAATAATAATAATAATAATAAATTAAAGGTAAAAAGCCTAAATTAAAAAGAAAAATATCCATATTGTAGTGTAAAAAAAACATAAAAAAATATATGGCCCGCGTGTGATTCGAACTTGGGTCGCCCTAAACGTTAGGCGAAAGTTTTACCAACTAAACTACCAAGGCTTCGTAGAAAAACCATCAATTTTTTGGTCTATATGGGAAAACATGCTGAAACCTCAATTTGATTTTTAATGGAAGCGCGCGGAATGAGGCTATTGCAGTTTGGGGACATTTTGTTTATTTATTTATCTCGGAAAGGGTTAAACGTTCGGTAAGGAAATGTCGGCTATAACGATTTCGCTGGTTTTGTGCATACAGCAGGCCGATCCGCAGGGCCCAGCACCTGCCCAGATCAGCGTCCATACCGGACAAACTTTATAGTAGAGGCGAAGAAGGACTTCCGGCTAAGCAATTTATATATATAGATGATATGACAGCAGAAGTGCGGACTCGATCATGCCTTTACCATTATACGAATCAGTTTATTGTCTTTATCATGGTACACAAGGAAATTTGTTTTGCAATGAGCATCGGAGATGTGAAATAAAATTTGAAATAAACTTTAAAATGCTAAATATTATCACTTCAGTTCCAGGTATATGGAAAAAACATAATAATGAATTAAATCTACAAATGCGAAGTATTATTACCTCCAGAAATATGAAATAAAATATGAAATGAACTGTAGTATGCTAAATGTCAAGTGCTTCTAACCTACACGCACACAACCACACGCACACACACACACACACTGTCAGCCTTCTCTCTCTCTCTCTCTCTCTCTCTCTCTCTCTCTCTCTCTCTCTCTCTCTCTCTCTCTCTCTCTCTCTCTCTCTAGTCAGGATTTGTTAGACGTATCGTAGACAACATTCTGCTCGTTTGCAGTCTGGCCGGTATCCTGAATGTAATTTCAGGATTCTGTTTTATATCTGTCTGCTAGCAGAGCCCGCAAATTTTGTCTTCATACTGGCAAAGGTATCTGTCTAGATGGTGTGTGTGTGCGCGCGCGTTTGTGTGAGTGTGGAGTTGATTCTGGCATGCATGTGAAGAAAGAGAGAGAGAGAGAGAGAGAGAGAGAGAGAGAGAGAGAGAGAGAGAGAGAGAAAAGAGGTCTGTCTGTCTGTCTGTCTGTCTGTCTCTCTCTCTCTCTCTCTCTCTCTCTCTCTCTCTCTCTCTCTCTCTCTCTCTCTCTCTCTCTCTCTCTCTCTCTCTCTCTCTCTCTCTCTCTCTCTCTCTCTCTCTCTCTCTCTCTCTCTATGTCACTGTTTGCGTTGGCGTGTATAGCCGCCTGTTTTGTTTGTTTGTGTTCATATCTCTCTCTGTTTCTATGAGAGGCCTTGCCTGACTGCAAGGCAAAGTATTCATATGGAGCGGATTGGTTGTGTACTTTGCGTGCAGTGCTATGTGTTTGGCCTGTCGTTGATGTCTGCAAAGCACGGAAAATGGCTTAATTTATTTACTTGAAGCCCTTTGCATCAAACAACAGTAAAGCCCTTGCTTGCCCCACCATATCACCCCACCCTCCACCCTCCTCCTCCCCAACCCTTTTCTCCCTTCATTTTCTTCTGATCATCCTCCTGCTTCACTTTCTCACTTTTTCTTTTTTTTCTTCCCTCCCCGACCCCCACCCCCCTTCTCTCTCTTTCTCTACCTCCCTCCCTCCCTCTCCCTCTGCCTCTTTCTCTCCATGTCCTCTGTCTTTCTGTTCCCTCCCCACGCCCTTCTCTCTCTCTCTCTCTCTCTCTCTCTCTCTCTCTCTCTCTCTCTCTCTCTCTCTCTGTCTCTGTCTCTGTCTCTGTCTCTTTGTCTCTCTCTCTCTCTCTCTCTCTCTCTCTCTCTCTCTCTCTCTCGCTCTCTCGCTAGCTCGCTCCTTCCCTTCTGTCACTCTCTCTTGAACTCTCTTAGCACCTGTCCTGTTTCCTCCTTGTTTATTCAATCATTTCAATGGCTTTCGTTATTCCCCTCAAATATCTACAACATAGACTTGGGAGGGTAGGAAGAGGAGCGGAAGGGGGCGGGGCAACAAAAAGAAAGAAGACGTCGAATGATAGAAGAATATGAAACAGTCTTCGCTGCAATCCTATCCTATCCTATCTTATAACTCGGAGGTCGTAGGGGCACCACAGATGATCGTTTAACCAGCGTACTCCATCTTTCTCTGTCCTCAGCAACCCTGATTGTTTCGCTCAGTGTCAAACCAGTCCATTCTCGAATGTTGTCCTCCCACCTCTTTTTCTGTCTCCCTCTTCTTCTACCTCCTTGCACTGTGCCTTGCAGGATGGTCTTTGCAAGACCTGATGATCTGGTGCCGTGGCCATATCATCGGAGTTTCCGTTTTTTCACCACTGTGAGCAGGTCATCGTGTTGTCCAATGGCTTGTGTGATGGTCTGTCGGACTTCGTCGTTGGTGATGTGCTGGGTATAGGAAATACCCAGAAGTCTTCTGTAGCACCTCATCTCCACGCTTTGTATCCTTCGTTGGAGATCTGATGTGAGGGTCCATGTTTCGCAAGCATATAGGAAGATGGAGATGACAAGGGAGCGCAGCAGCCTTACCTTGGAATGTAGACTGATGGTCCTGTCTTTCCGGTGCAGTCATCAGGTTCTATTGGAGATTGGTCTGTTGTTGTTGTTGTTGTTGTTGTTGTTGTTGTTGTTGATGATGATGATCATGATGATGATCATGATGATGATGATGATGATCCTCTGGGCGTCAGACGATGCGCCTAACGCAGGAAGAGGGCGATTGTTCACATTGTTGCATATAGGCGTTTCGGCCATGTCGGGTGCGACCTGGTACCCCCCACCCCCCACCCCTCCCCCGCACCGATGGCTGGCAGGCACTACCGCGGAACTGTTTTAATTTGATTTTAATGTCTGATCTGTTTCACCCGTTGCCGAATCGGTGGCCTGGTGGGACCGATCTAGAGCCGGTAACCATGGGTCTGGCCCATGGGCCAACGGCTTGAGGGTGATATCGCTTACAACCTGTAAGGGGGTACCTGGTATTCCCCTTATCATACCGCTCTTTAGCAACAGGTAACGTGCCCCCAGCCTGGGACCTAGTTCCCCGCTACTTAATGTCTATATCGACACGCCTGATCCGTGCGCCTCCTAAGTCCGCCCTGGGCCTGGCCCAGGTGGACATGGCGCGATGCTTGGGTTGGAGGGTGACCTGGTCACTTCCGGAACCCAGCATACCTCTTGAGCTCCGAACTCGTTTAGAACGGAGAATTTTACATAGCCGTGCACGGGGGTACTTCGTACTCCCGCTATCACACCGTGTTTTTAGCAATAAGTTAGTAAATTTAGCTTGGGACCTTGTCCCCGATATATTGGTTCTAACCGATTCGCACTTCCGAGTGATCTCTAGCACCACCCGGGCCTGGCCCAGCTGGATACGATATGATGTTGTGAGCCGGTATGAAACCTGGTCTCACCCGGTATCCAGCACATCCCTCAGTAAATTAATAAACTTGTCAGGTTGACTCCCTAGTAGTCACACTGTGATGTGTAACTTTAAAGCCACGCCTTTTCTTTTTTTGTATGCGTTACATTCCACGATTGTACACACCCCTTTTTATCTTTATAGCAATTTTACTCATTCTTATCGCGGTCCTGTTAGGATTTTTACCTCACCCGGAGCATTGAGGCCTTTTTTTTTCGCCTGGCACACCGATGACCCAGGTTCGAATCCAGTGGTGGGCGATATAAAATGTGGCCATTTTCACTGTCCATTTTAGCAGTATGATTGCTCTGGTGGTTTAGTGTTGATTTATGTCCCTACCCCTCTATCCTTGGGTTGGTTATCCCCGTCTGCCATATTGCCAATGGTGGGTGTAGACCTTAAACCTCGATGTTCATTCATGTGTAACTTTAAAGCCACGCCTTTTGTTTTTATGCGTTACATTCCACCATTGTACACACCCCTTTTTATCTTTTTAACAATTTTACTAATTCTTATCGCGGTCCTGTTAGGATTTTTACCCCACCCGGAGCATTGAGGCCTTTTTTAAATTTAAAAAAAATCTTTTATTAATTTAGATGTCGGATAGCGCAGTGGTTGGAGCACTCGCTACTGTGTCGCAAGTTAAGCACCGTCCAGTGCGGTTAGCATTTGGATGGGTGACCGCAAAACGTGAAGCGACAAATAACAACGCCCCCAGTTGACTCAACTGTGACTGAGTACTTACTCTCTTAAGGGTTGGGAAGGTAAAGCAGCGAGGGAGAGAGATGGGCATCACCCTCATTACGCTGGCCCAAGATAAGTGTGATCTCCAACATCACGCTCCCCTACGGCCACAAGGCTATGGGACTACCTTTAACCTTTACCTTTTTATCTTCATACACAATACAATTTTTAACAGATAGTCCTCCATACGCTGAATGTGTTGGGGACTATAAATTTACGAAACGTGAACGTGAACGAAACACGAAAGCCTCGGCGACTGTCGGCTACGATGTGTGTTGTTCCCGTAAGTCGAAAGCAAACAGCCAGGGCAGTATTGAAGACACACACTGACAAAGACACACAACCCAGTCACGTACCAACACCATGCCTTTGTTTGACTTCTTCGTTGGCCGTCTAGTTGTTGCTGTTGTTGTTGTTGTTGTTGTTGTTATTGCGGTGGTTGTTTGGATGTGGTGTTGGTTGTTGTTCTTCTACTTGTTTTGTTCTTGTTCTTGTGCTTCTTCTTCTTGTTCTTGTTCTTGTTCTTCTTCTTCTTATTCTTCTTCTCCTTCTTCTCCCCCTCGTTCTTATTCTTCTCCATCCTTTCTTTTTGTCTTCCTTCATGTCTTTTCTTTCTCTCGTTCTTTTTTAATTCCTTCTCCTCCTTCTTCTTCTTCTTCTTCTCCTCCTCCTCCTCCTCCTCCTCCTACTCCTCCTCCTCCTCTTCTGCCTTCTCCCCTTTCCCCATCTCACCTTCTTCTTTCTCTTTGTTCTTCGCAACTGGTTATCTGTGGATCAGAACTGCCGTTAGAATGAACAAGTTAAGAACTCATAAAGAAGTGGTATGAAGTTGTTACTGAAGATTGAACTATCAATCAACTACAGTCAAATTAAGTCACATTTATAGCACATTATTGGGGTTTCTACCACGTTCTTCCATATTTGCATCTTCGGATGAGAGTATAAACCGAGGTCTAGTCTGTGTGTCGCATACATTCCATCATAACGGACTGTAAAGATCCTGACGCTCACGTCCAAGACGGTGAGTGCCGGTAACAAGAACACACCCAGCATGCACTTGGTCCTTCTCCCCCATTCCTGGCTGGCCAGGATAGTGCTCAGTTGTCCGGGCGTCAGACCATGCGCCCAAAGGCTGGGGGTGGGCGTCTCGGGCGGTTTGAGTTAGATCCTGTATCGGCCAGCGCCTAAAGTCTGGTCAAGTAAGGCGAGATAAGTGCGCTATAAAAAAATCCTCTATAATAATAATAATAATAATAATAATAATAATAATAATAATAATAATAATAATAATGAGCAATCTGCTTCTTGTTGGTCATGACGTGTTGAGCAGAATTATTTTATGCTGTTCATGGATGAATAACTAGCGTCATATTTGCTGAATTTTAGTTAAACGAGTAATTCCTGGAATTGTTGCTTATATTTCATTACCAAGTAACTAAGCTTAGTGCTTATCTTTAATTAGTGGAATCAGTATTACTAGGATTATTGAATATGTTTGAATTAATGAAGAACTAGTAGATTGCTTCTAGATTAACACAGAATCCGACTTTAAAGCTGAGTTAAAGCTACTCCAGTTTGTACCGACAGCCTATTTTATTTTATTTTTTTAATTGTGTTTGTAAGAGCAAAGTCATTCATTGTAAATAAAGTGCGTCGGCACTTTAATTAATGATGCTGACCGACAGGTTAATTTCTGTGCGTTGGGCCAAATAACTGATAGTTTAAGGCCCTGAATACATTATATGTATAATTTCCTCTTTCTTGTTGATTTTTGCTAATACATGCATAACTCTTATATAATAATAATAATAATAATAATAATAATAATAATAATAATAATAATAATAATAATAATAAGAAGAAGAAGAAGAAGAAGAAGAAGAAGAAGAAGAAGAAGAAGAAGAAGAAGAAGAAGAAGAAGAAGACCTCGGTCATCTTTCTGTGTATTTGAATGCAACAACATTTGAATGCAGGGGCAAATAGCCCAGAACTTTGCTGTAAGATCGGCGACAATATTACCATGCTGCTTTCCATTGTAGCTTATTACTGGTCTTGTGAAAGGCACAAGACCTTTCTGGTGTGATGTAGGTACAGCAGCTTAAGATGATATTATTCGTCTTCGGTCACACAAGGGTGTGTACATTTTATCGCTTTTTGCGACATTGATCATATCTTTGTGTCCCAATCTTACCCCTATAATAGTATTATAGGTATTCAGGATTGTGCGCACACGTATAGGAGGGTGACGGGGTAGTATTATGAACGTTGTGATTTGAAATACTAGTAGCACTGAACACACGTTTTTCGTGAATATGGATCGGCATGACTTTTCGTAACAATGTTTTTTTAAATTAATCACATTAGACGAAAACATTTCCTGTCACTGCACGTACGTTTTCGTTACGTTAGACACACACTTTTTGTAAAAATTGTTTCTTAACTATAAACGCAAATTTTTGTGACACTAGACACAAACTTCCCTGATAGAACTTCTGAAAATTGTTGTTGTTTTTTTGTTGTTTTGTTTTATTTGTTTGTTGTTGTTGCAATTTGTGATAATTGTCCAATGGATTTACAGGATTTCTGATGTGTGTGTGTGTGTGTGTGTGTGTGTGTGTGTGTGTGTGTGTGTGTGTGTGTGTGTGTGTGTGTGTGTGTTTGTTTTTAAATGTTTTAAATTCTCTCACCACTAACACCACCATCATCACTATCATCATCATCATCACCACCATCACCACCATAATCATCATCACAATCAACAGCAGCGTCTTCTTCTTCTTCTTCTTCTTCTCCTCCCATTTCAATTCTGTTTTAAATGTTTGTAATTATATTTCTACATGTTGACCTTGCATTAGTGGTCATTGTTTTACCTCAGTAATGTGTTCTAAGGTGTTGTTGTTTTCAACATACGTTGATGTGACCTTTACTGCACTCACATTTCCTTGTAAAGCTTAAGGTCAGAAAAAGATCTCTATCTGTACCTATATCTCGTGTGTGTGCGTGCGTGCGTGTGTGTGTGTGTGTGTGTGTGTGTGTGTGTGTGTGTGTGTGTGTGTTTTACAGACCTGGCAGCAGCACTGATGTTGTGACTCACGATGGCTGGAGAGACACGGCTGAAGACAGGTTGGTCTTCCAACGTTGAGCTAGCTTGACGACACTCGTGCATGTTGTAACCTGCAGGGGACAATAAGCCAGCTTGCTTTAAAGGTAGGTGTGGGATGGGAAGGCTTTGTGTGATGTGTGTGTAGGGGAGGGGGGGGGGAAAGGTTGTTGGGGGATTTGGTTAAAAGTGAGAGAGAGAGAGAGAGAGAGAGAGAGAGAGAGAGAGAGAGAGAGAGAGAGAGAGAGAGAGAGAGAGAGAGAGAGTGTGTTAGTGAGTGAGTGAGAGCAAGAAAAAATATTTTGTTGTGTGTTTTTTAATGCGATTTAATACGATTTCTTTTTCCTTTTAAACATGTTACAGGCTTATTGATTTTGTCTCCAGGTGAAAGCATCCTGGTTGTTTCATCATCCGATTTGGAACCTCCGTAGATTTTCTTCATAATTTTTTTTTTCATCCAGAAAATCATAAGAGGAGACAACTATTACCATTTTGATTAATCATCCACCTTGTAAGTGATTGAGCTGCAATCTTGACCTTCACTTTAAATCTTTTGAGGTGTAACCTTCACCTTCACCTTCACCTGGATCACGATATCTCCATTGAAGCGGTTTTGGCCTTCAGCTTCTCCGTTGAAGTGTATAACCTTGACCATCAGCTGCATCATGAAGACCTTGACCCGCTATGTGGTTGCCATAGCAGCAGCTGTGACCTTTCTGGTGGCAGTCAAGGTGCTGATCATGGTTCCTCCTGAAAGTGTTGACAAGCGTAGTGAACGACATAACAATGTGAGCTATTTTACCAGTAACATTCCTTGCTCGTCGTGGCTGTTAGTATACATATTGTTGTGCAGTGTGTGTGTGTTTGTGTGTGTACGCGCGCGTGCGTGCGTGCATGCGTGCATCTGTCTGTTGTTGGTGCCGTTGTTGTTGTGTTGTAATGCATATCATCACGTGAAATTCATTTTTTTCCCCGTTTTGTAGTTTAGTTTTTGTATGGGTATTGCTGGCATGTTCTATTGTATTGGACGGTGTCTTATCCTGCAAATGTTTGTATGAGAATATGTAGGCTTTATGTGGGAGAGCGCTTAGAGCCAAAACTTTTTAGTTTGGAATTGCGCTGTATACAATAAATTATTATTATTGATGATGATGATGATGATGATGATGATGATGATGATGATGATGATGATGATGAATGATGGATGATGATGATGATGATGATGATGATGATGATGATGATGATGATGATGATGATGATGATGATGATGATGATGAAGATGATGATAAAATTTAAAGCCCGTTCTATTTCTTTTTTTTTTTTTTTTTTTTTTAAAGTTTGTTATCATAGTTCTAGAGAGTGGTTTTTGTTCTTTTAACGTAATCATGATAGTGTTCTATAGAGAATCCAAACATTGAAAAAATCCATTTGTGCAGCGGAGAAAATAAAGTATTGCATGTAAAAAAAATATTTTGGGGTTAAATTATTATTTAAAAAAATAAGAGGGGTTAAATTATTATTTAAAAAAATAAGAGGTTATTATGTTGTTCTTGATCGTAAATGAATGAATTCATCTTTATATTTTAAGTCTTTACACACCTCGGTGATTTTAGATTATATAATACCAACAGCCATAAACTCATTTTGATTGACTAAGTAACACATTCTAACCTATAAAATAGTGTATAATAACTTTCCTACCTCAGATTTAAATATGGTGTGTGCTTTATCACATATAGCATCATCATATAATATGTTTTTTGTTATCACATTGATAGTCGATGTCATTGTGTGCTATTATTTTCACAGGAAAAGGGCAGCGTGCTGTGGGGCCAGAACAAGGATGAGCATGATGAACTTCACAACTACGGTCGTAACAGCATGAAGATGACGGGGGAGATGGGAAGAGGAGTAATCCTTCCCCCAGGGGAGAAGGACCAAGGGGCAGAGGCGCTGAAGCAATACAACGTCAATGTTTTAGCTAGTGACCTCATCTCCCTCAACCGACGCATTCCGGATTCCAGGCCTGTTGGGTAGGTTAAGCTTTTAATTATTTTTTGTTTTGTTTTTTTTTGTTGCTGAGACAGATTTTATTCATGACATTTACATGAGAAATTCGCATTCAGCTGCACAAACATGCTAAATGTAAAATGTAGAATCATTATGTAAATTACTGCCATGCTTGCAACAATGTGATCATGACTTGTGTGTAAATCGCCCCCAAATTTAAACTATTTCGATTTGTGTCTATGTTTGTGACTTGCATGCATGGGTCTATGTAGTCTATGTATTCACCCCCAACAAAACTTTTTTTTAATAAAAAAGAAAGAAATTTCAAGTTTTTTGCAGATTTGTGAGATGAGACATAAATCGTCCAAAATTTATTATTTTAAAAAATGTCCATCCGCCCATCTGTGCGCCGTTTGTTGTCTGTCTGTACAAAACCTTTAAAGTGGCTAAATACTAAAAGCCTATTTCAACTATCAAAACCGGACTTGGTCAGATGGTGTATATCCATGAGACCTCGAAAATGATAAGTGAATGAATGACTTCACTTCAAGGTTAAGGTCACAGAGTCATCAAGTGTTAGTAAAAATGACAATTTTTCACATAATTTCACTTTTTTTCCTAGGTTATTAATATTGAACTTATGATTCTTTGATGCATGATAGTTATCAATGAAACACACATACTTTGCAAATTTGGTCAGCCTCACTCCAAGGTCACTTGACCCTAAACTATGAGAGGTATAAAGTCTAAACTTGTTGTATTTATAGATAGATTGATCTTTCATACTTGTTCAGTTTTTTTAGTGGATCTTGAAGATCAAGGTCATTTTAGGTTTTGCAAAAACATACAAATAATAGGTCTTCGTACAGTGGAATAGCTGCTTATTTAACCCATATTATGCAACAACATTGGGTTATTTTATCAATCATGCATGAGAGGTCATGTGAGGGTCAAGGTCATGCCAAGATTAAGGTCCCTGAGGGTCAAGGTCATCACAAGGTCACCAGTTTTTTTTGGGGGGAGCCTAATACAACTTTTGCTGTACTTTATTTGATAGTACATGAGTGTATATGGAGCTGGAGGTCAATGTCATTTCAAGGTCAAAGGTCATAGTCCATTTCATTTTTTTTCTTTTCTGGGTACTCACATAAGGAGCATGTGAGTCATTTGAGCTTTGCCCTTCTAGTTTAAAGTTCTAATTCTATAATTGCCTAATTAACAACGGGTCACTACATCATAGGTTGGGTTTGGGCGCGCCACAGGCTGCTACTACGCCTTCCACAGGGGAGGCGGCCCAGAATTTCCCGATAAAAAGGGACAATAAAAGCATTAAAATCTATAAAAAAAAATAAAAATAAAATAAGTCATTAAATCAAACAAAGTGACCTATCTTGAGGGCCAAAGGCTTATAAGTATATAATATACAAGTATTTTGCTAACCTGTGCTATTGTGTGATGTAAGGAGCTGAGTACTGATTTACTTTTCTCAGCACCATAATGAAGCGTTGTATTTGTAATGGGTAAACAGGTTTATAACAATACATTTTTTAAAAACCTTGTTTCAATCTTTCTGAGTAATCAATGAAGATCACTGGATAAAAATGGCACGTTTCCATGCCTCTCATCATGAGCAAATAATCATTCCTTAGCGTCAGTGAGACAATGTATAAATTAGTGAGCTATTGTGATCTTCACTTCGGATGATCTTTCTACCTGTCAGTATAAATGGTAGTGGGTCCCAGTGGTAAACTGTGTCGAGTGTCTTGTGGAGAGAGAGAGAGGGGGACGGAGGGACGGACAGACACACAGACAGACAGACGGACGGACGGACAGACAGACACACACACACACAGACACACACACAGACAGACACACACACAGACAGACAGACACAGACAGACAGACACAGACAGACAGACACAGACACAGACAAAGAGACAGAGACAGAGACAGACAGACACAGACAGACAGACAGACAGACAGACAGAGGGGGTACCAGGTGTGTTTGTGGATGGTGAAGAGGGGGGGGGGGGGGATGAGGGATGGAGATGGGGGTGGGGGTGCTTCAGTGTTTGTGAGAAAGTTGGTGGGATACAGTTAGCATTTTAAGTTTCATTGTGTTTTATATGATTCATTTTTCGTATCTCTAATGTTTATTACACCATAAAACTATACTTGTAGGTCATGCTGACTGAATTTGTATTGGCATTGATCGGTATTGATACCGACACCACACACACACAAAATTGTAAGAGTTGCTGATTTAGTGGCAACAGTGACATTGCTGCTGTTTGTTGCTTACATGCAGCATTGAAAAAAAAGTGTTTGTGTGTGTGTGCATGTGTGTGTGTGTGCCTGTGTGTGTATGCATGTATGTGTGTGTGTGTGTGCTGTAGATGTGAGAGCGTGCAGTATCCCGACAATCTGCCAGGCACAGCAGTGGTGATTCCTTTCCACAACGAGTGGCCGTCAGTTCTGCTGAGGACTGTGTACAGCATCATCAACAGAACGCCCAAACACCTCCTCCAGCAGATCATCCTTGTGGACGACGCAAGTGATCTCAGTGGGTATAGGCCGGAGACAAAACAGTGCATGTAAAAACACAGAGGTAGTAGTTGTCTAACGTAAAGAAATTTATAGCAGCAGTAGTAGTAGATAAAGGCCGTTTTCTTCCTTTTTTTTTTTGTTTGTTTAAAGAGCTCCTGGCCTATTCAGCGCCTCTTCTGTCAACACTTTTGTACAAGAGTCACTTAACTCAATTTTGACAAAACATGACCTGTGATTGTTATATTCTTGAAACTTATCTAACCATTTGGAGTTACAGTCCAGAAGGTTTTCGAATGAGTTGACATTGTCAGCAAAGTTTATGGATAACTGGGAGAGCAATCCAGTTCCCCAGTGGTATCTGCACTTTTGGCAAAATAACCACCCATCTTTATCGTTATCTCTTATTTCTCCTCCGCAAGCGCAATGAGCATGAACTTTGTTATCGTGGATACCTGCGCTATACAAGTGTACATCATCACCACCCACTTATTGTATGGAGCAGTGGAACACTGCCATCAAAAATCAAAAATGTCTTCACAGGTGATTGGTTCTTTGTTTTAGCATTCCCAATGATAATTAGCATGTCTGTGACATACACGTGTCCATCATACTTTATATATATATATATATATACATACTCTTATACGCACCGGAATGTGTCAACATTTTTAATTGTGACGGAAAGAGCGCTATTTAAGTGCAAGGGTTCGGGTAAGGGTTAGTTGCAGTTCTATCACTAGCCCTTGCACTAACCCTTTTCGCTCTTTCCGTCACAAAAACCCATCTGCCTTCTTGGATTCTTAAATTGTATGAAACCAAGTGAGGACGCTATCCGGCGTCAATAAACGGTTCGAAAATATTCGCAAACGGTTGGTAAAAGACAGCTGACCTAGATAGAAATAAGCGTGACCTACTTCGTCGCCTAGAGGGGACGAAAGTTACTTTTTTCCCAAGTTTCTGTAGCTACTCAAGTTTACCCGTTATCTGTCAACATGCAAATGTTGCCACTTTCCGGTGTACAACTGTACAGTAACGGAGTTTAGGTTGACACATTCCGGTGTGTATGAGACTATATATATATATATATAATTTTTTTTAATATAATAAATTATAGGGATGCGCGTGTCTGTGAGACTGTTTTCTAACATTGGGGCCATTTCCGTTTGCTTTTGTCTCTTTGGCTGAATACACTGTGTATTCTGTGACGTGCCACAATAATTCTGCAATGGGTGTGATTATTTTCCCCCACTATAAAATATTTCAGGCAAATTTCAGTTGTTATTTTTATCAGACAATAAAGTTGTATTGTACAAGTTTGTTGTTGTTGAAGTCCGGCTGCACGTCCATTCTCTTAGTGCCTGCTTTTCTGTGCAGAGAGCCTGAAGGATGAGCTGGATCACTTCATTAGAGAGCATTTTCCTTCCAACCTGGTCAAGCTGCTCCGCATGCCAGAGAGAGTGGGGTTGATCCGTGCCCGATTGGAGGGCTTCAGTCATGTGACTGCAGAGGTCGTGTCTTTCATGGACAGTCACATGGAGGTCAATGTTGATTGGTAAGATGTTGTTGATGATGGATGATGACGGGGATGACGACTTCCTCGATAATTGGAGTCTAAATCACTGATTCAATGATGATGATGGCAACAATAATTGAGGTTTATATCACTGAGCCAGCGATGATGATGATGACGATGACAGTGGTGACAATAGTTGAGACTCGTATCACTGATCCAGTGATGATGATGATGATGATGACAATAATCACTGATTCAGTGATGATGATGTTGGCGATGACGACAGTAATTGAGGTCTGTATCACGTATCCAATAATTATATTGGCCTACCTAGCATTGTTGTGATAGCATTACTTGAACCAGTTCTGATCATTTTTGGTATGCAAGTTCTAGTGGACCATCTCCCCATAGCAGTCTGCGATCAATCTGTCAGTCGGTGGGGATTGGTCAATCAGTGTGTCACTTTTCAATTTGGAACAGTATAGACCTTTTGCTACTATCGGGCTGCTTTGTACTGCTACTAAGCTTTTAGAAGCTGTGGCCACAGCTGGACCGAAAACAACAGGGACCACATTGTGGGTGCCAGAGTCTGCTGAGGGCATTAGTCTATGCACAGCCTATGCTTGATAAATCTCCGACACTCGGCTAGCATCCTGCCCAACTGTGTAGTACAACTGTATTGTCATTTCCAGGCTTCAGCCCATGCTAGTGGAACTGAAGAAGAACCCAAAGACCATTGCCATGGGTCATTTGGACTACATTCTACCCGACACCTTTGAATACAGCTTCACTCCTGGATATAGAACGCGCTACGGGTTTGACTGGAGGCTCATCTTCTTCGAAACAGAATTCCTCAGGTCCCAAGAAAAGGGAAAAGATATCACTGATCCTATGCCGTATGTTGCTTTTTGAAAAAAAAAATAACTTAAAAAATTGTGTAAGTACAAGTGTTTGTGAGTGTGTGTGCGTGTGTTTGTGTGTGTGAGAGAGAGAGTGTGTATGTGCTTGTTCAATTTAATGTAATTCTTTAATTTTATGTCTGTTCACTATAATTTACAAACTGGTATTAGACAACATACAATTTATTTAATTTCATTAATTAAAATGTAAAGGTGTAATTTTTTGTAATAATGAAAATTCTAATAACTTGTGTAACACAGTTTTCAAAATAATGTTAACAATGTCAACTACGACAGGTTCATGTGAAATGTATATAAGGCGATCATCTATGTGATTGTGTGCATGTGTTTGTATGTACTTTGCGCATGTGTGTGTGTATGCAGTAATGGTATTGGATGCTGTCAAACTAAAATTTCACAAATGAAAATTGGATTTTCTCTCCATCTTCTAATAGCGATCTCCATGCCTTTACACCATATGTTTGAGTGATAGATGTGTTTGTTGTGTGTGTTTTAGAGTGGCTAAAACATGTGAGCGTGTACGTTGGTAAAGATCGCCGCGCTTTGAACCTGATTGTTGATTTGGGGAAAAGAACGCCTATAGCATCCAGTATTATTATTATTATTATTATTATTATTATTATTATTATTATTATTATTATTATTATTATTATGCTTGTGTGCATGTGACAAGCATTTGTGTGTCTGAGTGTATGTGTGTGCTGGGCTGTGAAAAGAAATCACTGATCAAGTCAATGCAAGTCAACAAATTTTAATTCCAGATAACAATGAAATTGTTGCTGCCAACTATACTGAGGTCGTTTGATATTAGTTATTACTTACCATATAGAGTTTGTAATTCATTATGTCAAAACTGTATTACATTTGATTTCCCCACTGGCAGCAAAGAATGGGAGATAGATCTGTCCTTATCCCATGCCCTCAGGAGGATAGCATCCAAAGGATTATGCCTAAAGTAACTCCAGTCCAACCACAACAAAAAGCTTCTTGCCTCCCTCGTATTAAATGTTAGTTCTGTGTATCAAAAATGTTTCAGGGGTGTTGTGATGGTGGGCCCAGGGTTTGTGATACGCTCCGACTACTTCAGGGAAATGGGGATGTATGACGAAGGCATGAAGATTTGGGGTGGTGAGAACTTGGAGCTGCCTTGGAGAGTAAGTCAACTTATAATCACGCCATCTTGTGTGGAAATGTTTAGACGCTTAATAAAATGGCATTCATTTTATGTCCCTCGTTGGTGTGCTGGGGCTTTCAGTATAAATAGTATCCCCACTTTCTTGAAATTTAGTGCTTTAAATTCCCACTGTCGCTGTCTTTTTCATTTGTTCTTTCTCATTCATGCTCTGTTCTATCAATCTGCTATACTATCTTCTTCTTCGCTAGACCAGTCACCTACCTTTTTTCTTGAAAACTCTTCCGGGACAAGACTCCTTATTTGTGTGTGAGGTCTGTTGGATCAGCTTGGGAATATTGGACGCTTTCTGCCAGGTGGTCACTAGGACTTCCTATGATGCTATTATTTAGCAATGTAGACCTTTTATATGTATGTGTTTTGTTGATAATTTAGAATGATGTTTGAATTCTATTTTGTTTTTGTAAACGGGGGTTCGATAAATTAGAGTATAGCCTCAGCGTCCCCTGCGTGGGATGCCTTTATTGTAAAGTGACTGGCTGGTGGAGAGCCTTCAGTTTTACCACTAGGGTTGTTTCAGCAGATCTTTTATGCGGATCAGGGGTTGTCCGGTCCTGATTTGGCTCGGAAGAGTCCGCTGGACCTAAAGCAATAATCATGTAATGTAATGTATTCATTTTATGTAATTTCATGTAATTTTCTTTTTTAAAATCCAAATGTTATGTCGTTTCTTGGAAAGACACCACCATTTGTCTACACTCCAAGGTAAGATTGCTGTGCTCCCATGTCATCTCCATCTTCCTATACTCTTGCGAAACATGGACCCTCACAGCAGACCTACAACGAAGAATAAAAAGCATGGAGATGAGGTGCTACAGAAGACTTCTGGGCATTTCCTATACCCATTACTTCACCAACTGCAAAGTCCGACAGACCATCGCACAAGTCATTGGACAACACGATGACACGTTCATAGGGGTGAAGAAACAGAAACTCCGATGGTATGGCCACATCACCAGAGCATCAGGTCTTGCAAAGACCATCCTGCAAGGCACAGTGCAAGGAATGCATAAGAAGATGAAGACCCAAAAAGAGGTGGGAAGACAACATTCGAGAATGGACTGGCTTGACACTGAGTGAAGCCATAAAGATTACTGAGGATAGAGAAATATAGAGCATGCTTGTTAAAGGATCATCTGTGGTGCCCCAACGACCTTCGAGTTATGGGATAAAATAGGATAAATTAAATTATTTTTGCTTTAGATGTATAATAAAATATTGTCATTGTTTGGTATTTGAAATGTTTCTTTGAGATAGATATTTTAATAAATTGAAATGTTTCATAAAAGAGGGAGGGAGCAGGGAAGGGGGAAAGAATTGTGACTTCCTCATTTTAGAATAAAGTTTTGAGAATGTGTTGTATAATGTGGCAAAAGACAGTTAGCATTTTATGTGTGTGGATGACTGTGTCACAGAACTATGAATTGAAAACAAAAATGGCCCAAGACTTGCTGCGTTACAGTGAAGAAACGGAAAAGCTAAAGTTCTCACTGCCTGGGGGGAACTGATGACTACACAGTCAACACTCGAGCTTGGTGGGAAGAAAAGTGAAAACCCCAGACAGGGAAAGTGAAAGTAGAGAAAAACAACGCTTGCCATGCATAAATTTGTTGTTTTAGAAATAAACAAATAAAAATCATTTATCAATTATTAATATTTGGAGTGTACTGGACGTGTTGTTGGTCAGCGGCAGCATTTGTCCTGTTCAACGCTGGGTCATATAGCTCACGTCCGGCCTGTGCTGTTCAACCTTAACCTCTTGAACCCGAAAGACCGATATATCGGTCTAGCCCTTAAACAGCTGTGCCCCGATAGACCGATAAACCGGTCTCGTCACCTTACCTTAGTCTTGCGGTCCGTACAAAGCTTACTGTTCTTTCTAGTACTTGCTGTTTGGAATAGGGTTATTGAGGGTTATTGGGAATAAGGTAAAGCAAAATGTCTGCGCTCTAATGCGAGCACAGTGCGTGTTTTTGTGACGTTTTTTTCTCAATTTTGCGTCATGAAACAAAGGTCTACAAATCAAGGAAGCGTCGCTAAGCGACTGTACACAACTCAGGAAGTAATCGATCAATTGTGGGATGATAATGAAGATGAAGAGATAACATTTGAAGTACTTTGGGTTGTCTAACACTTTGGTTATGTTTTAGTTGTTTTACTAAAAGCATGCTAAAAATGCCATTTTTCTCCGGGGAGCCCAGGGGATGGGCTCAGAATTGGTGGGGCATCCAGGGTTCAAAGGGTTAAGGGCCGCTGCCATAGACAAATATTGTATAATGAGGATTATTTTATTGAACTGTGACAGATTTGGATGTGCGGAGGTCGGCTGGTTCACATGGCCTGCTCAAAGCTGGGCCACATAGCTCGCCCCCAGCCCTACACTTTCCCAGAAGGCCGCTATGAAACGGAGTTGCACAACTACAAACGTGCCATCGAAGTGTGGATGGGACCATATAAAAAACTGGTCTACCAGCATCACCCAAAAATGAAGGTACAATGTATATACCTGTTACAATTCAATTCAATTCCACAAATTGTTATTACCAATAATAATAATAATAATAATATTGGATTCTATACACGCCTTATTCCTAAATAGACTCAAAGTGCTGTGATCTATAACCAAAATACAGGCTTACATGTTACAGACACCCCAGTATTCACAACAAACATACATGAACATTCAAACATTGGGTGTAAAAAGCTATTGGAAGACAGAAATCAAAATCAAATTTTAATTTTAAAAAGTTACTCCAATACCTTTATTGAAGTGGGGAAAACCGATGAAGTCACTAAGCTGTACATTCTTTGTTGCCTCCAAAGGAATTATCTACAGACATTCTTTTCGCATTTGAATAAAATAAACGCATGCAAAATACACGGCATAGCGTAAAATTAACGTTTACTACATCAGTAAGTTATTTCCAGAAATGTATTCATATTTTCTTACTCACAGCGAGAGCTTCTTTCCTTTAAACTGGAACGAAGATTTAGAGCTATTTCTCAGAATTTCCTACAGCTGCTTCTGCACAGTATTTATTGGATGTCGGACTTCAAGCCAACGCCCAACTTCAGCAGAGTTGACCCAGCGTGTGTCTGCTGATGACCTTTAAAAGGTGGAAACAGCTGTCACACACTTTGCTGTCAACCAACAGTTGGCGTATAGATGGGAGGAAAGTATTCCAGAAAGACATTCACCTTACCTTCATAGTGTACGGCAGTGTGATGTTGTCAACCTTGACCGGGAATCATCATTGGGAGCTCTTGAGTTACTCCTTACTTTCTGCATCATCATCCACAGTTCTGAAACAATAACCTTTACAACATTATTATTGTTATTATTATTGTTATTATTATTATTATTATTATTATTATTATTATTATTATTATTATTATTATTATTATTATTATTATTATTATTATTATATTATTATTATTATTATTATTATATTATTATTAATATTATTATTATTATTATTATTGCTGCCCTGACAAGGTTGAAGCCCATTTGGAAAGACAGGACCATCAGTCTACATTCCAAAGTAAGACTGCTGCGCTCCCTTGTCATCTCCATCTTCCTATATGCTTGCGAAGCATGGACCCTCACAGCAGATCTCCAACGAAGAATACAAAGCATGGATATGAGGTGCTACCGAAGACTTCTGGGCATTTTCTATACCCAACACATCACTAATGACGAAGTCCGACAGACCATCACACAAGCCATTGGACAACACGATGACCTGCTCACAGTGGTGAAGAAACGGAAACTCCGATGGTATGGCCATGTCACCAGATCATCAAGCCTTGCAAAGACTATTCTGCAAGGCACAGTGCAAGGAGGTAGAAGAAGAGGGAGACCGAAAAAGAGGTGGGAAGACAACATTCGAGAATGGACTGGTTTGACACTGAGCAAAGCCATCAGGGCTGCTGAGGACAGAGAAAGATGGAGTATGCTGTTTAAACGATCATCTGTGGTGCCCCTACGACCTCCGGGTTACGGGACAGGATAGGATAGGATTATTATTATTATTATTATTATTATTATTATTATTATTATTATGATTGTTGTTGTTGTTATTATTATTGTTATTGTTATTATAACTATTATTCCCTTATTAGTATGTTGTTGTTATTCTTATTGTTATTATAACTATTATTCTCTTATTAGTTTTGTTATTATTTATTAGTATTATTATTCCTATTATGATGATGAGGATTATTCTTCTTATTATTCCTCTTATTATTATTATTAGTTGATTGTTCAGGACATAGATGTGGGTGATCTAACAGAGCGTTGATTGTTCAGGACATAGATGTGGGTGATCTAACAGAGCGTAAATCACTGAAAGAGAGACTGCAGTGTCACAACTTCACCTGGTTCCTCAACAACGTCTGGCCGGAGCTTTATCCTTATGGGGACAACGCCATGCACTGGGGCGCAGTATGTCACCGCAGCTTTTTTTTTTTTTTACTGCTGTACTCCTTAATGTAGTCATTGTAAAAAGTCTTACCAATTTATTATTATTGGTTACTTCATCTTTGTTTAGTGATGTTCCAGCCAGATTTATTATATTTCTTTTTTTTTTTAAAGCATGGGAGCGAGGTGTTCTGCCTCTTTCATCTACGTCCCTGTTTGATGCATATAGATCAGCTTTGCAGGAGTTTTAGTGGTGGGCTCAAAGTGTGGGAAAGCCACCAAGGGCTGTCACAATGTTCTTATGAATGTTAAACAGCTTATGGTCTGTGCTTTCCAACTGATGTGTATTTGTGTTGTGACCGTTGAACTATACTGAGAAGAAGAAAAAAAAAAGCCATGATGATGAGGGCATAGGCTTGAAATCGTCATACTGCAGAATGATGAGTTAAGTCTAGCCGTGAAAAGCAGTCAAGGGGTTAATCAGTCAGCTCTGTCTTCTAGTTCTTCTAGTTTTCTGCAACTGAAAAAAAAATGGCTAAAAGGATAAAAGGGTCAATTAATTTTTGTCCATCACAGGTGCGGCATCAGAAAGATGGGTTGTGTTTGGACAACGGTGGCTACTTGTTTCTGGGGCCAGCCAAAGTCACCACCAAGGACTGTACTTTTGAAAAAGAAACTCAGGTTTGTGGGCAACACAGTTCTTTTCATTGATCTGCTTCCTCTTCTCTGCCTTCCTCTCTGTTTGTCGTCTTATAAAATGCTTAAAGATAAATATAATCCATAAACTTCTTCGTCAAGAAAGAATTTTTTTTTTTTTAAACGGGTAACTTTTATTTAGAAAATGCTTAAAGAATATATTCTTTGTGAACTTCTTCTTCAAATGAAAATTAGAAAAAAGGCAAACTTTTATTTATAAAATGCGTAAAGAATAATTATATTATCCATGAACTTAATTTTTATTTTTATTGAATCGTTCTTATATATAGCGCTTTTCCTGCTCCAACTTCTAATTCTTCAAGTTATAATTTTTTTATTTTAGGTTAAATGCTATTTATAAAATGCTTGAAGAATATATGATCGTACGCGTCTTCTTCAATTTAAACTTAGAAAAATAAAAGGTCAAACTGTTATGCATCATTTACTCCCCAGACAACTAAGCACAATCCTGGGTTTCCAGGGTGCTGAGGGGCTTAGTGCTTAGTGAGTGTGTTGGCCTAGCTGACACTTGCCCATCTAGGGCATGATCGCTGGGATCTTTTTCAGTTCAGTTCAATCAATTGATTAAAGTCTGTTCACTAATTCATCGATTTTAGACTTCTTTTATTTATTTTATTTTTTTTTAAATCGTGAGCATCTAATAGTTAAATGATGCAACTCGACGTTGAGCCACTATCGCTGGGATTGTTGAAGTCTGGGATTAGTATCTTTATAATCTAGGTGAGAGAGGGAGGTGATGGCAGGAGATGAGGGAAAGGGGGGGGGGGGAAGGAGAAGGAGGGTGTTCTTGCTGTAAATTATTGTGACTTTAATTTTCCTGTTTTCAGAGCTTTGCACTAACACTGGATCACAAGTTACGGTCAGTACTTCAGTGTGTGGGGGTACAAGAAGAAGGAGAAGACATGGTACCTGTCCTTATCACCTGTCACGACGAGCCATATCACACCTGGTCATACACACAGGTGAATATTTACAGGAGAACCGGTTTGACGTGTCAGATACATCTCACCATGAACGTTTGCTTTACAATTAATCCCTGGGTAGAGCTCGGTCAGCCACATTTAGACAGGTAGCTAATCATGTCAATGTTTGATGCTAATGTAGCAAGCGCCATGGTGTGGGATAACTGTAGCTACAATCAACCATTGTATTTTCTTTACTTTTTCTAGCTCATCTTCTTCTTCATCGTGACTATGATTATTTGGACCCTTCTCCTTCCTTTCCTCCTTCTGCTTCTCCTCATCATCCTCATCATCACTGTCATCATCATCTTCTTCTTCATCATGACCATGATTATTTGGACCCTACTCTTTCTTTTCCTCACTCTGCTTCTCCTTAGGCCATTCAAAGTGCTGTTATGAGATTCTAGGCATTTGTTAAGTGATGCATGTGTCAAAAGCCTTGGAATTGAGAGATCCAAAAATGGGGGACCAGGCGGAACCCATCGATTGGCATTTTGTTCCTATTCCGGCGTGTTTGCTTCAAGGTGAGTAGGGCCGGGTAGCTCAGTTGGTAGAGCGGCTTACTTGTAACCAAAAGGTCCCTGGTTCGAATCCCAGATTGGCCAATGTGTGATCATCAACTAGTTCACTGGTGTCAAAATAATGTGACCAGTAGGCACCTATAGGCTCTGGTGTCATGTGACTATAATCTTCAATTAATCAAGATGACCTAACATTTACATCTAAGTTGCTTTTACATGTAACTTATTGTTGTTTTTATTAATGGGACGATATATATTTTAAAATTTTTTTCAGGGGTAAAGGGAGTTTTTTTACAGTGTCAGTATTGTAGGCCTAGTTGTAGGATAATGTTTGGCAGAGTACATACAAGTATGGTCCTTTGAAAACACGATTTTTCATGTTTCACCACACGAGAGTTACTCCAAGGGAATCAATAAACGAAAGGTTGTGTCCCGCAAAGTTTGCTGACCTCTCTTACTATACTGCTAAAGTTATACGAAAGTCGTTGAGTTTAAATGGATGTGCGTGCATCTTTCACGCAACGAAAGGGTAATGAAACGAAACTCTAACAAAATTCTATCTATATTTCTCTAATGTCAGTGACATGTGGCCATTTTTTAGGCTTTCTGATACTTGATAGCCATCAGGCGATGTGATAGTAATATTTAGTAAGTAATTGGCTGTCAAACTTGCATTGTCGCAGTAAATCAGATTGTATGTACATGTATGATATTTGCCATGTCAGTCAGATTGGAATCGGGCTGGACGTTATATATCAGGGCTATTCTGAAGCCTACTTGATTTGCGCATGCGCTGGAAGTGTACATGACCTGATTACTGTAGCTATAACGGTTTTAATTTGATTGGCTGCCACTGTGTGGTGCAACAAAACATTTTAGAGCAGGTTCTAAATCACAAAACAATTTTTTTGGGTGGGAAATGTGGACTACAGATGTTTCAGACATGGTCACACGTGAAACATACTAAAAACGCGAAAAAAAAGTGCATATTTCACTAATGTTTTATTCATGATTTTTGTTGAGCATGTGATTTCACATTAAGGGTGCTAAACAGTTGTAAGCTTTAACTTTCAATGTGAAATTATTTTTTGTGGTATGTCGATGTCACTCCAGGATATGCAGTTTAATGGGAGCACATGGACTTATACTGAGGTATGAATCGCGCAAGAATGGGTTTTCTTTCCTCACTCTCCTTACACGCTATTTGCTGTTGCCTGCTTCATCGTAAATGTTTATTTCCTACAGCTTATTAAGTTGTTTTGCAGTACAAAACTTGCATGAAGTATTTATTTTTGTTTGGTAGCAACTACTTTTGATTCAGTACATATGTTTGCTTGCTTGGTGTTAACTGCATTGTTTGCTGTTCAGTAAAACATGAAGACAGTTTATTTTTATTTTCTTTCGTATTATTATTTTAACATTTATTTATTTAATTAGCTTTTTTTTCAAAAATTGTTTATTTATGTTATATTATTGGGTGGGTGTTTTTTTTTAAATTATATGTCTATTTTTATTTTATTTTTGTTTTTGTCAAGTTGAACCATTTTTGCTTGATTGTGTGATTGTCTATGGGATGATGTCTCTAAACTTGCTCTAAATTTAATTCTATGGCGTTGGTTTTTGTGGCATGTTTGGTGCATGTGGTTTGAGATTAGCCAAAGTGCAGATAATGTTTAGCTTGAGATCAAATGCCCAAAAGTTGTAAACAATGGCGGTGGTATTTGTTTTGCTGCTGTTGATGTTGTTAGTTGTGTGCGATGCTTGCACTAACTATAATTGTACCACTAGTAATGCAAAATGTGTGCTGCACATAATATAAATTTCAAGCGATAATTATGTTATGTTAACCGTACCCATGGTATGGTATGTTATGAGTCAGATATTCTTAATTTAAAGTCTTTCTTAGTTTCATTGATAAAATGATTTTTAGATTTTCATAAACATGTATATTACAGGCTGGAGAATTCTCCTCGGATACGCGAGTTTCCGAGGTTAACGAACTTACTTTCCGAGGTTTAAAAATTTGTTCCGAGGAAAAAAAAAAGGAGACGCAAATCGTAAATTAACCACGTATGTTCGCTCCGCAAACCCATTCCAACGTTTTGCCTTACTCTGTACCATTTCCGGTAGAAGCGCGTGTTGATAATTGGGCGCACACCACGAAGTATTTCCGCCCAGCAGAGACGCATGTTCTTTCACACGGTCCCTTTGAGTGTGAGAAGTTACATAAATGTCGCGCGCATCGCGGATTATTAACCGGGGAGAAGATTTTCAAGAGGGAGACATCGCCAACAAATGGAATTGGGATTGGACGTCGAAAGTGGTAAAAGTGGAGGGAGTCGAGCAGCGTATCGGCTCTCATTTTCGAAAAGTTGATGCTGCAGGCATGGCTCGTTGCATCACATGCAACAAAGAAATTAGATACACTAATCGTGGTATTACAGCGCTCACTGAGCACTTCTTTACGAAGAAGCACAAATGTGCTGTGAAAGCACTATCTGCACAACGATACCAGGTAAGAGTTTGTTTGCTTAGTGGTTCCATCAAGACTAATTGAAACATAAGCCCTCTCCAGCCAAGAGACTTTGCACTAATACTAAGCCAGCAGTAACTTTACAAAAACAGAGCACCTTATCATCCTTTTTCAAATAGAGTATTGATTTGCTTTCTTTTTTTTTAAATTTTATTTAGATTTTAATACTAGGAAGCAAGCTTGTTTGTGACAGTTGCCATAATCTTGCATATGTTGACACAAACCTATTCAGGTTTTTTTTCCCAAGTAACAGTTTTTTTGTGTGTATGTGAACATTAGTCTTAATAATAATATAAAAAATAATAATGTCTATCTATGAATGCATGAATATTATGAAAAACATCAAAATTTATCTCTCACAAAAAGCATACTTTTGGGGTTTTAAATGCTATAAAACTTTCAGCTTCAGGCCTTTGCCCCTCGTTTCGTTTCGTTCGTTTCGTTGAGTAGATTACCGTCCCCGGACACGGAAGCGTATAGGGGACTTATCCTTTGCCCCTGGACCTGACCAAGGGCTTTACGGCGGCCCCTGGACCCCGACCGGATTTCAGAGTTTTATTTCTTCAGCTATTCTCCAGCCTGATATTAACATGCATAAACATTTGTACATTGTTATATGTGTGGAGGTAGTGGGCAGGGTGAGGTGGGGGATGAGCATTCATTATATCCCCCTTATGTGAGTGGCCTTGTGCACTGTGGTTCCGTTCTAACACCGGCAGTAAAGCATTGCCTAACCACTGAAGGCACAGCAAAGGAATTCGGTACTTTGCTTTTTGCAGGATATGCTTGTACAATAAATATAATGTACAGGCTGGTTGAACAGTACAATACAATATGATACAATACAGCGAATCTCTATTACCTCAGAAAGGATTTCACAGGCACAGAATCACAATTTATATCTAGTACAAAAAATTGCTAAGAACTTTTTTTTAACATTACGTCATTTGCATGGGACAAAATGTAAGCTATTATGATTGTAGAATTTGATTGCTGATGATGAGAGCAGCCTACAAATGGCCAAATCAGAGGTTTGCTGAAATCATGGGCTACTTTCATCACTGGGAGATGAAACCAGAGATCAGCAATCCAATTCTACGTAACTACAGTCGCCGTAGGTTTTGCTTCATGCATATGCAGAATTTCAATTTCAATTCAATTTCAATGGTTGAATTTATTGTCTCTTCACGACAGTGATATTAGACAATTAATTTAGTTACAAAACAATAAAACAAACAACTGTAGTGATATCAGTTACAACACTGTTGATAAGGACGATTTCATGATGACGTTTACGATATCGTAAATAATAGGACTTCGCACAACTTCTCGAATGTTACAAGTTGTTATGTTTACACCATTGTCTTTGTACATTGATTGCAGCACTGGGCAATCAACAATCAGATGTTGGACTGTAATGTTTTCTGAACATATACATGTAATATCTTTCACATATGTCGTACTCCATGAATTCAATCGTAATTTATAAACCAGCCTTGACACACTTCTAGGTCCTTTTACAGCACTTCCTAGTTTAACATTTCTGTAAGCAACTTTTTCCAAAAGGGCAAAATATTCACATGCAGCTAAGTCAACCTTGAGCATGACAGCGTCAGAATTGTCCGCTCCTGACTTAGCCAACGCATCCGAGAGCTCATTACCATAAATACCTACATGAGATGGTACCCAACAAAAAGTCACACTGGTACCTCTCATACGTAAACAATGTATAAGAAATCGTATTTCAAACAATAAATCTGTACGATTTTTGCTTTTCCAATTTCTTAAGGCAAGGAGCACAGCCTTAGAATCAACAAAAAGTACTACTTGAAGTATTTGTTTAGGAATAGATAAAATGTATTCTGTAGCCATTAATATAGCAACAAGTTCACATGTGAATATTGATAAATTATTACCCAAACAAAAAGAACGGTTGATTTTTTGTGCGGGTATACTAAACCTTTCACCACATGCTGATGACTCGAGTATACTACCGTCTGTGAACACTTTTAAATGTTGCGAGTAATGGTTTGAAATATGCTCTTGAAACTCAGATTTAAGCATATTATCATTTTCATTTTTCTTTAACTCGGTGTAATCTAAATCAAATTCTGCTTTTAAGTGTTCCCAAGGTGGAATTCTTGGAGAAACAGGCATTATCGGAATGTTTGCAATATCAATATTACATTCCATCATAATGTCCTGTGTATAGTCTTGTGTTGTTTGAATATAAGAAATATTCTGTGTTACTTTTGGATATTGTGTTTTCGAAAAGTTTATAATTTCCTCTTTTACTGAGTTCTCTACAGACAAACCTCGTATCAAATATTTTGCAGTTGCTAATTTTCGTTGTTCTGACAATGACAGTAAACCACACTCCTTATACACATTTAATGTGTTTGTGTGCACTGGAACACCCAGGGCCACTTTAATGGACTAAATGCATTTGCAGAAGTATTGGCAAACGTCATAGCCATTTTCAGTAGGGAGTTACTTTTCAACCCCTCTGTAGATCAGCAATAGATTTTATGTGTGTGCTAGATCGGTGCAATCAATGCAAAAATTAGTTTTTGCTACTCTAACAGAAGCTGTTGTCTTAGTTTACAAGCTTCAGAAATAAATATATCAATAGTAGATTTTCTGTGAGTGCTTCCATGCATTGTGAGAAATCCGCAAACAGTTTATAGTACTAATAAATGGGCCTTCGCTTTTGCTGTACATGGATTTAATGGAACTTTTATTTACAAGTTGTGCATTTTGTTTCCCATCACAGCCTATTCATTGGGTACATGTTTTTGTTAACGTTTAATATATTTTGTTATTTTTTTGTATTCTACATTTTTTTCATTTTTCTTTAAGTACCTGCTTTTGTTCAAGTTTATTATTTTTTATTTTGTTATTTTGTATTCATTTATTTATTCTGGAGGCATTTTCAGTCTCCTTGTTGACTTTTAAAGCATGAATATGCATGATTTGTTTTGTTGCTTATTATTACATTTGACAAATGTTTTAATTTAAATTTATTTATTTAAATTTTGTATTTCAAATCTGGAAAGCATTTTGAGTTTGTTTCGTTTTTGACTTTCAATTCAAAGGGAGTTTGTCGTTTGTTACTTTCATTGTTGTAGTTCTTTGACCAATTCACAACCTCCCTACCCCTTTTCTCCCCATATTTCCACACCTGTTTGGGTTGTATTTTATTTGGGATCCTTTTCACAGTTAATTTTCATCCCACTATAATGCTCAGTGTGGTGGATAAAAATTTAAAAAATAAAATTTTTTAGTGGTAAACTCATGTGGGCGCCTTGACCTTATAAAATTTAATGTAGAATATTTTTTTTTTTACATTTATGGACTTGATTGGGTTATATTAACATACATTCCTAATTTCTGTATTTGACAGTTTTATCCATATGTATATGTGTGTATGCATATATAAATTAAATATATATTAAAAAAACGGAAACTGCGATGGTATGGCCACCTCACCCGATCTTCAGGTCTTGCAAAGACCATCCTGCAAGGCACAGTGCAAGGAGGTAGAAGAAGAGGGAGACCGGAAAAGAGGTGGGAGGACAACATTTGAGAATGGACTGGCTTGACTCTGAGCAAAACCATCAGAGGACAGAGGAAGATCGAGTACACTGGTCAAACGATCATATGTGGTGCCCCTACAACCTCTGAGTTACGGGATAGGATAGGATAGGATAGGGGATATATATATTTTTGTGCTTTACGAATACGAATACGATCACTTTATTATCTCAATCAAAGAGAAATTCACTTTTTTTGCTATAAATGTTACTAGATTAAACAAAAATTGTACTGAATGTTATTAATTGAAAAATATAAGAAATATTAGTCATTGGATTCTTCTTCTTTTCATTTTAAAAAATATTTATTGAAATTTGTGTGTACTGTATGTGGCATTGATATTGATGAAACAAAACACACACACATAGGAATTAATTGGTTTCATGTTTGCCAGATGTTCATGCGTAAGTAAGAAAATATTAATGAATCTCTAAAACTAGGGTATTTTTTATGTAATCGTTCGTTTTAAGCGCTGTTGTTTAGCTTTGATTGCTTTTATTTATTTATTTAACCCTTACCTTGATGTAAATACCCAACATTTATGAAGGAAAGAAATGGTTCTGTGTTCAATTATTTGAAAACCGCATAACAGCCTTTAAATAGTTAAATTAATGTTTAGGGTGGTCTTCGTCCTTTGTCCAATGTGGTGATGAAAGGGAGGGAAGCCATTCATTTCAGATATGGTAAAAGGGAAATAACTGCGATCAATAGAACCAAATGAATTGTATAGCTCGACTTTAGTCATGACAACCAGCTTAAGGTCTAAATGCTGCACAAACAGCTGTACATAATTCCTTTAAGGGTAATAAAGATTGCTTGAATTGAATTGGAATTGTTTGTGTGCAGGCGCTACAGCTCAAACATGACCAGACCGGCCTGTGTCTACAGCTGATGACGGGTCCCAGACTGGTCATGCAGAGCTGCCGCGAGAACATTGAAAGCCAGATCTGGCGCTTTGAGAAATCGGGACTGCCCACCAGCATCTCCGACGAAAACGAGGACTTGTCAGAAATCCATGGAAAGCCTGCAGCAACCATTGCCCAGTCCCAGAACCAGAACCAGCCCCAGCAGGAGGAGAAGAAGAAGAACAAAAAGCCTCCTAGAGAAATGCTGGACGAGTTTGAGATGCAGCTTAGGCAAGGTCAGGCTAGGCCAGGTGGCAGACCTATGCCAGGTGGCGGACCTATGCGGGGTGATCCAGTGGTGCAGGGTGGACCTATGACTGGTGGCCCAAAGCCAGCAGGATCGATGCTTTTTGGTGGACCCATACCCGGTGATGACCCAAAGCCCGGTGGTGGGGCCAGGCCAGGCCGACACCCAATGCCGATGAACCCCGAGATACTGGGAGACAACATGCCTATGCAATCCCAAGCAGGGAAAGGCGGTAGTGGGTTGCAAGTCATGCGGATCAACCACGGGGCACCCAACATGCAAATGGGAGGCGCGCCCAAAATGCCCAGAGGTGGTGGTGCACCTCCACCAATGATGCAGCAAGGAGGAAGCAGACGCAGGAAATCCAGGGGTAAGATGCCTCCTCCTCAGATGTTGGGAAACATGCCTCCCAACATGCTTCCTGATGCCTTGATGAACATGCCTATTATGCCTGGGGTAGGGAAAGGAGTGGGGAGGGGGGCAGCCAGTAACAACGCAGCCATGGAAGAGTTTATCAACAGACAACTTTACCATGAAGCCAACAGAGCCACAAAGCCAGGTACCTGATGGTACAGAGTAGAGTGTATTCATCATCATGACTATGGAATAATGATTAAATGTTGTAGAGTAACGCCTTTTTCATTTTATTTTCTTCTTCTTCTTCTTCTCTTTTTTTGGGGGGGGAAACATAAACCTATAATTTGAGGATATTGCATCTTGGTGTTTTATTTCCAGTGCAGCATTATGGTGGTCGAGATATTTGTATGTATATGTGAGCAATATTGGTGGGGTTGTTTCTTAGATGATATTGGTAATGATAGGTAGTGATTTGCTGGTTAAGGCAAGAGAGATTGTTTAATATATTATTGGTGTATGGTTAAGACTAAAGTCGTTGTTTAATGTATGGTGTATTTTGCATGATGCTAAACATGAATGCAATAGATGCATTGATGCAGACGTTTGAAATCTGAGCAGGAAGATGTACGTTCTGTTGCTTCATTGGGTCAAAGAATTCCATATTTGCAATGACAGTCAGGTGGTGTGTGAAAAGTTTTGTGTTGATTTTGCTAAATGATGGCATAACAGCTTTCAGAGATTGATCAAGAATGAATGTGCATGCATGCGTATGTGTGTGTGAGGGGGGAAGTAATGTGTGATCATAAATGTGTGATCATAAATGTGTGTGAATGGGCTATACATACATACTTTGTGTGTGTTTGTGTGTATGTATGTGTGTGTGTTGTATAACCATTTTTCTTGCATCATATTTCCAGTACAAAACTAGTTGGAAGACATTTTTAAAGATGTATACTTTTGCTGGTGTGATAAGTTTATGCAGCACAATCGATATCTGATAAATTTGATATATTCTACATTTAATAAATTGTATATGAATGAGTGTGCATGTTTGTGTCCTGGGGGCCTACAGGAAAGGAGCAGCTGTTGCCAGCTGGAAAAGCTCTATAAATAAAAACATTCAATCTATAAATACACTAAAATCAAGGGCTGGAGAGGGAGGATGGCTTTGAACATCTATTTTTATTTTGGGAGATGGGTGTGTGTGTGGGCGCGTGTGCCTGTGCGTGGGGTCTGCAGTCTGTGCAGATAATGTGCTTAATATCATAATTAATACATGATGATGAGTGTGAGGTGAGAATCCCACAAATCACTCATTATGTGATTACAAATATTTTCCTCGGCTAATAATTGGTACACCTGTTTTGTATATCTGGTGAGATGCTGCATATCCTTGTGACGTTGTAGTCAGAAGTTCAGCGCTATGCAAGTAGGGCCTGCATTGGAACTGAATGTTGCTTGAGCTTTTAGTTTTGTGGTATACAGAGGTGCCAACCAGTACGGATTGACCTTAGTTAATTCCGGCAAAGTGAATTAAATACGGAAATACGGTAGCTTTTATAAAAATATGGAGGAGAAGTTGCCGATCGTTTATCTTTGCCAGCGGTGCTTCTATACCGGTTTCTGGTCTCATAATAGTACTCCTGCACTCACTGAACGTCGATGTGTTCAACAAGCTGATTTTCATGGTGATTTTAGAGTAAAACAAGTGTGGTGTTCAACAAGCTGATTTTCATCGTGATTTTAGAGGACTGAAAATAACCTGCTTTTTCAGAGGGAAGCCTGTCGTTACTTTATAGTGTCATAAGCTGGGTTTTGCGAGAGAAAAAAAATACTGACAAATGTTAAAAAATACTGACAAACGGGTCTGGAAATACTGACAAGAAGGTTAGGGGGTTGGCACCTCTGCTTACTTTTCATAAAGCTATTATTATAGCATCTATACATTGATGAAAAAAAATCAATCTTTTAGTTTATTTTATAATAATAATAATAATAATTATTATTATTATTATTATTATTATTATATTGAGTTATATATTAAGTTATATTTAACTTTCATGATTGACAGAACATTTTAGAAAATCATCAGCTTTTGTATTTGTATATTTATCTATTTTCAGTATGATCGGTATTATTTGCTTTAAAAAGTTTAAAATAATATCCCTCGAGTCCCAAGAGTAGTATTGAATTGTGGGTGTAATTAAATATTGATTTTTATTGAATATTTCTGTTAATTGAACATTTGTCTTTTAATTACCTGAACTGCCATGAATGTTCATAATAATGTGTCGTTAGTAGTTAGTACTGTAAATTTGCAATGTGACATTATTACCACGCGTTGCACAGTCCATATCTTTGGTATGGATGTTTATGGTACATACAATGATCCAGTCATTACCTTTGTCTTTGCTTGGTTGCATACTTTTCATAAAGCTATTATTATAGCATTTGATGAAAAAAAAAATCAATCTTTTAGTTTATTTATAATAATAATAATCATAATAATAATAATAATAATTATTATTATTATTATTATTATTATTATTATTATTATATTGAGTTATATAGTAAGTTATATTTAACTTGCATGATTGACAGAACATGTTAGAAAATCATCAGCTTTTGTATTTATATATTTATCGGTATTAATTGCTTTAAAAAGTGTAAAATAATATCCCTCGAGTCCCAAGAGTAGTATTGAATTGTGGGTGTAATGACATATTGATTTTAATTGAATATTTCTTTTAATTGAACATTTGTCTGTAATATTCAACAGTTCTGTTTAATTGAACATGTGTGTGTAATTGAACATGTATGTGTACTATTGAACAATTCTGTATAATTGAACACTTGTGCGTAGCACTTTGTACTGAACATGTGTAAGTACCATTGACCACTTTCTGTGTACTTTAATGGTATTGTCGGTAATTTATTTACCTGGACTGCCATGAATGTTCATAATAATGTGTCGTTTGTAGTTAGTACTGTAAATTTGCAATGTGACATTATTACCACGTGTTGCACAGTCCATATCTTTGATCTCCATTTGGCATGCTGGGTTTATAAAAAAATTCATGAGATTTACCTATCATCACCCGGAAATAATACTCCTGTATTTTAATTATAATAACAGTAAAATACAGCTTGTATTATTTCTGGGAGATTTTCAACATAATTATTTTTTACCCATAAGCATGCAGCAGTGCCAGCCTATAGCTGTTGTATTGTTCAAATATATACTTATGATTGTTTTTTGATATCATAGATTTTATTTTTCTGCATAAAACTGTTTATCATTGTTAATATTTAACAAGAATGTTGATATTGACTGTCATTGATTTATGTGAGCCCTATGTTTCTGAAACCTTTGATAGTAATCCTGTGTCCGTTACGTGAAGCTGAGGTAATAAGAATGACGCTAGCCAGTAACAGTTTGGTGGAGGAGAAAATGTAGGCCTAGGAGGTGTGGATAATTCTACAGAAATGCAGTAAAAATTAGTCTGGAGCACGTAATTATCAGAAAATCTCCTTGGGCCCTGTCACCAGCTTAGATGGGGCCTTGTTACTGAATGGCAAAAGGAATGAACCAGCGCACTCACTGTATACATGTAAAAGGGGGAGGATGTGCTGGTAGGAAGGAAAATTCATTCGCAACACATACAAGTGGTTTGCCTCTGTCCACAAAGACCAGGCGGGTACGGTGGTGTAAGCTCTTTATTGCTTCTAAAGCGAGTGAGTAAAGAGACAACCCCATTTAATGTGAGACAGGTTCAGAATACACAAGTACAAATAGGAAAAGCAGCTGGGATGGGTTTCTTTGTCTAGTCACAAATGTATTACTGGTTATTCACACTGTGGAGGTGGAGTCATGTCTCTGTACCAGCTGTTCAAGTTCTTGTTGAAAACTTGTCACCCATATGATTAAACAGAAAAAGTAGTTATAAACATGTTTGGTTAAACATGGATAAAGAAATGTAATATAAAAAGTAACTTATACATTAATATGCTTGATAATTTATAAACAACGCAATGCACCATAAGCAGTCGCTCTATTACATGCACATCCCAGACCACCCAGCTGTGTGAATGGGAGACCTGGCTCCCTATAGAATGAGGGAAATAAAAGTAAGTGAGGGGCACCACCCTCATTAAGCTGGTCTAGAGAAAAGGGAGGTCCCTAATAATCCCTCTCACTTTTGTCTTTTTTGTATCAGTTTTATTTTTCAGCTGCATACTCTAGTAGCACTGAAGCGGTGTCTAGATTTTATGACCATTTTATCATTGATTCCATTACGAGTGTTAAATGTTTACATGCACATAATCTCAAAAGCTGTACATAAAGAGAACACATAATGCATATCATTAATTAATGTTTATATTGTTGATATCAATGTCATAATTGTAACCTGCAATCATGAGTGTGGCCTGCTTTAAAAACGGACACCGTTATCTTCTGCTGTTCGCTTGTTCTTTTGGTTGCTGTTGTTGATGTTGCTCAATTAGATAATGAATACAATAAAATATATTCAAGATGACATTTTATTTAAAATACAGGCAATGACATGATTTTATTTTTTATTTTTGTAATGAAATAAATTATGATTATCATTATGAAACTCACACAAGGTTATGATAAAAATTATATCAAAACAAGAAGGGTATCTCTTATAATATTAATAATAATAATACAAAGGATTTAAAATGTGACTCATATAGGCACAGTATTTCAAGGTGATGTATGATATATGATAAGAACACGTTCAATATGTATCTCCTCTCAGAACTTAAGAAAGTTTACTTGTGGAGTTTTCTCGATGGTTAGAAATTGTAATTAATAATCAAATTATACTGCTAAGCTCTCTCAGATATTTGTTGTAGAAACGCTCTCTACAATCTGCGTGTAAATACAGAAAATGAGGAGTTCTCACCACAGCAACAAAAATGTCTCGTGTGGATGACAGCATAATCCCAGATCTGGTGTGTGCGTGCATGCATTCCACCGCATTGATTTTAAAGATACTGACGCTCGTGTCATAGACGGGTGAATGTTAGATACACCAATACATCCAGCATGCGCTATCGGTCCCTTCTCCCCCCCCCCCCCCCCCCCCCCCCTGCCCCATTCCACTGTGGCGCCAGGATTGTTTTTGCCGCGCTTTTACTGAGAAGGCCACTCTTATTTTGCCTGCAATGGGTACCAAATAAATTTTAAAAAATTAACCGGTTGCATTGTTGTTCCATAATGTTCTTGACACTATGGATTATTCAGTTTCACAAAGATCCAGTCTGTGAGAAAAATGTTTTGCAATTTTTTTTAAATTCCTATCCTATCCTATCGCATAACTCGGAGGTCGTTGGGGCACCACAGATGATCGTTTAACCAGCGTACTCCATCTTTCTCTGTCCTCAGCAACCCTCATGGCTTTCTAAGCTCTCTCCGATATTTCTTTTAGAAACGCTCTCTACAGTCTGCTTGACTTGTAAATACAGAAAATGAGGAGTTCTCACCACATTCACTAATAATAAATATTGTCAAATCTCATTTGGTTGTATTAACGCCATTGGGTTATTTTTATCATCCCACGTTGTCAAACTACAAACTGCACTTCCCACACATCGATATAGATAGCTAATATAATATGTGTTATGTTTGCATTGTGCTGCTACTGTCACAGCCTCTGCTAATATTCATGTATACTCAATCCTCTTTGCAATTTGGTGGCTGCTATTCAAACGGCTGGTCTGGAATTCTTTGAAGGATGTTTTTATTTGTCTGCTATTATTAATTCTCATGTGTCTTGCTGGTATTGCTTGCAAACTCACGACTATCACTGTCTGCCATGGATGTTAACTTGACATTATTGTTGTTTTCAATGGCCATATAATGATGATGAATTCTGTATCTCGACACACACTCTCTTTCTTTCTCTTTCTTTCTCTCTCTCTCCCCCAATAATTTAAGGACTTAAGGACAGGTTATAAAATTATGCTTTGCCTAAAACCTTAATCCAATTAAAGTTGGTCAACTTTAAACACCCCCCCTCCTACCACTTCCTTCTCTATTTCTTCTCCTGCCCCCTCTTTCCCTCACCCCCTCCCCCATCCTCTTCCCCCAACTCTCCTCTCTCTCTCTCTCTCTCTCTCTCTCTCTCTCTCTCTCTCTCTCTCTCTCTCTCTCTCTCTCTCTGTTTTCTCTCAGAGATACGCCTTCCTCACAATTCCCTCCTCGCCTCCTCTTTCTCTCTCTCCCTCTCTCTTCTTATTTATTTTATTTATTTATTTAATTATTTATTTATTTATTTATTTATTTATTTTATTGTCCCTTTTTCATAGGGAAATTCTGGGCCGCCTCCCCTGGGGAAAGCGTAGTTCTTGTTATACATGATCCGTTTCCTAAGATTCATCATGTAACTCCATAATATGATCAGTTTCCTAAGATTCATCATGTAGCCTATGTGCCTTTTACATGTACAAGGTGTTTGCGAAAGAACTTCGATCCCTTCGAAAATGGTTAATAACTTCACTACTAATTATTGGTTGATTTGAAGTGAGAAAAGTTATTTCTGTGGACTGCCGTAGAATGGTAGAAATTGGCCTCGGTGTTAAAATTTCACTGCATTGTCTACCAGCGTCTGTAATTGTCTGGGAAATTGAATGAGCCTTGACTGACTTAAGCAGGAACGAGCTGATGGTAGCCAGTGTAGGCCTTAATATGCCAAATGCATGCGTCGCTGTGAGATAAAATCAGAGAGCAATAACGCAACTCTACCGATGTAAGGATCGTAATACATGAACATTTGTTTGATGCAATTGGTGTACTATTTGCACACACACACACACCTGCACACACACCTACACAAAGTTATAAATAGTTTTTAATGGGGAGTTACTTTACTTTTCAACACTCCCCTGTATATCTGCACTTGTCATATTTATTTCTTATGATAATGCTGCCATACTGCCTTCTAAGTCTTTGATGTGTCATGCCGGCATGCATTTATCCCGTTGGTCTGTGACTGTTAGTTACAAATATGAATAAAATGGAAGATTCAAAATCGCTTTGTCATTTACAAATATGGATAAACTGGAAGATTCAAGATTCATTTAGTATCTCCGATGAATGAATTTATTACATGATTTGCTGATCAGTACTACACCAAGTTGCAATAAATGCCATAAGAAAAGTCTTTCACTCGTTATTGAAGATGCATTTCAAAAGCAGACTTACAAAGAAGGAGGAAGGATTTGTTTAAAAACATTTAATGCATGAATTATAACAAAGCCACAGACATTAATAAGAATGAAATAATGTGTGCCGCAGTCTCTAATGAAAATAAAATAATTTGTGCCACAGACAGTAATGGAAATCAAATAATCTGTGCTACAGACAAGAATGAAAATAAAATAATCTGTGCTATAGACAATAATCAAAATTAAGTAATCTGTGCTACAGACAAGAATGAAAGTAAAATAATCTGTGCTGCAGACAATAATGAAAATAAAGTAATGTGTGCTGCGGACAATAATGAAAATAAAGTACTCTGTGCTACAGACAACAATGAAAATCAAGTAATCTGTGCTGCAGACAATGAAAATCAAGTAATCTGTGCTGCAGACAATTAAAATAAAGTAATCTGTGCTACAGACAACAATTAAAATCAAGTAATCTATGCCACAACAATAATGGAAATCAAATAATCTGTGCCACAGACAATAATGAAAAATCAAATAATCTGAATAATTTAGATCAAGGTCTATATTATAGCTTTTTTTAATATGTCGTAAATTGTAATGCAAAATTTTAGTACTTTTGTTTTTCACAATTGATTGTGATCAATAGTTTCCTTGTGAATGTTAGTAATGTTTGGTTGTGTGGTTTTGTTCTGTTTTTTGTTGTTGTTGTTTTTTTTAACTTGATCAGTAGGTTTACATTTATAGTTTTGTTTGTTTTTGTTTTTTTAACAATGAGATCAGTATAGTTTACCTTGAATTTACAAGATAAGTGGTAGATAAATCATGCTGATCATGCTAATAGTATTGTATGAGCTGTATAGAAGAGTATCAGTATTATCAGACTCGCCTAGTTTGACTTCTAACACTACAGTACTCATAATCAATTTTAGATCTATTGAAAAGAAGAACAGGATCCATTTTCTATAAACTAAGCAAATAATGGTAAAAACTAGTAACACTTTCAAATGTTTATTTTTACTTGCAGATTTGTTAATTTCTGAAAGAAACAGCTGCCGTCGAAGGTTGTCCAAGTTGATTCAGTAAATTTGTTTGTAAAATAATTGATAAGAAAGTTCAAGTGTTTTTTCCGCTCAGTGTTCAAAAGTTTTATCTGTGCTTTAAGAGTTCAAAGTTTATCTGTACTTTAAGAGTTCAAAGTTTTATCTGTACTTTAAGAGTTCCACAGTTTTATCTGTACTTTAATAATAATAATAATAATAATAATAATAATACAGGATGCTATGTACGCGCCTTTCCCCAAGGCTCAAAGCGCGGCGATCTATACCTGTCTCATTTACCCTCACACACACCAAATACACATACATCACTCAAACAGGTGGTGTAAAGGCAGGGAGATCGCTATTAGAAGACGGAAGAAAATCGAATTTTTATTTTTGAAATTTTTATATTGACTGCATCCTGTACCATTATTGAAGGGAGGGAGGAAACCGGAGTGCCCGGAGAAAACCCTCGGTGACCTCAAAAGTCTCGTACCTAAGTCACATACGTTCGCCCCTTGCGGGAATCGAACCCGCGACCTTCGGCATAGGAAACCGGCGACTTATCCACTGCGCCACGAGGCCACCCCATAAAGTAAGAGTTCAAAAGTTTTATCTGTACTTTACGAGTTCAAAAGTTTTATCTGTACTTTAAGAGTTCCACAGTTTTATCTGTACTTTAAGAGTTCCACAGTTTTATCTGTACTTTAAGAGTTCCACAGTTTTATCTGTACTTTAAGAGTTTCAAAGTTTTATCTGTACTTTAAGAGTTCAAAAGTTTTATCTGTACTTCAAGAGTTCAAAAGTTTTACTCCCCAAAAGTGTTATTCACCCAGAGAGTTCAAAGGTTTGTCCACTCGGAGAATTCTAAGTTTTGTCTAATGGAGAGTTTAAAAATTCTATCTACTGTGCTGATTGGGAGATCTGGTACAAATAAGGTAGTAGCACGCACTGATAATAAGACAGTGAACCACTACATCACGTAATGACTTATATATACCTTCAGCCATTATTTTGAAGGATAAAGGCTTAATAGCCTATAATTATGCTATGCTATGCTATTACGGTATTATATGGTTGCGTAAAATTTAGCAGTAAGTTACAGTATCATAGATCTTGTCATCGTCATCAGACTGTAGTCACTTTGTTTCTAATCATGCGGGATCAATGTTGAGTCTCCGAATATGGGTTCTTTTTCTTCTACAGTTTGTTTCATGATGTATTATCAAAATAATTGTTTGATTTTTTGTTTATGTGATGCATTATCACACATTTTGTTTAAGTTCGTTGTTATCACAAATGCATTTGATTTGCATTATTTTGCACTGTATTATTACCATGATTTTGTTCGCCTTTGGTAACAATATTTACAGGCATTTTCTGATTTGTGATATTGTTGTTTTGTGTGTGCGTGTGTGTGTGTGACCCCCCGTTGGGGTGCCGGGGGTTTCAGTATAAATAGTATTCCCACTTTCTGGAAATTTAATGCTTTAAATTCCCACTGTAGCTGTCTTTCTCATTTGTTCTTTCTCATTCCTGCTCTGTTCTATCAATCTGCTATATTATCTTCTTCTTCGCTAGACCAGTCACCTACCTTTTTTCTTGAAAACTCTTCCGGGACAAAACTCCTTATTTGTGTGTGAGGTCTGTTGGATCAGCTTGGGAATATTGGACGCTTTCTGCCAGGTGGTCACTAGGGCTTCCTATGATGTTATTATTTAGCAATGTAGGCATTTTCTATGTATGTGTTTTGTTGATATTTTATAATGATGTTAGTATTCTATTTTGTTTTTGTAAATGGGGGTTCGATAAATTAGAGTATAGCCTCAGCGTCCCCTGCGTGGGATGTCTTTATTGTAAAGTGACTGGCTGGTGGAGTGCCTTCAATTTTACCACTAGGGTTGTTTCAGCAGATCTTTTATGCGGATCAGGGGTTGTCTGGTCTTGATTTGGCTCGGAAGAGTCCGCTGGACCTAAAGCAATAATCATGTAATGTAATGTGTGTGTGTGATACTCTGTTTCGTTTTACTCTGTTTCATTTTTGTGTTCTTTTCATGGTTTTTAGGATTGTACTAACTTTTTAAAATTTTAACCGGAGGTGTCACGAAATGTTGTGGACCCTTTAACCTTCTCTATATGGCAATTATTTGGTGGAACATACAAGTTTTACATATTTTATCTCCAAATGTTTTGTAAAGAGTTTATTTAAATAAAAAAGAAACCACATTGTGTGGAACATATAAGTTTTACATATTTTATCTCGAAGTGTTTTGTAAAGAATTTATTAAATTTTTTTTTAAAAGCACATTAGTTAAGTTTATATCAGATTGTGTATACTTGTGCACAAGAGACACAAAAGCAGAACTAAAATAAAGAAAAATAAAGTTCTTGTGTTCGTGTTAATGCCAAATTTAAGCAATAATGTGATTTGTGTATTTTGTGATAACTCCCGTTGGGGTGCCTGGGGTTTCAGTTAAATAGTATCCCCACTTTCTGGAAATTTAGTGCTTTAAATTCCCACTGTCGCTGTCACCCCTTGGGGTCATGAGCAATCTTGCCACTGTAGATTGTTCAAACCTATAAAGGGAACAGTGAAAGCCACAGTTGAAAACCTGTCTTTCCTTTATAGGCAAGACGCTTCACTGCGGCAACAGTACCCCCGTTGGAGTGCCGGGGGTTTTCAGTATAAATAGTATCCCCACTTTATGGAAATTTAGTGCTTTAAATTCCCACTGTCGCTGTCTTCCTCATTTACTCTTTCCTATTCCTGCTCTGTCCTTCACTCTGCTATACTATCTTCTTCTTCGCTAGATCAATGACCTACCTTTTTTCTTGAAAACTCTTCCTGGACAAGACTCCTTGTTTGTGTATGGGGTCTGTTGGATCAGCTTGGGAGTGTTGGACGCTTTCTGCCGGGTGGTCACTAGGGCTTCCTATGATTGTACTATTTAGCACTATAGGCATTTTATATGCATGTGTCTGGTTGATGATTTATAATGATGTTTGTATTCTATTTTGTTTTTGTAACCGGGGTGTTCGCGTAGTTGAGGTCAACCCTCAGCCGTCCCCCGCGTGGGATGTCTTTATTGTAAAGTGACTGGCCGGTGGAGGGCATTCAATTTTCCCACTGGGGTTGTTTCAGCAGATCTTTTATGCGGATCGGGGGTTGTCCGGTCCTGATTTGGCTCGGAAGAGTCCGCTGGACCTAAAGCAACAATAAATCAATCAATCAACTGTCGCTGTCTTTCTCATTTGCTCTTTCTCATTCCTGCTCTTTTCTATCAATCTGCTATACTATCGTCTTCTTCGCTAGACCAGTCTCCTACCTTTTTTCTTGAAAACTCTTCCGGGACAAGAATGGGGTCTGTTGAATCAGCTTGGGAATATTGGACGCTTTCTGCCAGGTGGTCACTAGGGCTTCCTATGATGTTATTATTTAGCAATGTAGGCATTTTATATGTATGTGTTTTGTTGATAATTTATAATGATGTTTGTATTCTATTTTGTTTTTGTAAACGGGGGTTCGATAATTTGGGGTGAAGCCTCAGCCGTCCCCTGCGTGGGATGTCTTTATTGTAAAGTGACTGGCTGGTGGAGAGCTTTCGGTTTTACCACTAGGGTTGTTTCAGCAGATCCTTTTTATGCGGATTGGGGGTTGTCCGGTCCTGATTTGGCTCGGAAGAGTCCGCTGGACCTAAAGCAATAATAATGTAATGTAATGTAATGTAATGTGAGGTCCTGATTTGGCTCGGAAGAGTCCGCTGGACCTAAAGCAATAATAATGTAATGTAATGTAATTTTGTGATAATATCTGGACATATTTTGAAATAGTCGAGAATCAGAGTGAGCCAAATATTACATAAATCGTTTGGTCTGTGCCAAATTTATCTAAAATGGGCCAAATTAATGAGAGACCATTTTACATCATTCGTATTTGTACTTTCTTAAAGGTCAAGGTCATTGTGCTTCACGATTTTCAAAACACGTAAAAGGTGGCAGCTGGTCCAATTTGGATAATTTTGGGATTGTAGATATATATATACTAGATAGATCAGTTGTAGATATATGTACTAGACAGATCAGTTGTAGATATATGTACTAGATAGATCAGTTGTAGATATATGTACTAGATAGATCAGTTGTAGATATATATACTAGATAGATCAGTTGTAGATATATGTACTAGATAGATCAGTTGTAGATATATGTACTAGATAGATCAGTTGTAGATATATGTACTAGATAGATCAGTTGTAGATATATATGTACTAGATAGATCAGTTGTAGATATATGTACTAGATAGATCAGTTGTAGATATATATACTAGATAGATCAGTTGTAGATATATGTACTAGATAGATCAGTTGTAGATATATGTACTAGATAGATCAGTTGTAGATATATGTACTAGATAGATCAGTTGTAGATATATATACTAGATAGATCAGTTGTAGATATATATACTAGATAGATCAGTTGTAGATATATACTAGATAGATCAGTTGTAGATATATATACTAGATAGATCAGTTGTAGATATATATACTAGATAGATCAGACTGTGGCCTAGCGTTCCATGTTTTACTCCGTTAGGAGTAATTAAGCTGAGTCGCGACACTGCAACCAAAAATAAAGCCAAGAAAAATAACACTTTTGAAATGCTTATTTTTCGGCTGATGTGTGCGACTGTCTGGAAGTAAATTTGAATGGTTTTTGCGATCTTGATTTTTAAACCATTTTTTTCCCCTTACATGAGGACTTCAGATATGAGCTTGGCGCTTGTTTTTATAGATATATGGATAAAAGCTTTATCATTATCACATTACCATCATCATCATCGTCATCGTCAATTTCTTGTAAGCCGTGCATCACAAGTAACGATCAAAAATCTCATAAAATATAATACACTAAAAACTATAAATGCAACTTCTGTTGTGTTATAAACTAAAGTGCTGTCGTTATAGGCCTACTGTGCGCAAATTAAACAAACATTACCGGAACACAGCTGACCAATTTCACACAGATGATTTGAACTATTTATTGTTTTATATGAGATAAAATTATGTTTTATGGCAGACATAGGCTAAATCTTAGCAGCAAAACGTGTTCCGAGTGTATTGAGATAAGCTGTAGTACTACAGCACACTCAGTTTATAGGTCTAAATAATTGTAACCTAATTTTTAGTTATACAGGTTGTCACGCGCTAAACTTGGGCCTATGTGTCTCAGGTGCCTTTGGATGCGAGAGCGGGGTGTCTTTAGAGATCGGGGCGTCTCTACTTTTCACAAGGGCACTACAAAAGTTGGGTGCCTATAGACGACAGATGGCACACACTGCGTAGCAGAGATTGCGCGAGGCTTATTACATCACCTATTATTCAGTGTTTATAGCACGGACAAATAAAGGTCCATGGTTTATAGGGTCCAGCCACAGGCGTTTGTATCTGGACACGCGAGCGCCTATGCCTGTGACGCGTTATAAATATTCAAGGCGCTTGTATCTGGACACGCGAGCGCCTAAGCCTGTGATGCGTTAAAGGGAGCCGCATCACAGGCATAGCCGCTCGCCTGTGTTTGGAATGTAACCGGAGCGACTAGCGGCGTTGTGTCAAAATTCGGACCAGCTTTTGTGACTGCGTTTTGGAACAAATATGCAGTAAATTTGGAGCTGAAATCGTTTGAAGTTATACAAATGTGTTGCTATAAGTGTTTGTGATTCGTCGGCACCCTCCGTTTGAGTTTGAAGTGGACACACAAGACGTGTTTTGGGGGTCTATAGACGACAGATGACACACATTGCGTAGCAGAGACTGCGCGAAACTGAAGCCGGTGGGTGTTAGACTTTGTATGCTACATACCACAGGCGCTTGTATCAGGACACGCGAGCGCCTATGCCTGTGACGCGTCTCCCTTTGGTTATCTATAAAACAAGGTACCAAACAAAAGCCAGCGGAACTGGCGGGTCATCGCAGTTTTCAAATCTATACGAACAAACTACAAAGTGTATCCCCACAGAAGGCAACTCATTCATTTCAGCAGTGATTCACGCAAACAAACAAAATAAGAACTATGCTCTGTCTATTTTCAAACCCGTTCAATTTCGGTAAAATTGTCCAAAAAATCGACCTTTTCTGCAATCACTTCACGGAAGTTGGATTCTCTTACCGAAACTATCAACTCGGTAATAACCGGTTTCGGTTTTAGCATGAACTGTCAACTTCTGTTGGTTGTGCGTTCACTTTCGCTTTCGGGATACATGCAAAGATTTGTTTTTTTTCTTTGAAGTGCTTCATAACAAGAGAAAGATTAAAATGTAGCATACGTGCAAACACCACTGTCACTGATGCTGCTAATTTAGAGCTTGAATAAAAATGACGACGATGAATGAAAAATAGCCCACTGCACTACACAGTCGCAGTTGAAACCTAGATCTATGTAGGCTGTACATGGGTGGCAAGATCATCCACTAAGTATTCAGCCGTGTTATAAACGAGCTATCAGTTGCTGTTCATTCCCTTTGAGACTTGTTTGTGTTTAATTAATCCCCACCACCTCTAGAACCATTTCCTCTGACAGTAGATTGTGGGAAAGTCTGTTGTATTTGTGTGTTTTGCTTTATTCAACTATTTACTTATTCATTTGGAATGTTCCCAGCACCTTACATGTTATTTATCACATTGAATCATTCTTTTTTGTGTGTGTGTGAGATATGTGCGCTATATAATTCTATGTATTATTATTCATAATGATTATAGAATGATTTGAAAGGTGCGGAAGATATGATGTAAACGATCATATCGTGTTGGTTGTGTGCAGTTTCCAGTTAATATGGTGAATGCAAGCTAGGTAATCACAACAGTTAGAAGAAAAGAGAGAGTATTAATACAAAAAAGGACAACATGGAGAGAGAGGAGAGAGAGAGAAAGAGAAAGAGAGAGAGATAGTAAAAAAAAATAAAATAAATAAAGAAGTTGATAGAAGTGTTGGCATATCAAATAATAACACGATGCAACATCTACTATCCACTTATACGTATATTTATTATATTTATTACATTTACGTACTTTTGCCCCACTTCCGTTATGTAGAGAGAATGAGAAAATACGCACATATACATATCTGTACATTGTTTTAGTATTATTTGCTTAAATGTTAAAGAAACAAAAAAGTTTATAAGAAAATCTGTGTAATCAGTCAATATTACTATACAGCTCTTTCCGATAATGTGTAATAATAAAATTAATAATTTATTAAAACTGATACTTTGCTCTAAGCTCTCACACGCATTCACACTCACATGCGTTTTACAAAAAAGGAATACATTTCTGAAAGACATTCAATTATAAACGACATTAAATTATAAACAAACAGATATTGTATATGCAAAGTAAAATTAATATTCAGATTAGGCAAAAAGTGTGTTTGAATAAAAAAAAATGAAATTCGGAGCAATGGACCGAGCAAATGGCGGACAACCTTGTTTCTACTGAAGAATGGCTCATGATAATAATAATAATAATAATAATAATAATAATAATAATAATGTATTTTATAAAGCGCAAATTCAAACTGACAATTTGCCCAAAGCACTCACACCACACTTACAAATGTGAGCTCACGTTAACAAGAAAAAAGCACAAATTTTTTTAAATAAAGAAGACATTACAGTATATACATAAAAATAAATATAGCACATAATTAAACATTTTTTTTAGTCTTTACATACATTACAGTATAAACATGCAGATAAATAATAGCACAGATAATAACACAGTAAAATACTAAAATGCCACCTCTCCCTTCTCCTCCCACAATGACATGTATATTTACTCTTCCCCCCTCCTACCCCCTTCACCACTGTTATTTGGAGTGAATGAGTAAATACACATACATACATAACTGAACACTGTTTTAGTATTATTCGCAGTTTAAAATGTTTTCTCTCATAATTTTGAACTAAAATCTGTGTAATTAGTCAACAGCGCTACACATACCTTTCTCATAATAATTATGTATGTGAAGACTAAATCACAAGCAATAAAATACATGAATTGAATTAATTTAATAAATGGATCTCATAATATTCATTGTTTTTTTCATTAAAATATAAGTTATTGATGTATTTTAACACTTTTTTCCTTTCTCTTTTCACTAGTATTGGGATAATACAGCAAAACAAGCAGAACTTTACCAGAATTTTTCAGTGAGTCATACCAATATTTTGTAGTGATATAGCAGCTGCCCTCAAGCCAACCATGGAACATCAAAGCATGACAACTTGTGATAAATAAAATTCAAGTACAAAGTTGTATGTTTTATTAAGTATTATTTAGGTTTTTCTTTAGACAAAGAGAACGTCACAAAACAAAATGTTTAGCTTTTCAGCTAATTTTTGTTGAAGAGGATATTGGGTGTATTGGGACACTGCATAACATGACTGCCACACACTGTTCATCACAATATTGGTATACCATTCCAACACTACATTGTTAATAAACATGTAATACTATTTTTATTTTCTAAATTATATTTCACCTTTGCCATACTTTTGTATGAATCTGACACAAAATAGTCAAATTTGCTTAAAACTATTCGTCATTATGACATAAATTGTAAGAGCTTACATGCTACCAGTTTGCTCCCCCAGCAAATGTTCAAAACCACAACTAATATTCAGTACGTTGGGTTTTGGCGTGCCACAGGCTATGACTATGCCTTACCCATGGAAAGCAGCCCAGAATTGCCTGATAAAAATAACGTGTCAAAATAAAAATAAAAAATGCACCAAGTTGTCAACAATGATTCATTTCCGAGGAACAGATTAATGAAATTTTAAGTCTCAAAACTTTGGTAAACTAGTAAACAAACCCTATCCAATAAACATCTCAATAAACTTCGCCCAAACTCAGCAAGATACGGCAGTGGGTGTAAGAGGAAGTGGGGGATTTGAAGGGGGATGGAGGAAGGGTGTTGAGGGATAGCAAATTTTTATTCATTTTAAAAGTGACATAAAAACATGTTTAAAAAAGATTGTGATACTTTAAATAAATTATAATTTTTTTGGGGGGTGGGTGGGGGTGGGGGTCCTATCCTATCCTATCCTGTCCCATAACCCGAAGGTCGTAGGGGCACCACAGATGATCGCTTAACCAGCATACTCCATCTTTCTCTGTCCTCAGCAGCCCTCATGGCTTCGCTCAGTGTCAAACCAGTCCATTCTCGAATGTTGTCCTCCCACCTCTTTTTCGGTCTCCCCCTTCTTCTACCTCCTTGCACTGTGCCTTGCAGAATGGTCTTTGCAAGGCCTGATGATCTGGTGACGTGGCCATACCATCGGAGTTTCCGTTTCTTCACCACTGTGAGCAGGTCATCGTCGGGTGGGGGTATTACTAAAATAATCCTAATTCATTTTGTATTGCTCAGCGGTCTGTTGGCGAAGTGAGGCTATTTAATCCAGTAGCTTGATGTAAGTCTGCATCTGGGCAACTGCACTCTGTTTCATCCACTGGCTGCAGTTGTTAATCCAACGTTGTTATGGTGTCACTAGTCTGCTTTTATTCAGCTCAGCAAACACAGGTGTGGTGTCCAAAACATGTTCTGGGCTGGAAATCTGTGGAAATAAAGAAATAAGAACTGTGATTTCAATTATACAGACCAAGATATGTATTTTTTTTTATTTCCACACTTAATAGGAGCCAAAGGTCTAAGGCGGGACTAACTTGCCTTGTCCACAGGCCAGAAACCAATGGCGCCTGACAGGTGTGGGATCGATCCAGCATCTGGGCGTTATGTTTCTCAGAATGTTATTTACTTTCGACTCGGGCAACGTTTCAGGGGTTTTCTCCGGGTACCAATTTGCTCCCCCAGCAAAATTTACTAATATTAGGTAGGTTGGGCGACTACGCCTTCCCCAAAGAACGCTAGTTAGTTATTCATTGCTTAGTCAAGTCAAGTCAAGTCAACAATTCTTTATTCCAAAAAGATGGAAGATGTGGGTGACATCAGTAGCCTGCGATATTTTTATAAATATTACAAAATATTAAATATTAAATTTAAAAACATAAACAGTTTAAAAATACAAGGTATAAGATAAGATATGACTCATAAGAACAATATACAGTCAAGCATATCATTAGCTTCACTGCCACCTAATATATCCACACACACCTACACATACACACACACACACACACACTCACACACACACACACACACACACACACATCCACACCCACAGTATCCAGGCCTTGGATAGAAAATATTTGCACATCTCAGACACACACACGCACACACACACACACACGCGTATATATACACGCGTGTCCTCACGCACACACACACGAGCACACACACACACACAACATCCTCACCGCATGCCACAGCAACAGGAACATAATTCAATCAAGATAAAAAAAAAAAAAAAACAAGGTCCAGCAGACTGCAAAGAGCAGAATCAGGACCACAAAATCAAGACCACAATATGCCGAAACAACCCTTGTAGTTGTAGTAACACTGAAGGCACCACATCCCACGCAGGGGACGCTGAGGCTATATTCTAATTTATCTAACCCCCGTTTACAAAAACAAAATAGAATATAAACATTATAAAATATCAACAACAACAAAATAAAACACACACACACACCCACACCCACATATGAGGAGTTTTGTCCCTGAAAAGTTTTCAAGAAAAAAGGTAGGTGACTGGTCTAGAGAAGAAGAAGATAGTATAATAGATTTGATAGGACAGAGTAGGAATGAGAAAGAACAAATGAGAAAGACAGCAACAGTGGGAATTTAAAGCCCTACATTTCCAGAAAGTGGGGATACTATTTATACTGGATGAACCCCCCATCGCCCCCCAAAAAAAAGTTTAGGTCGGGCCCAAAAATTAGCGTTGGTCTGAATATCGTAAAAGGACATTTCTTGGGGGAGGGGCCTAACAGTTTTGTTTAAAACAAAAATATTGTCTTATCTCAATAACTGAACCAAATTTATCATTTTTTTGTTTTCCTTGATGGATACTTTCATTACTGCTAAGCATGTTAGATAAATTTTCATTGTACTTTTTCAAAGGTAAAGGTCATTGTGCTTTTCCGTTTTTTAAAACACGTTTTCTAAAAATTGGATGAGCTGATTTTTGATAATTTCTTGCTTGCAGACAGTTTATATTAGTGTCCTATAAGAGGGTTTACATGAATTTGTGTATGTTTCACTATGTGTGTGTCTGTTCCTATTCAATAGTAATAGTGTCCTTATCATTCTATAAACTGGTGAAACTAATGTTCTGCAATAAAGAACTATCTGAAAAAAATTGTGAGCCATTGTAGCAAGAAGGATAAAGACAATTGCATTTCATTTTTTTAAATTAAAAAAATAAAATGGGGGTGGGGTGGGGGAGAGGGTAGTGGAGGGGGAAGAGGGGGGGGGGGGTAGTTTCTGAAACCATATACAATCTTTTTGTCTCACCAACGCAAGCCATTTTGGTTTTTTTAAGCTGACCAAGCTTCTATCAACTTTAGTATCACTGAATAAAAAAGCTGCCTCTCAAGTTATTTGCAGACAAATATGAGTTGCATTCTGAAAACTGTCAACAGGTTGCACATATTTCCACCCAGGGCGCACATAACGGAGGGGGAGAACGCTACAGCAGCGCTTGAACGCTGGTCCTGGAAGGCGGACCCTAAGGGGGCAGCACCGGAGCGCTGATTCGCAACTTTCTGCGCCCGCTTGGCCGCCTTCCTGGAGAGAGCAGCTGAGGCAATTTTATGAGTGTATGATTTCATGAGTTCGTTAACGTTAACGCTTGGTTTTTTCCTAGATCCCCGGTCCAAGGTCATCTGCGCCGTGGCAGCGACCGGAGGTTCGGGGGGGTCTTCCAGCCAGTCGTCAGGGGTCTCAGTCTCCCGATCGGAGGATATATCAGAGTCTGACATGGTGATTCCTCAAACAAGAGAAGTTTAAAAAAAACAAAACAAAAAAAAAAAAAAAAACACACACACACACACACACACACACACACACGAAAGAAGGAGAAAGGAGGGATAGGACAGATGGAGAATGTAAAAAGACAATACAATGTAAAAGGACTAGGCAGTGGGACGGTAAATACCTCCACAGGAGGGGGGAGAAAGTGGAAGAAAGGCGGCTATGTAATGTATGCCTGTGGGAGAGTTAAAAATGGAAAAGCTAAGGGAACGGGAATAAAAGTTAAATACGTGGGAGAGACCAACAGAGTCCAGGACTTCTGTAACTAACTCGGTATAGGTACTACGCCAGGGTAGTGAGTCCTCCGAGGCCCACTAGGGTGTCCCTACCGGGGTAAAATGAGATTAAAATGAGATAAGATGAGGTAGAGGCCAGACGAGTCCAGGACTCGAATCAGGGATGGACCGCAGGGCCCCACCCAGGGTGAGAGCACACCCACCTGAGGGAAGATTCGTGAATGAAGGGAGGAGGAAAAATGAAGGGAACGGAGCTCACCGGGGTGGCGGTAAGCCAAGGAGGGTGAGGACTGTCAAGGGGTCAAGGTAGTCTGCTGAACCTGTTGAACCTTTCTTGAACAGCAGAGCATAATTTGGGTGAGGAGGTAATGTGTACTTGTCGCAAGTGAAGACAGCAAAGCATATCTTGACTGGAAGCAGCAAAGCGTGTCTTGATATGCAGCGAGAAGCAGCTGAGCCAACGATCAGGCCTATGGGGGCGGCGAGAAGCAGTGAGTAAAACTCCTGATAAAAAGTTGCAAGTAAAAACGCCAAATGCAGCCGACTAGAAAGTATGACCTCTCTTGTCAAACGTCCAAGTGCGAATCTCCGCTTGGTTTTTTTTTTTTTTTTTTTTTTTTTTAATCAGTTTATAGTCCCCTCTCTTCCCGATAAGGATTTTCAGAGAGGAGACTAGTGTTGCCGCTTGGTTCTGTTTGGTACCTTGTTTTATAGATAACCAAAGGGAGACGCGTCACAGGCATAGGCGCTCGCGTGTCCTGATACAAGCGCCTGTGCTACATACGTATGTAAGAAGCCTACGAGTTTTCGAAGACGAAAGAAAAGACTTCAGAGCCTTTGTTCCAAAATGGCAACCAGAGGCTGGTCTCAGTTGGAGGATCCATCTGTGGTTAACTTCTCTGGAAATAATTCGCAACCAGTTGCACGAAATGGAGCTCCTATTTCAACAAGAAGCAACCATGGACCGGGTCAAATCACGTATTCCTCTTCAGTGATCGACAGCCGAGTCGTTTGCAGTATTTGTTTGGAGCCATTTAAGGGACGGAAACCAAAGCTGCTGCAATGTTTCCACACTTTTTGCCTCCCTTGCCTCGAAGAAATGGCAAAGAGAGAGGCTGCTCGTGTGACAAAGGTACGTTGTTTGTAGATTATAGTCACACGACACTTTCGCATATAGGTGACTACTGGACCGATTTATACTGACACCAGCGGGCCAGTTGTTGGTAAAGGGGAAAATAATATGATCACACGTTGACCAATCCGGGATTCGAACCAGCGACCTTTCGGTTACTAGCAAGACGCTCTTACCAACTGAGCTACCCGGCCCCTACACAAAGGTACAGGCCACAGGGCTCTTTTATTTGTAGTTTTATTTGTAGTTGTGTTTACTTATTGATTTATTTAGTTTTTTGTTTATTGTTAAATGCTATTTTCTTGCGTTTTTTTTGTATTTTTATTTATATTAATTGTATTTATATTAGATTTATTTGCTAACTTTATGTTTATTTTAATTTTATTTTTTGTTTGTTTTGCAAAATGTTTACATATTTTGTGTAATTCCAGACTTAATTGGAAATACTTTGAAATTAGGCAGGGAGGGGGAAATCTGATCGAGCATAATTATGTCGTTTGTCCGTCTGTCCATCGGTCCGTTGAAAGCCATATCTCAACGATCACTGGATTTTGAACACACTTTGATCATAGAAACATTACCCTTTGGCTTTGTCCAGTGCCATCGATGTTTGCGCTGCCGCAAAGGTCAAGGTCGCTGGAGTCATTTTGTTGTTTAACGCGTTCTGCTCAATCTTCAAAACCTCTTAAGCGATTTTGTTGAGGTTTGGTATACAGGTACCTCAGATCATGGGCCGTCTTTCAGAAGCAGTCTGGTTGTCGGTCAGTTGGTCCATCACTCCCATTTTCACTTGTTTGTTTAAAACCCACCTTTTGCCTTATAATCTGAAGAATAAACAAAAGTCACAATTTTACCTTGCGAGTATTTAACTATGGCTAAGCATGATAGATCATTTGTATAACTTTCTCAAAGGTCAAGGTCATTGTGCTTCATTTCATAAGCATGTTTTGCTCGGTATCTAAAAATTGACTAATCCAATTTTGATACGTTTTTGCTTGCGGATAGTTCAGCTGGTGGCCTATCATTCCATGTGTTCCTTGGTTTTGTGAGGATAAAGCACAATCACAACACCAGCCTCAGTATTAACACAGGTACCTCAGATGCATAGTTTTCGTCTGTTTGTGATGTCAAGAAATACATTTCAATCGCTTGCCATCTTGTTTCTTCTTCTTCTTTCTGTATTTCTTTGGCAGTCAGCTGAACCCTATAAAACATGACTAACTAACCTTTCTTTCCTTCTTTCTTCCTGCCTTCCTTCCTTGTTTACTTTCTCCTCCTCCTCCTCATCAAACTTGCAGGAGCAGCGACAACAACAGCAAGCAATAACAACAATCAATCAAGCAATCAATTACCCACATCGTTTCTAGCAGGGAGCAGGTCACCCTACGGAAGACATATCTTTGAAGGATCTCACCCTGACCCCTGATCCTGTACCAACAGCCATACCATCCCGTGAGTCGGGTGCCATTCCGAAGACTCCCAAGAGCAGGAGGTAAGCGCAGCTTTTGAACGAGGGTGTTATATATTATTTTTATTGTATGGTCCCATCCTTCAAACGTCAGTCCCATCCCAACCCTTCTTATAAAGTTCTACAATGACAAAAAAGTGAAAATTAGTCCATTATGATGAAGGTATTGTTTATGGATGATTGTATGCAAGGAGGAAGATGAGGGTGATGATGATGATGATGATGCCGATGATGATGATGATGCTGTGCTTTGATGGATTCGAATTAAAATAAAACTGAACAGCCTCCCCACTATGAACCCACCTAGGCCTACACACATCACCCCTGCCCAAATTCCACAGGCCTCCAACCCCCACCCCCATTCTTCACACACAATAATGATAATCACCACCTCATAAACATATGGGTATAGATATAATACGTAGATCTACGAGTATAGATAAATAGGTATGGGAATGTCCGTGTAATGGAGTAAAGTACATTTACTCCTATTTTGAGCAGAGCATTGGAAGTGTAGACATCATCTACTCAAAATGTAAACCAACACAAAATGCATCATTGGCGCAGGAGCAGAAAGATAAAGAAATTGGAGGACAAACGATCTGCGCTTTCTGTCGATGGTGATGCTGCTGCAGAAAGCAGGGAGGATGCTGGAGGAATCTCCATCATCTGCCCCTCCTGTCGCTCCTCCATCCCTGTGCCGGCTGAAGGAGTTGGGGCTTTGCAGGTAGGAACACTTCCCTTAGCACATCCGATCGACATCCTCCACAGTCAGTTGGTCAGTGGGATACCACAGGCAGTTGGTGAGTCGTTAGTAGGACAAAAATCCAGTCTGGGAGTTTGTCAGTCGATCACCCACAATCAGGTAGTCAGTCTGCCATCAACATTCAGTTGATCATCCACAATCAGGTAGTCAGTCTAACATCAACATTCAGTTGATCATCCACAATCAGGTGGTCAGTCTACCATCAACATTCAGTTGATCATCCACAATCAGGTGGTCAGTCTACCATCAACATTCAGTTGATCATCCACAATCAGGTGGTCAGTCTACCATCAACATTCAGTTGATCATCCACAATCAGGTAGTCAGTCTACTATCAACATTCAGTTGATCATCCACAATCAGGTAGTCAGTCTTCCATCAACATTCAGTTGATCATCCACAATCAGGTAGTCAGTCTACCATCAACATTCAGTTGATCATCCACAATCAGGTAGTCAGTCTACCATCAACATTCAGTTGATCATCCACAATCAGGTAGTCAGTCTTCCATCAACATTCAGTTGATCATCCACAATCAGGTAGTCAGTCTACCATCAACATTCAGTTGATCATCCACAATCAGGTAGTCAGTCTACCATCAACATTCAGTTGATCATCCACAATCAGGTAGTCAGTCTTCCATCAACATTCAGTTGATCATCCACAATCAGGTAGTCAGTCTACCATCAACATTCAGTTGATCATCCACAATCAGGTAGTCAGTCTACCATCAACATTCAGTTGATCATCCACAATCAGGTAGTCAGTCTACCATCAACATTCAGTTGATCATCCACAATCAGGTTGTCAGCCTACCATCAACATTCAGTTGATCATCCACAATCAGGTTGTCAGCCTTCCATCAACATTCAGTTGATCATCCACAATCAGGTAGTCAGTCTACCATCAACATTCAGTTGATCATCCACAATCAGGTTGTCAGCCTACCATCAACATTCAGTTGATCATCCACAATCAGGTAGTCAGCCTACCATCAACATTCAGTTGATCATCCACAATCAGGTAGTCAGTCTACCATCAACATTCAGTTGATCATCCACAATCAGGTAGTCAGTCTACCATCAACATTCAGTTGATCATCCACAATCAGGTAGTCAGTCTACCATCAACATTCAGTTGATCATCCACAATCAGGTAGTCAGCCTACCATCAACATTCAGTTGATCATCCACAATCAGGTTGTCAGCCTTCCATCAACATTCAGTTGATCATCCACAATCAGGTAGTCAGTCTACCATCAACATTCAGTTGATCATTCACAATCAGGTAGTCAGTCTACCATCAACATTCAGTTGATCAGTCCAACATCTAGTCAGCAAAGCATCCAAAGTCCATTAGACATCCGCAGTCATCACGGTCATATATATATTAGACAAACATCAACATTAGTTTGACATCCACTGCAAGTTAGTCAAACATCCACAGTCGGTCAGTATTTTTTTAGTCAGATATCCAGTCAAATATTTAGGAGCCGTTGTATCAGGCAATGGGTCCCGACAGGAAGTCCTCTCCAGGATCGCACAAACAACTGCTGCCATGGCGAGGTTGAAGCCAGTTTGGAAAGACAGGACCATCGGCCTACATTCCAAGGTAAGACTGCTGCGCTCCCTTGTCATATCCATCTTCCTATATGCTTGCGAAACATGGACCCTCACAGCAGATCTACAACAAAGAATACAAAGCATGGAGACGAGGTGCTACAGAAGACTTCTGGGCATTTCCTATACCCAGCACATCACCAACGACGAAGTCCGACAGACCATCACACAAGCCATTGGACAACACGATGACCTGCTTACAGTGGTGAAAAAATGGAAACTCCGATGGCACGTCACCAGATCATCAGGTCTTGCAAAGACCATCCTGCAAGGCACAGTGCAAGGAGGTAGAAGAAGATAGAGACCGAAAAAGAGGTGGGAGGACAACATTCGAGAATGGACTGGTTTGACACTGAGCGAAACCATCAGGGCTGCTGAGGACAGAGAAAGATGGAGTTCACTGGTTAAACGATCATCTGTGGTGCCCCTACGACCTCCAAGTTATGGGATAGAATAGGATAGGAAGATCCAGTCAGTTAGTCCGACTGCCATCCCAGTAAGTTGATCAAACATCATATCTATATATATAAATTGCTTAGCCGGAAGTCCTTCTTCGCCTCTACTATAAAGTTTGTCCGGTATGGACGCTGATCTGGGCAGGTGCTGGCCGCTGCGGATCGGCCTGCTGTGCGCTCAAAACCAACCAAATCGTTATAGCCGACATTTCCTTACCGAACGTTTAACCGTCTCTGAGATAAATAAATAAACAAAATGTCCACAAACTGCAATAGCCTCATTCCGCGCGCTTCCATTGAAAATCAAATTGAGGTTTCAGCATGTTTTCCCATATAGACCAAAAAATTGATGGTCTTTCTACGAAGCCTTGGTAGCTTACTTAGTAAAACATTCGCCTACCGTTCAGGGCAACCCAAGTTCATATCTCACGCGGGCTTTATTTTTATTTTTTTTTAAATTTTTTTTTACACTACAATATGGATATCTTTCTTTTTAATTTAGTTTTTTTTTCCTTTAATTTATTATTATTATTAATATTATTAATATTATTATTATTATTATTATTATTATTTATAAACTAATAATAATAATAATAATTTATTAAAAAATAATAAAAAATAATTATATTAATTTATTATTATTAGTAGTAGTAGTAGTAGTAGTAGTAGTAGTAGTAGTAGTATTATATCTTATATCAAATTTTCTTTTAAAACCTTGGTGTTTTTTATGATTTCTATTTGTATTATTCTATATTCAATATTATTATTATTATTAGTAGTAGTAGTAGTAGTGTTATTATTATTATTATTATTATTATTATTATTATTATTATTATTATTACCAAGGATCGGGATGGGGTGGTACGTGTAGGTAAAAGGGGGCTACGGGTAGGTTTAAAGGGGCATGGGTAGGCATAACGGGGATACGGGTATATATAAGGGGGTATGGTGATGGTCGATTCCTTGCTGTCCCCTATACGCAATGTGTCCGGGGACGTAAATCTACCCAAACAAACAAACAAGTCGATTCCTTTCATCCATACCTGCGAAACGATCAACGGGGAAGTATCAAGGAGGGTACAGGTAGGTTACAAGGGGGGTATGGGGAGGTATCAAGTGGGTTCGGGTAGGTATCAAGGGGGTATGGTGAGGCATCATGGGGGGGTAGTGGACGGGGAGATATCAGGGGGGGGGTATGGGGAGGTATCAAGGGGGATATGGGGAGGTATCATCGTCCAAATGAAACTCGCAGACAACAGTTGTCTCTCTGTCTACATTTTAAACAGCAACCTGTGTACCCTGGCTTGCCAGGGTACAAAACCACTAGTATATATATATATATATGTTGTTGGTTTTTTTGTTTTTGACATGTTATTGTTCCTTTTTATCGGGAAATTCTGGGATGCCTCCATTGGGGAAGGCATAGTCGCAATCTGTGGTGCGTCCTAACCCAACCTACCTAATATTAGTTGTGTTTTTGGAATTTTACTGGGGGAGAGCAAACCGGAGTACCTGAAGAAAACTCCCGAGACTTGCCCGAGTCAAAAGAAGAGAGAAATTTAACGCCCAAAGGCAGGATCGACCCCTCACCTGTCAGACGCCATTGGTTTCTAGCCTGTGGACAAGGCAAGTTAGTACGCGGCCATCCATAACGCTCGCTTTTGTCGGTAAGACAAGCCACCCAGTACATCAGGTAGGCATCAAGAGTCGGTAAGAAACGTTCACAGTTTGTGGAAGTAAAACGAAACATCCACACTCGGTCGGCAATTTTCAGATCCACACTTTCGATGCAATGTTTTATCTAAAATCTGTTTCCGCACCTACCCATTATGTTCCTGTATTCAGTTGGTAATTAATCGTACAGTTTGCAAGTATGTATGTGCTAGATGTCATTCCTGAATTAATTATCAAACAAAAGGTTTGATTACATTTTAACGACTGATTTCAAACGTTTCAGACTAATTTCTACATCGACGACGACGAAAGCGACAACAAACCCACCTTTCGTTTCTTGCTGTGTGACCTGTGCGTTCATGCTCAAGGTCAAGGTCGGCGGGCGAGGTACGCGTGCACTAAATGCACCACAAACTTCTGCGAGGGCTGTCATAAGGTTCACAATGACTGCTGCCGTGATGCCCTGGTCTCGGAACTCGAAAACGGCAGCGATGTTGGTCATCCGGACAACGATTTGGCTGCCATGGTGACGAAGTTGTCTACTAAACTGTCGCAGAGTGTCCGCATCATCATTCATCTGCAGTCTCAAAACTCCATCCTCTGCAGGTATTTGAATATTCCATTTTGATGTGTACAATATAAATCAGAATAATACACCTTTTGCTTCTATAGGGCTAGCTGTTATTAAAGTGATATAGACAGTGGACCCAAAAGCAACGGTGGTCCCAATGGGAGAGTCAGAATGTGTTGAGGGCATAGGCCTACACACAGCCTTTGCTTAAAAGATCTCTGACACTTGGTTAGCATCACGGTCCCCTGTTCAGTGGACACTGGCCTGTTTGTTGTGATAACCCTACTCATCATTGCCGTCGTCATCAACATCATCATCATCACCATCATCATCATCATCACCACCATCATCATCATCATCATCACCATCATCATCATCATCACCATCATCACCACCATCATCATTACCATCATCATCATCACCATCATCATCATCACCATCATCATCACCACCACCATCATCACCACCTCCATCATCATCACCACCATCACCACCTCCATCATCATCACCATCATCATCATCATCATCACCACCATCATCATCACCATCATCACCACCACCATCATCATCACCATCACCACCATCATCATCGAGGTAATACACATTGCTGCGATTGGTACAAAGTATCGCCAAAACTCCCGATAGCTGCGATCGAAAGAAAGTATACTCCAGGCACACGCTGCGCAGCAGGCCAAAGTATGTCCCTTGTCCCTTGAAGGGAGGTAAGCGAGGTTAGCAGCCTGCTCAGTTACAGTGTCGGTGAAAGACTACAAACGGAAAAGTAAGTTTCGTCTCCTCTAGGCGACTAATAGGTCACGCTGTATTTGTTTCTAGGTCAACTGTCTTTTACGAACCGTCTGAGAATTTTTTCGAACCGTTTATTGACGCCGGATAGTGTCCTCACTTGGTTTCATACAATTTAAGAATCCAAGAAGGCAAATGGGTTTTTGGGACGGTAAAAGCATTTTTTGAAGAGAAAAGGGTTAGGGCAAGGGCTAGGGATAGATCTACAACTAACCCTTACCCGAACCCTATTTCTGCCACCTCCGAGTTTTGCAGTTTGTCCAGGTCGAACTTCAGTCTAGTGCACTTTGATCTCTTCAAGTGGAGCCGGAAAGGCATCATCACGAGATCGTGGTTATTTCGATGTCTGCTCCTGGAAAAGTGCGTGTCCTGCCAATGTTGATGCTTGATCTGAAGCATTTCTTGACCATGATGTAGTTGATCTGGTTGTGATGCTCCCTGCCGGGACTGTGCCATGTCCATCGTGTGGATTTTTTGTGGAGACCAAGCATGTTTGCCAGTGTCAGATTGTTGTATCTGGCAAACTCCAAGAGTCTCAGACCCCTGTCATTTGTCTCGTTGTTGCAGTGGGGTCCACATGTGTCTCCCCAGTTGTGGTGCGCATTTTGGCCAGCCTTGGCATTCCAGTCAGCACTTGGTCAAGGACAGCCTGTAGATTTTCATAGAAGTCTTTAATAACAAAATATAGGCAGTACATCACATATCCACACATACAATATAAACTTACCAAAGTAGTAAAAACTAACTTTTAATACATTTCAAAATGAATTAATATAAAATCATATGACGCTGGAGAGAGAGAGAGAGAGAGAGAGAGAGAGGGAGGGGGGAGGGAGAGAAAGAGAGATTCTTTACTAGTGACCACATTGTGGAATTTGTATAGCTGTACACACACAAAAAAGAGAGATTAAGAATGACTATAAAATCATACTAATGCTAGAGAATAAGAGAGAGAGAGAGAGAGAGAGAGAGAGAGAGAGAGAGAGAGAGAGAGAGAGAGAGAGAGAGAGAGAGAGAGAGATCAATTACTAGAAATCGTTGCTTATGATTATTGTGACAGAGAGAGAGACAGAGGGATAGAGAAAGAGAGAGAGAGATTCTTTACTATGGATAAAAAATTAATATAAAATCATAATAATGCTGGAGAGAGAGAGAGAGAGAGAGAGAGAGAGAGAGAGAGAGAGAGAGAGTACAGATTATATTTAATAAAGTAAAATACGATACGGACCTCATCAACAGTTTGTATTGGCGAGGCGTTTTTTTCCTTCTGTTGCTGCTGACTTAAGATTGTTGATCATCTGAAAGTATTTCTCGTTAGAGATTAAAAACGTATTTGTTTTTACGTACTTTCGAAATACCTCTTCTTGGAATTTGAATTCATTTTTCCAAGCACAAGTGCTGCTGGGCACTCCTATTTGACTGAAACACATCTGACTGGGTTCACAATGTAGCAAAACAGTACTTGTAGCATTGTAAACACTGCTTACCGATTTTGCAGTGTTTTGAACAAGCTATTAGGTGAATAGCTGCATTATCTTGTAATTATTTGAATTATACATATTTGTTGTAATCTTTTCATGTCGGACTTGACTGCTCAAAAACTGTAAGAACTGCAAGCTTGCACTTCTACTCATTCACAAATTTTAGTGTGGCAAATAACTAGACAATAATTTCAATAATTTCCCGGAAATGCCTGAATTTGTCAGGCATTTCTGTAAATGACGGATCAAACCAAGGATTATCAAAAATGCCTAAAGTTTTAGCCATTTCCGGAAATGACTGGTGTTTAACTTTGACTGTAAAATACACCTGTACACATTGTTGTTTCGAACTTTGACTGTAACATATACACATGTACACAATGTTGTGTTTTGTGTTCCCCCCCAGGGACCAGGACACCCTCCACAGCAAGCTTGCCGAGGTGCGCTCAGAGATGACGTCACTGAGAAGCAGCGTAAGCGAGACTATTGCACCACTGATGGACACCGTCAACACCTGCATGACGTCACTAAAGACAGCTTTGGAGAACAACACAAGTTCACTACGGCAGAGCTTGAACGACAAGTTGTTGTCACTGAAGGTCAGTGTCAGCAACAGTGTGGCATCACTGAACCGAAGGCAAGATGACGCAGAGATAGAGCACAGCCAAGTCCTAGGCAAACTGGTCACGGAGTACACGGCACTTCAGACAAACCTTGAAGTACTTGATTGGAAGTGCAGCAACCTTGAAGTCAAACATGACAGCCTGGGACGTGAAGTGAGTGCATGTCGTGCGGCTCTCAGCAGCAGCAAGAGCGCGCTGGATGCCAAACATGACAGCCTGGAACGTGAAGTGAGTGCATGTCGTGCGGCTCTCAGCAGCAACAAGAGCACGCTGGATGACCTGACCAACACCCAGTTCCCCAGGCTGGAAAGAAGACAAAACGCACAGCGGGACTGTCATAAGGACTTGTTTGACACCGTGTACGGTATTTGCCAATCTCACAAGGAGCTGGTAAAACAGAGGGACAGAGTTCTGGAGTGGGTGTCCTATTTTATCACTGCGGCTAAAGTTGGTTTTTCAATTTTCGTATGTCTTATATTTACGATGTATGCGGCAGGAGCTCAGAATAACAAAGTGAAATGAGAGCTGACATGACAGGCTGTCTGGCTAAGTCTACATAGTCTTAATAATGGATTTTGTGGGTTATTTTGATGTTAAAAGTTAAGAGGTATTTGTTTTCTTCTAATTCTCACACTAGATACATGTAGCATGATCATAGAGGTTTTTTTGTTGTTGTTTGTTAGTTTGTTCTTTTTAAAAATAATTTCCATATTATTTAGGTGAAAACTTTCCGATGAACGTATAAGCAGCTTAAAACAGATAACGTAACGACCCCACACTTTGCTAGCTTAGGGTCACCTCTTGCGCTGTCATTGAGTATCATTTCAAACTGTAAGCACGCAATTGTTTCCCCGTGGTTAATTTCAAAAACACAACTAATATTAGGTAGGTTGGGTTTGGGCGCGCCACAGGCTGCGACTTCGCCTTCTCAGAATTTCCTGATAAAAAAGGGACAATAAAGTGTAAAAAATATAAATTTAAAAAATCAACAAAACGAATTCTACAGTCACGCATTGAGGCTTGTTTTGTTGGTCATGCTCCAACCTTGCGTTTGTTTGTGCGCGCCTGTAACTGTATACTAAGGGAGATAAGTAATTTACTGTTATTGCAATGACCTTTGGAACACATGGATACGACGTTTAAATGTATGACTATATAAGCAAATATTTTGGGGTGAATTTGATTCTTTTGGTTCGAAGTGATACATGTAATAGGATTTTAGAGTCCCTTCAAAGTAAGTTTGTTTCTTTCTTTGTCTCCCCCGGTGCTTTTGTTCCCACTGTCGCTATCTTTCGCCTATGTTCTTTATCATTCTAACTCTGTTCTATCAATCTACTATACAATCTTCTTCTTGGCTAGACCAGTCACCTTCTTTTTTTCCCACTGTCGCTATCTTTCTCCTTTGTTCTTTCTTTCTCATTCCTACTCTGTTCTATCAAACTACTGTACTATCCTCTTCTTCACTAGACCAGTCACCTACCTTTTTTTTTCAAAACTCTTCCAAAACTTCTCATTTGTGTATGAGGTCTGTTGGGTCAGCTTGGAAATATTGGACGCTTTCTGCCAAATGGTCACTGGGGCTTCCTATGATATTATTTAGCAATGTAGGCATTTTCTATGTATGTGTTTTGTTGATATTTTATAATGATGTTTATATTTTATTTTGTTTTTGCAAACGCGGTTTGATAAATTAGAGTAAAGCTTCAGCGTCCCCTGCGTGGGATGTCTTTATTGTAAAGTGACTGGCTGGTGGAGTGCCTTCAGTATTACCACTAGGATTGTTTCAGCAGATCTTTTATGCTGCGGATCAGGGGCGAGTCCTCTTTCAACCAAATTGCGGACCTGATTTTGTGGTCCTGATTCGGCTCTTTGCAGTCCGCTGGACCTTGTAAGCAATGAATAACTAACTAAATTCTTTCTTTTTCTGTCTTGCTTCCTTCTTCTCATCACACGCGCACGCAGAGGTATGGAGACATAAAACTGGAAAAGAAGTGTGTGTGTGTGCGCATGTGTGCGTGTGTGTGTAGGTGTGTGTGTGTGTGTGTGTGTAGGCAGTAGATGGAGAGAGGAGTAAAAAAATAAAAAGAACTATCTATAAAAAAAAAAAAACAATAAGAACTAACTAAAAAAAAAAAATGCAGAAAAATGTTGACGTTTATGATTTCTAATATTAAATGTCCTTAGGCTTTGATGTGTATCATCTTGAGAACACGTTACAATCATGACAAGCACGAACACGACAGGACATTTTGAGGACACGTCACTTTGAGAACACCTCACAACTACGACACGTCATCTTAATGATCTTGAGAATCACTCCATGCACCATCAGGGCAATTTCAGTTTAGAACCATGCCATTCGGGTTGAAGACGGCAGGCCCATCTTTACAAGAACCATGCGCCGTGTCTTAGAACCGCTGAAGCTAGATTGTGTCTAGAACTTTATTGATGACGTGCTTATTGCCAATGATTCCTGGCGGCAACACAGGTGTGCACTGGAGGCTGTGTTGACGCGACTGGAGGAAGTGAACCTGTCAGCTCGCCCATTTCGTTTCCTGGGTTACTCACAAATTAGGTTTTTGGGTCACCAGGTAGGCTGAGGCAAAATTTGTCCCAAGCAAGATAAAGTAGAAAAACTCCAAAATGCTTCCAGACCTGAGACAAAAAAAACCAGTTGATATCCTTTTTGGGTTTAGCCGTTTATTACAGGCGATTTATTCAAAAGTATGCCGTCCTTGCTTTTCCACTGACCGAGCGCACCAAAAAGAAATGTCCGGAGAAGGTGCAGTGGGATGCATCGTGTGAGCACGCATTCAGCACTTTGAAGTCACGCCTATCCAGTTTCCCAGTGGTGATCTTACCAGACCAAGACCTTCCGTTTGTTGTCAGAACTTATGCATCTGGTATTGGCCTGGGTGCCGTTCTCATGCAGGACCATGGCTCAGGACTCCAACCGGTTGCATTCGCCAGCTAAAAACTGTCTCCAGCGGAAAGAAACTATTCAACTATCGAAAAAGAATGCTTGTCAGTTGTCTGGGGGATTCGCAAATTCTACCCGTTCTTGTATGGCAGGAAGTTTGTGGTTGAGACCGACCACCACCCTCTCCAGTACCTGGATCGCATACGGCCCATGAGTGGAAGGTTGATGGGGTGGGCCATGGAACTCCAAAGCCATGATTTTCAAATCAGAAGTATTCCAGGAAAAGACAATGTCGTAGCTGATTATCTCAGTAGGATATAAAAGACTGAGACTTCGTCGTTTAAAGGGGAGGTATTGTCACAAACAGTATTTTGTGTGTGTGTGTGTGTATGTGCTTTTATTTGTTCACTTATACATGACTGCAAGCGCGCGCACACGCAATCACAGCAATACAAGTTTAACACGTTTGGCTATTGGGGTAGATGGAAAAGATGTAGTGTGCCTATGTAGTGGATATTGCATTACGCCAGCTATTTTTGTGTTAGGCCAGAATCACGTGCGTTTTCTCTTTTTTGCAATGAGCTGTGTACCAGCGTGTTATTATAGCTGGGGGCATTCGAACATTGACCACTGAAGGGAACAGATGGTTCGTTTGTCTGTTGTTTTTCCGGTAGCTTTTCTCTCTAGGAAAGCGAGTCGTGCCTGTGTGACTGTTATTGTAGCCTGTCCAGGGCTGGAGGAGTCCGCGTACTATTCCTTGGATTCTTATCGTTATTATTTGTTGTGTGTTGACCGCCTCCCAAACTACCAGAAGCTGTTGAGCTACCATTTCCTGTACCTGCACTAGCTAGCTGTTGGGCTGCCTTGCCTTACCCGTGTCCTTCCGTGTCATCGACTCGACGGACGTGGGGTTCTTTGGGCAACGTAGAGGCCGTGACCACTCAGCGTATTCCAGAGATCGCTGTCTTGGTACTGACAGGGGTCTGTGTTGTACTGTGTGACCGTGGAGCCTCACTTGTCGCCCTTGATCTTGTCATGGATCGTTTAGTCTGAATTGACCGTCGTTGGACTATCGGCAATCGGACAGTTGAGTACCCCTAATAAACTGTTGTGGTGTGTGTTCATATCAATTTGTGCTTCGATTCAATTTATGTGTGCATTGTTGTTTACATATTTAAAAAAAACCTCTTAAATGTGAGCAGTTGTTTCTTGGTCTTGGTTCAAGTTTGTTTTTAAAGAGGAGATTTCAGTCTGTCTTTTGGCCTATGGTGTGGACAAGTGAGAGGAGGTGTGCCTTAAGATACAGAACGTGACACTAGGGTTGTTTCGCCAGATCTTTTATGCGGATCAAGGGTGAGTCCTCTTTCAGCGAAGTTGTGGTCTTGATTTTGTGGTCCTCATTCGGCTCTTTGCAGTCTGCTGGACCCTGTAAGCAATAAATATCTAACTAACAATTAGACCTACTGTGGATTCATTTTGCCAGAGTGCATGAACGGACAATACAACGCCCGCCAGACAACACACTTCCCCCAGTTATTCGAAACACCACGAGCTCGCATTGATTTCGCTCTTGTATCCTGGGACACATCTCGTTAACATTGCAAAATGACAGCTCTCTCTATATTTCATTATTACCGTCAACAGGCAGCTATACGCCATCTTCCAAACACGTCACAAAAGCATCACGTGAAAACTATCAAAGACCTTACCTACAAGTATTTATAGTATTTGACACTATCCAGCATATGCAGTAGATTAAGCTTAAATACCACAGTCATATTGTGGCATTATTATTATGGTGGCAGTATCTAAAGTAAATAGCAGCAAGAAGACAGCTCGTTCCTGTGCGCTGACTACTGATTCATAAGTTGAATGGAAGGCAGACTCGACATGTTGATGTGCAGTCTTTGCACTGTGTGGTGGGGCGGCGTCTTTATGCTTTCAACGTTGGTCGACGAAAACAGAAAGGATGCTTGCGAAACATGGACCCTCACAGCAGATCTCCAACGAAGAATACAAAGCATGGAGATGAGGTGCTACAGAAGACTTCTGGGCATTTTCTATACCCAGCACATCACCAACAACGAAGTCCGACAGACCATCGCACAAGCCATTGGACAACACGATGACCTGCTTACAGTGGTGAAAAAACGGAAACTCTGATGGTATAGCCACGTCACCAGATCATCAGGTCTTGCAAAGACCATCCTGCAAGGCACAGTGCAATGAGGTAGAAGAAGAGGGAGACCGAAAAAGAGGTGGGAGGACAACATTCGAGAATAAACTGGTTTGACACTGAGCGAAACAATCAGGGTTGCTAGTGACAGGGAAAGATGGAGTATGCTGGTTAAACGATCATCTGTGGTGCCCCTAAGACCTCTGAGTTACGGGATAGGATAGGATAGGGGATATGGGTGTGAGAGTGGATGTGTGTGTGTGTGAATGTTGACCAACATCAGGGCAATTTCCGTAATGATGTAATGTGTGCTGTATATCATTTGGCTGAATACACTCTGCATTCTGTCCTAATCAGGGGCAGATTATGGAGGTGGGAGAATGATGGGAGTCCCATGCCCCAGAGAGCACGGCCCCCACACCCTCTTATCAGGGAAAAAACCCAAACAAATAACAACGACACAAACATATGGAACGCGGAAAGCATCAAATGCATGTAATGCACACGCAATTGCACTCCCACCTAGTAGCTGATTGGTCGAAACTGTCGCGCCAAACTGCGCAATTGCACATGCATTTACCTGCGAGTCACATTAAAACTAGGAATAGGAGCTGTCCGGAAAAACGTTCTATGTGCCAAAATAATGTAATGTAAATTGACATCTAATTTACCATGTAACCCTGGATGATCACGACCTCCCTTGCTTTCAACCCCTCCCACCCTCCCCTCCTCTCAATTGATGGTATAATTATTTTCTTAGGTTTGCCTGTAAATAATATGAGAATTATCTACCATCGTGCGCACAACGTTCTTCAATATGGCCAAAGTGCAAAGCTTACGATAGCTACACGCCTTTCTTGATGCTTTTTTCCATTCCTTGTTTTGTAATTCTTCTTCATTAACATGCGTGGTGCAGTTGCACTTGAGCAGTTTGGCATGTAAGTTTTGACCAATTAGCTACTAAAGGCGCGTGCATTTGCGCTTGCGCAGTTGGCGTGCACGTTTTTGACCAATCAGATATATTAAATAGGCGTGCAATTGCATGCACATTTGACGCTTGCCGAGTTCCTAACATTCACTTATGAATCACATGAAAACTAGGAAAGAGAAATGTCCGAAAATGCGTTCTATGTACCAAAGTAATGTAATGTAAATCGACAGCTAATTTACAATGTAACCCTCGCCATCCAAGACCTCCCCGCCTCCAACGCTCTCACCCATCACCCCCCCTCATTTCCTATCCAAATTTTTTTTTAATGTTATAATAATTTATTTGGTTTGCCTATAAATAATATGACAATTATCTCCCTTCGCATCCACAACGGACTTCAGTATGGCCGCTGTGCCAAGCTTACAATAGCTACAGGCGTTTTCCGATGCTTTTCCCATTCTGTTTTGTAATTCCTTTTCATTAACATCCGGCGTTCAGTTTGGCGTGTAAATTTTGACCAATCAGCTACTAAATGCGCATGCAATTGCGTGTTCGTTTGTGCTTGCGCAGTTTAGTGTGTAAGTTTTCGACCAATCAGCTATTACATGGGCGTGAAATTGGGTGTGCATTTACGCGTGCTATTGCAGGCGCATTTGACGCTTTCCCCCCGAGTTCCATAAATGTGTTTGAAAAAACAACTAAACAAACTGCTTACTTCAAGCTTAAATTGTTGTTTTAATATCAGACTCTGTAACACAACCGAGCACTCGCACAACACAACAGGGCCTCTCACAAAATTACCTCCTGTTCACAAAGTTTCAATGCCCGTGTGAACAGAATTTTAAAAAAAAAAGAGAAAAAAAAAGAGTGTATAATTTGTAATGTCCAAACGCAGTCAAAATCAGAAAGAGATGACTAAAATGGCCAAACGTAGGTGGTGGTGCTATTAGCCTGAAGGAAACAATGCTGCGCCTGTGTAGTGTAGTCTCAAGTGATGCCCAAAGACTGCCTTAGACGCCGCTCTCTTTGCAAATCTCGTGACGACATCTCCATGACTTTTTCCACGGCTTACACGCTCCTCGGCGTGAGCTTTCACCGGCCAGTAATTTGGATTAATAAACCCTTTTATGGAAGCCAAACAAAACACCGCCGCGTTTCAAATACATAACTCAGCGGAGTCACTATTTCATTAAAATAAAAGCAACTCTTGACATTTCTCTATTTGGAGACAGAGACGATCATGCTAGGTCTTCTCCCCCAGGCCAACCCGCTCACTGCATTCACATGTAAAGTTAATACAGCCACTCCTTACTCACAACAGTTTATACGCATATCCATGACATAAACCTGCAATCGCTAAAGGTGGAGTGAGAAGTGGGGAGCGAGGAGTGGAAAGTGAAGAGTGAGCTAGTGGGGGAGTGAAGAGTGAGCTAGAGGGGGAGTGAGGAATGGAAGTGGGGATTGTGAGTGGGATGAAGGGGGTGGGGGGAAAGGATGGGGGAACGTAGGGAAGATTTGGAACCACACACTTCTTCAGGAGACTGTGGATACTCCGAATGATGAGAACGAACCGCTCCACAATTTTGTCCCATAATTTCTAATAAAATCATGTCCCCCATCCTACCTAACGCTCCTTCAAAATGAATTAAAATTACTGACTGTCCATCATGGACAACAGCCCAAAAGGGACTCTACACACAGATCATCATCATTATCATCATTCAAGCAAAGCGAAAGGTGAAGCTGCAAAAGAAACTTTGATGTTTTCCCAATCAAAACATGAAACATGATAGAAAACAACCACCACAAAAAAAGCTTCAAATGAACTCATTCATGTTTTGGAACACTGAAAAAAATGAACTGATACAATCGAACACGAGAAAAAGTCATTATTATAAAAAGTGCTAATTACTATTCATTTGATTTAAAGAATGTTATCAAAACTGAACAGATGTAAATTCATTCACTGCATCAAAAGATTTGATTTTCAAATTAAATAAACTAAATGACATATATCTTCCAAAGGATTGTTATTAAAACAATTGCCTATCACCTAACGCATGCATGTTTAACATCACTGAGTTGGAAAACAAAACTGAACAGAATTAGACGTTGGTCTTATCACAAATCAAGACCACGCGGAAGAAAAAAACACCGTATTATTTAAACGACTGGAAAAAGTTGTACGAAGTATATTTTAGAGGCAAACTTAATCTGGAGGTACGTGGACGTGTTCCTCCCAGACCAGACAGCAGTAGTCTAGAAATGGATTCCAAGACTAAGCAGTGTCACACACAATCCAACCATTATAACCTAACAACATGCGAGTGCACACACATACATTATAAATGATAAATTAAAGATTACCGGTATTATCAAATAGTGTTGACACCTGCAATGTGGATGAAAAGCAGCTCCCAATAAAATTTTAAAAATGGTCATGACTTCAAAACAAGAAAAAAAGGACTGTATTTGCAATGAAACATTGTATTGTGAACAATATGGAGGTAGAATTTATTAGATGACCTCTGATATTATATCACAGGGATGAGAATCGCCCATCATGGCCTGTAGCCCGACACTGCATGATCGAGCTTGCCTGGCTCATAGGCCTTGCCTGCAAGCATCTGACAACTGACGCTACAGCCAAACTCATTTCCTCTCTTGTCTTGTCACACTTAGACTACAGTAACTCTCTTCTGGCTGGACTTCCTTCCTCTTCTGTTCATCTGCTCCAACGTGTTCAGAACTGAACTGCTCGTCTGGTTCTCAAAAAGAAAAAATGTGATCTTATCACACCACTCTTACATTCTCTTCACTGGCATCTTGTATTTCAGAGGATTACCTACAAAATCTGTACTTTCTGTTACAAGTGCATCCGTGGATTAGCCCCTTCCTACCTCACCCAGAACATTCACTTCTACAAACCATCTAGAAATCTTCATATTCATCTGACACCCTCATTCTACAAATACATAAACTCTCCTCTGCAGGCTGTCAATCCTTCTCAGTGCTTGGCCATTCAACTTGGAACTCTCTTCCTCTATCTCTTCCCAGCTCTGCGAACATAACGATTTTCAAGTCCAACTTGAAAACTCATCTCTTCCTTTCAAAAATATCTATCCTCGCCTCCCACCACCATCATCATTCTTTCTTTTGTGATTCAGACCACCGCCGTCACACTGCACGCCCTCTCACTCCTTAGCTGCTCTCCTCCTCCCCCTCCCTCCCTCGTCTTTTATAGTTGGCTTGTAAATATTCTTTTTCATGTTTGTATTACATCTTTGCATAATGTATTAGTGTCTCGTTTTTGTTTCACTTCTTTTCATATGTGTTTCAATGTTAATGTTAAGTATAAATGCGTGAGAACTGCGCTTTGAACTGATGCCATAAGCAAAAAGCGCTATATACAGAGGTGCCAACCTCCCAATCTTTTTGTCAGTATTTCCGGACCCGTTTGTCCGTATTTTCGAACACTTGTCAGTATTTTTTTCTCTCGTAAAACCCAGCCTACGACATTATAACGACAGGCTTACCTCTGAAAGAGCAGGCTATTTTCAGTCCTCTAAAATCAACATAAAAATCAGCTTGTTGAACACCACACTTGTTTCACTCTAAAATCACCATGAGAATCAGCTTGTTGAACACTACACTTGTTTTACTTAAAATGAATGATACTGATAGTCTTTCCAATAAAAGCAATGTCAGCAACAAAACAGTTCTATTGTTTCAAGGAAGCCTAACCCAACCCTACCCTAACCCCAGTTGACGTCAGTCTAAAAATAGTTCGAATACGAGTACGAGTTTCCTCCATTATAGTCTTCACCCCAGAGGCTAAGAACGAGTGTATTCATTGGACAAATGGATCACGTGTTTGATTCGGGTCGCGCATGCTTGATTCGGCTTTCATCACGTGATTGATTAGGGTACAGTCCAAGGAGTACTGGTACAGTCATGAATCGAAAATCGTGTCGCAAAATACCGCAGGCACACAGCGACGTTCAGTGAGTGCATGAGTACTATTCTGAGACCAGAAACCGGCACAGAAGTACCGCTGGCAAAGATAAACGATCGGCAACTTCTCCTCCGTATTCTTATAAAAGCTACCGTATTTAATTAACTTCGCCAGAATTAAATACGGTCAATCTGTACTGGTTGGCACCTCTGTATATAAATACCCTTATTATTATTATAATAAGACATAGGCAATGGGGCCATCAAGGGCTACTCTGGTCATTGCAGGATGAAATCGGAGATCAGCTATTACATTCTATCTGTGTATTGTCCACAATACGTTAATGTTTCATGCAAAATGCAGTAATATGTACAAAAGTTTACCAGCAATTTTCCCTAGGGAGTAACTTTTCAGCCACCTGGTAAGAGCCATAATATACTTCCACTATATTGCAAGTAGTTCTACACTCACGTCTACATTCACTTTATAATCAGTTATAATTCACTCCATGACACCATGGCCATCACCAACACTTTTGACATTCAGTCGTACACCAGAGAAAATTACACCAAAACCCACACTACACACGATTCAATAATGAACATTTTGTTACAAATTCTATACTTTATCCTCAATAAACAACAATATCAAAACAACACAATCAATATTCTTTCCCTCTCTGTATAATTGTCGTGTTATTATTTTGAAAACTTTGTCCATTCGGGAGGCAAGTCAGCAATCTTATTAGCTGACTGCACAGTCAGAAATATTATTTGAAAGCAGAGTCAGCAATCAAAAATTATTGGAATGACTTACCAATTTCATTTTTTAAAAGTAAAGTAAATAATTGAAGGTAAAGGTACCTACCACAAATTTTGTTTTAAATCCCGTTGGATAACTTACCCAAATATAAGGAAATGTTCTACAGCTTTGATTGATAAAGTTTTAAGATAACTGCACACATAAACAGTCCAAAAGTTGCAAAGGGAGGACCCTTCATAGCCTGTTTGGTCCTCACAATACAACTACTACTACTAGCACCAAAGACTATATTATATATATTTAACTTTCATAGTCTTCGCTACTACTACTACTACAAAGTCACTCACAAACATAATTTTAAAAAAACATGAAAAACTGGTTCCCAAGTCAGACAAAAGCAGTCACTGTGCCTGCACAGTATTTTCAAAACAACCAACCAACCAACCAACCAAGCAACAACAACAAGCACAATCATATGAATACGCACAAGCATCTGTATGGAGACGGCAACAAGAAAATGCCATACAAGGGCGCTGAAAGTCAGAATTGTCAAGAGTACCGACCCAGCTGAAGAAGTGGACATTATTTAGCCCCACATAACTGTCACTAGCTTGTTCACAACTTTCATAAAACCTAAAGCTGAAATTTATCTGCACAGGATCACAGACAGCATGCAAAGGTTGACTTTAGCTGCAGTTGTTCTTCCTTCATGGTGGCGCTGGCTGCGCTCACACAAAAAAGGGTGAAATGTGGACAGGATTTTCTCCAGTCCAAATGTTGCTCAATTGTTCTCCTTAGTTGCAGAGTTGTGTCCCTTATCTCTAGTTTACATCCCACCTGTGGTGCTGGCCACACAATGGAATGACAGGATTATCTCCGTTGCAAAAAGTCGTTTGTATAGAGAAAATTGATATGACATCATCAGCTATGAAAACTTTGAGCAACGAATGAGAAAACAGAGGCTGCTTTTCAGGCAGGTGCGCTCAAGTTTAATTGAGTCGCCTATGTTTTGGTCTGTTAAAGTTGACTGACATTTGGTCAACTTAACAGTGCTTTCAGCACTCCTGCATTTACCCCGCAATGACAGTTAGGCAATTAGTGCAATGTGCGTTCTTGTCTTTATCTGATATTTCAAACAAAACTCCATAATCATTTCCACACGATTATAGCTAATATCAAACAAAGTTATTTCTTCATATTATTATTGAAAGCCTTAAGGACACACACATTAATTTCATTAAAACACAATTTTTGAGACCAGTTTATTCTTACCCAAGGTTTTAGTACAGCAATGCACAAGGGAAATCAGCAACAAACAAAAATGTTTCCCAAAATGTCTGCTTATCAAAATGTTATAACGAGAATAATGTGTACAGCAACCAAAACAATGGTAATTAAAATATGAAATGGCAGTCATCAGTTTTGCAAATGTTTCACAGCTTTTTGCTGGTCTGGGTTCTTTTTCTGTTCTTGAAAATGGGATAGAAGGGGTGTGGGGACGTCAACCATGCCAAACAAACTGAAATAAACAAAACATTTACTGGCAACTAACTTCTGCTAATTCTTGTATGAAAAATTCAAGCAGAGGTTTCTTGCAAAATCAAGTTCCAGAAAAAGGAGGTCTTCTGCAGAAAATACAGTGCAAAATTTGAATAAGTCCAAAAAAAAGTATTTCAAGAGACAGGAATCTGTGGAAAAATAGTCTATTTTTTGAGAAGAAGAAAAAAATAATTTTACAAATCCCAGACCTAGCAGGCAGAAAACAAGAATCCCTTAACACTCTATTGTCATTGAATAAGGCATTACACATCTGCAGAATAATTTACGAAGTTATGAAATAAAACATGGTTTTGTAACCTTTGCAGAAGAAGACCAAATTTTGAAATTTGACTTCGTAACGTTTGCAGCAGAAAACCAAATTCTGAAATAAAATATGACTTTGTAACATTTGCGGAAGAAGACTCAAAATCAGAAGAAAAAAAAACGGGTACGGCAGACGTTATGTTAGTCTTGCACAGGGTTCTAACAATGTTAGGCAACTGTACCACAACTTGCTGAAACGAACCGCACCTATCTTGTACTGCAAACAATTACACAGGGTTCTAACAATGTTAGCCAACTGTACCACAACTTGCTAAAAGGAACCGCACCTATCAATCTTGTACTGCAAACAATTACACAGGATTCTAACAATGTTAAGCAACTGTACCAGGACTTGCTGAAAGGAACAGCACCTATCACTCTTGTACTGCAAACAATTACACAGGCAATAACAAAACCTCCAAACCACAGCACACAACAACAAACTTTCCATCCTGCCATTCCCACTTCACATCTTGCCAGTCATTAACATTTCTTGGAAGGGTGAGGTCAAGGAAGGAAGAGAGAGAAGGAGGGGGGGAGGGGAGAGATTGCAGGAGGGAGGAAGTGTGTGGGATGGGTGGGTAGGGTCAGAGGTTACTTCACTTTTAATAACCACACTTCACTGATGGGAAAGAAAGTTTTCACTTACGTCCCCTTCCTACAGTTATAGGTTCACTGGGTTCAATGACTTCTGAGTTTGCAGGAAAATCAAATGCGCCCTTCCCCCACTCTTCCTTGTTCAAGGACATAATATTTATTTTTATTTTTAAAGTTCCCTCAAACCTGTGACATTACTTGCTGCATTCAGTACAGCACCCAATGGTTTAGCCTGAAATTGTCATCTGAATCCGATACTCTCCTAGCACTCAAACTTTTAAGTTCACCTCATTTTAGTGTGCTAAGCTGCTTGAAATTTCTATATCCTCGAGGTCCTCCCTACCAAGCTTGACCAGTTGCCTCGCACTCCGCCACACAATAATATAACAAACCAATCAGGTTTAGTTGTTGAGAAAGGAGAGATAGATCTTTCTTGTCATTCCCTCATTCCCCGCAGGACAGCATCTGAGGATTTGTATGGAAGACTCTATCAATAAACTCCCGTCCAATCTCTTCATCACCATGGAGACACCTTGATCACTTGTGTTGTACGCAAACTTTGGGTCTCCCCGTTCAGTTTTTTTTGTGGAGTACCATCAGACCGTAAGCTGTAAGGGATCTGCGGGAGTGAGTACAGAACAATAATAGCTTAGTTATAATGGTGTGGAAACTAGGGTACAAGCTGGACAGACATACATCTCCACACACCGCATGACTTTCTTTCAACTGGCATCATCACGTCTCACAACTGGTTTCCCCAAAAAACGCAGGAGGAGCAACTCGCAAGTCGGCACACCGAAATACTGCCAGCCATAAGTCAATATTACATAACAATAGCGAGCGTTGTGGCCAAGTGGGCTAAGGCGGGACTAACTTGCCTTGTCCACAAACCAGAAACCAATGGCGCCTGACAGGTGTGGGTTCGATCCAGCATCTGGGCATTATGTTTCTCCTAATATTATTTACTTTCGACTCGGGCAACGTCTCGGGGGGTTTTCTCCGCGTACTCCGGTTTGCTCCCCAGCAAAATTTCAAAAATCACAAATAATGTTAAGTAGTTTGGGTTTGGACGCGCAACAGGCTGCGATTACGCCTTCCCCAGGGGATGTGGCCCAGAATTTCCCAATAGAAAGGGATAATAAACTGCTACAAATAAACAAAAAAATAAAAAAATAAAGAAATTATGATGTTGCGATGTTGGGTCATGCATACCGCATTATTTTCATCTGTCTATTTTCAAAACTGAAGAAGTGGTAATAAAATCTCCAACATAATTTAAAATTGGTGTTTCGAGTTATTTTCCATTTTATTTTTTTAATTTTTTTTGTGGGGTGGGGGTGGGTGGGGGGGTAATAATGAGTTGTGACAGCAGTATTTCCTGGGCCAAGCAGTGTGTCACAGCCGATCCTCAACAAGCCAAGCAGGTTCGTTTACTGTCACAGCGAAACACTGTATACTAGGGATATCACCACAAGCTTATTCGTTAAGTATAACAACCGTTCCTCAACAAACGGCAGAGCATAGTTAGCTTACCCTTAAAAATCATCTACACTTCCCCAAGCATGTACCATAAGAAGAGGGAGGGATCATATCTCGCTGCCGGAAATACTGCTGTTGTGACTCAATATTAGCTCAATTATGAGTTTCACCTTCAATAAAAATGCATGAACAATGGTCATTCTGCTATGCTTATTTAGGAGCAAGCCAAAACACTGAAACAAATGTTCACCTGTCCACGTTCAGAACTGAAGAAATGGATTACAACATCTGAAATATTTTAAAGTAATTGGTGTTGTGGATGTGTTTTTTTGTTTTATAGTATTTAAAAAAAAAAAATTTTTAAACCTCAAGAACGGATCAAGGCGCTGTGCTGTTATCTTCCTTGTTATTTTTTAAATTGTATTTTTAAATTATGAGTTTTGACAGTAATATTTCCAGGCAGTGAGAGATATCAAGATCAAGAGCGAACACAATTAGTTTTCCCTTTTACAGCCCACTGCAGCTCAACTATGGCAACAAATTCTTCACCAGTTATAACAGAGCACTTTAGTTTACAGTCACCTGCGTGACAAAGCAAAAAAGACTCAACATAATGAGTGTGGCTGCTCAGGATAAGAAAAAGAAGAACCACTCAAATGGTCCCTTGAATAGCACACTCCGACCCAAGGAGACATGCTCTGGGCACTGACCATGCAACAACATTTCATTTTAGCATTACAAATGTACATCAACAGTACCAACCCTGTACAAAAATGTTTTGTTGGTTTGTTTTTTTTTAGTGAGACAGCCAATCTTCAAAAACCAACTGTTGTAGCAGTTTAGCATGACAAATGGGAGTGCCACAATGCTACAAAACTGTGTTTGGTTTGGAAAAGTTGCAGCAATGGTGAAAATTACTTTGTGCTGTGCTACAACCTCACAGTAGAAAACACGCTATACAATTGGCTGCTGAAATGACGCTGTAGGCTGGGCCAAGGCAGGAGGCACGTTTAACTGCAAAGCATAAATTTTGTGGTGAAATGAGACAGACAGAAGGTTGCTGTAACATCAAGTCTGAAAGGAACATCCACTGCTTTGCTTTAGACTTTACACTATCCAAAGCACTTGGGCTCCCACATGTTGCAACTCCATGGAAAAAAAGACACTAAAGATCAAAGCATCGACAGATACTAACAGAAAATCTTTCCCCCCCCCCCCCCCCCCCAAATCATAGCACAGCAATGTGACAAGTTCCAGGAATAAGACTTGGGAGGCCAGGAAAGCTTCTACCACTTGCATGCCATTATCATCTATCCAACAAACAGCCACAATGTTTAGCAGCACACTCAAAAAGTACTTCTTAAACGGGATGCCTGTGTTGTTTCGACAACAACTTCAGGCCCACAAGGCAGCGTAGTTGCCCCACAGTCCGGCAGGAAGGGGACCCCCAGCAGCAAAAAGTCGCACCCCGGCTGCGTCGTACCCGTGCGTGTAGACAGCGTTAGGGTAGGTGGCGCCCACAAAGATGTCTCGGTAGTTATCGTCTTGTTTCTGCAAAAACACGGTATCTGCATGTAGAAAAGAAATGCTGCGACCAAAACGCTGAATAATGACATGCACAGAGAGGAACATCCCTAATCTACCCATAACAAACAAAACATGTCCATACACATCCCATGCTGATGCATAGTTCAATTCAACACATCTTTATTGCTACATTCAAGAAAATAATACCTGTTCACAAACACAGTAATTGCGCTCACGATCATTCACAGCAACAAATGCCTGCAGTTCAGAGGAAACAATTTAGCATCAAACATAGACCAGCACAAGGGAGGAAAACAGACATTTCCCACACCCACTTGCAACATACGAAGGCAATATAAACACACATTCACGGCACATTCGCCATCATCATCTCCTCATTATATATCTCATCATTTCTCTCTCCCTACCTGTCCCTCTCCTTCTGAGGGTACAGTAGCTGCATCGATTTTTAGCTTTCGCCTAGAACGGTCGTCCTACTTACCAGCCAGCCCTGGCCCACAGACAGCTGACAGGCCTGTTTACAACTGCTCTCCAGGTATTTGCCAGCTCGCAGATCGTAAAACATGATGAGCCCGGTCCCTGTGCCAATCGTCACAATGTCCCCTCTGAAGCTCAGTGACCGAATCCCTGCACAACAGATACCGCCTAGCATTTCCAGTTAATCTAGGACAAGTTCAGCAGAAACTCTGCCGTGTGAAGACATACACACCCCACACCCTGTCCTACCACCTCACCCGCTTCTTCACCCCCCCCCCCCCCCCAAAAAAAAAGAAGCAAGTCCACTTTTGTTAGATCTTTACATGGTTATAAAAATACAAAATACCACAATCAAATGCATCGTCTGTATGAATTTTGAAGGCCACGTATCCTGAGAAATCTTTTTTATTCTTTCTATAATTTTTTTTTCAAAGGAGGGGGAGTAGGGGGGGGGGGGGGCGGGTATGGTGGGAACGGGGATTGGGGATTAAAATTCTTGTATAACATTAGTCACCCATCTAACAAATTTCACATTCCTTTTCCAGAACAAGGAGGAACTCAACCCATCTTAGAGCGTCTGGAGTGCCAGCTACCAAAAGACACCAAACAAGCACTACTGTAGGTCCTTTTCCCCCATCCCTGGTGTACCCAAGGACTGAGCTCAGTTGTGCGGGGTGCTAGACAATGTGCCTAAGTCAGCAAGCGGGTGCCACAGGTGGCCAGAAGTATTTGGGCATCCTGTCCCAACGCTAGTGCTATTGAGCCATTGTGGTTAATATTCCTCACCTTGAAAGAGGCCGTGCTCCTGCTGCTTGGTGTTGACTTGCTGAGAGATCTCCTTGCGGCAGTCGACCAGCGTGACCAGGTTGTGCGATCCCACGGCGTACAAGTTTTTCTCTTCGCTCACCGCCATGCACACGTTCTCCCTAGCGCAGCGCAGTGTCCGGCTCCAGATCTACCATGTAATGCAATATACTACAATACAATAACAGTACATTTAATATCAACCCATTGCAAACCACAATGATAGTACACAACATTCAAATAATAATAATAATAATAATAATAATAATAATAATAATAATAATAATAATAATAATAATACAAAGGTTTATATTGCGTACACTAATCAAAACACATGGCAATTAATAAAATATTATAAAAATTAACAACCTATCCTAGACAATCCCATCAACTTATCTCCCTTCTGAAAAGAGGATCTAGGAAAGTGCCATGCAAGTTCTTGGTAATTTTTTTTTTTATGCCTGCGAAAAAATGCTGAATTAGTATCATGACAAACAATCATTAAAAACTCTGGCTGAAAATTGAAACCTACCTGTTGAAAGGTCTCGATGTTCCAGAGGTGAATCATGGAATTCAGGCTCAGTACTGCCATTTGCTGCGTCACACACAGAAAATAGCTCATGTGATAACTGCGCAATGACTAGAGCAACTGTAATGTCCAATAAACAGCAGATACAATTATTAAAACATTGTCATTACATTAGTAGACAGCGATTGAATGTTACTGATCTGAGCTGCAAAGGTGACCAAATCTGTAAAAACGATTTTCCATCAAAAACAGTTATTGCGCAAGGTTCGCTTCATCCGAGATAAGTCATTAAACAATGCAGATCTCCTTAGGTAATCGTTCTCCAATCTGTTGAGGAACATGCATGTGTTTAACATCCCACATTATTCTTATTAGTAGTAGTGTTATTATTATTTGGGGATAATTTTCTAAATAGAAAAATTGGGCTTCGTGATTAATTAAGTAAGTGTAACAGTTTGGGCCAAATCTGAAAGCCGTAAGCGGATGAACATACCCTGGTAGTCCTGTTGATGCTGAGTGCTCGCACTTTCTGTGCGTGCTTACATTCCATGACCACCAGCGGCTCTCTCACCCCGTACTCAGGGACATAGAGACACGACATGCCTGGCTTCTCGCTCTCATCCATGTTGTTTATCCGCCACAGAGCGATGCCGTTGTCCCTAGAACCTGGGCAGTCCAGGTAACAAACATTAGTGTTGCATCACCAGCAGCATGTTAATCTTTTTTGACTCCTTTACCCACAAGTTGACGCATACTTGGGCCGCCATGGTTCAACTTTCGTTTATATTACAGGGCACTGTCAAATGGACAAAGCTTCACAGGGAAGGGTACTTGCTTTGACGCTGTTTGACATGACTTGGTAAGGTCGACTATGGCAGCTCATAAACAAGTCAACTGTCGATTGTACCAAATATCCAGCCTTTGCTTGGCCCTTTCTCAACGCACAAGCATCCACTGCATGGTTTGCCTAATCAATTAGAAACCCTCAGACTCATGTTTAGCTCCTCAAATCAGGAGCATGGTTCAGCCTAGCCACCAAGCATTTACACCATCCTATTATTACCAGGCGACCTACCTGAAATGAGGAACTCGTCATCGACCCACTCCAAGTCAAACAACCAGTCATTGTGACCTCCCTGAAACACATAAGTAAAACTCAGTCACTATCAATTTTCAATAAACAGTTCAATGCAGAATTTTATTTCACATAGTAACCCGTTTATTTTAATACACCACTGTGACAGCAATTTTATACAGAAAATAAGCCTTTTGGCAGGACTTCTACAATAAATTTTCTTTTCACAAATAACACTGATTTTATGAGAGAATTCGTTCCACGACCTTAGAGTTTCCACAGAAACTTAAAACGTTAGAAGATATGATAATAAGTCATTCAAACTTATTTCCAGACACCCCATATATATAATTTACAAAAAGAGTTGTGTTTTGGTCCATTTTGTCCACAAACTCGCATAAAACAAAGCAACAGTCCTTCTTCCCCACACAAGCAGAAGCACTCACAGCAAAGCACATACTTTCAACTGATATCAGAAACACACACTCACAACATAACCCGCCCACACATGATGCTTTTAAAAAACAAATACACTTGTAAGAACAACAATAAAAATTCATTAACAACAGTAATAATAGCTTTTTTAAAACGCGCGAAGTTTTTAAAAAAAAAAAAAGGGATATTGGATACAGGTCGATAATTCTTCCAGATTCTGGTCAAGATTTGTTTTTTTTAAGCAGAGGATTCACATGTGCCTGTTTAAAACACTGAGGTGCAGAGCCAGATAAAAGAGAATGATTGATGATTTGGTGAGTATGAAGAATATGATCACTGCATGATTTAGAAGGGTGGTGAAGATGGGGTCCAGAGAACAGCTTTTGGATGATTATTGAGCCAGAGGCTTGCCAAGCTGTTCTACACTGATGAGGGAAAAGCAAGACAATGGTTTGCCATCAAAACATTTCAGAGAGAGAAAGCCTAAGTGTAAGTCAAGTTCTCTACGTATGCTCAAAATTTTTTTCAACAATCAGCAAAAGAGTTAGGCAATTTGTCAGTGGTAACTTTGCTAGGCAACATCTTTTGACCCATGAGGTTATCAGTCACACAAAACAACAGTTTGCTTGATTTGCTACTAATGCTCAGTAAGCCACATATATAGTTCTTCTTAGCTAAGCTATGAAGGGTTCGGAGGTCACTCCTTTGACTTTAGAACATTTGTCTGTATACTATTAATTTTGAATCATTGGCAGTTCTCTCTGTGCAACGGAGGGCTCTCTTCGCTTCTCAAATATCTTCCATAATCCAAGGAGCGGAATGGCGCACAGTCACAAACTTCTTCCTCTCTGGCGCATGCTTATCAATGAGTTCCTTCATGACATATATACATGAAAGCTGAATACAGGCCCCATGATACACCACACAAGACATTTACGATGCTATGTTATAAACATGGAAACAGGATAACACATGACAGATGATATATACAGAAGTAAAAGACATATGACATAAGAGATTTATTCGCCCAATGCATGAATGTGAGGCAAAGTAATATCTATTATATAAAATTTTTAAAAAATAAATTGCAACCGACCTCTCCGACGCAGTACGGGTCAAAGGTTGGGAGTTTGTAGATACCGACGTCGTTGGTGTTGGTGCCACCGGTGGCCAACATGGTTCCCGACGGGTTGATGGAAATGCCGTGAATGCCACAAGGGGTATCTGGGGCTTCGCTCTTCTTGCTGGAGTTAAGGGTGGGGATGGTTGTCATCTTTCCAGTGAGGACATTCATCACCACCAGCTGTTGACAGACAAACAATATTTGGTTCAAACGCCCCAATTCAAAGACGTTTACTTTTGGCCAAAATAGGGGTTTACCCTCAAATTCTCATGGTTATTACAATAAACATTGATAAAGTGGGCTTTGTTATTCACGCCTGTGCTTTCTTTCACTGGAAAGGACTTTCCAGTGGAGCTACTAGGCTAATTATAGCTGGCAAGCCCTGCAGCCAGCCGGCTAGCCTCATATCATGCCTGCAGTCTCGCTTCCCACGCTGCACGCTAACATACTAGACAAAGAACGGCGTACGACTGAGTGGATATCATTCTCTAACTCTGTGCTATAGAATTGATCATATTATGTGAAATATCATTTGTATTGTGATAGTCCTTTTGCATTTTAGTTACTTTCATATCTGTGTGTTGTGTTAGCATAAACTAAATATCAGAATACCATTTCGTTTGTCTTATATTTTAGTCGATTTGACCGTGTGTACTGATCGGCCCTTCATTGCCTTGCAACGGACCGGTTTTCGATCTAGTGTATATACGCGTTTTAATTACACATTTAAATCCTTTCTACAATGTTCACCATTTGAAGTCACTTAGTACACAGTTTGAACTTTCTGGTGATGTGGTCGACATTATAAAATATTTTCTTGTGTTTGGTTGTTGGCCTCTGTAATAGAAGCGAATTTACGAAAGTCTCGTGGTCCTAATGGTGCAAGCAATAGGCACTCAATTGCATGTAGCGCAGCCGCCCGCCAGCCCCCTTCCTGGCCCTATACAGTACCGAGCTTGGCGCGCGGTTAAAGTAATTATAAGCTTCCAGGCGAGTGCCAGTTGCATAGCTTGTGCTGTGGGTCGCTGGCCGTCTCTCAGCAGGTTATAAGCAGTCCAGCCTGCGTTAAGGGACCCTACGAGGCGGAACTAAGGGAGTTTTTAGACACAGTCAGAAAGTACTTGAATGCACTGCCGTGTATTACAACGATAAACAATGATAAAGTGGGCTTTGGTATTACAATACACATTGATAAAGTGGGCTTTGGTATTACAATACACATTGATAAAGTGGGCTTTGGTATTACAATACACATTGATAAAGTGGGCTTTCCTTGCTCAAACCAACTGCAGAAGTTTGAATTTTCCATTTCAGTTCTGACAGGGAGTCATTTCTCCTGTTTTAAGGTACAGCTGTGTTACCTTTGACCTTATTTTTGGTTGAACCACACGGTTTGAAGTGCGTGTCTTTGCTGCCTGGAGCAGTGTAGGGTAGGGTACTATTATATACACCTACAACGAAAACCCTTACGAACAATTGTTTTTACGGGTCATGTATTTTCCAGGCTTTTTTTTTGGGTAGATGCTATTTTTAGCTCCAGGATGTTGGTGAGCCCTTGCTATTAATAGACACAAAAACTACGGAATGTATTCATTTATAAATTAATAAATATACTTTTCCTATCCTATCCTGTCCCGTAACCCGAAGGTCGTAGGGGCACCACAGATGATCGTTTAACCAGCATACTCCATCTTTCTCTGTCCTCAGCAGCCCTGATGGCTTCGCTCAGTGTCAAACCAGTCCATTCTCGAATGTTGTCCTCCCACCTCTTTTTCGGTCTCCCTCTTCTTCTACCTCCTTGCACCGTGCCTTGCAGAATAGTCTTTGCAAGGCCTGATGATCTGGTGACGTGGCCATACCACCGAAGTTTCCGTTTCTTCACCACTGTTAGCAGGTCATCGTGTTGTCCAATGGCTTGTGTGATGGTCTGTCGGACTTCGTCGTTGGTGATGTGTTGGGTATAGGAAATGCCCAGAAGTCTTCTGTAGCACCTCATCTCCATGCTTTGTATTCTTCGTTGGAGATCTGCTGTGAGGGTCCATGCTTCGCAAGCATATAGGAAGATGGAGATGACAAGGGAGCGCAGCAGTCTTACTTTGGAATGTAGACTGATGGTCCTGTCTTTCCAAATGGGCTTCAACCTTGTCAGGGCAGCAGTTGTTTGTGCGATCCTGGAGAGGACTTCCTGTTGGGACCCATTGTCTGATACAATGGCTCCTAAATATTTGAAGCTATGCACTGTGTCGAGGGATTGGCCTTGGACTTTGATGTCCGTATTGATGCCATTGGTGTTGTTGGTCATCATTTTGGTCTTCTCTGCACTTATTTCCATTCCATAGGCTTTGGAGGTGGTGTCAAGCCTCTGTACCAGCTGTTCAAGTTCTTGTTCCTCTCCAGCCAATCCATCAATGCCATCTGCAAAACGAAGATTGGAGATTGCTCTACCCCCTATGCTGACTGTGCCTTCATGGTCTGCAAGAGCATCCGACATGATGCGCTCTAGGAAGATGTTGAAGAGTGTTGGAGAGAGTAGGCATCCTTGACGCACGCCGATTGTTGTTCTGAACCAATTCCCGATGGCTCTGTTGTGGAGGACTGCACTGGTAGCCTTGTCATACAGGCTTTTGATGACTTCAATAATTTTAGGGCTGATGTTGTACACTTTCATTGTTGCCCATAGAGCTGCATGCCAGACTCGGTCAAACGCCTTCTTGAAGTCTATGAACACATGATATAGATGTTGTTGGTGCTGTAGGTATTTCTCACAGATTATTCTGAGGTTGAAAATCTGCTCAGTGGTACTTCGCCCTGCCCTGAATCCTGCTTGTTCTTCAGCTATGATTTGTTCAGCTTGGGGTTTCAACCTGTTGAGTATTATTTTCAGGAGGACCTTGCTGGGATGGCTGATGAGGCTGATGGTCCGGTAATTTTCACACTCCTGAAGGTTACCTTTTTTGGGAAGAGTGATGACAAGCGACTGGGTCCATGGTATAGGCCACTCCCCACTCTGCCAGATCTTGTTACAGATAATGGTGAGGGCATCAATCATCGCTTCTCCTCCTGCTTGTAGCAGTTCCGCGGGTATGTTGTCCACTCCCGCTGACTTCCCTTTCTTTAGCGCTTGCACTGCTGCCTCAACTTCTTCCCGGAGAATTGGGAGGATTTCTTCTTCTTCTCTGTTCTCGGGACATGCTAGAACTGATGGGTCTCCATTTGGTGTATGGCTGTAAAGGTCAGAGCAGTACTCTGTCCATCTGTCCAAGACTTCTTGTTCTTCTGTAAGGCATATGCCAGACTTGCTTTGGATAGTGGAGACTTTGGGCTGTTTGACACTTGTCAGCCGCTTCACAGTCTGGTAGGCCTTCTTGCTGTTGTTCTTGTTCAGACTGTTCTCTATTTCCTGGCATTGATCTTCTATCCAGTTCTCCTTTGCTGTGAGCATGCCTTTTCGGATGTCATTGTTGATTTTTCGGTAGACATCAGCTCCCTGTGAGGTGTTCTTTTTCTTTTTCATCTCTCTTCGTTTATCACACAGATCCAAAAGTTCAGGTGTGATCCACAGCTTCTTCTTTGGTCGGTGCTTGCCAAGGATCTCAGTGGCAGCATCTGTCACAGCTGAGTTGAAGGTGGTGGTCATGGTGTTGACATCTACTTCACCAGCCCCCAAAATGAGCAGTGGTGCAAATTTCCCTCCAATTGTGGCCTGAAATAGTTCTGCCACCTCCGGGTCTTGCAGTTTGTCCAGGTCGAACTTCAGTCTAGTGCACTTTGCTGTATTTACTCTTTTCAAGTGGAGCCGGAAAGACATCATCACGAGATCGTGGTCACTTCCGATGTCTGCTCCTGGAAAAGTACGTGTCCTGCCAATGTTGATGCTTGATCTGAAGCGTTTCTTGACCATGATGTAGTCTATTTGGTTGTGATGCTCCCCGCCAGGACTGTGCCATGTCCATCGTCTGGAGTTTTTGTGGAGACCAAGCGTGTTTGCCAGTACCAGATTGTTGTATCTGGCAAACTCCAAGAGTCTCAGACCCCTGTCATTTGTCTCGTTGTTGCAGTGGGGTCCGCATGTGTCTCCCCAGTTGTGGTGCGCATCTTGGCCAACCTTGGCATTCCAGTCGCCTTGCACTATGACTATGTCCTTCTTCGGCACTTGGTCAAGGACCGCCTGTAGATTTTCATAAAAATCCTCCACTTTGCTGTCGTCATAGTCTGATGTTGGGGCGTAGGCCTGGATGATGGTGATGTTGAAAGGGGCTGCTCTCAGGCGGATGGTAATGAGTCTACTGGAGACTGGGCGGCAACCCATGACAGTGGCTAGAATGTTCTTGTGGACCAAGAATCCAACGCCGTGTTCGTGCCTGTCATCCCTACCGCTGAAATAGAGCTTGTGGCCTTTGTCGGTCGTTGTTTCACCTAGGCCTTTCCAGCGCAGTTCGCTGATACCTAGAACATTCCATCGATAGTGGTCCAACTCGTGGGCCAGTTCTTCTAATTTTCCTTCCGCAGTTAGGGTCCTGACATTCCAGGTTCCTATGACGATGTTGTTTCTCGTGCGGATCTTGCTAAATTGTCCATCAGTAGCATACTTAACACCTCCGTCCTGGTGGCCAACGGAAGGCGCGGTCCTTGTGCCGTGTGACGACCCGGGCGACGACCGATCCGGTATGGAATTAGTGGATTGTGTCATCATGTAGTGTGTCTTGGGCAAAAAAGACCTGGCGGTGCCCAATCCTCTCCAGGCTGTTGGCCACAGCCGAAATCCACGAATACAGTGTGGCTCGCCTTGGCCCTGAGCACATGGTCGTTGAACCTGTAGTAACGTGAGGTTCCTCCGCCCTGGCCGGTGACTTCTGTGTAGAAGACTTTCGCCCAGTGATGCCGTGCTAACATCACCCCTGTTAGTCGCCTCTTACGACACGCCGGGAAACGTTGGGTCTATTCTATTTAATGCCCGAACCCACAAAGGAGTTATTTTTTGTTGTAAGCTTCTTTTTTTCAGAGGGGCAACACTCACTGTGAATGTTAAAAGGATCTGTGGAGGAGGTGTGGTCAAAGAGGGTCCCTTTATGAGAGGAACTACAGTACCATAAGTGTCACCATTTCTGTAATGTGCCATGGCTTAACATAGGAAGCTCAAGAATAAAAGTCTATGGAAAGCGAGAGTGATAGAGAGAGAGGGGAACTACATCACCATAAGTGTCACCATTTCTGTAATGTGCGATGGCTTAACATTGGAAGCTCAAGAATAAAGTACATGGAGAGAAAGAGAGAGAGAGAGAGAGAGAGAGAGAGAGAGAGAGAGAGAGAGAGAGAGAGAGAGAGAGAGAGAGAGAGAGAGAGAGAGAGAGAGAGAGAGAGAGAGAGAGGAACTACATTACCATAAGTGTCACCATTTCTGTAATGTGCAATGGCTTAACATAGGAAGCTCAAGAATAAAATCCATGGAGAGAGAGAGTGAGAGAGCAAGAGAGAGAGAGTGAGAGACTCACAGTCACAGAGAGGAGAGACAGGCGAGCAAGGGATAGACAAGAGATCCAGGAACAGTGCTAGCTGACACAAAACCAGATTTCTTTTTTGGTTACCTGATTGCACTTTGTCCCAAAGACCACTTGTTTGGTGTCCAGCCAGGCGGAGGCGAAAATTTTGTTCATGGTTCCCAACTCAAACTCATGTTCTTTCAGTATGCTGGGCAGTCGTCTTGATACCTTCAAATAATAATAATAGTAATATTAATAACACAAGGGTCGCTCCAGCATTTACAATGTTGCTGTTGACAGAGATGACAAAGTGTAGGTTAATGGTAAAAGGAACGTGTCTAATCATTACCGGCACAAAACAATTTGCAATTACCGCAACCCTTGATGATGATGATAAATAATGATGATAAATTGCAACATATATATAAAATTCTGTAAGTACAAAAACACATTATCAAACATAAATAATCAATAAATACAGTAAATATTTAAAAAATCTCAAACAGTTTGGGATCTAAGATTGACTTGAGCTTGAAGATACTGAACTTTAAAGTTTATCATCATTTTTACCAGTTGTTTGTACCACAAAAGGTCAAGAAATGGGCAGTATTAAGGCCCAACAAAAAAGTGACATTTTTCCATTTGGATACCATCTGAATGTGACCAAATACACCTACATTTCCTTGGTACGTTTGCTGAAAAGCTACACCGGCTGTCCCATGAACCTCTCGGCGTTTTAAATACTGCATGCTGCTGTAGTCGGACCTGGAATTACAGGAGACTTCAATCTTGTCCTCCTTCAGCTCTGGCACATTTGGCCGGTCTGGTGATGAAACTCTCGCTGCACCCAACACACGTCGCCTATTCACAAGCTGCTGTTGTTCCTGTGGTAACCCTGTGTGAGCAAGACATTGACAGGACTGAACCTATAAATTAAAGAGAGAGAGAGAGAGAGAGAGAGAGAGAGAGAGAGAGAGAGAGAGAGAGAGAGAGAGAGAGAGAGAGAAAGAGATTTCATGCTCATAATATTTAATATTACCCATAAATTTTGTTAATTATAAGTACTATTATCTCATTATTGAATATGTATAGTATGACTTCTTTACAAACTAGAGAAATCTGAGCCTGTGGTTAGAGGTAGACAGTAAGCATAGAAGGCTATGGTTCAGCACTGATTTAGCTCAAGGTTTTTTTGTGTTTTTTTTAAGCCTCTACTCTAGGTCTACTACACACAATTGGTACAGTCAGAAAAGAACCGTCCTGTTCTACTGGCAGGTTAAAAAAATATATCTGATATTCTCCTATGTGAAACAGTAATATGCCAGGAATTATAGGTTATTGTGAACCCAATATATCCTATCCTATTCTATCCTATCCGGAAACTCAAAAATCGTTGGGGCACCACAGATGATTGTTTAATCAAGGTACTCTGGACATCTATTTCTGTCCTCAGCAGCCCTCAAGGCTTCATTCATTGTCAAGCCAGTCCATTCTCGAATGTTGTCTTCCCACCTCTTTTTCTGTCTCCCTTTTCTTCTGCCTCCTTGCATCATGCCTTCCAGGATGGCCTTCGCAATTCCTGATCCTCTGGTGAGGTGGCAATATCATCACTATGAAGTATGATCAGTTTCAGTTTCTTCTTCACAGTTAATGGGTGAGCAAACACTGAAACAGGTACTGGATGGATGAAGTTTAAGGTGATGGTAGTGGGTGAAGTGGAAGAGAGTGTAGTGTTGGTGGGATATGGGGGTGGTGTTGGAGGGGGTGGGGGTTGGGGTGGAGTGAGGTAGGATGATTGACAAGCAGATGGATTGTTCAGTTGTCCAGAGTACTTCTTATTATTCATTTCATCTGGCTCAAGGCATCCCAAGCAGGTGATGCAATGTGTGATTCCATGAACTCCCTGTACATGTAGCCACCACCATCACTGTTGCGCATAAAAACTTCTACTACTGAGGCATCAGATAGACTGTGGTACATGTGAGGAGGTACGTTATCAGCTTTTCTTTGAAGAGTCTGAAGACTCGACACACTGCCAAGTTTGATACCATTGGACCTTTTTTTAAAACCACCATTTCCATTTTATTTCAAGGTTCCAGCAGTTGTCCTCCATTTTACCTTGTAAAGTTACTGTGCTGCTACAAAATTCCAGTTTCTGATAAACCACTGTATTAAAACATCACAACTCATAATTTATTATCTAGAACAAATTTAACTTTCCCTCCACCAAGCCCACCTCTCACTTCCAATATGTCCCCACGCCACTTTTCTTTTCTTTCAATTTCAGACACGTTAACTTTCTTAAAATAAATGGTTAAATTGTAAAAGTTTTAACTTGAAATCCTTATAACAATAACTGAATAAGACTAAGAGTACCAGGGCTAGAAATTAACTTTTTTCTTTGGGGGCCACCGGGCCCCTTGATTGAAAAATTTGAGGGCCCACAAGCAACTTTCGGGGCCCAACTTGAAAAATAATGCAAAAAAACAACAAAAGAATTATTGACACTATAATAAGTAGAAAGTACAATTTGTCTGATAATCTAAAATAAAAACAATTGAATTTCCAATTTTGCTGAGTGATGTCATTTTTATTTGCCTTTTCTTTCACTTTCAAACATTACCAACAAAAAAAGGGGAAAAAACACACAAACACATTCAGTGACACACATATTCCAGTGACTAGTGAGCCTGAAATGGCCATTAAACAAAATAGAAAAAAATCAAGAGAGTGACTCTTGTATAATACTTTTCAGTTTTGTGACTGAGTATTGCACAATACACATCATTAAATTTTTAATATGAGTAACCTAACAAAAAATCTGACCTCAATGCACAAAAGTTCAAAACAAAACCATGAAAGGGAACTAAACTTAACACTAACAGTACTCTTCCTCGTTCACTTCAAGGCCATGCCATGGAAATCTTTTTTTTCCACCCTTTATTGTAGTTCCTTGATCTTTTTTCCTCTTCATACTTCTTTTTTCTCTCTTTTTCTTGTTCTTTTCTTTCGTCGACGTTTTCTTCTGGCGTCTTTCGCTTCCCAAAAATTGGAAAATACGCCATCGCCGATTGTTTTAGCAACTGTATGGCGACGATATGTAGCCATGCTTTCGTACTTGCAAAGGTGGACATTTTGCGCTTATGTTGTGCCATAGCCTTTTGTTTATTATATTTAAAAGATATTGAAGTGTATATTAAACTTTTGAGTGCAAAATTAAAGGGTTTTCGCTTCTTTTCTCTGTTTTTTTTTTTCTGTCCAAATTTACGGCACCGGTATGGGTTGCTTCCCTTGGCCCAAATACGAAACTGCCGAGTAGAGCTAGCTGTAGCAGACGAATTATTTTGCGGGCCAAGCGGGCCCTTCGTTTTTCAACTTTCCGAGCCCGAAATCAACTTTGCGGGTTTTTGGCCCCGGACCCCCGCTAATTTCGAGCCCTGAGTACTCACTGACAGTAGTAGGACAGTAATTAACAACAAATACAATACACAGGGTGGAGAACAACTGAATCAAGAAATCTCTGAAATCCGGCCAGGGCCCAGGGGCCAAGCCCCGGTATTCGCCCCCCTGGAAGAAAATGAATTTAGGCAATTTTGAAAGTAATTTAGGGCCTCTCCTGAATTCAAAAAGCACAAAGTAAACATCAATAGAAACAACAACCAAAAAAAAAAAAGAATGTTTTATGCACATGTCTTTCAAAAAAGTTAAGAATCTTGATTTGTAGGCCTAACAAAGTTTGAGGTCCACCACTGTTACAAACAAACTCCACATTTCCAATTTTACTGGGCACACGTTTATCTATTTTTTAGCTGTAAACAGGCAAGAATTTTTATAATTTTAGAGATATTTAATTAGGGGTACGTTAGTAAAAACACCACATCTTAGGTATTAGTGACTAGTCACTAGTGCATAGATTTAAATGAAATAAAATGCAAAATGAACAGAAATAAATTCTCTTTTGATTATCTACCTTTTTATACTTCTCTTGTCATGTCTTGTTTTTTTTTTACTCCATGTGTATACAAAAAAAAAAAGCTTTAAAAAGTCCAAACAAGCCCCCTCCTCTTCTTCAGTGCACTTTCATGCCAGTCTGAAAGATCATATGCATGCACACTACTGACACTAATTGTCTAATGTCAGTACCGATCTCTTCCTCCGACTCCAAGTCCATTTCTCTCACTTTAATGTCTAATAAATGGAAGCCTGTAAACTCCCCTTCATCAGTCGAAGAATCCAAACCATCCATTTTAGACACACACACAAGAAAATTTGGAGAAAAAAAATCGAAAAAACGAACGCATTTCACAACAGGAAAACCGGAAGTCAATTGCCGGAAGTCTCGCAATCTTTCAAACAACGCGAGAATATAACCACATGGTTGATACGGACGCTTTTGGACGTTTTGCCTGTTTAGAACTTCGGCCGCCTTTGGTCGCTATGCCCAATAAAGGGTAGCACCTGAGCTTCTCACACTCGGAACTCAATATTTTTTTCTCGGAAATGCAAATGCCTTCCGCGGAAATCCGCGGATTCGCGGAAAGTTCTCCACCCTGAATACATACATATATATATGGGGAGATATATGTGGTTCCTCGTTAAAGGCCCTTTGCCTTTTGGTGTCTTCCTTTTCAGACTCCTGTGTTTCTGGCTGTTCATCAGGACGCTTGCTATTAATTTTGGGGTTAATAACAACAGATGATAGCTCATCAATATAGTGAACAAGTTTCCACATCTGATTGCAACAGTGCAACCGCCCTTGATTTTTAAAATTTATACATTTCACTACTGTAAACATAAAAACAGTAATTTGAGTAAAGTCTGAAACTTACGTCGGTAACGATCACGATGTTCATCAAGTAGCTCCATGCGCCTCTGGAATTGTCGCAGTAACCTCAAATCTGGTACTAAATGATCAACATGCCTGGTGCTGTCATTTAAGGCTTCGTTCACTCTAATCATCACGTTCTCGATTCGTTGGCGAAAATTAAGAAATTCCTGTGCACTATTGTCTCGGCTATGCAGTGAAGCCAGTAAAGAAGCTGGATCGTCAATTTCAAGTTCTTCTTCGCTCGCATTTGCTCCAGCCACTGGGTCTTCCGATCCTGGTTCAGACATGTTAACGGATGTCCATTTGAAACCCACAAGTAATCAACGTAAAAATATACAAACAAAATGCCTTTCTAAACAGTCAAGAATACCACACAAAATGAAAACTCGTAGCCACAACACAAAGCCAAATGCCCAAACGCACAACAGCCATCTTGTCTACCTCACTTCCGGTGCAAATGTTGTTACTTCCCCTGACAAAACAGCTCGCGCCAACTTTTGATGATGCATAAAGACGTTCGAATCTCGTGGTGGGCAAGATAATAAGTGACCATTTTCACTGTTCATCTTAGCAGTGTGATTGCTCTGATGGTTCAGTGTTGATATAGGTCCCTCCTCCCTGGGATAGTTATCCCCGTCTGCCATATTTCTGGTGGGTTTAGACGCTAAACTTTATTGTTCATTCAATTCATTCTTACAAACCCATCGATTGTACCCATTATTTCTTTTCTTATTAATGATCACTGATTAGTGTCAATTGGTCTGATCGAGTTTAATGTGCGAGAGTGCGTGGTGTCAATGTGTGCGAGTGGGTGTGGGTGTGGGCGTGAGAGAGAGAGAGAGAGAGAGAGAGAGAGCCGGGGGGAGAGAGGGGGGGAAAGATATAGCAGATAACAGACTTTATTTCGCCAAGTAAATTTACAAAAGCACCTGGAACATACTGTGATGTTGGTTAAACATTCCGTTTAATAGAAACAAGGTATATTTGTTTTTGTACGGTTATCAGGGGACACAGTTTGGTATCTGGGAACATATGCGTATGTTCCCAGATCCAAGGTAACTTTGAAAATGCAAGGAAAAGTAAGTTTCGTCTCCTCTAAGCGACGAATCAGGTCAAGCTGTATTTGTTTCTAGGTCAACTGTCTTTTATGAACCCTTTGAAAATGTTTTCGAACCGTTTGTTGACGCCGGATAGTGTCCTCACTTGGTTTTATACAATTTAAGAATCCAAGAAGGCAAATGGGTTTTTGGGACGCAAAAAGCGCAATTTTGTAGAGAAAATGGTTAGGGCAAGGGCTAGGGATAGATCTACAGCTACTACAACTAACCCTTACCCGAACCCTTATAGTAAAATTCCGCTCTTTCCGTCACTTTTAAACAGTGTTTTAGAATGTTCCCAGAAACAAGGTGTTTTCAGTTATATATATATCCTATCCTATCCTGTAACCCGGAGGTCGTAGGGACACCACAGATGATCGTTTAACCAGCATACTCCATCTTTCTCTGTCCTCAGCAGCCCTGATGGCCCTATATATATATAATTCTTTCTAACGTACATCTCTCACCTAGCACTCACTCTTTCGCCTCTCCCTCCCTCTCTGGCTGTTTGTTACACAACACAACCTACATCAACCACACACACACCAACACACAGGCACAAACATAAATGATACATAGGGCCTACATGTACATCTAAATAGAAATACTCTATACACACTTAACACGGACGATTAAAATTGTACAATAAAATACTTAAGCCATGTAAGACAACATTAGATGAAATTTTAAATTAAAATAAAAATTGTCCAAAAAATGTTGGATAAGACACCATAATTAAAAATGACTTTTAAATATAAAGAAAGAGAGAGAGAGAGAGAGAGAGAGAGAGAGAGAGAGAGAGACAGAGACAGAGAGAGACAGAGAGACAGAGACAGAGAGAGACAGAGACAGAGAGAGACAGAGACAGAGAGACAGAAAGAGGAAGAGAGAGAGAGACAGAGACAGAGAGAGAGAGAGAGAGAGAGAGAGAGAGAGAGAGAGAGAGAGAGAGAGAGAGAGAGAGAGAGAGAGAGTTTGTGTGAACAGGGTGCGAAGAGGACGATAAGGAGAAGAATATTACCAACAACCACAGCCACTATGATGATAGGCCTAATAAGGACGACCACGACCAGACGACACCAATGATGAGGAAGACGATGCTTGTGATTTGAATTCGACGTCTTAAATTTGATTCTGATTTCGGTCAGTTCCTTCAGCAACTCTTCGAGCTGGTAAATTCGTTATTATGCTAACTATTCAATTTATTTGTGGCTCTCTTCCACTTCTTCTCCTCCCCCCTTCCAAGCCCCTCATCCCTTCTCTCTCCCTCTCTCTCTCTCTCTCTCTCTCTCTCTCTCTCATAAATAGGCCTACACATTCATTGTTAATGTTGTCGATTGATATTAACAACATTAATTTGATTTTAATTCTTTGAAAATGATTTTATTTAATGATGACTTTGCTTAATTGGTATTGTTCCATGATGTGAATGTTATAACATCGAATTGTATTTAATAGGTATTGTTAAAGCCCCAAGGGCAAGATGTAAAAAAAAAAAAAAGCATCCAGGGCTTATTCTTTTACCCTTGCAAAATTAAAATGGTTATCTTATCTCTCCCCCTGGCAAACCATTGAACTGATAAGCTTAAAAGGCCCCAATTCGAAAACTTTGTTTACTTTGGGCGAAAGGACTTACCCTAAACTTCGCATTGTTATCAAATTATCCAATGATAAAGTGGGCTTTCGTTGCTCACACCAACCGCTAACGTTTGAATTAATCAACTTCGGTTCTGACAGGGAATGATTTCACCGGGTTAACGGTATATCCTACCATAACGGTGTGACCTTTGACCTTATTTCAGATTGAACAACGAAGCAGAAGAGCGTGTCTTTGATGTGTGGGGTAGGGTAGGGTCTGTTTTATCAACCTAAAAAAAAAACCTTACGAGCAATTGCTGTTTGCTTTTTTTTTTTTTTTTTTAACGGGTTTTGTCTCTTACTGGCTATGGTAGCTGCTATTTTTTGCTCCGGAATGTTGGTTGGCTAGGGAACCGCTATTCCTCTTAATAGGCACAAAAAGTATAGAATTTATTCATTAAAAATATATATATATATACTTTCGAAAGAGTTATTTTTTATGCTGTAAACCTTTTTTCAGTGGTACAACACTCACTGTGAATGTTAAAAGGATATGCCGAGGGTGCGTGGTCACAGTGGGTCGCTTTAAACTGTGAAAACATAATTTTGTATTACGTGTTAAAACACATAGTAAGTTTGCTACGTGTAAGAAAGAGGAATAAATGGCTTTTTAGAATAGGCGTAAGCTTACTATTGGCGCTACGTGTAACGTAAATCACTGTGATAGAAGCGGGAGAAATCAGTAAGCCTATCTACATTACAACGTGCGTGTTTTGAAAACGTCAACAAGAGAGCCAAATGTTTCTGAATCAGTAGACTCATTATTATTGCCCCTTGAAATAAAAACCCTGTTCAATATTCAATACAGTCTCTCCAACACTGCAGCAGTTGATGATACAAAACAGCGGACAAGATGTTACAGTTTTGATACACGCGCTGGGTGATAAGGTCAAAGAGGTTCCAAACTTTGCGAGCACACACGTATCTGAAGTTTTTCATCCGCAGTTTCGTATCTGAGTAGGCCTGACGTCATGTGCGCGAGTTCTGATTGGCTGTTGGGAGATGCTGGATGTCGTGGCAAGTGTGTTGTGTTTTAAAAAGTTGATTTTTTTATGTCACTCTCTTTCTTGATACATCGTGGAACATTCCCTCTTGTCCACTGTTGCTATTCGTCCTGCCTACACTGTTGCTGTGAGTATGGAGACTGACCTTTGTATATAGCACGTCTTTCTCTCTGCAGTTCTGCCTCTTGGTCTCACTTTCTTTCTTTCTGTCCTTTCAAATAGTTAGATTTTTAAAAAATAAATTGAAACGTGAAATTGAACTTCTGAACACAAGTGTGGAATGTTACGGTTTTGATAAATTGCTTATTTAAACTGTTTCATGATTATACATGTTTTTCCTCAGTCTTTTCGAATTCCTAATTTCTTTCTTTCTTTCTTTCTTTCTTTCTTTCTTTCTTTCTTTCTTTCTTTCTTTCTTTTTCTTTTTTTCTTTCTTATTTTTCTCTATTGCATTTCGCTAGACTACCAACATCTAAATGTCTGTTTCAAACGAAATTTAGACATGTATATACATGTAGCTTTTTTCGATGTAAGCTTAAGTGTGATGTGTTGTTTCCAATTTCAATGTATTGAAGAAAGAGATGAACAAGAACAAAAACATTAAATATAGGACAATTTATAATTAATAAAGTTGTTTTTTTCTATCAACAGAAATTTTTAAAAAAAAAAAAAGGGTAGCAAAGATGGCGTCGTCATTGATAGCTCTCATTGTGATCTCGTCCGCGGCGATGTTCTCGTGCGAGGCGGCGAAAGCAGGAGCAGGAGCACTCCAGTGGAAGTCGAAAATGGTGAATGAAACGATCACGGCAGAAGCAGTTTTGGACTTCATTATCAAGAACTACGATGACAGTGGAGATCTGGTGGGCTCTGTTCGGATCGGGCTGTTCGGCGAAAAGGTGCCTATGACCGTCCTCAACTTCGTCTCTCTCTGCAACGGCGTCAAACGTCCACAGGTAGGTGTCATGTGACTTCTAAAGAGAGGGGAAAATAAAACACGAACAAGCTTAATACGGCCACATAAAAAAATTGTCTGTTTACGGTATCCCGACCGACCCTAATTTTTTTACCGAACCCTCAACTTTTTGAGGGGATCGTCTAGAAAAAAAAATGTGGGAAAAAAAATCGCACCCAAAGTGGAAAAGTAAAAAAAAAAAAGAAAAAAAAAGAAAAGAAATAAAAAAAGAACACTAGAAGCCGACCTACCGACCCTATTTTTTCCCTTATGTTACCTAAACAGACTTTTTTTTTTTGGGGGGGGGGGGGAAGAGGTGTAGGGGGAGGGGGGCCCTCATAATAATAATCCGATAAGATTTCAATAATTTATTCTTCGCACGCAACTCGCAAGACATTATGATTCGTTTAATACTTTTAAGCTTTTGTTTTCAGGGCGAATTGAAATACGCAGGAACAGTGTGTCATCGCCTGATTCCCGACATGCACTTCCAGTGTGGTGACGTCAGCGGAAATGAAGGAAGCGGAGGTAAATGCGTTTGGAATTTTCGGTAGGCTTGGCGGGTTTGTTAATGTCTATGGCGTAGTCCTATTTGTGGCCTATTCAGAAAGTGCAGATCTTTGGTGTCAGAGCTGGGGAGGTTTTGGCTACAGAACGTTCGGTAGTCGTAGGAACATATTGCAATCTTGAAATTAGTTCATAGCAGGTCGGTGGAACTGCTAACGAGTGTGATAAAAATGAAAACTGATGCATCAAAGGCAACTGATTTGTTTTGTCCACGATGTTGCAGGTATCAGCATCTACGGGGACACGTTTAACGATGAGAACTTTGAGATCGGCCACAGTGAGAGGGGGACTATCTCCATGTCCAACCGAGGCGCCAACACCAACGGCTCCCAGTTCTTCATCATCTTCAGGTCAATGCAGAACCTGGACGGCCGCCACGTCGCCTTTGGGCAGGTCATCGACAAGGCTTCCCTGGTCAGTCCCTGTCTGTTTCCATGTCTGTTTGTCTGTCTGTTAGTCTGTCCATATCGCCGTATGTTTGTTCCAATCTGTCTTCCGGTCCAGACAAAACCGGTCATATTTAGGCTAATTTATTTCACAAAGTCTCTCTGTCTCTCTTATCTTTCTTTTATCTCTGTCTCTCTCTCTCTGTCTATCTCTGTCTATCTCACTGTGTCTGTCTCTCTGTCTGTCTGTCTGTCTCTCTGTCGTCTCTCTCTCCGGTGCAGGTATCACACAAGATTGAACATTTCCACATCAACGATTCAGCTTTCCGTGCTTATTTTATTCCACCTTCACTCTTTCTCCCTATTTTTACTCATCCTACCTGCGTTTGTGCCGTACTGTTGGTATGAGATCCTTTACAGGACAAAAGCAGAGTTGTTTTGTTCTATTTTTATATCATGTACGTTGCTCTGCCCAAATCAATTTACTGCGAAATATGGGATCATACGGGTGACAAAAGCGCCATTTGTTTTGCTATTACGTCTTGTTAAAAATGGTTCTGCTTGTCATGCAGGATTTTCTGGACAAGATCAACAACGTACCTGCAGACCTAGTGTCCTACACCCCTAAACGCACCATCAAGCTTGCCGACTGCAGCTCCACTACGCTGAAGAAACCGCTGATCATCACTAGGCGTGCGGCTGTTCAAGACGACAAGTTCGAGTAGGCACGAGAAGCACGTGAAATTGTGTGAAAGTAAAAGAATCCGTAGTTCGGTTGGAAACGAGTAATCATGCACGCGTTGCACGTGAATTATGTGAACGTTTTAACAATAATCAGTATATCAATTTTGGCAAGAAAATTCTATTTAGGACATTCATATTTGCTAACACAAAGTATTTATATCAATATTTTAAAATGGTTCATTTATCACACGAAATTGTGCACGGCATGTGGAAGAGTCACAGTAGGGAGATTCACGTGAATGCGTGAAAGCTGCACAATAAATAATGCTTTAAAAACACCTAGGAAAAATTATAACCTTTAAATGCATGAATTTAGGTATATGTGCGCGTGTTGCACGTGAAAAGCGTGAATCTTGTGAATTTCTTACAGCGTATTTTATCATTGTATTATTATTTGTTGATGGAATGTAAAATGAATTTTTGTGTGCGTTTTGTTTATGTTACTGTGTACTGTTTCTAGTTGTTATAGCTTGTCCAGCTTAAATATTGATTCAATACCTACTTTATTTGTTATTTTGTTGATAAGCGTTTGGTGTTTTTTTTTAAATAATCTTTTTAATGTACTTCCAATATTAACTTTAAAATTTTTTATTTGCATGTTGTGTGATAGATGTACTAATGGAACTAAATAATGCTTTTGTACCTTTTGTTTGTTTGTTTGTTCATATTTCCCTCGAAAGTTGTCGTTACCATTTTAAAGAAAGTGATCTCATTCGCATAGTCGTTCAGTCAGATGATAAAAATGAAACTTATCTCTTATCTCGTAAAATTATCGCTTTTTAAATAGTACATGTCGTTGTGAAATTCTATCTTTTTTGTTGTTGTTAGACGTTTGCAATAAATAAATTACGTGAAAAATTCGTAACAAGGGTTGTAGGAGTATTTTTCTATTGCCTTATCTTCAAATGTTTTATCATCACTGTCTCTACTACTCTTGACTGTTTCTCTCTCTTTCTTTCTTTCTTTCTCTCTCTCTCTCTCTCTCTCTCTCTCTCTCTCTCTCTCTCTC
>CM072511.1:155364050-155381550 GCA_036898135.1 Oncomelania hupensis
GTTTAAAATGTTTACATCACGTATAAACATGCCTGATTTCCTTTTCTTGCCTGACAAACAGACGCTGATTGACGTGGTCATATCTTGATAGATTGTTTTCCACTTTCAAAAACAACTTCTATACTCCCCAAGAACGTGGACAAAATGTCCATTTTTCAAAGCAAGGCTCTGGATTTTACCCACACCCTTTACCTAATCCCCCCCCCCTCTCTCTCTCTCCCTCTCTCTCTCTCACTCTCGCTCTGAGCTGATAACGTGGACACGTTTTCGATTATTTCAAACACAGGTCCGCGTTTCAACTCCCTCTTTCTCGATCTCTCCATAAGTATGCAGATGTCTAAGATCTGATTGGCTGAGGGAAGTGGGCCTGATTCGTGGCACAAGTTCGATGTTTAAAAAGTTTATTTTACAACAAATCACTTGCTCTTTCTTTCCGCTGTTGAACACCGACAAAAACCGAGGTAGGATAAGTCTTCAAGTTTTTGAAAGAACATATCATTTTTCTTTTTTCCAGCAGGTCTAAGATTGTTGTATTCTTTATTTATAAGGTAAATTATAAGTCTACGTAGTCTATTATATTATTTTAAGTCATAAAAGCTTTAGACGCTTTTCCTCAAGAGACAATTTAACTGTCTTTTTGTGAGTAAACGATATCTTGGCTTCCGTATTATCATCATCATCGAAGGTGAATTCGTTCTATTAAAATGTTTCAAAGTGTTGCACATGTGTATTTCAATCCATTTCCCTTTTTATGCTTCCTTGCTGTCCTTCTGTCTTCATTCTCATATCCCCTTCTTTTGGTATTGAAGTGATATCTTGTTACTATGAATTTATTTTAGTTAATTCATTGGTTATTAATCTACTTGGTTTGTTATGAACCTATTACTAGTTTAACTGCAGGGTTACATCAGCAAAATGTTAAATGTACCTACAACTTTCTTGTATGCTTAATATGTAACCTTAAGTATAATGAATATTATGTATACAACTTTAAATTACTCTAATGAATAAAATTTGATACAGTACAATCGAATGTATAATTTGGTTGGTTACCAATCAGTCAGTTACATAATAGTTATGCGATACGTTTGGTTAATTCGTTGATATTGTCCGTTACCTAGTTATCAGTGAAATAATTGTTTAAAATTTGCTTTTGATTACCTAGTTTCAGATTTTATAGTTAGCCTGTTGAGTACGTTAATTAAGTAATATCAAAGAACATACAAGAACTTCAACTTCTTTGGTTTTATATCAAGTGTCTAGCACCACGGCTTAAATTGTGGTCCCGATTCGGCTCTTGGCAGTATAAACACTGAATATCTATTTATGGCTTAAATTGATGTCAAGTTATTATAAGAAGCTCGTTGTTTAGTAGGTTAACAATATAAGGGCATAACGCGTTGGGCGCCTGAGGCGGATCTTCGATAGCACAGCGGTAAAAACACAGCAGTAGTCTACGTATCATGAGATAATACACATGATACTTAAGTGCTGTGTGCTATATTCAGTTTTGCTATCGAGGATCCTGTACAGGCTCCCAACTTGAGTAATCCCCCCGTGGTTTGCAAAATACAAGTAAAATGGTATTATTTTGTTTCCTTCAGTTTTACCAGTAGATTTATGTGTATTCACCAGCATGGAAGTAGTAGGTCGGGTATTCTAATGTCCATGATGTAGGTCTACTACATTGCATTGAGCGGTAAATAATTTTATCTTTAATATGTGATGGTTACTTTGTTGTATGTTCTAATGTTTGCATTGTGTGGCCAAAACAACAAATATCTGATTTCTGATGGACACTAATATTTCTGAATCTAAATACACAAAGTATATAGCTTTATGAACTCACGTAAACAGACACGAATGCAAGCACGTTTTCAAAGGCTGTGATTTTAGTGTATTCTGTTAAATAGCACGTGCCTTAAATTTAGCATGAAACATTAGAAATAGACATATTTTTAATATTTTGTGCAGATTCAAGATGGCTGCCAGTTTACTTGTATTCGTGGCTTTGACTTCACTGATGACGCTATGCTCTTGCGACAAAAACTTCACAGTCACGTGGGAGGTGACAATGGAGCTTGAGGTAATTAGTTACTTTACGAATGTAATAAATGATTCATTCATTCATGAGAAGAGGTAGAAAATGGCCACTCTCTTTCTGTCTCTCTCTGTCTCTCTCTCTGTGTCTTTCTCTGTCTGTCTCTGTCTCTCTCTGTTTCTCTCTCTGTTTCTCTCTGTCTCTGTCTCTCTGTCTCTATCTGTCTCTCTATCTGTTTCTCTCTGTCTCTCTGTCTCTGTCTCTCTGTCTCTGTCTCTCTGTCTCTGTCTCTCTCTGTCTCTCTCTCTCTCTCTCTCTCTTGTCAATCGTCTGCCTAAAGCATCAGGTTGACGCCTCGGGGGCTGGGAGAGGATGGGGGAGGGGGGCAGGATGAGGCAGGGACAGGGGGAGCAGGGTCGCTTAAGTTAGATCCTGTTTTGGCCAGTGCCTTGAGCAGGTCTTGAGCTGGAAAAGCGCGATATCAAAAGGGTCAAATTGCATAAATGGAAGCAAGCGCGTGCATGGGTCGGCCAATTGTCGTATTGCCTACTTCGTACAGTTTTGGGGGGCTGCTGTTGCTTTTCAACGTCTCCCTTTCTTATTACTACTATCAATTATACAAGTGACAAATCGCTGACTGACCACCTTAACAGGTGAAAAACTACAACGGTCAAGGAGATGACATCAGCGGCAAGCTGACGATTGCACTGTTCGGTGACACCGCGCCCATCACCGCCCTGAACTTCAAAACGCTCTGTGACGGATGGACGAGGGACAGTGTGAGTATACTCGTTTATTTAATTTATTTATTTATTTATTTATTTATTTATTTATTATAGAGTGTGTGCGTGTGAGTGTGTGTGTTTGTATGTGTGTTTGCATGTTTGTTTGTGTGTGGGTGTGTGTGTGTGCGTGTTTGTGTAAGTGTGTGTGCGTGTGATGCGCGTGTGTGTATGTGTGTGCATGTGTGTGTGTGTCAACGCGTGCGCGCGCGTTAGAGTTTGTGTGCGCGCGCGCTCTCCGGTAGAACTGCACTGCATGGGAAAGAAGTGACACGGTTGTACTTTTTCTTCCCGGAACTTCAACATTTTTTTCCACACAATTAATCACTTCTATCCGAGCTCAGGGGCATTACATACCAAAAGCAAGTGTCTGATTAAAAAACAACAACACACAAACAAATTAAAAAAAGAAAAAAGAAACGGCAGATAACGCGCAGTCCTATCTATAACAGGTAGAATGGTACATAGGGCAGCGCGCTTTCTACCGTTTTGCTATCGAGGAACCACTTTCAGTGTGAAATGCCCCTGTGGCCTGTGTCATGGAACGAAAAGCAGTTGAGGTTTTTAACGGCCCATTGCCTGAGCGTTTAAGGACAAACCACCAGGTCGACACCTGTGCGTTCTGATCCATGTTGAGAACCCTACAGTCTCCTTCGGATGAGAGTATAAACCGAGGTCTTGTCTGTGCACGCACGCATTCCATGGCACGGACTTTCGTGTCCTAGACGGATGAATGCCGCCTATACGCCAATGCAACAGCATGCGCTAGGCCAGGTACCGTACCTTGTTCCCAGCCTTGTGCTCCGTCGCCTGGGCGTCAGACGAGGTGGTTAGAGTTAGACCCTGTATCGGCCAGCGCCCGGAGCAGCTCTTGAGCTGGAAAAGTGCGATATAACAACGGTTAAATTAATGAATAAATTAGAGTAAATAAGTTCTCCCAATGCTTTCATGTCGGATTAGGTAGGTAGGTAGATTAAAGTCCCGCGTTACATAAGCGAATAGGGGACTGGGAAGGGAGGGGGGGGGGGATCGGGGTCTGTGCTGTCGGATTATATACGCTTATAAGGCTATATTTTCTGGCAAAAAGATGCTGAAGTTGTGACACCGCCGAAATATAGCCTAGTTGGCGTTAAGAATCAAGAGAATAAAGTATTAAAGGGTCAAGTCTCTCTCTCTCCCTCCCCCCTCCTCCTTCCCCATTCCCTCTCCACATTAAAAAAAATAATTTTTTATTCAAACAATTAAAAGTTGATTTACGTCTTTTCAGCGCAAAATGTCGTACGATGGCAGCTTCTGTCACCGCCTGGTGAAAGATCTTCTGATTCAATGTGGTGACTTCATAACTGGCGACGGTACTGGATGTAAGTACTGTTTCTTCTTCTTTTTTTTTTTCTTAAAAAAAAACAAACTCGCCTTCAACATTATTTTCTTCTTCATCTACCGGCAATCAATCACTCTCGTTTTCTCCTACCTTCTCCTCTCTCTCTCTCTCTCTCTCTCTCTCTCCTTCTCCTTTTCCTCCTCCTCATCATCATTACCATCACTTCCACCATCTCCAAAGTTCTTCCCCTTTGTCATTATGTGACATTCCAAGGTGGTAAGGCTGCTGCGCTCCATTGTCATCTCCATCTTCTTATATGCTTGCGAAACATGGACTCTCACAGCAGATCTCCAACGAAGAATACAAAGCATGAAGATGAGGAGATACAGAAGACTTCTGGGCATTTCCTATACCCAGCACATCACCAACGACGAAGTCCGACAGACCATCACACAAGCCATTGGACAACACGATGACCTGTTCACAGTGGTGAAAAAACGGAAACTCCGATGGTACGGCCACTTCACCAGATCATCAGGTATTGCAAAGACCATCCTGCAAGGCACAGTGCAAGGAGGTAGAAGAAGAGGGAGACCGAAAAAGAGATGGGAGAACAACATTCGAGAATGGACTGGTTTGACACTGAGCGAAACAATCAGGGTTGCTGAGGACAGGGAAAGATGGAGTACGCTGGTTAAATGATCACCTGTGGTGCCCCTACGACCTCCGAGTTATGGGATAGGATAGGATAGGATATTATATCATTTTAATACTTTGTTGTGTAATAATTACTGTATTTTTGACATTGTATTATAATATATTTATTACTAACGAAGTTTGTATGATGTGCACATGTGTGATAGGAGTGTATAAGATGCGTGTGGATTAAAAAAAACAAAATAATCTCTCTCTCTATTTTTTTTCAAAATTCTTGACGTAACGTGCAAACGTTATTATTATTTTCTTTCTTTTTTTTTTTTTTTCAGAACTCTCGTTAATTTTACGTGCTTTTAATTTTATCTAATAAAATGCGAAAGTAATGGCCGTTCAACATTTCTTTGACGGTAACAAAGATTTGTTGAAATGTTGAATTGAATTGAATTGAATTGAAATACAATAGCATTTCCATAATGTTGTAACATACTCTTTGCCATTACCTTCAGAAACCAACGCTCTGTCATCAAGGAATCACTGGGGTATTTACTGTTTAGAAGCTGAGCCCAACAAATTCTCGAAGTAGTTACGTAGCTGCTCGCTATATTAGGTTCGAGCTGACAAAGGTTATCTCCCGTCCAGATGTCGCTCAATATTGGCCGAAGCAGCTGCAGTTACATCTTCTCTCTCCCTTTGTTTTACATACCACAAGAGCTACAGTAGGGTCGATCGAACTTGGACATGATTATCTCCCATTCAAATGTCCCCACAGTCCTCTTCAAATTTTATTTATTTATTTTTTAAAATTGTAATCGTTGCGATGTAGCGCTTTTTCAAGTTCAAAAGCTGCTCAAGGCGCCGGCCAATACATACAGGATCTCACTCAAGCCACAACCCGAGGTGCTCACTTGCAGCCTTTGGGCGCATAGTGTGAGGCCCAGACAACCATGAGCACAATCCTTGGGTGGACTACCTCAGAATTCTAAGAACATGCCGTTTAGCTAAATAGTCATCATCATCATCATCATCATCATCATCATCATCATCATCATCATCATCATCATCATCATCATCATCATCATCATCATCATCATCTTCTTCTTCTTCTTCTTCTTCTTCTTCTTCTTCTTCATCATCTTTTTTTGATTGATCGTAATGTCCCTTTTTGAAGGCATAAAGATGTGCTGTATTGTATCTTGCGTCTCTTGTATCGTTTTTTCATTTTTCTGTTCTCAGCCATCAGCATCTATGGCAACCGCTTCAACGACGAGAACTTTTCCATCAGCCACTCCAGCGGCGGCATTGTCTCCATGGCCAACCACGGCAAGGACACCAACGGATCGCAGTTCTTCATCACCTTCGGACCATCAAGGTTCCTGGACGAGAAGCACGTGGCCTTTGGAAAAATCATCAAGGGATTCGTTAGTATACTTCATTTCTTCAGTTTCGTCTTCCTGCTTCAATAATAATAATAATAATAATAATAATAATAATAATAATAATAATAATAATAATAATAATAATAATAATAACAATGGATGTTTTATACGCGCCTTGTCCCAAAGCACCAATCAAGCTAACAACGCCAGTAGGCCCACCTAGAAACACGCTCCCATATTTTTAAACACTCTCTGTTATTCAGTTTCGTCTTCATACTCCTTCGTTCAAGCTCTATTTTTCCTTCTAGTCCTTTTGTCTTTCTTCTTTGATCGTTTACTTTTCGGCACCACCATTAACAATCCTGGAACAGAAGTGCGTGTAGCCATGACATCTTCTTCTCTTTATTTATTACTGATGTATTGGACTCTCTCTTGTTATCAAAGGGTTTTATTCTCATTTGTAGAAATTCCCGTTCTTATAATTCCTATGAATTCTTTTTCTTCTTATATAAATTCAACATTTTTAATTCTAGTAATTCTCATTCCAATTTAGCACTAGAAATCGCTGCTGCAATGAAACTCTTTCGTCTCGGCTTTATAATCTTTCCCCATTTCGTTAAGGCTTTAAGTTACATTTATTTGTTTTCAGAAAATAATTCTTTTTGTTTAATTTATATTTGCAGAAATTTAAATTCTTTATTATTTAATTATAGTGAATATTTAATTGTACCTAATTTACATTTTGTAGAAAATGTGATTCTTAGTTTGTAATTCTTGCTATTATTTAACCTTAACCGTACTTAATCCCATTCTTGTTTATATAAATTCTCATTCCCATTCGGCAGAACTTGCTGCGGACAATCAACAGGATGGGTCCCGGGTCTGACTACGCCACGCCCAAGCGTCCAGTGAGAATAGTAGAATGCTCAAGCACCGAGGTGAAGAAATACGAACTCTCAGCCAAAGACATGCTGAGGGACGACCTTGAGGATGCCAAATAAATGTAGTAATATGCCTATAGCAGATTGGAAGAGTGACTGGTAGTTTTTATATTAGAGAATGAAAGATATCGATTTGCTTTCTATATATATATATATTGTGTGTGTGGTTTTTTAAAACCTGCGTACGGCCAAAGCCTAATACACTTTCATTATAATAAAAGACTACTTTTATTGTTGTTGTTTTGTTCATTTTATCTCAATGAAACCACAGTTTCTTTTCTGCCACGAATAAATAATACTGTGTTCCACTAGATTTATAAAATGGTTGATTGTTGCATTTAATTTAAATAAATAAGTGGGTTTAACAAAAAATGTTCTGTAATAAATGATTTATTTTCATGTTCAGTATTATTGTTTTGGTGTTTAGGGCTAAGCCGATGGTTTTTTACAATTATTATGTTGTTGTTGTTGTTGTTGTTATGCAAGAAGCTAAGACCACGTGTAATGGTTTGTTGTTTAAAGTTACCCCCACAACCTCTGATCCTTTACAAGAAATGTTTGAAAGTGTAAATGGCTGTTCTCTGCATGCTCTGTTGTGTAGTTTGTTTTGCTATTATTATTATATTTTTAAAAATTTATAAATATAGGTTCTTTCATGATTGTGTGTTTATTGTTTGATCATGTAAACAACATGGATCGTTTTATCTCCTTGGCCTACTTCTTCCTTTCTTTCTGTCTTTTTTCTCTTCCCTTTTTCTTTCTTTTTTTCTTTCTTTCTTTCTTTAAAATGTGAAAACGAGAACAACTGGCGTTTAAATGTCACCTGGTAAATCCTTTTCTTTCTTTGTTTCTTTCTTTGTTTCTTTCTTTCTTTCTTTCTTTCTTTCTTTCTTTCTTTCTTTCTTTTCTCTTTCCTCCTGGTTTATTTCTTTCTAATTTTTTTATTATTTGCTTCCTGTTCTTTGTATCCTTTTTCTTTCCCTTTCTTTTTTTTCCTTCTTTTCTCATCTTCGTTAATTCTACTCCTTGATCTTCGTCGAATCTGGAATTTTCCTTCACTTCCTGTACCCCTTTTTTGTTTACGAAATCTTCTAACCTGAACATATTTCGTGTTGATTTAGGAAAATTGTTCTAATTCAATTAAATGCATCTGTGCTTTACCAACTGCTAACAAACATATTTGAAGAATGAAGTGTTTATCACGTTTGATCTCGTAGTAGTTTGTATGTAATATCTTTCATTGCGGTTTCAATTGCAACAATTACAGATTTAAGAGGTGTAGGGGAATCTTTATCCCGATTTGCGCAAGGGCAATCTCTGATTTGCCTAAATCCAGATTTGCGCTGTGACCTAACCAACCTCTACCACCTACCCCCACCGACCCCCAGACTCCCCCACCCCCCTCTGACTTTTTTTCCATTCCCTCTTTCTTTTTCTTTCCTATCCACCAATACGCTTATTATTTAGTGGATTTCAATTGCATTTTTGCTATTTTAGTAGTCGGTTCTTTTTAGATAACTACTAATATACACCCGTTCACGTTCCTTAGCACAATCACAATTTTTCTTCATCGTATCAACAATTAGCCTGTTCTATTTATCTTCATGAGTGAAGTCCCTTGAAAGCACTACTTGGCTCAAGCAATGAGATTGGCCGTTCAAACTTCTCAGAACCAATTGCAATGTGTGACGCAAGATTATAAGTCAAGGGACACAGCCGGGTAGCTCAGTTGAGTCCCCTATATGCTTCATGTGTCCGGGGACGTTAATTTACTAAAGAAAAAGGTAGCTCAGTTGGTAGAGCGTCTTACTAGTAACCAAAAGGTACCTGGTTCGAATCCCTGATTGGCCAACGTGTGACCATATTATTTTCCCCTTACCATCAGCTGGTTCGCTGGTATCAGAATAATGTGACCAGTAGTCGCCTATACGCTTCGGTGTCGTGTGATTATGATCTCCAGTTACAGTTTCAGTCAAGTTCAGTAGAACAGCTCGTAGTAATCCATCGCGGCAGAACTGTACTTAAACGTTCAATAGAACACTAAGAGCAAGAGTTGTTGCATTAAATAGTAAAATTGCCAAATTCGTAAAATCGGCAGCTGAATTGCCGATTTCGTGAAATTGGCAATCGCTTATCGAGAACGCGAATTCGACAGGCTGTTTCAAGGATTGGTCAACTTTAAAAAGCCTTTTCACTATTTTGGCAACAGCCTGCCGAATTCGCGTTCTCGGCAAGTGATTGCCCATTTTACGAAATCGGCAACTCAGCTGTCGATTTTACGAAATCGGCAATTTCACGATTTCGGTTATGCTATATTGTCAATATGAGGTATCATTTTTTATTTATATGCATTCTTGTTTCACTGATTCTTGGTTAGGTAAAGCAGTAGTTCATTATTGTGTATTACTCTTGAAATAAATCGTGGAGTTATCTTTATTAATTTTGTTGTTGTGTTGTTGTAGTTGATGATGACGGTGATGATAATGATCAACATGAGGATGTTTTTCGTCTTCTTCCTCAACTCCATTTCCTCCTCCCCTTCTTCTTCTTCTTCTTCTTCTTTTTCTTCTTCTTCCTCTCTCTCTCTCTCTCTCTCTCTCTCTCTTTCTCTCTCTCTCTGTCTCTTCTCTCTGTCTCTTCTCTCTCTCTCTGTCTCTTCTTCTCTCTCTCTCTTTCTATCTCTCTCTCTCTGTCTCTGTGTCTGCTTGCCTGCCTGCCTATATCTATCTCTTTCTCTCTCTGTCTGTCTGTGTCTGGTTGCTTGCCTCTCTCTATCTCTCTCTCCTCTTTCTCCTCCCCTTCTTCTTCTTCTCTCTCTGTCTGTCTGTCTGTGTCTGGTTGCCTGCCTCTCTCTCTATCTCTCTCTCCTCCTTCTCCTCCCCTTCTTCTTCTCTCTGTCTGTCTGTCTGTCTGTTACTGGTTGCCTGCCCCTCTCTCTATCTCTCTCTCCTCCTTCTCCTCCCCTTCTTCTTCTTCTTCTCCTTCTTCTTTTCTGTCTGTGTCTGGTTGCCTGCCTCTCTCTATCTCTCTCTCCTCTTTCTCCTCCCCTTCTTCTTCCCTCCCTGTCTCTCTCTGTCTGTCTCTCCCCTTTTGTCCAGGATGCATTGAAGACGAAGTTCATTTCCTGTTCGACTGTCCAAAGTATGATTCTATTAGGCAGAAATACATCACTGCTATTGATGTTAAAACTGTTTTTGTTCTTCAAAATCCTTCTGCTGAATTTCAAAGGAAACTTGCCATGTACACTTTCTACAGCTTAAAACATAGAAAATCTTCACTGACGTGAAAGGCAATTTTTTTAAATTACAAAAATTTTATTTAAATTTGGGTGTTTGTGTGCTATCTTTGAGTGCTACCAAAGGGATAAGACGTTTTATGATTGCTAAATATGCCTCTAGTATTCGTATGTGTGTTCATAAATATATGTTATAAAAGAAATAAGAGCTAAAAAGTGAAAGAAAGGAAATGCTAAAGATGAGAACAAAAGAAAAATGGTGGGGAAAATGAGTAGAAATGAAATGGAAAGAAAGTATTAGAAAGGGAAAAAAAGAAACAAGAGGCAAGAAATTACAAAATATTTATAAAAGTTACATACAACGTAAAAAAGAAATGTTAGGGGGAAAAAAAGGAAAAAGATGGAAATTAAGTAAACTTAAACTGAGAAAGTCCTTATGAACGTTACCTATTCTGCAATTGAATTGATATTAAATGTGTATGTGTGTGTGTGTGTGTGTGTGTGAGAGAGAGAGAGAGAGTGTGTGTTGATTTATGTTTATGTTTATTTTTTCCCATTGTAAACCCCCTCCCCAAACTGTATGGGCCGGAGGCCTAATAAAAACAGTGTCAAAAGTCAAAGTCAAAGTCTATGTCTGTCTCTCTGTGTCTGGTTGCCTGCCTGTCTCTCTCTATCTCTCTTCTGTTAGCCTGCCTGCCTGCCTGCATCTCTCTCTCTCTCTCTCTTGTTACGTTTAGATTTTATTATTATTATTATTATTATTATTATTATTATTATTATTATTATTATTATTATTATTATTATTATTATTATTATTATTATTATTAAGTTACTTTGCTATGCTGTTGGCACAAGTCCCAAGGAAGGGGTAAAAAAAAAGCACGCCTAATGCTGACTCTTTTAGCCGTATTAAAGAAAAGTGTTATCATATTATATCACATTATATCAGTGACGTCGGAACCTGGAGAAAAGGGGTGGGGGTGGGAGTGAGAGTGGGATGGTAAGTGGGGCAGCCCGACCCTCCACCTCCCCCTGTACTGTAAGCTTAGAAGGGGGGGGGGAGGGTGCCACCGTACCTCTTTTGCTCCCCTCACCCCCCCCCCCCCCACCCTCCCACTTCTCTCCACTTTTCAGACGATGAAAGAGAAAGCCACTAGCCACTGTCATGGGTTGCCGCCCAGTCTCCAGTAGACTCATTACCATCCGTCTGAGAGCAACCCCTTTCAACATTACCATCATCCAGGCCTATGCCCCAACATTGGTCCTCGTAAGCCCGGTGTGACATCCTCACAGTTCCTAGTATCTTAGCTGGGCTGGGAGCGAATGGGAGCATTCTGATTGGTCGACGCGTTACAAAATTCGACGCATGCGCACAGTGCTATCATAGTCTTCGTAAGGGTTAGGGTTAGGGTTTGGGTTAGAGTTAAGAGTTTAGGGTTAGGGTTAGGGTTTGGGTTAGGGTTAGGGTTATGACGCCTAAGAACTTCGTGAAAAAGCCGGCCCGACATGACCTAGCGCATGCGCAAATGCGCTCGGATAAACTAGGAGACCCGGAACTTGAAGGATGTGACTATGTATTCACAACTTTCCGGCACCTCTCATAAAAACTCGTGGGTATCGCCATTATAAATTAAAACGAGGTTATATGAAACCAAGTTCCGGTTTTGCTTGTTTTGCTTTTATCAAAGCTTGATGCGTGACTTTTAAATATGGCAAATTGCCGAAAACGACGATTGTTAGAGCCCGAAAATGAGTGGGATAAGTATAAAAACGGTGGAGGAAGTACATGCTCAGTGAAAGAATGCAAAAAACAATCGTAGAGGCCTGTATTTGTGGCGACATCGGAGGTGCGTCGATCATCGACAGAAAGTGAAACAGGACCTGAAAACTCTTGTAGTTTTCCATAGCTTCGCGGTCGCAACCTTCACAAAACACGAAGTAACTGACTATGTTTATGCGAGCGTTGTGGCCAAGTGGGCTGAGGCGGGACTAACTTGCCTTGTCCTCAAGCCAGAAACCAATGGCGCCTGACAGGTGTGGGTTCGAGCCAGCATCTGGGCGTTATGTTTTTCCTAATATTTTTCAAAAATTCACAAATAATGTTAGGTAGGTAGGGTTTAGGCGCGCCACTGGCGATAGAAAGGGATAATAAACTGCAGCAAAAAAAATAAAAATATGTGAGCGTACGATACAGGTGGCCAGTGACACAATCATGTTATTATTCTTGAATATTTGGAAATAACTCACTAAAACACGCGGAGAAAAAAAAACCGGAAGTATTTTTCATAGAGGGGATTCCCGTTGGTGCATAGGATAGCAGAAAAGTGTGAATTTTTGAAGAAGAAATTAAACAAGCGCTATCCAGTAAAATGTTACGTTAGCCAGTACGCAAGAAAATTTTATACACATAAGGAATTCATAAGCGTAACACAAGTGTGGTCGGGTGCGTTACACAAGTGTGGCCAGGCCCCCTCCTCCTCCGAAAATAACCTCCTCCTTCTTCTTCCTCCTCTTCCTTCTTCTTCTTTCCTTCTCCTAGCTATTCCCGTTCCTCTTCCAACAATGTAATTCTTAGAGTAATGCATGGAATAGAAAAGAAAGACTTATATTGTACGTAAACCCTGGACATCGGCTACTTTAGGACCACGAAAGTTTTGCACGGGCACGAGAAGTAAACGTACTCAAGCATACTGTTGTAAAAAGTTTATTTCATCAAAACACACCAACAGAGGCGTTACACAACAAACTTTGTAAAAATGTATACCGAATTAAAGTAGGCCTAACAACAACGACAACAACAACTTAACAACAATGACAACACCAAAAACAACAAGAAAAAAAAACACACTTATTAAGCTCTTTTGGGGAAGAAAAATACCTCTAATTAAAACATTAAGTACAAAACAAAGTTGCAGCAAAATTAGATATCGTTCATGTAATACTTTACAAAATATGCAACAATTTAAAATCATCAAACATCTAACAACGCATTTGGTTTAATCAAAAGCACTGTATACATTTTCAAAAAAAAAAAAAGCGGGAAAATCGCAGCGGACTCACAGTTTAAACACAAATTTGAAATGACTTCAGTTACAAAAAATACATTAGCAACTAAATAAACATACATACACATATAAAAGATCACAAATCGATCTATTTAAAATCAATGCACATAAATAGTATCGCCATGATCACGAAGTGACGTTATCCTCAGGGGTGTAATCACTCACTAAATGATGTCATCTTCTGCTGTGACGTCCTTCATGGGCATTTCGTATTTGGTCATGATGTTGTGGACACCGCTCTTTACGATCCTGGCGTTGAGTTTCGGCTTGCCAGTCACTGATGATTGCAAATTACCCAATTTCCGCACCACATCCTGAAAGCAGAAATTATAGGTAGATCTAACAACAACAACAACAACAACAACAACAACAACAACAATAATAATAATAATAATAATAATAATAATAATAATAATAATAATAATAATCTATTTTCTATTCTATTCTATCCCGTAACAAGGCAAGGCAAAGCAAGGCAAGACAAATGTATAGGGGGGGCATAGACATGAATAAAACGACATACACAAAAATGCGAAATAATTAAATAATTATATAACAGTTTAAATTCAAAATATTTATGTACACAGAAGAGGGAAGGAGGAAAAAAAAAGAAAACAATATACCAAAAATTTTTAAAAAAAAAAATTTAAATTGAAAAAAATTGATTGGGGATAGCAACTATGAATCATAACTAAAAAAAAATAATTTAAATCCTTACAAATTAAAGACAAAGTACTGAAATATTGGTTACACACATTTAACCTGCAAGTATTAGAAATACATGAATTGTTAGCCTGGAATCAAAAGGTTAACATTGTTTCATAATTCATTTCATTAGGCTTACAAGCTTCAATAATACTGACTTTCTGTTAGATGACAACAATTCTTGAAATGTAATGTGGTGGGATGTTTATAATAATATTATTTTAATAATTCTCTTCTTGAATTACAAAAATGTGAACACAAAAATAAATAATGAAACTCATCACCGAGGTCGTCACTGTTACATTTCTGACATACACAATGTTAAAACATCTGCCTTTCTGCATCCTGTGGTTAAGAGTCCCAAACTTTAAAACAGATGTAAAATATGCAAATATTGTTCAAGTTCAAAAATGTACATTGAACATTCGATAATTATAGTATAATTCATTAATATTATTTATTTCCTCGAACCAACTTTGAATAAACTGATCATGTAGGCGTTGTTTAATTGTACACTTAAAAACTGAAGCAGAAGGCAAAATAATAATAATAATAATAATAATAATAATAATAATAATAATAATAATAATAATAATAATAATAATAATAATACAGGATGCTATGTACGCGCCTTTCCCCAAGGCTCAAAGCGCGGCGATCTATACCAACATACACGCTCACCTGTCTCATTTACCCTCACACACACCAAATACACATATATCACTCAAACAGGTGGTGTAAAGGCAGGGAGATCGCTATTAGAAGACGGAAGAAAATCGAATTTTTATTTTTGAAATTTTATATTATAATTATATTATTTTATATTATATTTTATATTATAAAAAAAAAATAGGTGACCCCTGATTTAACCAAAAATTACCAATTAAGTCCTAGATTATTTAACCCTTTCCGCACGGATTAACCCTATACGCAAATTAACATGAAACAAAAAGGTATAATTAACGCTGGACTGTTACTGTTATCAGGATGAACAAGCTTTAAATACCCGAAATGTAACATTCTTTGCTTTGCCCGTAGCTCCAGAGGAACCTGTCCTTGGGGTGCCGGGTGTTTTAGTATAAATAGTATCCCCACTTTCTGGAAATTTAGTGCTTTAAATTCCCACTGTCGCTGTCTTTCTCATTTGCTCTTTCTCATTCCTGCTCTTTTCTATCAATCTGCTATACTATCGTCTTCTTCGCTAGACCAGTCTCCTACCTTTTTTCTTGAAAACTCTTCCGGGACAAGACTCCTTGTTTGTGAATGAGGTCTGTTGGATCAGCTTGGGAGTGTTGGACGCTTTCTGCCAGGTGGTCACTAGGGCTTCCTATGATGTTATTATTTAGCAATGTAGGCATTTTATATGTAAGTGTTTTGTTGATAATTTATAATGATGTTTGTATTCTATTTTGTTTTTGTAAACGGGGGTTTAATAAGTTGGGGTGAAGCCTCAGCCGTCCCCTGCGTGGGATGTCTTTATTGTAAAGTGACTGGCTGGTGGAGAGCTTTCGGTTTCACCACTAGGGTTGTTTCAGCAGATCTTTTATGCGGATCGGGGGTTGTCCGGTCCTGATTTGGCTCGAAAGAGACCGCTGGACCTAAAGCAATAATAATGTAATGTTATTCACTAAAAATCATTTCACAAGGGGTAGTCTTACCTAGCTTTAAGATTAGTTTATAAAAACGCAGTTGCAGTTTAGTGGCAAGATCACTCATTTGAGGGCACCATATCTGAACCATAGTTCTAAAACAGGAACTCAAGTTTTTCTCAAACAAATCAACTTGAATTTCTCGTGTTAACATAAGCTCTTTTTTTTCTTTCTTTTTTTTTAAAAGATAAACTATAGTTTTAGAGGCACGATCATACACCTTTTTCGGGGCCGGTTTAAAGCTACATTGCATTTTGCCAAGTAGCCCCCCCCTCTCCCCCTCCACTCTCCCCCTCCTCTTCCCCTCCTCTCTCTCTCCCCCCCCTCCCCCATACCTACCACCCCTTGCGGAATGGCGGGGTGACTCCAAGCTGTGAGGATTTGATTGCACCACCAACACAACCGTGCATAAAATACCAGTACGTGACCCAACTGGACCTTGCCCTTGATTCCCTAGGCCTTGATGACCTTTACATTATCATGCCCTTGATGACCTTGCCTTTGATGACCTTGCCGTCCAACAGCTCAGGGCAAGCAGAAGGATGAACGCAGTATAGGTTCCTTATTTTCAAGTGCATTGAGAAAAGAAAAGAAAAATGCAACATAGGCCTACTGACCATGCCCTTGATGACCTTGCCAAAGACGACGTGACTGCCGTCCAGCCAGCGAGCGGGTTGCAAAAGGATGAAGAACTGGGAAGCGTTAGTGTCCTTGCCGTAGTTGGCCATTGCCACCCAGCCAATGCCTTGGTTACTCAGAATGAAGTTCTCGTCCTTGAACGTTTTACCGTAGATGCTGGTGCCTGCATGATTATCGTTCCCCAATATGTTAATGATTGCATGTATATATATGGAAATATATATCTATATATCTATATCTATATATATACTATTCCACCATACAATAATATAATACTCGTCGAAGCGAGTCCAGGAGTCGTATGACTTCAATCTCCTGCCCTCTGGTAGGCGCTACAGGACACCAAAGTTCAAAACTGCACGCACTAAAAATAGTTTTATACCCACCGCAATCTCTTTGTTAAAGGATTGAGAATTTGAACATATGATGCTTCTATTATGACAGTGTGCGTGGCATGATTTATATAATTAATGTCAAATCTACATGAGATAGTGGGTATGTATGTGCCCCTGTGATCTTACATTTCCGTTTAGGCCTATGTGCTTAGCGATTTTTATATTCTTTTATGAACATATTTTTCTAAAAGTCTTACGTTGTTGTATATTGATGCGTTTATTGCTTTCCGACAGTGATTGTTATGCTGCAATACCTTCTATCATGATTATAACACTGAACGCAAATCATGTGATAGGTATTGGTTTTCCCCATGTAACTTCTTATGATTACAGTGTTAAATGGTTAATTCAGTAATGTATTTTTGATATACTTTTATCCTGTTTTACTGTTTACTGTTTATTGTTGTTATACTGTCTTTTATCGTCTTGTAACATTTATATCTGGCACCACGTGTGAATTTCTCTTTGATTGAGATAATAAAGTGATCATATTCGTATTCGTATGACGGGAGTACAGATGCCCATATTATGATGGTGAATGCGTAATTATAAATAAAAACAGAGCGACGCTCTCCAGGCTTCGGCGTCTATCACATTCACCTACCATACGGCCGGAGGTTACACCAAAGAGCTTAATGATAGAAAGAGGGGGAACTTGATACAGAACCGCGAGACGAAAGGTACGAGTTATGCG